>CM057826.1:51346781-52578448 GCA_030068075.1 Paguma larvata | reverse complement strand
GATAAGAAAAAAAAGTAGCCGACTTATAATTTCTCTTCTTCTACCCAACATATCAACTATCAACCTTAGCCCAGTTAAAAATGGAACAATATTAGAAGAGGCACTCATACGCTTATAAATTATACTAGGAATGGATCTGAGGAATTTAAGGGCACATATGCGATTGCCATTTGCCAGTTTTTGTTTCATTTTCTAGTATTACTTAAATCCATAAAGATCATCTATTTAAATCAGGAATAGCTAAAGAAATACATCTTCTATGCAAATTGGGCTAATTTATGATTTACCAGAATAAAATATTGTTCCAATTATTTATCCATAAAAAATATATTGGGTTGAACCATATGAAATTGCCAATATTTCACCATTTTTAACTTCAGAGATGGTAATTTCCTGTGGTTCAACTCAGTAGATTTCTATGTACCTACGAGGGTAAGAGGACAACTATATTGATCATTGTGTTATTCACATTAAATATATTCCCTCAACTACCCTTCACTGCAATACTGTATGCAAATTTACATTCAGAAATTTCAAATAACTTTCCTAAGTCATGTAACTGAAGTGTGGAATAAACTGGTACCAAACAAAGGTCTTTTTGATCCTTGAAGCAAGGTTGGCATTTATGATTACAAAGGTTGTTTACTGCAGAAGAGTAACAGCTAAGGAGGGATGGGTTAAATTTAGCAAGGTGGAAGCCCCCAAGTGGCAGACAAAATTTTCCAGAAAAGGCTGACCCAATATATAACCCAACCCACATTCATTTCTTACCACGTAATATTGACACTTCTCTCCTGAAAGGTAGAGTCTATTTTCTCACTCTTACAAAGTGGGCTGGACTTCATAATTACCTTCAACAACAAAATTAAGCAGAAGTGATGCTAGATGATTTCCAGATTAGGTCCTGAAAGGAAGCAGGACTTTACCCTAGTGCTTTCTTGCTTAGAGCAAGTATGTTGCTTGCTGAGTCAATGTCATGTTGCTGAGTCAATGTGTTTTAGTTATTATATTTAGTTTTGTTTACCAAGGCAGATTGCAATTCACTTGGTTTATTGCACCTTTTATCTTTGGAGGACAAAAGTTTGGGGGTGCTGAGGGTGGGAGCAATCTGGGATATGGTAAAAAATGATCTTTTTTGAGAGATGTTTATAGGTGAAAAAATAGATGCAGTTTGAAACTCAATGGAATACTAAGCAGTCCTGAGATAAATAAAATAAAAACAAAGTACAGGTTCAGTGATTAAAGTCCTTTTTGTCACTAGAAACGACCTATGTTTATATAAAATATTGATACAACACTCATACCATTTTCCTAAGTGATAACATTGATAAAAGACATGATGAGCTCAAAAGTGTCTTTGGCAAATATAGTCGATATTCACCAAAGGGCTCTACATAAATTAAACATGTAGGCAAGCATAGCACAAGGTAAAATGTGTAGGGATTTCATCAGTCATCCACCTCCATGACTTATATTAAGCGCTGGGTACAGTGACCAATGAATATTTTCATGGCTGTTACAGATCCATGAGAGTGTTTAAGATCCAAAGTTATACTCTGTTCCAGAAAAATAGACTTTTAACCCCATTACTTTATCAAGTTAGGCTGAACACTTTTATAATGTCTTATATCATTGCTATAGAACAGTAGCTACTTTTTATTTAAAGAAAGATCTGTACGTTTTCCATTACCTTTATTCTCTTACATTTAAAATTATTTAAACACACTTTCTCCTCTCTTTTATTGGCCAACATTTAACCACATTGCTAATCTAATTTTCACTTGAGATGATTCAGAGCTACTGAACCCATTCTCTGTTCAGATGACATGGAAATCAGATTAATTTCCTTGTGTTACAGACTTAGGAGATAAGATTGTTGCCTCTGGGGCTTTAGCAGTAAAAATGCCTCTCACGTTTACTATTTTTTGTTTCTGGCTTGGCAGTATATCTCCACAGGAATGTCTTTTGGCAGATGGGTTTTCGAAGGCATGGATCTGCTCAGGAGGCAGGGAAATTCAGTAAAACCATTTTAGGAAATCAGAGAAAACATTTAAGGCTAAGGCTTCAATTTAACCTAAGGGACTTAGATTAGACATTTAGACATACTTGAAAAGAAGCCTAGAAGAAATTTTAAATCTTATTGTTAATTTTTAAATTTTATATTCAGCAGATGTTCCTGTTTGTAATAATTAAAAATGATTTAGACCAGGGGCATACACAAAATGACCCTTCTGAATTTGTAAGTCCATTTGCTGGGTATATCCAGTGCTATTTGTTCCAATCAGCCAAAGCACAGGAAATGAGTATTTTCCCATAATTTTATGCCAATTCAAATACATATTCTCAGAGAAGAAAAAGGGGAGTAACACTTTGTCATGTATGTGAATACACAGGCCACTTAACTAATGGTGTAACTGCAAGGTGTGAACAAAATGGGGAATGTATATCTTCCTTTCCTCAGTCTTAGTCCCTAAGTGCAGTAACCTGATATAAGGCTTCTTTAAAATATGAAAAAAAAAAATGTATATTTTATCTAAACCAATGACTCAAGCCCGGATGTCTGGTACTTGACTAGAGGACTAGCCACCTATCCCAGAGCTGGAAAGAGAACTTTGGTTTGGACTTGCTAGGGGGCAGGGTGTCTGTCCTCAACAGTATGCCATCCAGACATTTCTCAATGGTAATTTTGGATGAAACCCCAGGGAATCTGCACCCTCACACTGAGTTGAGATTAAAATTTGAGGATTAAGTAAATGAAGTGGAAGTAGTAACAGGGACCCATGCAGTTCTTAAGAAGGAATGTGCTACATAATGTGTTAGGCATATAGTATCTTCGTTCATTATCTCACTCATCTTGAAGGCTGTGGATTATTGTTCCCATCTCAAGATGAGGAAACTGAGATTCAGAGAATTTAAGGAAAATTCTCCAGTGGTAAACTAGAATTCTATCTATGATCCGGTTTGAAGGACCTCACATTTCTAGTCATGCAAGGCTATTATAACTCTTTTATTATAACTACTATAATTATGAACCTCTGGATATTGTCTGTGTTCTGTATATTTTTTCTTGCTTCACTGAGCAGATTACACAGTTTATTACAATTGTTATGATAGATTTGTTTTGACTCATCACAACAGCCTGGAAGAATGGACATCTGCTTGCTACTGTATTTTATAATTGCTGTCGAAACAGGACTTTGACACTAAAGAAAATGATAATCCAAGCCCCTCAAACTCATTGTAAGATAGAAAAATCTTTCTGAAATGAGAACAAGAGATTTTAGATTCTAGGCCATTTTTTGTAGTAAAGTCAGAATCAAGAGATAATTCTTTTCACATTGCTTGAAGAGGTCTATGTTGGTATAAATAACCATATTTGATTCTCGCCATACTCTGCTCTTCCCTACTGAAGTCCTCGGTCAGTACAAGGATGCCAGTTATGTTCCAGGCAACAGGCCACACAGACCTAATCTGTACTCAAGACCGTTTTTTCAAATGACAGCTAAACACATTTTAAGGTCTTGCAACTTAATTCATTAATGCTGCGGCTTTGTGCAACCTTTAGTCAGGGTCATAGAATTCTTTATGGTCCTTTAGCTTTAGATATAGTGGGAAGCTACTCTGTCTGGTAAGAAAATGCCCTTGATCCTGCAGGATATAAATCTCATGGCATGCTGCTCTTAAGAATGAGCCTCCCTCTAGTTTCACTCAAGACTCTTAGGGCATTAACCTAAAGCACCCTCAGCACCAAACCATGCTCTCTCACCTCTGTCAGTTAAACGCCTTCTGCTTTCAAGCGTTATCCTTTTCCTTAAATGACAGAAACCCTGTTTCATCCCATTACCATTTTGCTTTAGTTTATTATTTATTTTAGCTCTCCAATATCTCAAATAGATGAACTTCCTTGGCTCTATTGATTTCTGCTTCTATTGATTTCTCTATGGCACGTATTTATTGCCTATTTACCCCTTCACCTGCTGCACTTTGCCTTCCTGCCTTTTCAGTTGGCGGAAACTGCCCTGTTGAAAGTCATCTGAGACTTGCTAATGACTGAATCTAACAATTTTTCTCAGGGACCCTCCCCTCACGTTTTTTTTTTTTTTTTAAACTTCTCTAAGCCACCTTAACAGTTACAGCCAACATTTGTTGAGATCTTGCAATGAGGTACTTGTAAGCTCTTTTTATTGAAGCCTCCTAGAAGGCTACAGAGGTGGATATTCTGCTTAATATCCATTTGCAGATGAGAAACTAAGGCTCACACAGGTTAAAAAAAAGAAAGTAATGAAACTGCATTTTAAATATAAGAAGTTTAGCTCCTTAGCCTATACTCTTCAGTTGGTGGTCCCTTACAAAGCTCTGCATTAATCTCTATTAGCATGACGACAGTCATTCTCTGCGTTGCGTTAGGAAATTTTCCTTAAGAGGGGTGCTTGGGTGGCTCAATAGGTTGGGCAGCGGGCTTCAGCCCAGGTCATGATCTCACAGCTCGTGAGTTTGAACCCCGCATCGGACTCTGTGCTGACAGCTCAGAGCCTGGATCCTGCTTCTGATTCCGTATGTGTCTCTCTCTGCCCCTTCCCTGATTATGCTCTGTCTCTCTCTCTCTCTTTCTCTCTCTCTCTCTCAAAAATAAATAAACATTAAAAAATATTTAAAAAAAAGAAAATTTTCCCTAAGATACCTCATTTTTCCAGCTAGACTGTAAACTCTCAGATGTAGTGTGTTTTTAATCCCCCCAAATATGTGATTTGTCTAAGTAGTGTTTGTTATGTTAGATTGAGGTATTCTTTGTTCTTCCTCACATGTAATAGTATGCCACGATCAACACATTGAAAAACTGTATATTTCACTGACCCTCCCTCCTCTTGGGAATAAGGGCAAATTATATGATAAATATAGGAGACTGCAGAAATATCTAGGCATTTAGAATTGGGGGAGGGACATTTTTAATGACTCATGAACATTACAAGATTTGAATTTGTAACAGGGTATAGCTAGGAACTACTATCATCCCAGGAAAGAGGTAAGTTTATCTCTTCTATTTCTTGTTTAATGCACGAAGAGTTATGTAATACTGTTTTTACCACCACAGGATCCAGTTGTGGAGGAGAGGGGAAGGGGCGGCAGTGGGGAAACAAGAAAGAAACTGATCAAGAGAAAAAGAGTCTGGCCACCACTCTGGTCTACCTATAAAGTAAAAGTAATAGATTTTAAGGATTTAAAAGACCTATCCTGCTTTCAAATCCTGTGATTTGTGACAGAGAGAGAACAATTAAGAGAAAGAAAAAGGAGCAGAGACTGGGAAATTTCATTTAGGGGATTTTATTTTTTAAGTACTGTACTCCTTGGGCTTTGGTAACCTTCATCTGTTGCCTGGTTGCTAAAAGGAAGTCCACCTTGAGGTGACGGTTCTCTATTTCATCTTCTCTTCAATTTAAATGGCAGAGAGAGGGCTGTGAGCTGAAGGTTTGAAGATACCATACTTGCAAACTTAACTCTCTCCTCCTCCTCATCTATTAAACTTCTCTTTCCTAAAACTTATGAACACACAAATTTTCAGAAAGACGACACACAAGTGACCTTTATGTGAAAAAGATGCAGAAGATCATTTCAAATTTTTAAAAAGTGCCAAAGAAAACTTCACAGGTACCATTTTTCACCCATCAGATCACCAAATTTGTATTCAGTTGACCACATATTCTAGTTTTGAGACCGTGGGAGAAGAAAAGTCTTGCTCATGCTTTGATGGTAGGAACGCAAAATAGCACAGTACCCAAGGATTCCCCAAGAAGAATATGCAAATTTTCAGCATAATTATATATTCTGATACCTCCTTTTTGGAAACCAACTCAAAGTTATACTGAAAAAAATACAGAATGATTTATATACAGGTTTATTCACTGTGGCAGTAGTAGTAATAGTAAGAGATAAAAATAAAACTAAATGTCCATCTAGAGGACACTGAATGAATAAAGTATCTACAGAACAGAGTACAGGAAACCACAAAAGAGAATAGGGAGGGCTATATGTGTTGATATGGAATGATATCAGAGATATGTCATTAAGTAAAGAAAACACAGTAAAGGATAGAATACTGAAAATAATGCACTACTTCTGTGTCAGAAAGACAGATAATCCAAATGAATGTATATATTTTCTTATTTTTGCCAAAAGAAACAAAAATGATCAACCAAAAGGTAAAAATAACCGTTTTAAGAGGTTGCTAACGGACAGCATAGGTCACCCATCACCAAATAAACACTCTCTTGTGCCAGGAAGGAGGGCTCTAAATAAAAGGAACCAGTACTCTTTACCAAAAAGTGGCTGATTCCAGTCTAGGGCACAGAACGTAGACGATAAGATTGGGAAATCTTTATGTTACAAGTATTATTATAGAAAATAAGACCTTTTATTATAGAAGAAATGATAAAAAGAGAAAAATCACTGCTTTCAAACACTAATGAAATATTAGTACTATAAACGAAATAGTAGCACTAAAAGATTGATGGGAACTCGTCAATATAAGAATCAGGCAACAGCCTACTGAACTAAAGATCAATCTTTGCATCACTAAAAGTGAGACCACTAGACATTTATGCTTCCTGATGAGCAACATTGCTTTAAAGTTTATAGCAATATAAGGCGGAAAAGGGAGTGATAAATGAAGAAAGCAGAGCAAAATGTTGACAGTTACGGAACCTGGACGTGAGTATACAGAGATTCCTTATATTACTCCCTCTCTCCTTGGGTTTGCTGAAAAAGTTTAAAAATTACAAGTTTAAAACATAAAAGTTTCCCTTTAGAACTTCATTTCCCTCAGATCTAATAAGTTAAAAATCCTAGATAAAGTACCTGGGTTTCTAAAGAGGAGTCCTGGAGGGAATGACTTTCAATATGCTTTTCTTAGAAAAATAATTCTTCTAATTCGATTTGATTGTAAATTTCCCCCTTTTAAGTAAAGGTTCTGAGTGTTTCTGTAGTAAAAGATGTTAGTTTAATCTTGTTTTACATAGGGTTTTGCAGAGATCATCAGCCATAGCACCTTTGTTTTTGGTTTGGAGATAAGTATTCACAGAAAGAACTACTTCCTTACATAAGCAATGTTGTGCCCAAATTCTGGAATCCAAGAAGACACCGGGGAGCCGGGACTGATGCAAACGCAAAGGGTCTTTATTCGAAGCTCGAGCTCGGACTCTTGCACCTCCCGACGCAGCGGTGCAGTGGCAAGAGCCCTGAGCCAGGTCTACACAGGCTTTTTATCAGGGTTCGAGTACACTTTTTGCGCAGGAATGGGGATCCTTTGAAGTGACTGATTGGCATTTTCGCGAGCTAGTTCCTGATTGAGTATTTCGTATTTGGCGGGCGTGGGCTAGCTATGGATTGGCTTAGTTTTGGGGTCTCGCACAGATTCAAATGGTCAGCCGCGCGTGGGCTGAACACTGATTAGTTTTGCTATTAGGGGCTATTCTAGGAATCTGACCTCCTGTGGCTTCCCTGGAACTCAAGGTGGAGGCAGGGTCTGCTAATCAGGGTCCAGTCCCACCCCGGGTAGTGACAGGGTCTGCTAATCTGGGTCCGGCCTTTTGGCTACTCTGTTTCCTGGAACCCGGGGCAGAGTCCAGGGTGACTTATTTTCCTGGAACTTGGGGCCCAGAGCTACTCTAAGATGGAACTTAAACCAAAATGGAGTGGCCTTAGTCCTAACAGCACTATACTTTCACAACATGGCAATTCTCTAACACGGCAAACAGGGTTCACAGCAATCACAGCAAACGGGTCAGGAGTCTAGTGCATTCCTAAGTCTCTAAATCTAATACCTAACAATATTTAACACACAGCAACTTAGTCTAATACATAGCAAACTAAACAGGCCTCACAACACCCCAAGAAAAGTTTCACAGTGTTCACAGCAAACAGCAATCAAAACAGAATTCTCAGCAATCATAACCCTTAACAAGGTTCATAGTAAGCAGAAGTCTGGGGCACACTATCTCTAACACAGTACCCCTCTATGTTTAGCAGAAAAGAGAACTGGCTTCAAACTAATGCAGGGCTGTCACTTAGGACAAGAAACTTAAAAATGCTCTCTTCAGCAAGAGGGCGTAATGGTAGGAATTTCAGATTCAAGTTACTAGCAGAGAATGAATCAAAGTGGTGTTCTTCAGTCATTCCCTAGTTCTAAATCATTCAGGGGATTCCCAATACCTTTTGAAACAAAGTCAAAACTTCTCAAGGAGGTACCTGCAACCCTTTCTGATGCAGCCCTATCTAATCTAATAACTAAATGTTTCTCTTTCACCTCCTTGGGAGCCCTGGGCTGCAGGTGAAGTGACTCATTCAGTGTTTGTATTGTTTGCCCATGTGACTGTGCCCGCTGGTCTCTGTACCTTTATGTCTCAAGTTCTCTTTGACAGAACCACCCTTCTCTTCATTGCCTTAAGCATGCTCAGTCTAAGTTCTAGTTCAGATACTCCTTCCAAGAAGATGTCCTGAGGCAGGGGAAAGTTTCCTGACTCTCTCAGCATCCCTCCAACCTTAACTGTACCTGTAACCCTATCACCCTGTAATATGGATTTCTCTGATTTGCCTTTCTTTCCCACTAGATATGATCTCCTTAAAGACAGTGCCTGTATCTTACTTTCTCTGTCACCTCATAGTATGACATATTTGCTGAAATCTATGTATGGAAAAGAAAGAAGGAAAAGGTAATACTAATAAGAATATGAAAGGAGTTAAAAATTTATCATTCACAGCTCCTGTAACTAGAGATACTTTTGAGGGAAATACTGTAATTAAAAATTCACAAGGTACAGGGGTGCCTGGGTAGCTCGGTTGGTTAGGCATCTAACCCTTGATTTTGGCTCAAGTCATGATCTTGCAGTCGTAAGATCAAGCCCCAGCTCAGGCTCCACACTAAGCATGGAGCCTATTTATCTTCCTCTCTCTCTGCTCTTTCCCTGCTCAAGCTCTCCCTCTCTCAAATAAATAAACATTAAAAAATCATTTAAAAATTCACAGGGTACAAAGAAGTGGTATTTGACTATTTCCAGAAAACAATATTTTATGAAAGATGAAAACAGGGACTAAATAGTCACTATGTTCCTAAACGGGAAAGACACAGAGGTGTGGGCCTTCTTATGGAGAGGGGAAAGGTTAATAAAATGGAAGGCTAAGGCTTATGGAGATAAAGTTGGTACAATCTGCAATTTTACAAAATTTTCGAGCTACCTAGAATCAAAAAGTATCAAAAGGGTAATCAGTTTTAGGGGAGGAAGGGAGAACAGTGGCTCACAGAAGTTTCTTTAGTCCATTCTTTCATATGGACAGGTACTTTTCACATTTTTTAATCTTATGCACAAAGCTTTGCAAATGCTATTCATAGTTAAGTCCCTCATACTCTTCATCAGTCAACTTCCTGCTCCTGGGCCCAGGCCTTCCTGTATAGCAATACTGGAGACAGCACTTTGTACCACATAGGCTGTGTCACAATCTTACAAGTGGAGATTTTGTTTCATTATGAATTTTCACTCTATGTCGACACAAACACCTCAATTTATTACCCCCTTGAAACAAATTACTTAATGCCAACTCATTTTTTAAAGGCAGATATTTTGTATTTCATATACAGCAATTAAATAATATTTTCAATGCAGATCACCTTTTCCTTCCCTTCCAGGGACTATGCCTTAATGGGTCCTTATTATCTTTTAAGAAAATTACAAATGGAGTACCATCAGGGAGTGACCATTCAATCCATTTTCCTGTTCCCACTAGCGCAGTATTTGTCATTTTCCCCCTCGTGGCTGCCAACAAGCTTTCAGTTTACTGAGTTCCATCAAAACACTCCAGGTGCTTTGGGCTTTTGCTTTCTCTTTTACAGATTGGGTTTATTTGCATTGGTTCCAAATGTGACAAAAAGCAAACAAACAATTATGCACATGGTCCAGACGTGGCTCCTCTTGTAACTCAAATGAAAGAGGCCTGACAATGTCACCCAGCCCCTGCTCTCTCCACGGGCCCGACGGAATGCACTAGTACAGTACTGGGAAGTTGCCAGCCTGGCTGATGAGCCCTAATTGCAGGAATGCTGCTCACTGCCAGCAATTATGCAGGCATAGTTAAATTAGATGCATTCGCTCTGTCTAGGTCATAATGGCACTTTTTCTATTCCTATATAAAGATCTAGCCAAGATCTCAGAAATTATGTTCCTTGGTTGAGGAAGGTATAAATAATTTTAGTGAATTAAACAATAACTCTTCTTTCTGGAGTTGGCCTTAAACAAAACTGTAAGGAGACACATCTTAGTCCTTTGTTTTTCTAGCATCACTCATTTATCTGTGCCATATTCTGATTCCCTCTGGCTTGTCTTTACATATTCCATATCCCTAGCCAGGAACATCAAATAGATTTTTATCTAATGTGTTGACTTTGGGAGCAATTTTTTGGAAGTTGGTTGAAAATATTTGGAGGTTGCTTAATGGAGCTCAGTGGGAAAAGTGCAAGGATCAATTAGCAATCTTTTGTATCGCATGTGACATCTCTATTTTACAGACATCTCCTCCAACCCCACATGGAGAGGAGATTATCCAAAAGGCTATTTTCAACTATTTTAAGGTAACATGTTGACATGGTGACTTCTTAGACAGTAATGTGGCAAATAGGATAGATTTGCTTCCTTACTTAACATCTATTTCCATTTCTTTTTCTCGACTCTTCCTGTACCCAGAGGCTACAGGAGTAAAAATGACTCTTCCCAGATTGCCTTGCATGCAAGGTTCTAGATTCCACTAGGTTCTGCCAGTTAGATTCATTATTGTGAAGCTTGATTTTCAGTACTGATTTATATGAGAACAAAGGCAGTGCTCAAGAAAGCCATATTGGCTTGAGTAGATAGTAGCTGACAAAGCGTGACCCTGAATCCAACAAATTTAGAAGTAGTTTACTGATTCCCTGATCACAGCTCGGGTAAAGCCAGCATTTTAAGTTCCTTTAGTTTCTTCTTTGCAGCAGGGAAAACCATTCCTGGGGCAGGGCTGCTTGGTGGTGTTGGTGGAGAATTGATCTTGGAGGCCTACTCTGGAACTTTCTCTAGAAGTCTTTCAGCCCCTCCTATGGAGCACTTAATTGACTCTTAAATACCTAGAATGGTTTCTGTTATCTACAAATGTCTCCAGACTGATACAGACTGAAGCATATTAGATCAGGATGGAAACAAGACCACAAGACACACTGGAACTATGGCTTTCTGCCAGTTTTACCATCGGCCTAAGCTTGTTTCTAGAACCTAGGACCCCTGATGATAATACTTCCTCATCTGACAAAAAATCTGTCTGTCTCAGATCATGGTCAATTTCACCCTTTCTGTGAAGCTTCCCCACTAAACTCCCCCCAAACTATCATCTTCAAGCAAAATGAGACTTTCTCTATTCACAGGACATAATACACTCCTTATATTTTGAGCACTGTTCCTTCAATCATATATACTCTTTAACCTAAAATCTGGTGGGGCTGTGGAATCCCCAAAAGCTTGATTGTAAAGATACACTTTTGTGTTCATGTGAGTTTTCAGTGGGTGCATCCAAGTTCCTCTGTATGTACACTTACCCTAGCACAGTTGCTATAATCCAGTATACATTCAATAATGTTTGGTTCACTTGAATCAAAATAATTAAAATCAGTTTATCCTAAATTGAAATGCATAACATACTGCTCTTAACCTCTAATGGCTTATAATAATCTATTATAATGTAATAGACAGAAATTAATCTCTAATGATGGAAGTTCAGTTTTAGTTTAAATGAGAAGATATTCTTTTTATCTAAATGTATTTATGATGTTTCGATTAATGGAATTAGAGGTGATGAGCGGAAGTACATAACTAGGGGATAATTGGGGACGATGTCAAGCACTGAGCTAGGCATGTTAATGTTTATTTATTTATTTTTGAGAAAGAGAGAGAGAGAGAGAGCACAAGCAGGAGAGGGACAGAAACAGGGAGAGAGACACAGAATCTGAAGTAGGCTCCAGGCTCCAAGCTGTCAGCACAGAGCCCGATGCAGGACTTGAACTCATGAACTGTGAGATTATGACCTGAGCTAAAGTCAGACGCTTAACCGACTGAACCATCCAGGTGCCCTGAGAAGATATTTTTTAACGTAGATCTGTGTGAGCTAGTGTAAAAGGAGGGATGATGGGAGGAGAGAGAAGAGGAAGGCAATAATCCTCAAGCATCTTGAATTCATTTAAATCTGCTGCTACCACTTTTATTGCCTCCAAATCCCGGTTCTTTTGGTACTGCCTCTATAGGGTTGGCCTCTTTTTATTAGATCATAACCTCAGAGCCAATATAGAGTGGTTATGAATCCAGGCTGTGGAGCTAATCTGCCTGGTTTCAGATTCCATCACTAGCATTTGCCACCACTGTCTGACCCTACACATTTATTTGTTCTTTGCTTAGGGGACTTGTGTGTAAAGTTATAATAACCAATAACAGAAATACAGGTCAAAAAGAGTGCCAGAACACATGACATCTACATTAGCAATTATTATCATCTAATGATGTTTTTCCTGCCATGAAGATGAAAGCATCAAGTTCAATTCACCTAGTTTTAAGAAATTCAAGGTACATACTGGTCATCTGACCAATATAAAGAGCAAGAATGCTAATGAGCCTCATGTTCACAGGTCCCTTTTGACATTAATCCTCTAAGTTACACTATATGAGCTCCATTTCCTAACAAACAGAAAAAAAGCATTGTGTGAACAAGTCTCTCCAGCCAGACTAATTCCTCTTTTTACTGGTGACTTTCCGGATCACCTTTGGGGAAGGTGAGCCGCCGTCCTTTAGCCTAAAACAAAATAAGAGTAGCCTCCTCCACAGCGGCTGGCACAATCAAACCATCATGCCGTATGTTTAAATGTAGAGTGATGCATGTCAACTGTTTCTCAGTACAACCAGGAAAGAAAAGAAATTTGTTGACTGAATAGATGAATAAACATGCTGTCAAATAATCACAAATAAGTGAGTAGATTAACTCATTAAAAATGCAATGTTTTTAAAATTATTCTTTTTCCAAAATTTGCCTCAAAGTTTGCTTGAGAGGACTGAGGAATAGGGCTAGTGCAAAAAACCTTCAATAACTGGATGCTGGCAGTTTTTAAAGTTCATATACTGAGTATCTGCAAAAGAAGAAGAAGATTACAAAGCTACAAGTTTGCCAAGAACTGCTATAGAATTCCAAGAATTGGCCTTCCCCACCCCTATTCTTTAGTGTAGCCAAGAGATACTCTCTCTTAATGTCTTAATATTAACTTCACCTAGTTGTCATGCAGGCAAAAAGCCAACTTTGTTCACATTAATGAAATTGATTGATAAATTCAGACTATCAGCTTCTTGCAGTGTCAGATTTGCCAGCCTGGGGGCAGTAATGGAGTATTTCTATTGCACCCAAAAGGGAAGTAAATAATGGAGTCTAGTTTAAACCTGATGGCAGTATAGGACACACTTCCAGGCCAAACCACTAAGTGGAAAGTCGCCTGTTCTGAGAGGCTGGATACAGATCTTGTCCCTTTTCAAACTCCTTGCTCAAGGGGATGACCACAGGTTGCCTGGAACTCTCACTGAGCTGCTTCTCAGCTGAGGGCCATTTGTGTGTGTTTTTCCAATTGGCAATTCAAAAGGTCAGAAAAAGATTGGATCAACTTAAACTTTACAGCAGCAAGATTGCAATGGGCTCTTTGTGTCTGCCTTTATTATTATCTCAGTGGTTGAAAATGCCCCTCTGCGTTCACCTGCCCTTGGAAGGATGAGAGGAATAATGCAGTCTTTAATTTCAGATCTTGCTTTAAGTCCATCCTGCTGTGATTCTTTTTCCCGTGGAAAAAGGCCATTTGACAATTTTTGGCATTGCCTAACCAGTATAGTGCTGTTTTTGATGTTAAAATAGACCTCATCCCTGCTACTCCTACTCCAGGCTTGTACAACCAGTTTCTGTCACCATCTTGCTCTTAATAGTTTACATTCTCCAGAAAAAATGATGGGCTGCCGATTTTCAAATCGCTTCAAACATAACCAGATTCTGCCAAATTGAACTAAATATTTGTTAAAATGTTTCTTTGTGCACGTGACATTTTAAATGGCTTTTTTTTTCTTTTGTCTGTACAACTGGACCAGAAATTTCTAGAGGTCGGTTTTATGCTGTGTCCTGAGACGTTCTGTTGGATTCTGGATCCAAATCATAAGATGAAGGAGGAACATGGCTTGTCCTTCGGGTACGGAAGGGGACAGCACCAATTCACAGCTCATGCTCAGGTTCATGATGGTTTTGCCATCTTAGGAGGAACTTGGCTGGAACACATGTGCAAGCTACACCTTATATCAACTTATCCCTGCGGTTTGTTTATCATTCCGCTTGTATGTGAGTTTATTTGTTTCTACCAAAAATAAGAGAAAGATCTAACATCTTCTGCTTAAGCTGCAATATGATGTTATGAAAAAAAGTTTAGTTTTTCCATTTAATTACTTCTTTACATACATTTACAGTAATTAGACATCAGATGCAGTAGCTAAAGCAATTACTATGTGTCATTTCAGAGAATTACAGTATAAACATACAGTAAATACTCAATAATCCATGACAAGCTACTTAAAAAGTAATAAGGAAATTTAATTTAAAATGTGAGAGCCGAGATGCATGATAAACTTCTGAATGAAATGCCCACAATTACAAAGGAGAGATTCCAGCTTTGAAAATCCACCACCATTAATTTATTACCTTTCACAGTGTGGGTCACTGGCCATCTCCCTTCAAAATTAACATTAACGATGTATGATAAATAGCCTCTTATAAAATGGAAACCTCTTCTGTCTCCTCCTCTCTCCCCTCCCTTCCTCTCTTTTTCCCTTCCTAACTCTCTCCGCCCTTCTTTCACACACACACACCCACACACACACATACACACTGAAAATCCAGGTGACACTTAAAGTCCATTAACTTGACAGCACAAAAACTCAATTTGTAATAACATCATAGTGACACTCCTTGACTTTCATTATTGAAAGTCTTTCCCTTCCCATAGTACAATACACTATAATAAAATGCATAGGGAATTTGAAATTCATTAGAGTTGAGTTCAAATCTCAGCTCATTTACTGAGGTGCCTTGGGCAAGTTGGTCGACTCCTGTGTCTCAGCTCATTCCTAAGGCAGAGATGTAACTATTTAACAGCAAGTTGTCTGACATGAGCTCTCAGACATACCTGAGTAAAGTATCTATCTGGGGTGAATTAAGCACCTAAGACTAATGGCTGTTAATCTTATGTTATCCATTCATTTATCTGAATGCATTTAATAAGTCTGGGACATTGACTTTTTCCTACTTAGACATTTGCAACCTTCATAACTTCTTAGAATTATCACTTTGATGTATTTACCAACTGTTATGTGATGAAAATATTTCTTTCATTTATTAAAAAATTTAAGGTGCAATCTTCCCCCAACAGATATCAAAAACTGAAGACTAACTCTGTCTTCACCATTTTAAATTCACTTACAGTTTTATAAATTCATGTCTTAATTATCCTTAACAGTCTGTCAGGATTTCAGATTGTCTCTCTGTGTCCCATTGCCCCAAAAAGACCTCCTTCTCCAGTAGGGTATAATGAGAACAGTATGGAGGAGAGAGAATGAGATCTGGATTTACCACCCAGACTTGTCAAATTTTGGAAAAATGATTAACCCTGTGGCAGCCTTACATGTAAAAAATGGGACACTAAAACCTACTTCATAAGTTTGTTATGAGGATCAAATGATACAATATCTATCCATTCATGTATTCATCATATTCTTATGGAATGTTGTCGTATTGCCTTCTTCCATCCACCTGGGATCCTGGTATGTGGAAGTTAATTCATACGTTTGAGTTCCTCCGTTCTCATGAACAAATTTTGCCTACTCCCTAGATCGGCTCTTCCCAAAATATGTTCCACTAAATTGTTTTACAGGAGATGCTTTGCCAGACAAGAGTTTCAGAGTCAAGAGGTTTGAGGAATGTCACTTAATTCATTCCCTTCTTGTTTATTTGTGATATAAGTAGGCATATAAAGGCTCCAAAAGACCAATAATGGTTAAGCAGAACTGCTGGGGCTTAGGATATATTCATTTTCATTTTGGTAGTTATAAATTATCCTTCAAATTTATTCATTAATTTACATTGCCACCAAAAGTATAAGAATACGATCTTATAACAATGTGGAATATACTGATATAATATTCTCTCTTCCTAATCCCTGATTTTACAGATGAATAAAACTGAATTCTAGAGATGGAATTACTCATAAGACACTGTCTACAAATGTGTTCCAATAAATCCCGTGGTGAACTAGTGAGAACAAGTTTCTACAGTTGGAAGTATCAGTTGAGATCCTACTGAATGCTAATCATGATGTCAGGGATTTATTTATATTTAATCTTTTCAGAAATTCTTTCAGACAGTCACTAATGCATTTCAATATTTAAAAGCTGACTCAGAGAAATAAGGACAGATGTTGGGTGTCACAGAGTACCAAGTGGTATTCTTACATCCTCATGGTTCCTCTGCCCTCGTCTGCCTGAATCTGATGAGACATTTTTGGTGCACACTCCACTGAACTCCGCAGCTAGAGTAGGTAAATCAGAATGGGACTTCGGGTTACATTTATTAATATAAATGTTTGATTCTACTATAATGTGTCAAATCACTCAAGGGAAATATTATCCCTATAAGTTTATGGGGAATAAAGGTAATAAGAAAATTGGTTCTTAGTCTTTATTTCCTATTATTTATAAGATCTCCTGTGTATCAGGGAAACTTAAGCCAACTGAAAAAGCTACGATCTTTTTTAGAGAAAGAGAAGGGAATTCCAGCAAAGGGGGGCAATATCATCAGAGTCATCTGGATATAATCTTTAAGTGCCAGAGCACTGCTCAGTTCACTAGGACTCATGTCAAGACTGTGTCTTACTTTCTGTCCTCCTGATAATTGTCTTCGGACTCATCAATCATGGTAAACACACTGCATATTACACTCCCCTTGCCCCTTCCTTTTATCAGAAGTTCCTTAGGTTTCATTTTTTCCAGGTACATCAGCTCAAAACTGGTCAAGTCTCCTGGCATGAATCAAAAGTAGTGACGGAAATAAGATAGCTCTAAAAGCTTCTTCACACCCTTCCCCAGAAGCTGATATGGAATCACTACTTACAACATCATTTCCAGGCTGGGTTCTGTTCTGTGACACGTGTACTCAGTAATGGATTTTCTACCGTTTCCCTTAGGACAGTACTTCTGAATCCAATCTCTCTGTCAGAACATTTTTTTACCCACATTTTATCAGGATTCTCTCTCCCCTTCACGTTTCAGCATTTCATCCCATCATTTGTGGCCCTGGTCCTGTCCTCTGTGCCAGGGTAAATAATCACAATCTCCTTCAGCTTCTCTCTGTCTTCCTGCCACTGTGTCCTTTTGTTGCTCATTTTATCTCGTATTTTCATGGCTGCTGACTTTATTCCACTTTTGTAGTAACATGAGCCCACCAATCCCTTCGTTTGCATTTTCCCAAATATATAAAAGACGTTCAAATTCTAGAATCCCATGATTTGGATTTGTTTAAAGAGCAGCTTTAGAAATAAAGCCATTGCATTCTTTAAATTATGGAAAGAAAGATGAGCATTATGGATTTTTTAAAAAGAAGAAAAGGAAAAAAAAATAGGCCCGTCTTTACTACAATCAAATGCAAAATCATTATAAGTCCAGGTATGCTCTCCCCCAGAATGAATACAGAGAAAAGTCTATTCCTCCAGGAAAGATTTGGAAATACTTTTTAAGCTTACTGAGGTCTTGTGGAGAATTATGATTACAACAAACCTGGGAAATGATTGTTGCTACAGAATGCCTGCAAAAAAAGGTTTATTTTATGCCAAAGAGCTTAGCTTATTTGGAATTAAATCAAAGAGCCTTTGTGTCTCTGAGGTTGAGCAGTTCATTGTTTTCTTTTGGCAAAGCATGACAAGGTTGAGCCGTCTTGGTCCCCAGCTCCTTCACCCCTCATCCCGGTGGACAGCACGTCAGGTTATATTGTGTAAACAGACATGTTGGCAATTTAGCTACATTTGAGGACTGAAAGTATGTTGGGAATACCATGGGATACCAGTGCAGTATTTTAGTGAGTCCCTTCTAAGTTTTATATAAATTTGCTGCCCTTTGAAAAATTATTATCATTATTATTACTACTCTTATCAACACTAAAGTGAACAGAGAGAATCTACTTGCATACACGTCTGCCTCTTCACATTTTCTAATAAACTTTGACAACTTACACACTGCAAAAAAATTACAGATTTCTCATAGGACAGTATTATCTCATTACATTTTAGTGAACAGTCATTTAAAGATTTTAGGGCTTCTAATTGTCAAAGTTCACTCAAATTCAGGATACAGATACTCCAATGTGGCATAACAGCAAAATACATCCTAGTAAGTTTTGAATGCTACTCACACAACCCCATAGGAATCAAATGAGGTATATGGAATATTCAAGAATCATTCTTTAGCCAATATTATAATTATATTTTCTTTTTCTCTCTCTCTTCTCCCTGCTTTTCCTCCTCTTCCTCCTCAGCCTTCTCTTCTTTTTCAGACCATATGATAATTTGACTTTTATATAGAATTGAAAATTATCTGCAGTTCCTCAGATATATCACTGTTTTGTTCAACAAAAGTCATCATGACTAAAAATAACATATTATATCCAGTATATCTAACTTTCAACAACAAAATGAAATATCCTTCAGACCAAGCAGAAGTCCTGGGCCCTGTCTTAAAGACACATTTTCTTAAGTAACAAATTCATGACTGAAGGGTCCTTGCCCATCTTATACCTACCTCACTTTATCATCCACCAACTGATGGCAAATTCATTCCAAAACTACTTGGCAGGGTCATCAAAAAGGATCGATGCAATAATAAATGGAAAACACTTTTAAATTACTAATTCTAGGTGATAGAAATTGGGGTGATTTTATATTCATATAGACTTTATAGTACTTTCCAAATTCTCTCATTTCATATTGGGAAAGAAAAGTCATATACTATAAACTGTAAGGTGCTGCAACATTATTAATTAGGATAGCATTATTTGGTGGAGGTGGAAGTTCTTGGAAGCAATTAAAAGAAGAATAAGGACGTGAGATTAGATAATAATGATAACATAAATATGGGGAATAACTGACATTATGTGTGAAAGAGTTAAACCAGAAAGAAATGTTTGAGAAAGTTCTCAATTCTTGCAATGTGTAATTTTACTCTAAAATTAATTTATTCTCATTTCAGACAGATAGGTTTCTAAATAACAAAATCACAGCGACCTTCACATTTCATTGCTTATGGCATTGTAAGATATATTACATACAATTTCTGGTTCCTCTTCCCCATGGGAATCAGTTAGGAGAGACAAAGAATAATCCAGCATGGCCCGAGGGCACCAAGTATTTTAACCAGAGCATCTTGGTTTTCTCAGAACAGTCTAGGTTTTAACCACTGGATCATTAACACCCATCTGTTTTGAAGAATATTACAATCGGTCTAATTTAAACACTTCACCTTGGATTTGTATTCTCTGCCCCAAGAGGAAAAACATACAAAGTATGTACAGGGTTGAAAACCTAAAAACTTGTCCAAATGTTCCACTAGAAGAAACACTGCCTGCAGGGCTCACAAATGTATTCAAATGTTAGCATAAGGTCCCAACACGCTGAGTATAAAGCAGAAAGGACTGACCAAGCTGTTCCTTTCCGACTTAGATTTATTATTACCGGGGGCACCTGCGTAGCTCAGTCAGTTAAGCGTCTGACTTTGGCTCAGAACTCAGAACTCATGTCGGGCTCTGCGTTCACAGCTTCTTTGTCTTCCTCTCCCTCTGCCCGTCCCCTGCTCACTCAAGCTCTCTCTCTTTCAAAACTAAATAAATACATTTAAAAATAAAATAAAATTTCGAAGAAATTTTGCATATAATAATTTGGTTTCAAAGTTGATCTGTCTTACAGTTACATGTAGTAGTTGTGTGTACAAAAACACACAAAACTAGGAAGTTTTACACATTCACATTTAAGTAAAATGAAGCCATAAAAGTCACATGCCTGTACCTAATACTTTATCGAAAAATATTTTGTGCTTTCTTTCAAGCAGGTGTGTGTGTGTGTGTGTGTGTGTGTGTGTGTGTGTGTGTGCATTTCTTTACTTTTGCTTTATTGTTTTTTTTTTTCTTTAAACAAGAGACTGGATATATATTCTGGCCATTTTGAGGCATGAATTCTAATTATGTCTCAAAGTTATTCTTTCTCTGAGTGAATCAGAGCTCTAATTTCAGTCAGAGAATAATGTATTCAATATTGTCAATCATTTAAGCAAAATACTACTCTTAGCACTTATCGGCTAAACTATAATGTCTTGTAGAGCTTACACAGCAGTCTCCAAAGAATATTATCACTTTAGCCTTTCTTGTTCAATATGTATAAGCCTGATGAGAATACAATTACATTTTCAAAAACTGTAAATCTGTGCTGGTAATTAGTGTAATGTTACCCTATGCATTATTTAACAACAACAACCATAACAACAAAAAGATACAAGTTTTATTTCATGAGCAATCACTTTTCTGTGAAAAATCTCTGGCTTTTTTGGATAAGATATTTACAGATCTATCTAATCACAAACTATATTGTGTTCTTGAGAGTTAAGGGCATTTTAATGTTTTCTTTTAAAAGAAGACTCATGCAATTAATTTCCTGCCCATGATACATTTCTAAAACATAGAAAGGGAGCACCTAGGTGGCTCACTCGGTTAAGCGTCTGACTTCAGCTGAGGTCATGATCTTACAGTTCATGAGTTTGAGCCCTGCATCAGGCTCGGTGCTGACAGCTCAGAACCTGGAGCCTGCTTCGGATTCTGTGTCTTCCTCTCCCTCTATCCCTCCCTGTTCACACTCTATCTCTCTCTCTTAAAAACAAACATTAAAAAAAAATTTTTTAGAAAACATAGAAAGAGATGATACTACTTTATGAATTATTTCACTGGGGTTTTTTTCATTTCTCCCCTATAAATTAAAATTAGAAAAAAAGTATACCTGAGCACACAAGTTCCATTATCAAAATAATAAATGGCATCTTACTTGTGTAAAGGAAGTACCTAACACTCTTTATTCTAGGGAACTGCCATATGTAAACACAAAATTTAGAGGTATAATTTCTGACTTCTAGTACATTCTTAAAGAGCAATAAAGTAGATACTTTCCATTCTCTATTTGTAGGTGTATGTTTGTATACATGTATATAAACAGAGCATTTGTAAACATATTTTAGGCTGTGACTACATATGCTAAATATGAATTTTGGCAATAGTAGTGATTATACTAGTGTCTACTAGACTTATAGGAGTGTTACTAAATTCATCTGTATCAGAATCATTAAAGTGCTCACAAAAAATGCTAATTAATGACCACATTCTAGATCAAATGACTTAGAATTTCTGAAAGTACAATCACAGAGTCTTCATGTTCTGCTAATTTCTCTACTTTTATCCCTACATTGATTTGAAGAACATTGGTAAGTGGATTTGCTGTTGGATTGGGACTCAAGAAAACTATGGACTTTTTATTTCCTGTAGAATTATAATCATTTGGTCCCACTTTTTCTTCCACTTCAACCACTTCACAAATTTATTACTTCAAATCTTCACATACCTTCTTCATCAAATACATGGCTTTAAAAAAAATGTTGGCCAACTAAGTTTTAGCAAGTATTTGTAAAAACAAACTAAAAACTGGCCAAATTTTCCATTTGAAAAAAATATTTTATGTAAATATTGAGGGGAAAAAAATCAGCTCAGATTATATCTAATCCAATAAAAAGCTATTTAAGTACAAGAGGCTATGTTATAACTGTTCTGGGAGCAGCGATGTTGTGATTTCTGGCTTTTGTAGATTTATGTTCTAAGCTGTAATGCTGAGGTAACAATTTTGCTTTGGGATGAATATATAAATACCTGTAGGATGAGGACTTTTCAACTTTCCCAACGATCGTATTAGAAATGAATTGAAGCTTAGAATGCAATTACAACATAAAGTCCCAAACCGCTGTATAATTAGAAACTTTTAGAAAAGATTGTCAATTTGTGCTGTGGGTTCTGAGTCAAATTTCTGTAGGAGACTCAAAAAGTCTCTGTTGCCCACCCTGTTTGAAGGTAGCCCTGCTGACAAAGGCTATTTTCCAGAGCCAGTTTGTCAACATCAGAGACCCTGGATTGCTCACAGTGATTAGTGTGATGTGAGGTGTTGGTGTTTTGTTCTATGCTTCTACGAATATCCTGAGGCATAAAGACACCTAACAACAGTTACCTCTGTGTGTGTGTGTGTGTGTGTGTGTGTGTGTGTGTGTGTGTGTGAGAGAGAGAGAGAGAGAGAGAGATATGCCACAAACTCTTTACTGTCAGCAGGCAAGTAATTGTGCAGTATCTTCCAAGAGACTAAAAATTTATCTCTAAAGCACTTGGGAACTTTTTCAACTGACTAGGTTTCCTTCTTTTCACAAGAGGGAATGTACAAAAGCTACTCTGACTTGAGATTTTGTCCACTACTAGAAACACATTATTCCCTCCAAATTAGTTATTACTATGTAAGGGTCTTTCAGTCTCCCTATTTCTGAATCAATCAAATGCAACTCCATTAGATACATATTAACAATTAAAATTATAATATTAAAAAACACCCAAATAAGCAGTGAACTTCTCAATTAAATTCCAAATATTTTCTAAGTAACTGTTACTTACCCACTGCAATATGGAATACACAAATTTATATTATCGAGTTGCTGTCCTCACGTAGCATTAATTAAATTTGGGGAAGAAGCTTGAAAACATATTCCTCTTAGAGTGTGCAGAATTATACAGAGTAGTGGTAATAAGACAGGGATTGATTCTCCAATTACAATTTCACTACCCTTATTTCTAAGAAAGTAAAATGAGTGGGTCATTCATTTCATACAAATAGTACAGACAGGACGGTAAAGTTCTTAAGAAAGAACTTGACTGGATTCAAACACTTACTAGCTCATGACCTTAATATTTTACTTAAGTTACCTGATTTTTTTCCTGTCTTGTTTCCACGTCTCACGGTCCACTTGTTAGAGTTGTTACAGTATTAAAGCGGATGGATTGATAGATAAAACAACATACAGATATACAAAGGTTACTACTTGCGAAACTTAGAAAAGTGCCTAGAGCATAAGCAATTCTGAATGCATTTATATTCGTGTTCTTTAACATCGGATAAGCATAAAAAGAGCTTGTGAATGAGTATGAAACTGGATTCAGTAAATGTCCACGTGTGACCATTGTGATACGAATTCTCGGCTCCTTCGAAGTTCTTTCTATGGAATATCAATCCAAATTAATTAGAAGAAACTGTCATTAAGTTGACCCATAATCTAAATTTTCAACATTGATAGTAGACTCTGATCATCTTAGGTCAGATAATACAGATTAACCACAGTTTATAAAACACGGAGCTGGATTCAAAGACGCAAAAGAAGCACTTCGAATATTGTTCCATTCTCCCAAAGTCTTTTCAGGAATTCTTTAGTCCTCTGAGTGCTTATCAAACATTACTCATTAATTTATTTTGTTTTATAAGAACTTTTCACACGTAAGTTTTCTTTTTGAGATAATGGTCCTGTTCTTTCACCTCTAACAACTCAACAATATGAAAAAGACTGAAGTTCTAGGTTCCTCCCCTCAATTTTATTTCAGTAGTAATTATTTATCGAGAAATGCTAGTTCAAATGTGGTATTTAAACTAAACATCTGTACCAAGCTTTCTTGCTTGAAAGCACTGCAATACACGATAAAACCTGGCTAGGGAGCGTAAACGAGCATGCAAAGAGGATTTATTGTTTCATGTATTTAGAAAGCACAGGGGCTGGAAAGGCTTCAGGTGAGGCTTTATTCAGGGGCTCCAGACAGTGTTGTCAGGACTCTGTTTCTCTCCTGATTAAACCCTCCTCATCTCCACATGTTTCTTTCATTCCCTTACACTCTCTCCTTAGATGGTTGTAAGAAAACCATCAGCATCTCCTGGGGCTATAATCCTTTGGCATTCAAAAATTAAAAAGAAATTTAATATATCCAATGAAATTTGGACTTTTTAAATTTTGGACATCCAAAAAGTCCAGATTCTTAGCCCTAGCAATCGTCACAGAACCTCTAACTTACAGGCTTCCTTCACCAGCCCGTACCTGAACCAGTTGTTGTGGAGAAGGAGATCTAATGTCAATGACTGCAGCCCTGTGCTATGTCATCTACCCATTAAACAGGTAACATTGTCCCACCTACACTGTGTGAACCAGTGGGGGAGAGATGTGAATTCACACTGTGAATACTGTGGCTATTTTAGGAAGGAACAAATCTCTAAAAGAAATTGGACCTCTTATGTTGGGAAGTAAAGATCTATTTTTAATAGAGCATAGAATAAGAGGAACCCAAAGGCATAATCGCTTCCCTCCAGTTCACAACTGCTTTATATTTTATTTAATTTAGTAAATAAGAACAAAGTACCTACTAAGTTTGACATTGAAATAGATGTT
Organism: Paguma larvata; assembly: GCA_030068075.1. Lineage (NCBI taxonomy): Eukaryota > Metazoa > Chordata > Mammalia > Carnivora > Viverridae > Paguma > Paguma larvata. The sequence goes on along the minus strand of CM057826.1, from coordinate 52,553,780 downwards.
GAGACAAGTTCAAAGATAAGCAAAATATAATTCTGTCCCTAACAAATTCAAGACCTAGAAATGGAAATGTACATATATTACATATAACACACATATGTATGTAGTACATATATACATACATATTCAAGGATAACCAGGTATTCATGCATTTAACACAGTGATTCTCAAACTATTGTAGTGAAGAACCAGCTATTGTCCTGTATTCCACTCTAGAATAATACTTTCATAAAATGTAGTAAAATTAATTACTAGGGAAAAAATGATCACACAGTTGGAGACGAAAATCAAATTCCCGTTAAACTTTCTAAATGCTTCCTGTTAATTCTATATTCTATACGTAGAGAGTATTCACAGAATGGCTCCTGCATGCAGATCATACTTTGCAAAAAGCAGGTTTATTAACACATATTGAATTCACATGATGTTTATTAACAATACTGAATAGTTTAATTTTTTTTCTAGAGAGAGAGCATGTGAGCTGGGGAGAGGGGCAGAGGGAGACAGAGAGAGACTCTTAAGCAAACTCCATGCTCAGCACGAAGCCCAACACAGGGTGCTATCCCATGATCCTGGGATCATGACCTGAACTGAAACCAAGAGTTGGACACTCAACTGACTGAGCCACCGAGGTGCCCCAACGACTCTGAGTATGAAGATGATGATAGTAAGGGAGTGAAAATTGTGAAGGAATACTCAAATAATAGCTATTTAGGTCCTTGTCTTAGAGGAAATCTTTAAGGGTCCGTTTACAAGGATCTTTTAAAAAGTCTATTTGGGAAAAGAAAATGATAACAACAACAACAACAACAACAACAACAAACCACTAATACTTTATGAAGTGATTATCAGGAGTCAGTAACTTTTTTAAAAATTAAGGGCTAGATGATAAATATTTTAGGTTTTGAAGACATACGGTCTGTCACAACTACTCAACTTGCTGATTCTTTACCTAAGTCTTCAGTTGTAGGAGACAGAAGACCCAACACAAACTGGTCTAAATAAAATAAGGAATTTATTGACTCTGGTAACTAAAAACCCAAAGACCAGTTTCAAGTGAAGCTTGATCCAAGAGTTCTAACTCTGTTATCAGGATGAGTTTCCTACTATATCTCAGCTCTATCTTCTGCTACATTATTTTCAGTCTCAGATAGGGGATCCCTGGAATCTTCCAAATGCCACGATAACATTAGAAGGGAAAGAACCCCTCTTTACAAAGAGAAGTCTCATTGTATTTTGTTGACTTTAATTATGCTACATAATCATCCCTGAATTGATCATTGTGTCCAAATAAAATTATACATTCATTAAACAAATCTCAATCTCTTCATCATACCTGACCAGGAAACAGAGTCAACTACATCTGAGCAAATTTAAGAGTCAGGAAGGAGTTAGTTCCCCGGAAAAAAAAATTAGGGTATTTCTGTTAAAAACTAAGGTGAATGAATGGTGCAAGATCAAAAGTAAGTAATGTTGGTAAAAGAAAAGATCACAAAAATAGACAACACAAGATTGGACTAGGTTTCCTATGACAGTATTGTTGGTATATGCTTTCAGGTATAAGAAACTGATCACCATGGGCTGAGATGCCCAGCTTTGGCTTTTGCAGAAAGCTGTAACAGCAACCAAAAAAAGGTGAGACATGGTTGGATAGTGAAGATTAAGGAAAACATTCCCATGTACAAAGCATAAACAACAGAAAGACAATTGGCATTCTACCGACTGTGCTTAGCCTGGGATACATTTTGGTATCACGTATGAGTTTAATTCTTAGTTCTTACAATTAAGAGTTATATAAACTTGGACAATGTGTCTTATTTTTTTCTAAGTTTCATTCCCTTAAAAGGGAGACACTTAATTCATGGGGCTATATGAGAAGTACACATTAAGATCTCTAGAAGTTGTGGCTAGAAGTTTGTATGATAACACAATTCTGGTTAAAACCATCATTTCATTGCACAGGAGTCAAGGAAAATACCCTTGGCAAGGAAGCTTCAATTGAGTTAAGAGCAGGACCTTGAAAAGGAAGTAAGTTTTATTCTATTTTATATAGGTATGAGTATCAAGGAAAGATTTTTGAGCTAGAAATTGACATGATGCAATTGATATTTTAGGAAGGCTTTCTGGCAATGAGAAATCCATGAAGAAATGAACAAGATAGACGCTGGACAAAGATAGTTCTGTTCAGGGAACTCCACGATCAATGTCTATCAGGAAAATAGAGACTTCTTTTAAAAGACTGTGCTGTATATTGTATTTGACATTTCTCAATATGCTATGCAATATAAAGACATCAAAGCTGAATCCTTACATAATGAAAGCAGCAGAAAAACACCTTTTCTGGCAATGAGTGAGGAATTGAGTGGCCTTCACCTTTTATTAGCAACAACCGTAATTTTTAAAGTGGCATTGGTGAGAAAGGAACAATGAGAATGGGAAATGACCACAAAAAGGAAAGGTTATTAGAATTTCCCATAAATGGCATCATATTTTCTTTCTTCAAATGTGGGAGTAATTATAAAATGCCAGGTTTGATAACAGAAAATATTTAGAAAATTTAAAGTACAGGAAGCAAACATGACACAGAAAATCATCTCCTAGAATAATAATACCCCTTAAGTCTGTATTGGTGAGGGTCCCTGCCAAAGATGCATTTTCATTTTCCTAAGCTGGTATATACTCTGTGTTCACTTTATTTCTAGTCTTTATTCACATACGCTTCAATCACCAAAGGGAGACACCTACCAGCTTGATGAGTTTTCATCCAAGAACTTACTTGCTCTTTTCTCTGCCTCTGTTTCTCCTCAAATTCTCTGTCCATGGGATATTCTTTGAAACATGACAGATTACAGGTCACCACAATGGCACTGTTGTGAAAAACTCGGTTGAACTAGAAAACTTGGTTCAACCTATTTATTTTTCACATGATTTTATTTTACCCAAATTCTAAATCCTTTATGGAAATGTATATGCAATGTTCTGATCAATCAAAAAATATGCACTGTGGCTTCATAACCACAGGTGTTGGCAGAAATCATAAATCTTATTTTACAGATTGAGTGCCTAAGAGAAGGAGAGAGGAAGAGAGATTAAGTGGATTGCCTAAGGTCACAAGCTAAAGCTGTCTCCTAGTAAGGTTTCTTAATTCTAACTTTTGTGCCTGCAATCATTCAATCCATTTTGATGTTAGAAACTGTAGAGTCAGATTCTTTATCTCCTACACTACATCTTCAGGCAGTATGAGATTCTGACAGGTGACAAGACTTTGTTTGAAGTGATAGGTCTCTTTCCTGGATAGTGCAGGGAACTTAAAAAAAAAAAAAAAGGAAGTTCCATTAGATTCCATGGTCAAATACCCAGAAATGACTATATGCCAAAAAAAAAGGAATTTTTTTTCAGTTTTTAAAAAAGACAGCCTCTTTAACAAATGGTGCTGGGAGAACTGGACAGCAACATGCAGAAGAATGAAACTAGACCACTTCCTTACACCACTCACAAAAATAAACTCTAAATGGATGAAGGATCTGAATGTGAGACAGGAAACCATCAAAATCCTAGAGGAGAAAGCAGGAAAAAACCTCTTTGACCTGAGCCGCAGCAATTTTCTATGTGACACATCTCCAGAGGCGAGGGAATTGAAAGCAAAAATGAACTATTGGGACCTCATCAAGATAAAAAGCTTCTGCACGGCAAAGGAAACAACCAACAAAACTAATAGACAACCGACAGAATGGGAAAAGATAATCGCAAATGACATATCGGATAAAGGACTAGTATCTAAAATCTATAAAGAACTCACCAAACTCCACACCCGAAAAACAAATAATCCAGTGAAAAAGTGGGCGGAAGATATGAATAGACACTTCTCCAAAGAGGACATTCAGATGGCCAACAGACACATGAAACGATGCTCAAAGTCACTCATCATCAGGGAAACACAAATCAAAACCACACTGAGATACCACCTTACACTGGTTCGAGTGGCTAAAATGAATAAATCAGGAAACTATAGATGCTGGCGGGGATGTGGAGAAGCAGGCACCCTCCTGCACTGTTGGTGGGAATGCAAACTGGTACAGCCGCTCTGGAAAACGGTGTGGAGGTTCCTCAAAAAAATGAAAATAGAGCTACCGTATGACCCAGCAATAGCACTGCTAGGAATCTACCCAAGAGACACAGGAATGCTGATGCATAGGGGTACGTGTACCCCAATGTTCATAGCAGCACTTTCGACAATAGCCAAATCGTGGAAGCAAACCAAGTGCCCATCAACTGACGAATGGATAAAGAAGTTGTGGCACATATATACAATGGACTACTACATGGCAATGAGAAAAAATGAAATCTGGCCATGTGTAGAAACATGGATGGAACTGGAGGGTATTATGTCAAGTGAAATAAGTCAGTCAGAAAAAGACAGATACCATATGTTTCCACGAATAGGTGGACTTTGTGAGACTAAGCAAAAACCAGGGGGAGGACTAGAGGGGAAAGGCAAAAAAGACACAGAGAGGGAGGGAGATAAAACATAAGAGACTCTCAAAGACTAAGAACAATCTGAGGGTGAGGGAGGGGAGGGAAGTGAGGGAGGGGGGAGAGCAGGGTGAGGGAGGCGGATATTAAAGAGGGCATGTGTTGGGATGAACACTGGGTGTTATATGTAAACCAATTTGAAAATAAACTATTATAATGAAAAAAAAATTGTGTCTAATCAGGTCACGTAAATAACTGAAAATGCTTAGACTTGGCATGTACTGTTATCAATGGGCTATACTTAAGAACGAACATTGATATCTCATCATCTTTATATTTGGGAAAAAAATCCTTGTATGTTAATTTGATTTTTGCCTATTATCTGTTGTGCCTTACGTGATGAGTGGTAGGTGATAGATGCTTTCGTAGAACTTCACATCAGTTCAGGTTTCCTTTTTTGAACACACTGTGCTCTCAAGTCAAAGAGCAAACCCTCTCTAGTCAAATACTGATAATGATGCTAATTGTATCTCTACATGTTTATAACCCTTTACATTTCACAAAGCACTTTTACATAATTTATCTTACTTGGCATCTATATTCCATGAATTGCATCTATATTATTCCCATTTTAAACACAGAGACTCTCAGGTTCTTGGAGATGAGTTACTTTTATACTATTCGCATTTTAAACAGAGATTCTCAGGTTCTTGAAGTTTAATTATCTTGTTCAAAGCTTTCCAAAGAGGTATGCTTCTTGACTATGGGGGCAATAGTTGTTTAACCAAATCTAAAAAGACCACTAATACGAAGCCACTATCATTTTATATTTCATTAAAAAAATCTATTATGATATTATCCATCTTATGGTGTATCCAATTTCAGTGATGTTAAAAATGTTTTAAAATATGTGTGTGAAACAGATGGAACATGGGGAGCTATGCCATTGCATCACTGGAATCCTGGTCTCTACCACCAGGCTTCTCTGAAAAGTGATCTCCATGAATTATGTCTTTATCTTATAATCTATTAAACACTAATTCCCCTTAGGTCTGCCAACTATCACTCTCAGACTCCACCCTCCTCTTTTTTTAAGTTTATTTATTTATTTATTTTGAGAGAGCGTTAGGGATCACAAGCGGGGAAGGGACAGAGAGAAAGGGAGAGAGAGAATCCTAAGCAGGCTCCATGCTGTCAGAGCGCAACGCAAGGCTCTATCCCATTAACTGAACCATGAGATCATGACCAGAGATGAAATCAAGAATTGGATACTTAACTGACTAAACCACCGAGATGCCCCTCAGACTTTCCTTTTTTAACAGTTATACAAAACTGAGTCTTCTTTTTTTTTTTTTTTTTTGAGAATTGATATATATACACACATATATGTATGGATAACTTCCAAAATAAACCTTCAACTTCAGAATCCTTATCTGGTCCTCTCTGACTTATCCTGTTCCTCTTCAACTTTCCTGAATGGTCTCTTTTCATTCCAAACTTAATATAGTAAAATCTTGGATTGAGAGTAACTTGTTCTGTGAGTGTTCCACAAGACAAGCAAACATTTCTAATAAATTTTAACTTGATAAACAAGAGATGTCTTGCAATAAGAGTAGTATGTGAGGTCAAACACCATATGATCACAACTGAGCCAATAGTTCTTTCTCACTCTTTCTCTCTCTTGCTGCAGGATTGTGAGTGATCGTCTCTCATGCTCAGATGGTTGGTCTCAGGCCACAGTGTTTGGCAAAAATCGGTGATTTCTCAGAATGCTGGAAGGTGCTCACAACTGACCCTCGTGTATTTTTTGTCACTTCAAAGCACCTATGGACAGTCCTTTGCTTCTCCACACAAGAATAAGCTTAGGAACGCTTTGCTTCATTCTAGGTCAGGCTGCCTGCAGACAGAGACCCTTTCCTCTACTGCCTTATTACCAGTTACATTAAATACAATATATGACAAGAATTTGTTAATACTGTACTGTAGTCAACATCTGTGTATATGCAATGGCTCCCATACAGAAAACAGGTTGAAAAGAAAGGTAGTAAAAGGAAAGAGATGCTTATGGTGGAAGTTAAGAAGGAAATTGTCAAGAAGTATGCAAGTGGCCAAAATTGCAACTTTTTATAAGAAGTCTATGTCTGCATCTTGTCTACAGAGGAGGAGGAGAAAAAGGCGAAGGAACCTCTCACTTTCGATAAGATTAGAGAGATGTGTATGTAAAATGGGGAAACAGTGCAAAATTTTGTAGAAAAGCACCACCCAAATAAGGCTACAGTCATGCGAGCGATTAAATCGGTTTAACAACAGTACAATGTCATATTTCCATGAAATTCTCAAAAGGAGGCAGAAGCAAGTATCATTTGGATAGGTTCCTTTTTAAAGTTGCAGGAAAAGAAAAAGATTCCATTGAGCCAATAGATAGCAGTGATTTCATTAGTGATAGGGAAGTCACCCTACATTATAATCCTCCTCTGTCTTGTCTCCCTCACACCAGACATGAAAGTTTTCAAGAAACAAAGATTAATTTATTTTTCTTTATATTTTGTTTTTTTTTAATATTTTATATTATATTACAGTATTATAATCATTCTATATGAATAATTTTGGGGTGTGAAACGAATTATCTGAGTTTCCATTATTTTTTATGGGGAAATTTGCCTTGATATACAAGTACTTTGGATTACAAGAATTTTTCTGGAGTGAATTATGCTCGTACAAATGTTTTACTGTATTTCTAAAACTGAAGTCATTTTCTCTATTAACAACAATGAGTGCAACAACTAAAAACAAACAAAATAGCATAGTTCCTTTCTGACTTGTAAAATTTATAAAAAAATATAACATTTCCTCACCTGGATTGTTTAGAATCATGTGGATAATGCTCTTTTAAAAAATAGTAAAACGCTTAAGAGTGGGGTACTAAAAAGGAGTGCCAAAGGAGTCACTCTAGAAAACAAAATGTATGCATTCACTTGTATAAGGGTATTTGTTTCTTTTTTCCGGAATTGTACTACTGGGTTTTTTTACAATATGTCAATATCATATTTAGGCGCATCAATCATATACTTGGAGAAACATGGAAACTCCTCCCAAATCGGTGCTCATATGCCCCAACTGAATGGGAATAACCACTTCTACTATCACCAAAATGTTTCATTTTCATATACACATACATAGAGAGCATGGATGCATGTGCACCTTACAGATCACAGAAAAATGACCTTATTAACTTGATACAGGACCTCTTCTACCATGCATATCCTATCTTTTGTCACACCTTTTTAAATTTTATTCTTACGTCGCTTGTTACTTTATTTATTTAATTGTTCTTTGTCTCTCTTAAACACGTTTCAAAATGGCTAAATACATAGATGTCTCCATCACCTTTCTATCCCCAGCATCTAGCACAATGCCTGATGTTTAAAAGGCACTCAATATTCTACTGCACACTTTATTAAAACCTCTAATGTGACTGGATAGCAAATAAAGAAAACACATTTATCACTCTTAGGTCTTCAATATATTCTAATACTGTTCACTTCATTGTTGGTAGTCAATCCTAGTATACGGCTTGAGCCTAGATAGCTTTGAAATGCAATATCTGAAATCTCAAATTCTGAGAGACAAGTAAGATATTTCTCTTTCTGAGAACTCATTCTTGTTGAGCATCGCCTTCAGTGCATGATGGACAATTTAACATTTGCTAACATGTTTTCCTATAGCTCATGTAAAAACAATGCCATGACACCTATTTAAAATTATCCAGGTTCTTTTCCTTCCAACTTTTAACATTGTACTATATCTTCATTAAATTTATAAAGTTTGGTATTTCATACATTTGGATTTTATTGGATATACTGTTTCCACTTACTAATTTTACCAGTAGTATCAGTGTTCAGCAAATTAACATTTGCTAAATAGAGTTATAGCATATTAATAAGCCCAAACTCTTGGTCCTGATGTTTAATTTACTGCTTTTATTAGTATATTTCCAAGTAGAAGATTTATTTTATACCTATTAAACTCTACTACATAGTGTCTGGCTCACAAAATTTTTCATTAACTATGTTTCCCAGTATTGAATATTTTACCAATTTATCGCATGAAACATCCCTGGCCATTATCATTTAGATAATAATTTGAGAATATTTGTCAAATATACCAAACCAAGGACAAACAAAAAATTAAAAAAAAATGCTTACTCTTCTGTTAGAATAGTCAATTCTTCTGTTCTTAGGGAATCTATTTAATCGTTTAAATCCTGTGTTTTCTAGTAAATATTCAGAATTTATGGTATTATAACATAGGTTTTCCATTAAACATGATTATTTGCTAGAAGTAGCTCTTTTCCTCCATAAAGGAATATTCATTTTGCATGGACTGCAAGCCCCAACTATCGGCTAGGGACGTGCATATTTTCACTTCTCATAAAACTCGCATGGAGGTATACTTTTGTCCAATGGTCTAACTACCTATACAGTCCCATCCCATTGGTTTTGCTATCTTACCAATAATGAGCTATGGAGAGAGAGAAAAAAAAAGAGTTGCATTTATTATACTGTTTTGTTTTGGTTTTCCAAATAGTAGATGCTATTCAACACCATGAGACACATTTTATTTTTTAATATATTTTTTTAAAGTTTATTTATTTTGAAAGAGAGAGAGTGTGTGTGTGTTCATGTGTGGGGAAAGGGCAAAGAGAAAGAGAGAGAGAGAATCCCCAGCTCGGGGCTGGAACTCACAATCCAGGAGATCATGACATGAGTCAAAAACAAGAGTCAGACAGCTGACTGAGCCACCAAGGAGTCCCAGACAATGGGCACTTATTTTAAAAGTGGGGTTTGAAGAGGAGGAAGCAAGTTTGTTGTACAGGATATACCAAGAAGGGACAAGTTATGCAAATGTATTAAACCCAAATAAAGTGACTTGGATACCAAGTCTGCTGGACTAGGCAGACAGATATTGCTAACTGCTACCATGATATTTTATAATAAGGTGGCCATTGATTAAACCCCCCCTTAGAAGTCTCCTCGATTCATTTTCTGAAGTTATGTTTACCATGTGCATTGCTGGTGGGGAATACCTAATGAGAACAAAGTCATATTCTCAACAAGGGAAAACTTAGATCCAGTTCTAACAGGGAACATTAGTGCAACTTTGGGGAGACTTCATAAGAGATCACACAAATCTCCATTTCTTGTTCTGTATACTCATAACCATAAAACATAACCTTATAGTAAAGACGATCAAAAGGAAATTGAAAGAGTACAGCTGTTTTGTGTGTGTTTGTTGTATTTCTCTTACAACCTTCAAACTTACTCTCTCCCTCTCCTTCACACTCCTTGTTTTTCCTTCTCTATTTATATTCATGATCTCTATGAAGGGTTCCTATGGGAAATCCAGGACAAAATCAGGAATTGTAAAACTTTGATCAATGTAATTTGAGCAGTTATTTTTTTTTAAATTTTTTTTAATGTTTTTATTTTTCAGAGACATAGAGGCAGAGTGTGAGCAGGGGAAGGGCAGAGAGAGAGGGAGACGCAGAATCCGAAACAGGCTCCAGGCTCCGAGCTGTCAGCACAGAGCCCGACGCGGGGCTCGAGCTCACAGACAATGAGATCATGACCTGAGCCAAATTCGGCCGCTCAATCAACTAAGGCACCCAGGCGCCCCAGTTATTATATACAGTAATATGATTAGGATGAGATTATGTTCTAACACACGATGAGCCAGTGATGAGTTTATCGACCGTCAGGCCCAAAAAATAAGTAAGTTCAATGGTGACAATGGTTTTAATAATCTTGTTCAGTGCCTACCTCTGTACTTGGCTTATATTAAATGGTCAGTAAGTGTGGACTGAGCAATTGAATAAAAATAGGGCAAACACACAAAAGAAAAATGGTTTGTTTGGCTATGTTTGAAGGACTTTACTTAAAGATTGGTTATTATTTCAGTTCAAGAATGCATTTATTGAGCACATGCTATATGCTGGGCACCGTGCCAAAACTTGCATTTATAAATATGAAGAAACAAGGCTTCTTTATGGAGCTTATGCTATACTGGAAAAGCAGATGCCAAAGTTTGTCTTCAATGTGTTTTGTGTCAGAGGTACGGTACAAATAAACAGTTGCTGTGAATGTAAACAATACATTAAGCCCAACCTAATTCAGCTGCAACATATCAGATATAGAAATGGAGACAAAGAGAAGGAGAACTGGTAACTGGGAAAAAATCATCCTAAAGGAGATTTTAAAAGGGAGATATTAAAAAGGGGGGGGGATGTTAAGGATATTATTGAAATTTTAAGTAAAGCTGAAGAATGAAGAAATGTCCCTTATTTAAGAGTCTTCTGCTCCTTTGCCCAAATGTACAAACTCTCAATTATTCCTGGTGTTGAGCACGTTTTCTTCACTGTCCTTATAATGACTTTTTTAAAATGCTTACATATTTCACTAGATTGTAAGCTCCCTGAAGGCAAGGGCCATGTAAGTCTTATTTACTATTTAATGCCTCATGCCTAGCAAGAAGTAGATGCTCCGCCATTATTTATAGGAAGGCTGGAAGAAAGCATGAAGGAGGGAAATAAAGGGATATAAATTAATCAAGAGCTCAATAGAAACTATTTAGAGGAACTTGGCCAGGGGGGCAAAGAAACCAAAACCATGCCATAACACCCACTGAACCCTAAATACAGAATCTCACTGGGGACTTGTTGGCTGTATCCAAATTAAGGAAAAGGAAAAAAGTGTCTTGAAAAGAAGATTAGATGGAAATTAAACTGACTGGAGGATAATCCCAGCTGTGTGGCTTGATTAATTGATCTGACATCTCTGCTTCTCCATATCGTCAGCCAGAGAACGGTGACACTCAGGCCACCCTCCCCAAGTGGTGGGGAGAACGAATGAGATGACACACAGGGAATCCTGCCCTGTGAAGCATCAGAAAATAGTCTGTAGGGAGATAAAATGAAAGGACCACTATGTTGAAGCCGGAAGGAGGAAGCGTTTTGCCTGCCATAGGGAAGACACGTCTGGTAACCTGAGCTGCGGTGATGGACTGTGTGTGCCTCCTCAGAAGACACAGACTTATCACTTCAGGTGTTGTGTCTTGAGCCAGCAAACCACGGAGGATACTTTAAAGTGGGTCATGTTAACAGAATAGTAATTGTATTAGATGATCCGTGAGGTCTCTGCCATTTCTTAAAACTGTATTATTGTATCAACCTATGACATGAATAGAAATCATACATGCAATAATTATTCACAAGAGCAATGTCCTATTTGCCTACAATACCAACAACTAAAAAGCTTAGCAGCAATTTTATTGTAAAAATGCTCAGAAAGTTAAACTATATATATATAGTTGATTATATTTTTTAATTGCTAAAGAAAAGTGAAACTAGATGTGGTACACTTTGTATTTATAATATTTTTATTGTTGAAGTATAAATCGATTTTAATCTGAATACCCAAAGAGAAAAGTCCCTTTTCCTACCATTTTAGGTCAGCAGGAATTTCGTTATTATAAAGAGATTTCCAATATTTGCATTTTGGAACTTCAAACATTACAAGATGATATGCGTTCCAAAGCTGAGTATATGATACTCTAACCCTGCTTTTAGGCAATCTGTTTTCATCAATGTTACTTCATTTTAGTCAGTTGTGGTAGTTCAACTTTAATAACATTTAAACTTTTAACTTACACCCAGAAATGCTTTTGTTGGGGAAAATAGTCTAAAATTTCTTAAATGATTACCTCACTTAAGAATAATAAAATTAATATTTTCTTGCATAATGGAGTTGCTTCTTTTTTTGTAACTCTAAGCTTTAACCTTCATGACAGTAAAATTAAAGGGAAAGGAAGTAAAAGAGCCTTAAAAGAACATATAGTACAAGAATAACCATTTGTTAATCAAGTATAACAATGCAAGATACAATTACTAGAATCCCATGTATTATTACCTTCCCAAGTGTGCACAGGATAACTATTGATGACTGATGTATATTTATGTTCCAAACAATTATGTAGAGATTTTATAGAATAAAAGATATATGCCATGTCAAGTCATTTTTATGCTTGTTAAAAATAAAGTCAAGTGCCTTAATTTTCATTGACAGCTATAAAATAACTAATTGCTATAAAGGAAAATGATATACTAGTCTAAAGATATAATATGAACCATACTCTCTTGATGAATAGCTTAAGAAAAATACTTTAAATACTAATAACTCTACTCAAATATTATGTTACTGAAGCACAATATTTTACTTTACTTTTATAGTTGATAAGTAAATATGACAAACATCAGGATATTCTGATGTTAACTGAAGAGAAATCTAAATAGGAGGGACAATATACTTCCAGAAAAATAATAAACTTTTAGGTTGTGTTCTTTGGGAAAACTAATTTCTTTAAATTAGTTTAAGAGTATAGGTTTGTTTCACTAATTCTCATGGAGTTTAAAAGGACATTTACTGTCTTTTATTCAGAAGCCACAAGCAAACAAACAAAAAACAAGTGGTCCTCTTGAACTCGTAAGAGTTCAAGTTACAGCTTCAAGTTATAACTGGGAAGTTTCCTATCAAACTAAGATTTTAGTAATAGAATATTAAGGATTATCACTAATCAGAGGACCAAGTGAAGCATGCTTAAGGACAAACAACAGCTGATTCTATCACTGATGAAATTAAATTCCAGAAAGGCTTTAATGCTTCCCATGACTAATAGAAGATGGCCAACCAAGTCGGCAAAAACTTAACAACATTGCAAGTTGGGATTTTTTTGTTTAAATTAAAACCTTTATTTGACTTCTCTGTTCTCATTTAGGGACTCAAATTTAGCTAGTGTTCTTATTGCTTTATAAACAAACCACTTCATCTCAAGTGGCATGCGCCTGTGCCAAAATATAACACATACCATGCCACAGTTCCCTGGCCTGATTATTAAAGGCACAAACTGCATTCCCTTAAACTCAGATATCTCCATGAAAAATCTTTCCTTTCCTGACAAAGACAAAAGGTTAGATCAGATATACAACATCAGAGGAGCATTATCTTTTCAAGTGACTGGAATACATTAATACAGGGAGGAATTTTTCAGTTAAAATTTTAAGTAGGGTCAAAGGAAAGTTTTTATACCTGTTATTTACATTACTTTGGTCACATGGATAAAAATAAGAAGAATAAATCTTGGTGAGTATTCTGAAGCATAGTGGAAGAAATCCAATTTAATTAGGAAAAAACACTGCTCATTTGGGGGTTGGAAAAATAGGACTTTGAAACAAGTATAAGCCATTATAAAATCCAGTTTGTGATTAATAAGCAATGAATTATTCTTTGACAGATATGCACTGATGGTTATTTACTGAGGTTTCTTAGTTTATGCTCTACATGGCATTGTCTTCATTTTTAAAGAGTAAGTGTAAAACTATTTTCCTTGTTTACACCCATGTTTATTTTACTCGTAACAAGATAAATAACAATGAGACCAGGGATGCTTATGCATGAAATGACTTTAGGCTGCAAGAATTGGTTAATTGCCTCCATCCTTCCCTTATATCAGTCTTTCAGAAGACAGAAAAAAAAAAAAAAAAACAGAATAAATATGATCCGACCCAGAGCTCCTCTTTGTAAAACATGGAAATTCAACATGAAAGAAAAATACGTTGGGAACTGGAAGTTTTTCCTATCAATGGATTCTGAGCATTGGAGCTCTGAAATAGGCTTTCTTGCATAAATCACACCCCTAAAACACTCGGTAAATATTAATGGTTGGGTTTTTTTGAAGGGCAGATGAGAATAATGGATGTAAAGTAATCTGAGTACAGAATTTGTCTAGACTTTCTAAATGCCATTATGAAAATTTTAAAATATCCTTAAAATTACAAAATCTATCACTCAGATTCAACAATTAGCAAGAATTTACCACACTTGCGGCACCTGGCTGGCTCAGTTGGTAGAGCACGTGACTCTTGATCTCAGGACCATGAGTTCAAACCCCACATTGGGTGTGGAGCCTACTTAAAAAAAAAATAAATAAAAATATTTTACCACACTTATTTTTCTGGGTTTTTTTTTGAAGTTAAATTGATATACTATAAGCAATGCTATTCACTGCTTGTCCTCATAAAAACTTTAGTAGGCATCTCTAACATTATGAATATTTTATAATATTTATGATATTCCCACTGATATTAATAATATTAACATTAATTCCTTGATGTCATTTAATAGTCTACGTTCAGTTTTTTGACTAGGGGAAAAGATACTTTATTTTCTAAAGCAGACAAACAGCAAATGAAAAACTATCTAAAACACTATTAAAAAAATAAACTATCCCCAAACTATTAAATAAGATCCCAAAGCACAAGCTTTAAAATGAAAACCCAGTGTATTTGTTCATATAAAAGGCTAAGGACTTCTCTTCAGTGAAGTCACCATAATATTATCTAACTTAACACTTGCAACATCTGAAAGATCAAAAAAAAAAAAAAAACACAAAAAACAAAAACAAATAGTGCTAATTCCCACCTCTAGAAAACCTAATATCACCCCACTAAATTTTCTACACAGAGAAATTTCTCAAATTCATCTGTTTCACACAGCTAACACGAGGAAGAAGTAACCAAAAATTCTATCATATTAAATAATATGGTTACTGTACTTATAGGATATATTTTAATAGTTGCTTTTGATCTTTCAATAGTATTAAAATAGGAAGATACTAGAAAGAGAGCAAAAGTTCTATTACATGTAGAAGAAAGAGTTTTCTACTGTTTTCCACCAGAAAAGCATTCTCAGTGGAAATCCAGCTTGACTTGTACCTTAATTATTTTACAGTTTATTTCTTTTGATTAAATGATGAAATGAACAACAGTGGCAGCAAGAATATTAAACTCATTAAGCAGCTACTATGTGTCAAATACCAGCTAAATGCATTACATGGATTATTCCATTTAAACTGCCCATCAGTTATGTGGGGTAGGTATTGTTATTCCATGTCTTTACTGTAAAAATCCTAGTGTATGGAACTTATGTAAATTAACTGAATTTTCATCAGTAAGAAGTAGGTCAGGATTAGAATACAGATATCCAGCAATGTCTATGCTCTTTTGTTTTTTCCTTTTTATGATTATTTTTTGTTTATCAATAACTAATAAAATTATGTGGTTCAAATTCCAAAAAAACATAAAAAGATGATGGGAGGGGTGGGTGAAACAGGGAACGGGGTTTAAGGAGGGCACTTGTGATGAGCGCCAAGTGATGTATATAAGGGCTGAATCACAATATTGTACATCGGAAACTAATATAACACTGTATGTTAACTAACTGGAATTAAAATAAAAACTTTTTAAAAGATATGCTCTGAAAAGCCTTCCTTTGACCTCTGGTTTTCTTCTGACTTATTCCCATACCATTAGTTTCCCTTTTATGTTTATGCTTGTAGAAGACTTATGAACACTCATCAGACTATATGCACATGTGTGTATGTGTATATTCTTTTTTCTCTCCTTTCTTATGAGAGGGTTAACATAGTTTTAATCCTTTTTATATCTTTCTAAAATATATATCTTACATTTAGTTGCATATTTGTAGATGTTGTCCTAATTAATTTTGCAACTACATAGTATTCAATGAAATATATATACCATATTTCAGTTAACCAGTCCCATCACGTGGGAATTTAGATTTTTCTTCAACCATTTTCTTTTGAAAACAATGTTGTAGATCATCTGAAATAGAGAAAGAGTGCTATCAGGTTGTATTCATGAGTGACTATGATAGCAGAAATATAAATCTCCATCAACTGTGTCAATTTCCTGAGATTTGTATTCATCTGTTATAACAGTAGCATAACTTGAATTGCTGTGTATTAACTGCACTGATAGTTCAAACTAATATCCTCTCTGCAATCTTGTGTGTTGATTGAGCCCTACCACATAGAAATGAATTTGATTGTGTTAACTGTTCTGGTCAATTGTATAATAAAAAATTGGACCCCGGCACTGACTTCACAGTAAACTTGCACATTTATACTTTTGTATACCTGCTATTGGCATGGGATCATGTCTGGGTTATACTGGGAAGTTCTACAGTGTTAAAAACCATGAGAAGAACTGACTCATCTCAGCCAGCACTATCCTATGCCATCAACTCCTGGCTGACTGACTAGGTGACCAGAGATATTTGAGCAAGCCCAAGTTTCACAGCCATGATTAGAGCAGATCAGCAAGAACTACAATCAATTAGTAGACTTGTGAGGAAAAAAACACAAAAAAACACTAAGTTTTTTATGATTTGTTATGCAGCAATAGCTAACTGATACAGCACATCCACACTAGTATATTAACTAATCTGTATTTCATTCAAATAAGCTATTCTCTTTGTTCCTCATTCACCCCTATATTGCTTGAATTCTTGAAAACTATATGTAACAAATAGTGTTGTTTCTTGTGTTAGCAAAGTACCAAACACAAGTATAAATTTGTCTTAGTTTAGCCCTCATCATGATGAGTCTGTTTCAAGCATTGTTTCTCAGTATTGTCAACAAAATTTTATCTCTACGCCACCAACCCATTTTATTATGAGACAAACGAACAATCACCACAACTAAGGAAAGACTAGTTATTTTAGTAACTGTGTGAAAAACACCATGATGAATTATTTAGGATCCTTTTCCATTAGTAAGAATGAAGAATGCACGTCTGAAAGAGAAAATGACCTATCGAGTGTTAGAACAATTGAGTCTAATCCAGTTGGTAATGTTTATCCACTAGATGATGCTCGAGAGAAAACTTGGAACTTGAGAGAGAAATTTATGAATTCTTTACAGTGAAGTGATCTTGAAACTCTGAATTTGAAAGGGATTGATGAAGAATACCATGGATCTGAAGAAATAAAGGCAAAAGAAAAACCAATACAGCAAACAATCTCATTTAGTTAAATACAACTGTGAAAATGTCTCCTATGCCAGTTGTCCTTAACCATCTAAAGTCATGCTGTGTTAAGATCTGATGAAAGCTGAAACACACAAAATGTACATGACTACAAACCCATCAGCTATCACTATGCTTTATAACAGTGCACAGACACTGACCATCCATGGACAGAACTCAGATCAATAATCTGCCCCAGGTTAAGATGCCTTGCTAGGGAAGAGTATTTCTAATTCACATTCTTCTCCAAAATCCAGATTTTTGAATAGCATATGTCATCCTAGAAATGTATATATATATGTTTTGGAGCTATAAAAGTCTATTAAATGGAAGAAAAACTGATAGACTTTCAAATATTTCCACCACTTAGAACATTTCTGTTCAGTTACTTAGAATATTACTGTTTTAGGAATCTGATATTTGGAACAGACATGTGTTAATGTATCCACATGTATCTTTTTTCACTCAAGGCCTTAACTACAGTCAAAGGAGATAATGGATGTTTCATTTTCTTAGAATTAAACAACAATGACAAAATGCCCTCTGCAATGCACTTCAAGAAAGAAATATAAAAGTATTGCCTTACTAATGAAAATAAGGTGATGTCAGTCTCTTTTAGGATTATCAAAGATTGAGGTCTTGTGAATTTTACTTAATTTAATAATTTTAAGATTCCACATTCAAAATAAAATTAACTTGGGTGAATGCATGTGTTTAAGTCACCTATGTTTGAGGCCCTTTCTCATTCTTCATGAATCATTGACCTAATCAACTAATCAATCTATCCCACTAAGCACTGAAAACTAGTCACATGATAGAGATGTAGCCTAATAATAATTTGTGCTGATGCTAGTGTGCTGCACGAATTTAACATAGGCTCTTTCGATTCTCACCCCAAATTATACGACAAGAGCAATTATTATCCTTATTTTATAGAAGAGGAAACAAACACCCTCCCAATAGAACGCAGAGCTGAAATAATCAGAGTATACAAAACCCAGAAATCTAAGCTCATTTTCAAAAAGTTTTTGAGAGATGGCTTTCTTCAGTAACAGCCATTAGGTCTGAAATGAATTTCTGTAAGAGCGCCAAGCTACTCTACAAGAGTAGTTTCATCTCTATCATCTTTTAGATTATAGCTATGGTATAACTTAAATTCATACATCCTCCGTGACTAGGAGAGGCAGGACCCCTATTGCACCTAGCATTTGAGTTGTAGTAGTACTTGGTATGTTGACAACCAGTTCTGCGGTTTCTCATCATTCACTCAATACTGGGTTATGCATGACTGTGGGCTATGGGCTAATAGTCACCCTGCTAAATGATTGCCCACCACTGTATTAACAACACCAAGCATTTAACTTTAGCCACATTAGGTGCTCCAAAGTTTGCTAAAATATATAATGTGGAATGAAAGTTTATACAATTTGACATTAGACGTGTGGAATAGAAACTGGTATGGTGATTAGGGGAACTCAAGAATATGTCACCTGCAAACTTCTTAGAAAGAAAACTCAGGGTTATTAATTTACACAACAGATAGTTTCCTGAAAAGCAGCTTGAAAAATCACACCTTTTGCAGTTCAGTCATATTTTCTATTGATTTACATTATCTGCTCAGAGCTCTTAGCCTTCATTTTGCATTGATCTTCAGTTGGGTCAATTTGCCTTTGATTGAACTTCTCGGCTACTTCCTCTTCTAATTTACCTGCTCCCATCTCAAGTAGTTAGTGATCTAAGCAATCACCACACACACAACAATTCCACTACTAATGTACATAATAGATAATATATAATTATATCTAACATATGGCATCTAATAGAAAAATATTTTTTCTAATAATATTTTAATTTTACATCTCAAAATTTTTAAAGGAGAGATTTACTTCCTCTTCTATAGCAGTAGTCATTTTGGGAAAAGTTTATTATAGAATAACTGAAGTATTGAGTTACTTCGTACCACAGAAATTATACACCAACATTGTTCTTTAACAGTGTATTTCACTTCAAATTAATTTTCACACCCTTTTCATCAGTTTTCTGTATTTTCCATGGAAAGCACTGCACATTCACAGGTAATTAAATTGTAGTCCAGCAAAATAATAAGAGGCATTGCCTAGGATCAAATTCAATCTCAGCCCTTACTGTATTTGTATCTTTGCGCAAATATTAAACTTCTTCGTCTCTAATCTTCATCACTAAAAATTGCGGCAATAATAACTTACAGGATTTTTAATAGGATAAACTACAATAATAAGGGTAAACTGCTTTACACCGTTTCTGGTATATGTTAGCTGGGTTAATGTTGTTTTTGTCATTACTTGTTTCATTAGTACGTAAATACTGGTACATTTACTGGTATTTCTGATTCAAGCTTCACTGTCTAAACAAACTTTCTGGCTTTTAACAAGAAAAAAAATCCATCTTAAGTTTTTTGTTGACTAGATTTAAAATCTAATGTTTTATAAATAATGGAACTTGGTTCAATGACACCAAAATGAAATCTAACAATGGAATGTTGGCTTATTCACAACTGCCAATTAGATTGCTGATTCACTCTCAATGCAAACTCTGCATTTGATGGGATTATCATCAGAATTTATGATGTTTGTGAGAAAAAGACTCAGTTGAAAGGTAAGTATGGAAAATGCTTTAAAGTATGAATTTGCTATGAATCATGAGAGGTACACTGGCGCTAACTGTGTGTGTATGTGTGTGTCCGTGTGTGTGTTGGAGCTATAACTACATCAACAAGTTTGTGAACTGCACAGAAGGGTGACAAATATTTCTGATTTCCTAAGCAAAGTTAATTATATTGGAAATGAGTATTTCTTTTATCTACCAGAAAAACTGAATAGTATACTACAAATATGTGCATATATGTGCCCACCTTTATAAAATTATAAATTCTAGCTAAAAAAATTATTCTGTATATCAAGATTTAATTATTAATTAGTTCACTTATATCTAATTAATAGCCATATTTAATTTATTTCATATCTTGTTTTTCTAAGGTAAATTCATAAGTAGTTGAATCTTCTAGTACTCCCTCACTCTGAACTATAATTAATTTGGTGATTTTACAGAAGGATGATTTCCAAAGACCAAGATGGCAGGTGTCCAATGTAATAATTCCTATATTCTGAGGTTGGGTGAATGCAGAGCCAGAAGAGAAATACTCAAGTCTGCTTAATAGAAATTTACTGTATCAGTTCCTCACCAATCAGATTGCCAATCGCACTTCATTAGTTTCCTAATTAAACTATAAGTGTAATACATATATACGGATCATGTTTTTGAGCTACTGAAATATTACATTCATTTTCCAAAAGGCTAATCACATTAAATTATTGAACCTAGGAAAAATAAAATTCTATGCTTACAATAATTCAAACTTGCCAGCATGAACCCATTTTTTTCAAAGAATAAACAAAGTCTGTCAAAAAATAATAATATTGTTATTGGGAGTTTTTTGTCCTGTAGTGATCAGATTTTAATTACAAAGTGAGCAACACGTATGACAAATAGCCAATAAAATCAAATGACTATCTTTTGCCCAGTCAGCTTTCTTCTTCTTTCCCCTTTTGATTATCCTTAAGAAAGCAGAAATGATTTTTTTTTAAAGTTCAAAGCAAGACACAATTAAATACAAACGCCAAGTGAAGAGTATGATAAAATTTTCAAGTCTATGGGCACAAAAGCTATTTCTGCAGTATCCTTGCCGGGTGATTTCTTAAGTGGGAGAAAGCTCTGATTTGACAATGGCTCATAAAAGTATTTTCATCAGTGGAAATAGTGCAATGAGACCATGCTTCCTACCACTTAGAAACAAAGTCAGCATTCATTTCTCTGCACCTGTAGGGAATGGTACCAGAGGCAGAAGAAAAGTAACTTTTTATTTAAGTACAAGAGGAGTAGTTAAATGAAATAGACTCCCTTCTTGATGTTACTGGAATTTTGTATAGAGAAAAGATGAGATTCTTATCAGATGGAGTGCATTTAGCGTTATATGGATTATAACAATGCAAATATATTTGTTTAAATTAGTAGAATATGAGAATATAATATTTTATATTTATATCACACAAATACAAACTTTGTTTAAATTAGTAGGTAGTCATGGGAGGAGGTGAAGAATTAAAGGCAACAAGGGCCCCTGTCAAATATGGCCCTGAAAACCACAGTCGTTGAAAACAATCTGTGACGGCCTGGGTATTGGTATGGTTCTTTCCAGGCCAAATGAAGCTGCGTTGGACACTTGGGGGAGAACACATGCTAGGTAAATGTACACGCGTTAACATTCTAAATTCATCGCAGATTGGCATTTTGCATAAAGCAAATAAATACTCTTTTCACAGAATTTGATAAATGCAGTAATACTTTACTTTCTACCAAAGCCACTGTCCCCTAAAGTTGTAGTTGAATCATTTTAGAATAGATAAAAGAATCCTTCAAGGCAAATTTAAACTTTTTAATGATGGATTTGTGCTATCTTGTTTGAAATGGACTATGGTTGAAACTTTTTATTTTGTCATTGTTTGTTTTTAGTAAACTTTTAATTTTAGAATACGTTGAGTCTTACAGAAAGGTTATGAAGACAGTATGTAAAATTCCCATATATGTCACGCCCAATTTTCCCTATAACTATGGCTCATTTGTCACAGGTAAGGAACCAATACCAACACATTGCTACTAAAGTATATAATTTAGAATTCCTTCTAAAAATTTAGTTTTTACTTAGGGTCATTTTTTTTTAACCAAATTTCACTTAAAAAGCATGTCTCCATAGGCTGTTGATTATGACGGTTTCTGACTTTTCCTGTTTTTTTTTTTTTACCCTAAGAGATTTGAAAATTCTTGCCAGGTGTCTGGAGAATATCCTCAGTTGGGACATTTTGTTTTTTAGAAGGAAGACAACAAAGCTCAAGTGCCACTCTCATCACATGATATCAAGGGAACATACTATCTACGTGACTTACCACTTGACCAAGTGTTCACAGTTGCCCATTTCTTACACTCTCTGCTTTGTATTGACCAGATTTTTGTTGGGCTTCTCTCCTCCCTACAGAGTTCTGCATTTTGCTTGCCCCTAAACCTAAGCAGGCACTGAAATGCAGAATGTGGGCTCCTTACTAGCTTTTACTGAAAATTGGCTGAGCACAGTGAGATCATTTCCTATCATACCGCACTGGTCATTTTTTCTCTCATTTGCCCACTGTATTAGTCTCCTAGGGCAGCCATAACAAACCACCACAGGCTGGTTGGCTTAAACAACAGATATCAGTTTTCTCACAGTGCCGAAGGCCTGATGTCAAAAATTAATGTATAGGCAGGTTTGGTTCCTCCTGAGGTTTCTTTCCTCAGCTTGCACATCACCTTAAGGTTGCCTTCTCACTATGTCCTAATAGGACCTTTCCTCTGTGCGCAGGCTTTACCGGTGTCTCTTAGTGTGTCCAAAGTTCCTCTTCGTAGAAAGACACACATCAAACTGGATTAGGACCCACCCATTTGATATCACTTCACGTTCATTACATCTTTAGAGGCTCTGTCTTTTAAAGTCCTAGGGATTAGAGCTTCAACATATAAATTTGGAGTGGACACAGTTCAGCCCATAACACCCAACTTCCTCTTAATACCTCCTTACTCTATAAAAGCTTTTACTGGTTAGTTCTGAGGAACTTGCAGATTTCTGAGATTGCAGCAACTTCCCTATTACAAGTCTTTTTTAATAAAGTTTCTTCTTGTGTCAGTCTGGATTGGTTTTTATTTAACATGCTATTGATTTTGACTTTGACCACCTGGTAGAGGAAGCACAGCAGTGAGGTGGTTTTACATATGCATTAATAATTTTTGTAAGAATTTACTCACTCTCTCAAATGTATTACACATTGATGGGGCAGAAAGTACATTTTCATTTAAACAAGGAATCTACACAAGTCAGTTTACACATGTTTCTTTACTGTAAAACCCCCTTCCTCCTTCCAGAGAGTACTCTATGGAAGGAAGTCATTATGAGCACCCAACACTTAAGAAGTGGAGAGTTACACTCTCCCTCCTTCAGAGCAGACTATTTACATAAATTATTTGGAATTCTTCTGTATAGGAGATTTGTCTACCCTACTATTTATGTACTTTTTTCAATCACTTATTTATATCAGAATGGAATATGGATAATTATTATACCTTGGGTTACAATCCAAAACTACTTTATTATTTTATTATTGAGTTTTAAACCAACAGTTTAAGCCAACATTCAGCTGATTCATGTGAAGACATGTATCTTAGCCAAATGCTGTTAGTATCTCCTTCATCAGCATACTTGATGAATCTGAGTTGAACCTGTAAACTGCAGCTGTTTGCCATAACACTTGTCTTTTTTTTAGCACTTGTCTTAAAAAAACAGTTATGGTGTGGGAAATCTATAAGCAACCAACAGATTCCTGTTTCTTAACAAGATGACAGCTGAGAATTATGGACAAGTAACTTTGTCAAAACAACATCCATGGTAGGAAGTAGTAAATAATGCTGTATCTAGTTTTGTCAAAGAAAGTGTAGTTGCCAAGTAGGCATTTACTCAACCAACCTCCGTACCCTCCAAACATTCTTACAATCAAAGAATTCTGATAATAATGATCAGGAAGGGCAGGACTATAATGATCTTTCTCCCCAAAAAAGAGAAAAGAAAGTCAAATATGCAATCAAAGATTAAATCCTGACAATCCATGAAACATACTGGTTACTAATGCAGGACAGGATTAAACCCAATTTAGTGCAAGAGTATCTTCGAATGTTCTAAGATATTGATTTGCTCTAAATGTAGTTTCAGCACATTTAAGAAAGTTAGGAATTACTTTTCAATCTTTGTGCCTTTTCATAATTCTTTATCTCAATATTTTAATTTTGCTGGATATAGATCAATCTTCTGAATTTTGCCAAATGTATACACATATACATATATATTATAGCCTTTAAATTTCATTCTGAGTAAGCAAATCAGTAAATCTTAGAGTTTCTATGTGGAGATGTTTGCTTATCTGCTTACCTATCTACCCACTTAAACTAAACACACAAGTGTTTCTAGACTAAAGGCTTGACAGGCTTGGGAAAAGCTCTGCAGAATGAAGGCTTGCAAGTCTTAACCTCTGTGATTTTAAGTGTGTGTGGGGGGGGGGGCTATAGATTGTCAGATTTAAATTAACAGATTAATTAGGCAAGAGTTTGGAGACTCTCCCATGAAAAAACATCAGACAGCTTGTTATAATTTATAATTACAAAGAAGGTATACATTGTAATTTAAGTGTTTGTAGTATCTGTAATGAATTCTATATCATCTACAATGTTTAAAAAAATAACTTCAGGAAATGAATTGAGGTGATTCAGCTAATAATTTGTAGTGATCGGCGTCCTTGATTTCCAAAGGGATTCAATATGGTAATATCTGAAGTGAAGACTGGCATTGACTAGAAATGCAACAAATGAATTATTTCAATTTACACTGCACAGATAGTACCAGTTTCAAAATCTTACCAAATGTTTCAGGGAACAGTAACTCTTTGGCCAATGAACTGGCCTGACTTAAATGCAGAAAGCAGATCCACTGCTTTTGGCTAGAGGCGCTAAGTCACAATAAAGAGAACCTATTCGCATTTTTATGGCAGGATATAACACTGATGTTTTGACATGTCCATGATTTAGACAATTTAGTTGAAAATAACTACTTCATAAATTCTGGGAATGAGAAAGGAAATTGAATGCAGTTCAGTTTCAGCATTTTTAGCAAGTATATGTTGCAGACTTGTAAAATAAATAGAGAAAAAAAAAAGAAAAGAAAAAGTAAAAGACCACAGGTGCTAGTAAGGATAGATTACCAAAGTTTATTAACTAGACATAAATTTTTAAAACGCATTAAGCTTTACATTTTTATGATTGCTTCTCTTCTGTTTTTCTACTGGCTACTGTGTCTCTCGGTAACTCCTACTAAATGGTATACAGATTCCTAGATGAAAATAGTAAATAGCAAATCCTAGTGGTTATCATTTTGGGAGAGTAACAGAACTGCCTTTCAATTCTAAGTCCTTGAGCAAAATATTGAACCTAAACACATTTGTCATTTTTCAAAAGGGATACTAATTTTAATTTCTACAGCTTTTGTAATTGGATAATACATATAAGGTATCTAGAATAGCATATGGTAAAATACTCAATCCGTATTAGTAGCAGCAACATCAGAAGCGGTAGTAGTAATTATTAATTATGAAAGTTCCCTTTGATCAGGCAATATTTCTCTAATTACAACCTGACCAAGGGCCTATTCTCTCTGATGTTTAGAAAGTAGAAGCAGTTAATTAAATCTGTTTGGCTTCTCTCCCCTTGCCCCATTCTATTAGAAATAAGGAAGACTATTGTGTATCTATTATGTTAGCCACATGCTTCCAATCCTTCTATGGAGTTTTGTAGTGGACTCAGTTACTTTTGCCCAACTTTGTTAGGCTTGCACTTTAACTAGAGTGGGCCAATGATTGACCTAAGATGGCTTTAAATCAGGGGACTAATTAAATTGCAAGACTCTGTTTCTGATAACATGATTTTCATCCAGGCAGAGTCACGTTCCTTCCTCATACAGGTAGAAACCAATACTATGCACCAATCACTGATAGTGGAGTTTCTCTTTGTCATTTCAACCTTAAAGTTTTGGCTTAGTGACAGTGCTTTGACTAGAGGAAAAGCTATTGAGTGGTTTGGGAGATCTGATTACAACATGCATAATAAATTCTGAACTAAGAAAATGCTGAAGATGGGTTTTCTTACCCTTATTCAGACTCTTGGAAATGCAACCATAAAAAGAGGTTAAAAATAAAAGGAAAATCTAAAGCAATGAAATGCATAATTTTCAAGAACTCAATTATAGGCGAGTCCCTGGAGAGTGGCCCTGTGGTTCATAAATCTGTCTGCTGTTTTCACTATTGTTCTATCATGTACCACTTGCTTTTGTTTTATCTGTCTAGATAGATTAGCCAGCAAAGCATCATAAATATACTTAGGAAGCAAGTGCTAGGTTTCCTCAGGGAAAAGCATTCTCTCTCTGATTTTCTTCTTGTTAGTTTAAGGTTTGAATAAACTGTTAGGAAACCAAACACTTAGGTTATTATCCCTATAATCAACTTCTTCCTTTATGCCTTAATCAGTGTAAATTACCAGACAAATGAATCATTTTAAATACTTTGAACCCTGGAATTTCCCAACTGGACCACCAGTGCCATTCAAAATTTACTATAAAAGGGTTACTGGGTAAAACATGTTTCTCATTCAGATAATATCATATCTATTATCTATCCTTTTATATATATATTAACAGTTTGGTAAGAATTTTTTGACTCTCTCAAATGTGCTGCACTGATGGGGTATAAAGTGCATTTTCATTTAAACAAGGAATTTACACAGCCAACTGTGGTCTCTCACCATTGGTATGCACTTCACAGCCTGTATTCTAATTTTAAATTAGGGATCTGATGTGTATATTTATACACAGCAATACTTGAATCAACCTGTAACTGTAAGCCTTTGGGGAGTGATTGTGTTTGAGCATCTGGACTTACCACATGTTTTCCGTTGGAGATGAAACATCATTTACGAGACCTAGCTTTTAAAGAAGGAAGATACAGTGATGACATTCGCTAGGTGTTCCAGATGATACGAAATGTATTCTGCAAATACGATTTTGGATTTATTCTAGCAAATGGGGTGTAAAATGATACTTTCAACTGAAGCAGTTTTACTAAAATTCTTGTCATATGTTTTCCCCTTATTTCCCACAATTAAATGTTCTGATTACTGTTTCAAAAAAATATCAAATAGAATTACATGACAATTACTCTATTATAATATTTTCTATGAAAAACTCAATGACTATTTGCATTCCAAGGAAGTAAAAGAACCTCTGGAAGAAGATCAACTTTCAAGGTCCCCAAGTCATATTTTGTGTTTATTAAACACACATTAGGCATTACATACTCTCTTTTGAAGTGCTAATATAATCTCTTTTAATCACAACTAGAAGTTTGCCTTCATTAAATAATTGCCTAATGGTTAGTATGTTTTCTTATAAAACTTAAAAGAGAATATTGATTTCAGTCTTCTCTTGTAGAAACTGAATTAATTTCTATTGGAACCCTATGGTTTATATTTACAATGTATGTATCTATGAGTAGAAACTAATTAATTGGAATCTGTATCCTTCTAAGAGTAACCTTAAGCTTGTAATATTTGCCTTTGCAGATTAAAGAAAACACTGGGAGCTAATCTGAACAGAACTCTCCTGAAATGTCAGGAACCCTTTAATCTGGTAACGAAAGTTCATGTAAGAAAAACTCTTTAATCTCTGACTTTCATATGCTACAAAACTAACAGTTTAACCTTTCTACATATGTGCAAGTTCATTTCCCTTGTTAGATTATAGTGCTATTAAAGAACACACAAATGGCTGTGTAAACTGAGATCATTTTGCAGGTACACAGATTTTGGAAAGTAAATGAGTGGGCACTTTGTTTTAAAGTTAAGAATTTGTTTCCACTTGCAAGTTTATGCATACACTTATATAATTGTGGTTGTAAATTTACTTCACTCTGCTTGGTGGTTAGGCTTCTAAAAAAGTGTGAATACAACAATTATTAAGTAAAATTAATGATTCTGAATGTATGTAAATAAGTGTGCTCTTTAAAAAACATTTTAACTAGATTTTTGGAAAAAAATAATTTTAAAGCTAATAATAAATTTTGTAATTGAGCATTTTATTGAATGAACAGGTTTTCCTGTTACCAGCTCTCTTTGAAGTAGGACACACCTGTTACTATATTCTTAAGGACGGTTGTCTGATATGTGCATAGAAATATTATTATTATTTGGTAAAAAGAATACTGTGAAAGGTTTTTTACATTGGATGTTTAGGACTATGTCAGGCTTCTGTAATATGACCTTTAAAATGCAGACTGCAATTGACATCAATATAGCCAATCAGCAATTTACAACTATAATTATTTTTAACCTATTTGGACAGACTCTTACATTTTTTCCTTCAGGTAACTTTAAAATACAATAATTACTTCAGTCCAAAAAATTCTTCCTAAGGGTCAGCGTTAACTTGTGCCTGTGGGTAGCATGAGGAAGCTGCTACTTGCCAGTTCTATTATGTCAATGAGATCAGCAAGGAGCTTTGATTTCCAGGATCCACACCACAGTCTAAGAATATTTTTAAGTGAAGTAACTGAACCAGAAAACTAGCTGGAGGTCTCTCATTACTTATTCTTGCCTGTTACTTCAGAATTTTTTAGTTGTAACTATTTCTATTCATGCTTCAATATTAAAGTCATCATCAAAAGAGCTTGGAATTACATGGGATTTTTTTTTTCCTTCTCTTTTTTCTTTTCCTTCCCTTCCTTCTCTTCCTTTCTTCCTTCCCTTCCTTCCTTCCTTTTCTTCCTTTTTTTTCTTTCTGTAATTTAGAGAAACTGTCCATAAGTCCCAAGGAAAGATTCATTTGATACTCCAGAACAAAATTCCTGGAGAAATCGAGAAGTAACATTTCAGTAGACTAATGTCACATCGATGAAGACACAATCTACTTCAACGAGTAATAAAGAGCTGATGTAATGTACATGCAGATAACAGAGTTTACCTCTCAGACAACCAGGAAACAAATTCTTGTTTTTGACTATTGTTAACTTTGGTCTAAGCCTCAAAACTAACTTAACCAAATTCCGTCTTAGCCAATATACTCTGTGCCACATCAAAATTCAACAAATGCCTCAGAGAGGGTCATAATGACTCTATCGTCTAATCGCATTTTTTTAAGACACAGATAAACTTCCTACTTGTGATGCAGCTCAATATTAAATGATACTGAAAGCAAACTTTTTCAAACTTTATCAATTAGAAAGTTGAGACTATAAAGAAAGACAGCAGGGATATATTCCTGCCAATGTTTTGGGCAACTTTGGGATAAGTACCTAGGAGCAGTATTAATAGAATAAATATTGTCCATAATTAAAAATAAAGTTCCTCTGTGAAATAGTTTGAAATTCCAAAACCATGGAAATGTTAATTATGAATTTACTCTTATCCCACAGTGTTAAAGTTCTCACACAGTTGAAAAAAGTAGAGATTTTGGGGAAACAAAAACAGAATGAGCATGATACTGAATGTATGGAGATCATGTAGTGATGTGTATTACTCTAATAACCATAAATACAAATATCATGCTTTCATAGCATCTCAAAGAAGAAAATCTAGGACATGTCTTTTTCTCGAAGAAAAGGGATAAATGGACTAGACAACTTTGGGTAAGTTATTTAAAAATTAATGTTGTAGTTTCAAGACAAACATACATAAACTGTTTTGTTGAGTATATGCGTTCCTTAGAAAGAAAAGAAAACTCATAGAAGTTATGTGAGTCCAAAAAAATGACCAATAATAATACTTTAAAAATCTGAATAGTTCGCAAGTAACTTTTCCCACTTTATAGTTCCAAGAGATCTTTCAGGCAAGATATAATTTTGGTAACTGCATACTCAAATATGGTAACGAAGGAAAAAGAGGAGTTATTTTTCCATCAGATATATGGCCATTGGGATTTCATTCATGCGCGTGAAATGGTATTCTTGATCCCTCTTTTTTTCCTGACAGTAATAAGAGAAACCATTTACATTTATGGGAAATATTCTACCCTTTACAAACTGGAAACCTCCTGTCTGCTCTTTCAGCATTCACTTTTTTCTTCTGAAAAATTTCACATATTGACATATATTTCACATCAACTTCTCTTGATTTTTTAGTGGACCTTAGAAAAAACTCTAAAATGAATTCTTTACATTCATGCCAGTTACCAGCTTCCAAGCAGTCCTAAAAAAGTCACTGCAGTAATAATTCTTTCCTCCTTTAATTTTCACATCCTCAGTCAACTGAATATTTTACATACACTTCCCATGGATTTAAACCTTTTGTAAGTGGAATTGGAAAATGAAGTAAGTCATGCACAGGAACAAGAATCACAAGACTGCCAATGAATTATGTAGTTCTGCATGCAAATGCTTCTATTTTCACAATACTTTACTGCTAAACATGTGCTCCTCTAGGATTTGCTTTAATCTCATGCTACACATTTTTTTTGTATGTAAGAGTTAAAGCCATTAACTACCAAGCGTAACTCTAATGATTGCAGATTACTACCATGTTCAGTTCTTCATATTAGGGAATTTGATGAGGAGCAGTTCATATAAGACACAGTTAACAGAAAGAATATTACAGACACACAATGATAGAAAATATATATATTAACTGGTGCTAATTTAAACTAAAATGTCGAGTAAAAAGTGGCTTTCTAAAGTTGCATAGTGCTTTTAGCTCTGATCCTACCCAGCAATGTAATTAGACTCCCAAGTTATTGGAACCCTGATTGGGACACAATATAATCAAAGTTGCAAGTGACTAACACTACAAGATGCTCTTGTCAAAACTCAGCAGAGCAAAATTTTACAAACCTGTTGACCATATCACTCCTGTATTCTATAGATCCATAACACATTCTTAATCTCTTTCCATGGTTACAATTTTCTCAGTAATGGCAGCAACAGTGAGTGACCTCACCTAGACACACGATGTGTGTAAAGAGCTAATCTTATTTTTAAAAATTAATGATAGGTAAAGATGGAGCAGAGTTATAAAGACAAAGGTAAATTTTAATTAAAAAAACAAACCTGAGGCTCAATGATGTTATCAATAAGCATATGAATTATCAACATCCTTACATTTTCTCTTAATATTACAAGCATTTCATATGTTTGCTACCTTAATTAATATACGTATTTGCTCATGACAACATCTTGTCAGGCAGATTACCTCAGCACATGTTCCTGAATGAGTAAATTACCATACATTGTAATGATCTGATCAAACTCTACAAGTTATTTGTTTCATCCCTGGTTACCCTAAACTATAGAAGTTAAAAAAAAAAGAAAAATACTACATAGCATGTATACAGCACAATGCTATAGCCAGGGAAGGATTATGGCTCATACATATGATAGTAAATAATTGGACACATTTAGAAATAATATACATTATGAATTGCATCTTAGATCACAGTTCGCAATCAAGTTCCCAACTATGTACTCAGAGCTCATGGAAATGCAAACAATTATGTACATTCCTATTAGGAAAGATTTGACGGTTTCTTCATTGAATTGCCGTTCTCTTATAAAATTACTTACTTCAAAGGAGACTAATAATTAAGAAATAAAACAAAGCAGTTCAACATAAGTCAGGCATTATATTTAAAAGTAGTCATGATTAAAGTGTATAACTATAGTGATGTCACAGATTAATCTTAACTGCATCTTACCTGTAGTAGCAGTGTCTTGATAGTGTAGAGTGTCAAAAAGATGCAAGTCTCTAAATTAGAAAAGAAGGGGGTGTTTGCAACTCCCAGTTTTAGCAGAGCTAGAGTGTTCTATGTATAAGTAATAAATTGCCTCTTCAAAGTCGTCCTGACAACGCTGTTCGTGGGCAATAGTTAGAATTACTGCCCAAAAGCCTGCTGCTGCTGCTCCTTCAGCCTTCCGCCTTTGCACAGAGACCTAACATAGGAGTGTGCCGAGAGCATCCTTTTTCTCCCCCCTCTCCCCCTCCTTTTTGCGTGGTTTTTCTTCCTCTGTATCTCAATGTGCTCGCGTATCTCTCTCTCCTCCCTCCCTCCTCTCTCTCTCCTCTCTCTCTTTCCTTCTCTCTAGCTATCACTGTCTAATGGAGAGTTACAATTCGGCTTATTCGGCAGACAGTCAAAGAGGACACGCTGGCAGGCAACTGTGCGGTTCCCCCCACCCCCTGCTGAGACACGTGAATGTGTTGTGAATGAAGACAAAGCCCGAAACAGTGCAGCGCGTTACTCCCTGAAAAAGCGCTGCAATGACACTCCGCACTGCAACTCCGCAGACGGCCAGGCGGCCAGGCTACGAGGTGGACCGCATCCCCATGCCCTCCCTCACAGGACGTGCCTGGTAAAGTTTGGCTCGGGACTTTGTTTCCCTTTTAGGGGATCTCGTTTTCTGTGGATAGAAGTTCTATTACTAACTGGCTGAACATCTTGAACAGAAGTGTTTCAGATAGTTGTCTATTATGTTAAACTTGGAGAACCTAGTTAATCCCCGAGTTGTTGCCAAAGTAACTGAATTTTCCAACTTTCGAAGATAAACATCAGTTCTGTTAGACCCCAAATAAATGTTTTCATGGTAGCGGAAGATGGATTTCTCTAGTCTGAGTATTCCCAGAGGGACTGAGTGGGAAGGGGTTGGGGGAGGTGAGCAAACAAACAAAAAGCGTCAGTATCTCACAAGTGCCAAAAATAGAAACTGAGATAAACTAAGTGAAATTGATGAACGAGTCTGGAGAAACCTAAGTGCAAAGGAATGAACAGAGTGAATAAATGGGACCCACTGATTCCCTATGGCTATCATTTCGGTTTGATAACAGACTAAGTTGCTACTTATATATAAGTTTTTGTTTTGTGGGTTTTGCAAGTATTAATATAAAAGTAAACATAGGCTAACATATATCCTGCATTCAGAAAAGATTTAGAAGATAATAACCTGGAGGCATTTGCCTAAGGAAGATTAAAGCTTTTCTTTTTTCTTATTAAAAAAGTTACAGCAAGTTAGTGAACTATGAACACAGAACACAGAATTACATACCCCCCAAATTGACTGGTCCCAACCAATTAATACTATTGTTAGGATAAAAGTGCAATAATATAATATTCTAAAAGTACAATAATATAATCTAGACATTAGTTTGGGGGAATTAGTAAGTATATGGTAAGATTAGATTTATCTTAAAATGCCAAAACATCTAAAATAAATAATGGCTGAAATAAAATATAAATGTATTTCTCTCCTTCATGAAAAAAAAAAAAAGTCTTTAGCTAAAAAACCCAGAGCTGGATTTGAGTTCCATGATCATCAGGGATCTAAGCTCCCTGTTGGCCATCTTCAAGGTGCTCCAGATGGGTATTCAGGCTGTGGCCGTTAAAAACTGGTATCCAAACTTCAGGACGAGAGAAGAACTAGGAGAATATGCTCCCTATTGAAGGACATAACCTGGAAGTTGCGCGTGATATTTCTTTGACCAGAAATTAACCATATGGACAGAGCTAGGTGCACGTCAGCTTAAAAAGTAGAATATAGATTTGAAATGGCCATGTACATGGCTAAAAATCTGAATATTCTAAAAATCTGAGTCTTACTAAAGAAGAAAGAAGTGATGGAACATGGGGGAAATATTGGTGGCTGCCGTGGTAAGGTAATGGATAACGGACATTATAAATGATGCCATAACCTTCATTCCACATTTATCCCATTGTATAACTGCAATGCAATTTCGGGAATTGATTCCATCTCCAGCAGGGACCGGTTTAAACCAGTCATGGTAACATCAACATGCTTACTGTTCAGGAACCCAGGCGCGAGACATTCAGGGCACTGCATTCTCCTGTTGTCGGAAGCTATTCCCTCAAGGATGGTATATTTCTTAACCTTGACCCAATAAAACCACAGAGAAGGAGAACTGTTCAATGTGGGAAAAAGGATTTAGGATCCTATCATAAGGTAAATAAGATAATTGGGAGAAAGAGAAGGAAATTGGGTAATTCAAGAAATCAATGAAATTTTGGATCGACTTTAAAGCCAACACTAAGTCTAACCTTGTAGTTATGTGCACCGATATATTGCATTTTTATGCCACTCTCACAAGCTTCTCTGTTGGTAACTAAAAACACTCTCAATTCTACATGTATCAACCTCCATTATTAGGAATTTGGCATATAAATTCTTGTCCTCAGTCTTAGCATCATGTGTGAAACTCCATGGCTCAGTGATAACTATTTTTTTTTAATTAAAAATAGGAAATATAGGGGCACCTGGACGGCTCAGTCAGTTAAGCCTCCTACTTCGGCTCAGGTCATGATCTCACAGTTTGTGAGTTCAGGCCCCACATGGGGCTCTGTGCTGACGCTCAGAGCCTGGAATCTGCTTCAGATTCTGTCTTCATCTCTCTCTGCCCCTTCCCCACTCATGCCCTGTCATTCTCTGTCTCTCAAAAATAAATAAACATTAAAAAAAAAATAAGAAATATAAGGGACATAGTAAATCTCTACTTATACCAGAATCTGAAACTTTCACTCTATTTATTTAAAATTATTTCTAACAACTTAACTTAATTTTTCTAACAATTTAATTTGGCATTCCAAATGGATTAGAAATCCAATTTATTGATGAGTTGGGGACATGCCACAAATGCAATAGAAGTAAATAACTATTGTTTTTTGTTATAATTATTACTTCTCAGGATTTAACCAGAATAATAGACTATCCTGTGTGTTTTTCCTCTCACTTCAATGTGTGATAATAACTGTTGCATAGTTATAGCTAACAGTTATTCATTGGTGTATTTACCCAATGTCAGATCCTGCTTTAAGTATTTATACTATATGAACTCATGTAATCTTCACAGCAGCTTAATGAGGGATATATTATTCTACTCATTTTATGAAGTAAGAAATGGAGTCACATACATAACCAAAATTGGCAAGAGGAAAAATCTTAATAGTCATATGTCAATTAAGGAAATTGATTTTATAATAAAAAACCTTCCCACTAACAAAAGAAAACACTCTAGGCTCAAAGTCTGTACCTGTCAATTCCAGATTCAAGAAAGAAATGGTATCAATTAACACAAAAACTTCACAAGCCCTTCCAGCAAAGAGAGTAAGAAGAAACAGTGCCCAATTAAGTTTATGGAGCCAGAATTACCTTGAAACCAAAGCCAGAAAAAGACATCATAAAAAAAGAGAGGACAAACAAATGTCTCTCATGAACTAAGATACAAATGTCCTTATCTGAACACTGCAAAGAAAATCCAGCAATATATGTAAAGGATACTATATTATGACCAAAAGGGTTTTATACAGGCATTCAAATTTGAATTAATATTAAAAAACAAACAATAGATTTACCATATTAACATAATTAAGGGAAAAGTCATTTATTACCTTAATAAATATAGAAAACTGAAAATTCCACTTTGATTCATAATAAATAACATTGTCTATTCTTTCCTTTTCATCAGCTTTGTTTTGGATGTTCAGCCAATGCAGTAAGAAAAGAAATAAAACCCAACCAGATTGGAAAAAAAGAAATAAAACTATCTTTATTATCAGTCAATATGGTTATTTATATAGAATAGCCTAAGAAACTTTAAAAACAAAAAGATATCAGAACTAATAAATGGATTTAGTAATATCAAAGAATACATGTAAATATACCAAAATAAATTGTATTTCTAGATGTTACCAATGAAAAATTAGAAAACAAAAGTACATATACATTTGCTACATCTATATGTACACATATGAACACGTAATTAATGTAATGTAGCATTAAAAACTTGTAATACTTAAAAACAAATTTAGCAAAGCAGGTGCAATATTTATACACTGAAAACTAAAAACCACTGAGAAAAATCAAATACTAAATTCATCTTCATTACTCGATATCTTTAAAATGTCAATTCATCATAAATTGACCTGTAAGGTAAACATAATTCCTATTAGAACTGCAGCTGAATTTTTGAGACGTCGACAAGCTTATTTTAAAATGGATATGGAAATACAAAGGACCTATAATAACCAAAATAACCTTACAAAAAAAAAGAGTTAAAGGATTATTTACTCTGTTTTGAAAACTTATAATAAAGCTACATTAATTAAGACAGTGACACAAGAACAAGAACAAAAGTTGTAAAATAAAATTTTAAAAATTAGACTTTATCGAAATTAAAACTTCTGCTATTCACACTGCTAGGAATCTACCCAAGAGACACAGGAATGCTGATGCATAGGGGCATGTGTACCCCAATGTTCATAGCAGCACTTTCGACAATAGCCAAATCATGGAAAGAGACCAAGTGCCCATCAACTGACGAGTGGATAAAGAAGATGTGGTACATATATACAATGGACTACTACGTGGCAATGAGAAAAAATGAAATCTGGCCATGTGTAGCAACATGGATGGAACTGGAGAGTATTATGTTAAGTGAAATAAGTCAGTCAGAAAAAGACAGATACCATATGTTTCCACGAATAGGTGGACTTTGTGAGACTAAGTAAAAACCAGGGGGAGGGGAAGAGGGGAAAGAAAAAAAAAGACACAGAGAAGGAGGGAGATAAAACATAAGAGACTCTCAAAGACTAAGAACAAACTGAGGGTGAGGGGGATGAGGGAGGGGGGAGAGGGGGTGACGGGCATTAAAAAGGGCACATGTTGGGATGAACACTGGGTGTTTTATGCAAACCAATTTGAAAATAAACTATTATAAAATAAAAATAAAATAAAATAAAATTCAATTGTAAAATAAAAAAAAAAACTTCTGCTATTCAAATAATATCATTAAGAAAATAAAAAAGCAAGTCACAGTGTTTGAGAAGATACTTGTAATACTTGCATTTAACAAAGATTTATATCCAGATTATATATAGCTATATATCTATAAATAGATATGTACTCTTCAATTACAAGAATAATAATTTTACTTAAAAATGGCAGTGTTCAATATTTTTAAAAAGAAGATATGCCAATATCCACACAAAAAATGCCCATATCGTTAACTGTAAGGGAAATGCAAAACAAAAGAATAATGAAATGAGTACACCCTGATTAGAATGGTTGAAATTAAAAGGACTGATGCTATTAAGTATTGGTGAGGATGTGGATAAAACTTCTTATTAATAATAAACAGGAGAAAAAATAAACAGGAGAAGAAAAGAAATTTCCAACAACTTATGCCTAAATAAATAAATTGTGGTCTATCCATACAGTGGAATACTTTTCAGTAATAAAAAGGAACATAGTCCTAACACATACAACATGCATGAATTTGTTAAGATTCTGCAACATTACACTTATGTGCAATGCTAGAAAACTGATACTTAAAGTGACAGAAGAAAGATCAGTGTTTTCCTCTGTGTATGGAGGGAGGGAGACATAATGGCTACAAGAGGGCATAAGGTTAATTTTTGGAACATATATATATACATATATATTTTGGTGTATATATATATATATACCTACAATAGGTCCTTGTTTATATATATACATACACACATAGGTCCTTGTATATATATATATACACAAACACATACACATATATATATGTATATATATATACCCCCACACACACATATACACATATATGTATTAAATATACATTTCTTCAAATTCATCTATGAAATTAAAATGATTGTATTTTATTTTATGTAAATTACAGCTCAGTAAAGCTGACTTGAAGGAAATGAGAACCTGATCCACTCTGCATTAAGTAACTTGCTCAAGATCACACAGTCAATAGCAGAACTACAATTTGAACCTTAAGGTTTTTTTTTTCTCTCACTTACTTATTTATGCTAACTGTTGCCAAGTTTAGAAATTACTTGCAAGAATGAGGAATTTAAGGTAAATTATAGGACGAGGAGAGAGGAAAGGAGAGAATGGTAGTTACTAGAAGGTCATTCAAATGTAAGATAATTGCAAGGACATGAGCTTCCAATTCATAGTTCTCCCATGGTGTCTTTCTCAATATTTCAGTTCTCACCACATATGATTGATTTTTATCCTCTTATTTATAAAGTTATTTTGAATGTCTGCTTATTTGTCTTAGCTCAGACTGCTGTAACAGAATGCCATAAACTGGGTGGTTTGAACATGAGGCATTTATTTCTCATGGTTCTGCAGGCTGGAAAGTCCAGTATCAGGGTGCCCCCATACCCAGTATCTAGTGGAGTCCTGCTTTCTGATTTGCAGATAGCCATCTTGTCCTTATATCCCCACTTGGCAGAGAACAAAGGGAGAGATTTCCTCCTACTTTTATAAGGACATTAATCCCATCATGGAGGCTCCACTCTCATGATCTAATCTAATCTAATTACCTCCCAAAGCTTCCACCTGATAATACCATTCCATTGGGGGTTAAGGTTTCAGCACATGAATTTGGGGGCGGGGGGGGGAGGGTGTCACAAATATGCAATCTATAACAGTCATCCTTTCTGCTTTATAACTTCGTTTTGCCATTTATCATCATGAAGTAGCCCCTTACAGATGTCTTCCTGCTTAATGGTTTCCACTCTCTCTAATTCGAATCCTCAAAAAAGAAAATCTGATTGGCCCAATAAATTTGGACTAAATCACAATAGCCTTATCATAGGTAGCAGGCAAGCTATTGTTTAGCTTTCCTCAGGTGTGGTGCCCAATCTTAGATCCATTTGGTTGGCATATGAGATGAGGTTTATGTAGTCTAAAAACCAAACAGACAGACAGACAAACTTGATTGCCAGATGGGATTATGAGAGTGGTAATTGCCATTATTAGTTTCAATTTTCTCTTAAATAAGAGCTGATATTTGTGAAAGGAGTATGTATATCAATATATGTATAGATTTATGTATGCAGACATATAGACACACATTTCTACACATTAAGAAATATATTCCTTTTGGACAGCATAGATCCTGATGACTTCATAGTTGACTTCAAAGGTGAAGGCCTCACATTCTTTCTTTGCCCTAACCTCATCCTATCTATTTTTTTTAAATTACTCATTTTTGCAACTCTCATGAATGTGTGTGTGTGTGTGTGTGCGCGCACACCCGCATGTGCTCAGATATCCACAGAAATAATTTATTCTTCTTAGATGTCACAGAAAAATGTAAAATGTTTTACCTGTAGTTTATTTTTGCTATTGAAGTAGGATTCTTGACAAGCAAATAAACAAGATTCCTTTTAATTTTTAAGACTCTTAAAGAACACTGAATTTAAATTTGCAGACCCATCCCAAGCCTCCTACTCTCAAAACTCCTCCACAAGTCAAATTAGTGAATGATGACCCATAAATAGATAATTAGAACAACAAAGAGCCTAATGAGTAAACATTAGTCATGCCTACTGAATGGGGTGAGCATAGTTCATCCCACTCAAAATTCTGCTTAGCACATTAATTTCTAGTATTATAAAAAAATTCATTATTTCATTTGTCTTCTTGAATTTTTGTTTTCTGAATAAATGAAGAAAAATGATACGACTATAAAATTGTGAAATAAAGAAAGAAAATTCAGCTTTACTAAAACTAACTCTGAATTGGTAATTTTCTTGTTACAGGACAGAAAATATTAAAAGTTAGCACAATGAACAAAGAGGAAGAAGGGAGACAAACCAAGAAAGAAATAGACTCTTACCTATAGAGAATGAGCTGATGGTTACCAGAGGTTGGGGGAATGGATAAAATAGATAATGAAGATTAAGGAGTGCACTTGTCCTCATGAGCAACAGGTCATTAAAATAAAAATTAGAAAAAAAAAAAGCACAATGTATAAG
The DNA here is from genome assembly GCA_030068075.1 of Paguma larvata. Classification (NCBI taxonomy): domain Eukaryota; kingdom Metazoa; phylum Chordata; class Mammalia; order Carnivora; family Viverridae; genus Paguma; species Paguma larvata. The sequence goes on along the minus strand of CM057826.1, from coordinate 52,513,908 downwards.
ATTTAAGGCAAAAATAACATTTGTGAGCAAATAAGTACTCCTGTATTTGAAAGTAGCATTAGTGTTGTTATTTCATGCAGGTAGGAGAGACAAAGTTGTGCAGGCAGGGTGGTCCAAATGGTTTCATGCTGTGCCATTTTGAACAGTAAATGTGAGTCTGTTACTACCAGCTTGGTCTTACACTTTCTTAACTAAATCCTTGCAGTATCTTATTAAGAAATAAAATGCATATAAGACATCTTATTTTCAACCGGTTAATATGACCACATATTTTTGTAAAATTAGTTAATATAAAAATAAATTTCCTGTAAGTCCCAACCCTTAGTCTAAGTTTCGCCTTCTAAAGATAGATTAATCACCACTCTATTTACTGGTTTCTATAATGTTTGAAAGCAACTCCCATTTACTGTGTCAGTCCCTTGCCCTGCTCTCCCTTTGTTTAAACAAAAACATGACAAATTTTCACTAATTTCTCATATGAAATTTTTAATGTATCTCTTATAATTTTATCCATAATTCACTGAACTTGCTTGAGTAGGCAGTGAGACAGACACAAGCCAAAGGGGAGAAAGGAGGACGGCAGAAGAGAAATTGCTGGGGATCACCCAGTCTCGCTTAGACCAACCCCTTTTACGGTTAGCTCAGTTTGATAACCAAATTATACCAATGGCAGGGGTTTGTCCAACTTTGGAGCATGCACACTTAAGGAACACCTTGTCTGCTAGTAGCTTCAAGGCTGTTATAGTATCATTACAATATTATTTGCATTGTGGTTTTAGCCCCTCCCCTACCTGCACCTTCACCCTGTGGGTTTTGCTCAGGTGCTCCTGGGAAGATGACAGACAGGAACATGTGCAAAAAGGCTGGGGGCACCTGAGTGGCTCAGTTGGTTAAGTGTCCAACTTTAGCTCAGGTCGTGATCTCATAGTTCATGGGTTCGAGCCCCATGTCAGGCTCTATGCTGACAACATGGAGCCTGCTTGGGTTCTCTCTCTCCCTCTCTCTTTCTCTCTGCCCCTTCCCATTCTTTCTCTCTATCTATCTAAGAAAAATTAAAAGGCTGGAAGGGATGAAACGAAGCCAGAGGGTAATATAATAAATGACGAGATGAGAATGAAGAAACCAAATATACTCACCCACCCCCAACCCCTTACAAAAACACAGCGTGCAAAACTCAGCAGGCTGCTACCCACCCTCAGATCAGCCCACTCCTCTGTCTTTGGAGCGTGCTTTTACTTTGCCAAATAAAAAAATTTACTGCTTTAACTCTATCAAAGTCTCTGGACTGAATTCTTCCAATGGAGAAGACAAGAACCAAGTAAGTCCACAATCCACCATCCGGTAACAAATTTACTTGTGAAAATTCTTTGAAAAGTTGTGTCCAGATTCAGTAGATGACTTTATTTCCACCTATATAATGTTCGTTCTCCCTTTTCCAGTAATGACACCTAGAATTCCTTTTGGATACTTTTCATCTTGGCTCTCCTTTAAGTCATCCTTGTGTCCAAATGATTGAAGGGAGTTGAACACAACTATTGGGCACAGGAATTGGATCAGAGATGGGCGCATGGCCTCAAGATAAGCCTTGCTGAGCTAACCTAGCACTGAAATTGGAACTGCTGAGGAGAGAAATCTATCAGCATTGCTAAATCACAATTATAATGTTGGAATAACAGATGGCTATCTTGCTATTTTCTGAAAAATAATCTACTGCAATGGAAAGAAAAGAAATAGAAATGGATCCCTCACCACCTAGATCTATTTGGGAATGAAGCCTACCTTTAGACTTGTCAGCTATTACAGACATAAATTCCTTAACTTAAGCCATCTGAGTAAGAGTTCTTTGAATTGAAACTTGAAAAGTCTAACAAAAAAGATGATCCTCAAGTAGGCTGTCAAATGTAGACCCTATGTTTTGATGGAGCTTGACTTACTGCCCACCAGACATCTCCCCTCTTTTAATATTACCCCTGAGAAGGAAGTGTATTATACCCAAATGCATGACTATAGGCATACTTTTATTATATTTTATCTCATTTGTTTCACAAATTAGCTATCCTAAATATGCTTTTACTATCTTCATCCATAGAATTTATTTCAAATGTTGAACAGGATATGTACCTGTAGCAGGTCATCAGAGAACAGCTTCAGATAGAAATGGATCTATTAATTAGTGCTCTGTGTGGCATAGTACAGTTAAAGAACTACATAGTGTATCAGGATATTGATTGGAGATTTCAACTGAGGCACAAAGATAGAGTAGATATAAAATGACACAGTCTGGCATTTTCAAAAGGATTTAACTCTTAAAAATCTTTCAATCACACCGAGGTTATAAAAAGGGGCAAAAATGAAGAAAGATTATTCCTGTGGGGAAGATTTCTTTGGGAAAATGGTGCCATATATTCTGCTCCTATAGGAACTGAGGTGTATATGATATAAAAAAATCCAAAAGAAGAAATGTATAGTGATGTTGTGATTTAAAATATGAAATATATGTTTGGTCTCTGTCTCCATTTCTGGCTCAGAGATCCTAAAACTCTTGGAATTTCCTAAGAGCAAGAAAGGTCTTTTATTATACTAATGAGGTGACTTTTGGATCTCTCTTAAGGATGGGGGCTGGTTGTCAGGAAAATCAATCAAGTTGATGGGAGGGTTGAAACTTGCAGTCCCACCCTTGAGCTCTAGGGAGAGAAGGGCTTGGGGTTGAATCAGTTGCCAATGGCCAATGACTTAATCAATCATGACTATGTAATGAAGTTTCTATTTAAAAAAAAAAAAGACTGTATTTGGATTTGGAGAGCTTCTAGGTCGGTGAACACAGGGAGGTGCCGGGAGAGTGGTACTCCCGGAGAAGGCAAGGAAGTTTGGCATTCTTTCCTGCCTTGTCTGATGTGTCTCTTCCATCTAACTATTCCTGGGTTATATCCTTTTGTAATAGGCTGGTTAGCTAATAAAAAACGTTTCTCTGAGTCCGGTGCCACTTTACCAATTAATAGAACCTAAGAAGGGGGTCTTGGGAACCTGTGATTTTATATCCAGTCAGAGAGAAGTACAGGTAACACTTGGGCTTGAGATTGGTTCTAAAGTTGGGGGTGGAGGGTGCAAGCATAGAAAATCTTGTAGGACTGAACCCTTAACATATGCAATATGATGCTATTTCTGGGTAGATGGTGTAAAAAATGAATCGTAGGACCCAGCTGGTGTTCTGAGAATTGCTTGTCTGTATGAAGACCCCGCTCCCATGCTGGACCTGGAGGCAGAACCTATTTAGTTTTATAGATCAAAGTCTAACAGATACTGATGGAAGCCACTGTAGCTATACAGATAGAAGCTTGACGTACACTGAGAGAAGCCACTGTGGTTAAGGGGTTTACTGCCTGAGAAATCTGGAGGATTGATAATGATAATGTTCATTGATAATGAACTGCCCAACTGGTGACAAAATAAAGGAGGAATTTCTACTGCTCTAGAATTTGCTAATTTGCCTGCATCCTCATGGTTTGTCAGAGCATAGAATGTGTATGAGTTTTTTCATGGCCAGATGTGCAACTAGAAGGAAGGAGAAGGAGGAATGGAAGGAAGAAGCGAAGAAGGGAGGGAGAGAGGAAGAGAATGAGATGGGGATGGAGGCAAGGGCAGAGACAGACGGAAAGTCTGGAGCCATTTAAAAACATTTCCAAGAGCGCCTAAGGGGATGATGATTCCCCGATAATGAGAGTCTGGCTACCTAGACTATATTAAATATACATGCACTACCTAAAATAAACCAGAAAGTCGGAGACTGAATGGGGATTGGCCCAATCAGAGTAACATGCATTTTCTAGGAAATGCAGATTACAGTTTAGATTGTGGGTTTATGAAGAACATACTTTCAACATTTGCCATATCTGAAGAATGTCAAAGTACCTCAAGCCACACTAGACAAGTAAGAATTTTCCTGTCCTCTGAATATAATATTCCTCTCCCTTCTTTGACTCTAACAAAGTGAAATTAAGAGGGGCCTGGGTGACTGAGTTGGTTAAGCATCCAACTTTGGCTCAGGTCATAGTCTCACCATTCATGAGTTCAAACCCTGAGCTAACAGCTCAGAGCCTGGAGCTTGCTTCGGATTCTGTGTCTCCCTCTCTCTGTGCTCCTCCCCTGCTTGTGCTCTTTCTCTGTATATCATTTTTGTATATCAAAAATGAGTACACACTAAAAAAAATTTTAAGTGAAATTAAATACTAGACTATAGTATGACATAAAATAAAATTGGGTATATAGGAATCATAAAAAAAAAATGCAGTAAGCAAGATGAAATGGAAGAGAGAAGGATCACATCCCTTTCTTCAGCTTCCCACCTGCAAAGTCCTATCGGAGTGAGAAAACATTATTTTAACTATTTTGGATCAAATATAGTTTTATTATCTTGTAAATTTATATTTAATTTCTGAATTGAGTCTGTATTTGCAGTTTAAAGTGGTTGCAACATTTTTTTTTTTCTCTAAAAAGGTTCAGAGAAGTCAAGGAGCTGCCCCAGTTTTCATGTTGGGAAGTGGAAGTAGTCCCTCTCTGCGTTAAAGAACCAGCAAGAGATAAAAATAAAACTGCTTTCTCATTGCATTGCATAGTGTCCTGTTTCTTCAGTGTACTAGTATCTTCTTTCACTAAAGCCTCATTCCTCCATCTTATACACATGCATGGGGTAGAAGACATCGCCAAGAAGCTTACTAAAATCCAGATGTTCCTATGTGTTCTCTCACTCACTTTTGGGTAGACAATTTAGGAATGGAAATAAAATTAGTCTGTATTGACTAACCTCAGTGGAACCATTCTGCTGCCAAATAAACATCATTTTCTTTTTTTAATCTTTATAAATGTTGTGATTAATTTTTCATTCTAAAGTTATTAAAGTGACTAATGTCAAGTTTATCAGCTGTAATTGATACAAGCCACCTTACTTTCAATTTTAGGCTAACTTGAATGTGTTTCTTTAGTGATATTATCAGCATGTCAAGGCTTCCAAATGGCTTTCTAGAGGACCTGTGAAGATTAAGATCAACGATGATGGTTTTCTGGAACCACAGAGATTAATCTAGACAACTCCCTCTTTATTTGTTTTTCTTGCATCATTTCATTGTTGAGAGTGATTAGGTTGGACAATAAGTTTTCAAATATGATGTGCTCTTCTAATACTTTAAAATATTAATGATGTGCTCAATGATACTAATCCTCAGGTCACCTAGCTGTATTAAATGTTTTTGTTAAGCCAGAGGACAAAATGATTTGGTCTGAGTCCTTCCTCTTTTTTTTTTTTTAAGTTTATTTATTTAGAGAGAGAGAACATGAGCAGGAGAGGGGCAGAGCAAAGGGAGTGAGAGAGAATCCCAAGCAGGCTCTGTGCTGTCAGCACCACGGAACCAGATGACACAGGGCACGATCTCACGAACCATGAGATCATGACCTGATCCCAAATCAAGAGTTGGGCAGTTAATTGACTGAGCCAGCCAGGCATCCCTCGATTCCCTCATGTTTAGTTGGTGATGACATTTCATGAATATGAAGTGGCTACACTGTCATACAACTATGTTTTTGTGTGTTTGTTTGTTTTTCAAAATTTGTATAGTAGTTTGTCAAGAGAGCAGCACTGAGAATAGTGACAGGGTGGAATAGTAAACTGATCTTTACAAGATCACTATTTTAATTGTTCTATTTATTCTAAATTTGTTAAACTGGCCATTTTACAATTAACTAGAAGCTCAATTAATTGGAATGATTTTTCTGTACTAAGCTTTTAAAATGAATTTCTACATAAAGAACAAAAGCTAAGAAACAATGCAAAAAGCTTTCACAGCGGAATTCCTGACACATAGTAGACACTCAGTAATATATGTGATAAAATTAAATGAATTAATAGGAATTTAAAATAAGTAATCATAAAGCAATATTCTAAATATAGATTCTGCTCTATTCCTTCAGAATATATCTCCGAATAAACAGAATGAAGTGTTTGTATAGTTTGAACATATGTAATTGCCAATATTACTTTTTAAATAGTTTTATTGAGGTATAATTGACATACAATAAACCACACCTATTTAAAGAGCACTATTTGATAAGTTTTGACTGATGAGACTATGATCACAATCTCTTAGGTAATAAACCTATGTATTTCCCCCAAAAGTTTACTCAGCTATTTTGTAATACCTTCCTCTAGCCCCAACTTCTCTTGCATCCCCAGGTAACTACTGGTCTAATTTCTGTCACCATAGAGGAGTATGCTTTTTGGAGAGTTTTTAAAAATAAAATCACATAATACTTAGCAGGTTTTTTTTTTTTAAGAGGGAGGTCTGGTTTCTACCATTCAGCATAATTATTTTGATACTAAGATGCTGAGTGAACTAAAGTTTATTCCTTTTTATTCTTGAGCAATACTCTATTATATAGATATATCACAATTTATCCATTTGCTTATTGATGGACATGTGTTTTTATTTTTTCTAGGTCTTTGACTATTACAAATAAAGCTACTATGAATATCCATGTCCAAGTCTTGATACGAACTATGGTTCCTTTTCTTATGATATATCTCTGGGAATAAAATGGCTGGATCATAAAATAGGTGTATGTTTAACTTTTTAAGAAACAGAAATTTTTCGGGGCCCCTGGGTGGCTCAGTCTATTTAGCCTCTGACTTCGGCTCAGGTCCTGATTTCACGGTTCATGACTTTGAGCCTCACATCGGGCTCTGTGCTAACAGATCTGAACTTGAAGCCTGCTTTGGACTCTGTGTCTCCCTCTCTCTGCCCCTCCCCCACTTGTGCTGTGTCTCTCTCTGTCTCTCAAAAATAAATAAAACATTTAAAAAAAACGTTAAAAGGGAAAAAGAAACTGAAATTGTTTCCAAAGTAGTTGTACAATTTTACATTCACAACAGAAGTATATGAAAAGTCCCCCCTCTCCCACATAGTGCCAATATGTGGTATGTTTGTTTTTTGTTAATTTTAGCTGTTATAAAGGTATTGTAGTTGTAGTTTCAATTTGCATTCTCCTGACAAATGAGGTTGAACATTTTTTCACATGCTTATTTATCATTCATATATCATTTTTGGGTTAGGATCTGCTTAAATCATTTGCCATTTTTTGGCATTTGTATTTTATTATTATTGAGTTTTACTAGTATGTAATATATTCTAGGGTCAAGTCTTTTATCAGACATATGCTTTGCAAATATTTTCTACCAGTCTGAGATTTCTTTTTTATTCCATGAATGTCTTTTGAATACCAAGGAATATTAAATAATCTTTTTACTTTTTTATGGATCGTACTTTGGGTATCATATCTAAAATATCTTTGCCTAAGTCACATGGATTTTTATCTGTACTTTATTTTAGAAGTTTTGTAATTTTAGGACTTACATTTAAGTCTACAATTCATTTGAATTAATTTTTATATCTGTGTGAAGTAAGGGAAAAAAGTCAATTTTTCTGTGTGTGCATGAATGTCCAACTTTTCTAGCACCATTTTGGTGAAAATACTGTCCTTTCTCCACTGAATTGTCTTTGTCTTTTATAAATAAATCTGTTGTCCATATGTTTGGTCCATTTCTAGACTCTCTTTTCTGTTCCATTGATTTATACGCCTCTCTTTATGCCAAGGCTACACTGAATCATTATAGCTTCATGATAAGTTTTGAAATCAGATAGTGTTAGTTGAATTCTCCAACCTATTTTTGTTTTTCAACATTGTTAGGCTACTCTATATTCTTCGCATATCCATATAAATTTTAAAACAAGCTTGTCACTTTTTACCAAAAATTTGCTGCTATTTTGATTGGGATTTCATTCAGTCTATAGATCCATCTGGAGAGAAAGGACATATTAATCATATTGAGTCTTTCAACTCGTGAACAGAATGTATATCTTTCTTTATCTTCTTTCTCTCTCTGATGTTTCATATTATTCATTGAATAGATCTTTTACATCTTTTGTCATATTTAACCTTGAATATTTCATAATTTTGATGCTGGCTTAGAGGGTATTGGATTTTACACTTTAATTTCCAATTGCTATTATACAGAATTACAATTGCTTTTTGTGTATTGTTTGTAGTCTGCAATTTGCCAAATTCATTTATTAGTTCTAGGTTGTTTCTTTTTATGGAGTCTTTAGAGTTTGTTCATAGAGGATAAGGTCATCCATATATAAAGACAGTATCGTAACTTCCCTTCCAAGCTGAAGTTCTTTTACATATTTTTCTTGTTTTATTGCTCTGGCTTAGAACCTCTAGCATTCCACAAATCCTTGCCTTTTTCCTGATCTTAGGGAGAAAATACATTCTTTTGCCTGATATTAAATATGATGTTAGCTGTTGGTTTTACATAGATACTTTGTATCAGGTTGAGAATGTTCCTTTAAATTCCTAGTTTGCTGTAGATTTTTATGAGGTTTTATATATAGTGGATTTTCTCTTTTTTTCTTTTTACATGAATTGATGACCTGCTACTACTTTTTCTAACATCCACGTACTGAGCTAAGATTGCCAACTTCCACTTTATATAGAATCATGAATCTCTTCAGCATATCCATAATTGTAAATGAAACTTGCCAAATTTCAAAAGCAGTGCCCTAAAACCATGGATACCATATCACTTATTTCAATTTTAGAAAAGTCTTTTCTGTTTTCTTTGCCACAGTTACTAAATAAGAGAAATTAGCTAAAGTAAACTATCCCTATTCCTAACATTTGTATTTGTTCACTGATAATTTTAAAAATTAAAATTGGGCATACAAATTGCATGTTCTTTAGATGAAGTTTCACCTTTATCTGCTTCACATCCTCACCAGATTTTATACTCTTATTTTCATAACTGCATAATCTTTTTCTGTTCTTTGAACTTCCTATAGTATGATATATCATCATCCAAGTCATAAAAAAGAATAATAAATAAAGGAAATAGGAAAAAAAGAAGGAAAGTAGGAAGGAAGGAAGGAAGGAAGGAAGGAAGGAAAGAAGGAAAACTAATAAAGAATGCATGATCTCTACAAATTCGAAGAAGAGCGACCAAGTCTATTATCTTCTATAAAATATGCCGAGCCATTCTCTGTCCTCTGTACTCCACCCATTTTTATTTCTGAGTAAAATTAAGTGACTTTTATGGGTATAATACCTCCTTAGCTACTGACAGACAGTAGAATCTGTATGGCGTATTTTTGCATCTTCATGATGGATAGTTTTTTTTGAAATTATATCAAATGAGATCTGCCATTACCTCAAAGAGAAGCAATTTTACTTTCTCACCGTTCAGTGCTAATATTGTGAATTCATTCACTGAAGCTAAGAATTTCCCTAGACTGGCATTCTTTAATTCACTTTACAGATTAGTTTTTAAAAAGTCAGTGGTCTATGAAAAATGAAATTTAATTCACAAAATGTGTATTGTCCCTACTTCTAATTTATATTCTCCTTTTTTCGTAGCTATCTGCATTTCCTTCTGTAAATTGTCTCTTTTCACTTAGCACAGAGTATATAGCATTTCCTTTTATGAAAGTCTCTTTAATCGATTCCAAATATATTTGTTTTTTTTTCTTTGTATAAAATTGAGATATAGTACTTACCTCATGATGTTATTGTGAGAATTTGTAAGGTGTCTGGTATATAGTAATAATAAATGCTAGGTACTTCTTTTCCTCCTATTATTTTCTCTCACACTCCCTAATACCTCATCCTTTAATATTAGACAAATATATTTTGTTTCCTCAACACCATTCCTTGCCTCCATGCAGTTGTTTATATTGGATTTCCTACCTACAAAACCTCCACTCATCATAAGCCAAGTTCGTAACCACATTTTACATGACCTTGTTCCAATTCTGTTAAGTCTTCTCTATTAAACTTCTTATATCCCCCTCTTCTAATCTTTAGTGCCCGCTTCCTAGCATTTGTTTTGGCACATAACAACCTACTATATTCCACATGGTTTCAGTACATAATGAGTTAGGTGTGTTTAGTGTCTTACCTTTCCAATAAGACTGTCTACTTCTTAAAGGCAATGATTCCTTTTCATTTCCTATCCCTACTGCCCGCTTACTTCAAACTTTTTACATCTTTAGTAGACATTGAATGAAAATGTGACTCTCTATAGAATAAGCTAATGATAAATGAGAAAGGAGGACTGATTTTACATATTGTTCAATGTCTTTTCTCCTCCAATACATCTTGTTTTTTCTCATGTTAGGCACTTTTTTTATATTTTACTTTCAAGGTTGCTTTCTAGTGGAAGTGCTTTCTAATTCAATGTTTCTGCCCTAGTTAAGGCTCTCCACGTTGTACTATATATCTCTCTTTTAAAAATATGACTGTTTATCTTTTCATCTTTACTTCCCTTCTCCTGAATAAAATCTATGATCTGAGTCATCTGAAAATAGGTGACAGTTTAAAGCTAATTTAAAATTATATTTTAAAGAAATATTGCTTAGTTACAACTTACTTTTATTGACACTAACACAGCAATAATCCTAATAGAGGCAGGGGGCAAAATACAGTGACAAAAAATAAAGAATGAAATTTTGTCCAAAATACAAAAAAGGACATGTTATCCCAAGGGAAGTGTGTGTGTGAGGTAGGAAGAGTGTTAAATGCCCATCCAGGGTTAGTCAGTTAAGCATTCGACTTCGGCTCAGGTCATGATCTTGCAGTTTGTGAGTTCGAGCCCAGTCTCGGCTCTGTGCTGACAGCTCAGAGTCTGGAGCCTCCTTCAGGTTCTGTGTTTCCCCCTCTCTCTGCCCCTCCCATGCTCATGCTCTGTCTCTCAATAATAAATAAAAATGTTTAAAAAATTAAAAAAATATATGCACATCCAACGGGTCACATTATTTCTATATAATGTTAATAACATTATATCTATGCTTGTATTATTTTCTTTGGAGATTATTTCCTTGTAAAAATAGTCAAAGACTTATATAAAACCAAAGCTTTGTCTATTCCCATCAAAGTTTCACTCAAGGAAAGAAAGACACAGATGTTCAATTTAGTTTCTAAATTCTATTGCCTGTAATTTGAATATTTACATTTGCATAGGTGTTGAACTCATAACACTAAGGATAATATGGAGATTTCAAAACTTGTATTACATAACATTTATCACAAGCCAGATGATACTAAACTATTCCTCTAGCACGATGATTTTTATATCAATCTAATAAATATTACCTATGTTTCTCTATGTACCAATGTTTATTATGGTTTTAAGTGGAATGAAAGGTAATATATTAGGAAAATGTTTAAAATGATCTAATAAAGAGAAAAAAATAAGAGCAAACAAAAATACCTCTGAGTATCTGAGTATCTTTATAAAATAGATGAAAGACATTATAAGTGAATAGAGACATCATACTTTTATCCACTTAGGTGTGTTTGCTTTCCATTCCAAACCAGTACAAATATATTAGACTTGAATTTGTAACATTAAAGGCATATTTTTGTTTGTTTGTTTCATTTATAATGTGAAAATAATTGGAACTTAAGATGTAGTCCTGATTTTCAAACTTGTTAAAAATTGTCTGTAATATATATCAATAATCACCTCTCCCAAATTATACTTTGCAATTGCTAAAATGCACAAACCATTTGGTGTTCAATACTGATAAAACATACTATTCTTTAACTTTTTAAAACAATTTTTAATGTTTATTTATTATCAACAGAGACAGAGTGTGACTGGAGGTGGGGGGGGGGGCGGGGACACAGAATCTGAAGCAGGCTCCAAGCTCCAAGCTGTCAGCACAGAGCCCAATGCAGGGCTCAAACTCATGAACTGCAAGATTATGACCTGAGCTGAAGTCAAATGCTTAACAGACCGAGCCACGTAGGCAGCCCTAAAACATAGTATTTCTGTTTTTTTTTTCTTCTCATCAACTAATAATTTTACCACTTTTTCTGATTTTAATTTCCTTTTGCTCAGTACTTTATGATACAGTTCCAGATTCATTAGTCTTGCTACCAATTTGATTCAACATAGCAACTATCCTAATAGTTAACCTAACCTAATATTCACCTCACATTTACAAAGAGCTGTAGTACCTCATATACTTTATGTTTACTAAAATAGTTTGCTTTAAATAATTCCAACACGAACTAAATGCTCCAATCAAAAGATGAAAGGTGGACAGAATGGATTTGGAAAAAAAAAAAAAAAAGAACCATCTATATGCTACCTACAAGAGACTCATTTTAGACCTAAAGACACCTTCAGACTGAAAGGGAATGGATGGAGAAACATCTATCATGTAAATGGATTAAAAAAATAAAAAGACTGGTTAGTTCACTTGGGTGGCTCAGTCTGTTAAGTCTCCAACTCTGGATTTCACTCAGGTCATGATCTCATGGTTTATGAGGTCAAGCCTCATGCCGGGCTCTGCAATGACAGCACAGAGACTGCCTAGGATTCTCTCCCTCTCTCTCTGCTCCTCCCATACTTGTGCACATGTGCACGTGCTCTCCCTCTAACCAATATTAATAAATAAACTTAAAAAAAAGAAACCTGGATTAGCAATACTTATATCAGCCAAAACAGACTTTTTAAAAATTTTTTTTAACATTTATTTATTTTTGAGAGACAGAGTGAGACAGAACATGAGTAGAGGAGAGGCAGAGAGAGAGGATGGACCCAGAATCTGAAGCAGGATCCAGGCTATGGCTGTCAGCATGACATGAACTCACGAACAGTGAGATCATGACCTGAGCTGAAGTCGGACACTTAGCCGAGTAAGCCACCCAGGTGCCCCAGGCTTTAAAACAAAAACTGTAACATAAGACAATGAAGGACACTATATAATAATAAATGGGTTAATCCAATAAGAAGATATAATAATTGTAAATATTTATGGACCCAACATGAAAGCACCCAAATACATAAAACAGTTAATAACAAACATAGAGGAACTAATTGATAGTAATACAATTATAGCAGGGGACTTAAACACCCCACTTATATCCATGGGCAGATCATCTAAACAGAAAATCAATAAGGAAACAATGGCACTGAATGGCAAACCGGAACAGATGGAGTTAACAGATACATTCAGAACACTCCATCCTAAAACAGTAGAATACACATTCCTTTTAAGTGAACATGGAATAATCTCCAGAATAGATCACATATTGCCCACAAAACCAGTCTTAGCAAATTCAAGACTGAAATCATACCATGCATCCTTTCTGACGACAATGCGATGAAGTTGGAACTCAATGATAAGAAAATTTTGGCAAGACCACAAACACATGGATTTTAAATAACATGATACTAAACAATGAATGGGTCAACCAGGAAATAAAAGAACTAAAAAATACATGGAAACAAATGGAAATGAAAACACTACAGTCCAAAACCTCTGAGATGCAGCAAAAGTAATACTAAGAGGGAAGTTTATAGCATTATGGGTCTACCTCAAGAAGCAAGAAAAATTTCAAATAAAGGAGCTAGAAAAATAATAAAGAACAAAACCTAAAACCAACAGGAGGAAGGAAATAATAAAGATTAGACCAAACATAAATGATACAGAAACTTAAAAAAAAAAAAAAACAATAGAAAAGATCAATGAAATCAGAAGCTGGTTCTTTGAAAAAAAAATCAATAACTGATAGATCTCTAGCCAGACTTACCAAGAAAAAAAAAGAGAGAGAGAAAGGACTCAAATAAATAAAATCACAAATGAGATTGGAGAAATAACCATCAACACCACAGTAATACAAACAATTATAACAGAATATTATGAAACTTATATGCCAACATATTAGACAACCTAGAAGAAATGGATAATTCCTAGAAATATATAAGCTACTAAAAATGAAACAGGAAGACACAGAAAATTGGAACAGATCTGAGGGAAAATAGGTTCAAGAAATCCATATACTTACATAAATGGGTTAAGAAAGCCTAGGCCAGGGCGCCTGGGTGGCTCAGTTGGTTGAGCGACCGACTTCGGCTCAGGTCATGATCTCACGGTCTGTGAGTTCGAGCCCCACATCCGGCTCTGTGCTGAAGGCTCATCAGAGCCTGGAGCCTGTTTCGGATTCTGTGTCTCCCTCTCTCTCTGCTCTTCCCCTGCTCACACTCTGTCTCTGTGTCTCTCAAAAAAAAAAAAAAAGGAAAAAGAAAGCCTAGGCCAAAAAGCCACCACCACAGGGCAAACGTGCCCAAGGTTACTAGTGAGATATTATCATGGAATCACAAATAACTTGTTACATCACCTGCAGGGATTTACTTTCCATCTGGTGCCAATACTTTGATCACAAACATCACTTGCTCCCCAGAACCTTTACTTCTTATATAAGTTAAGGATTACTATCTGATTGTCTTCTTCACTTTTACCACGTGTGTAAGATCTTGGGCACTCAAGAAATACTGAAACAAAATCTCTCTTCAGGGCTTGTGTCTCCTTCTGGACATTAGCCTCTTTCACATTCAATTCTGCATCCACTCTCTTATTAGATAAGAGAGGACTCCTAGTCTGCAATGCACACAAATAATCAGCAAAGAATTTGAATCAGTAATCAAAAATACCCAACAAACATCTGGTTTAGGACCAGATGACTTCACAGGTGCATTCTACTAAGCTTTTAAAGAAGAGTTAATACCTATTCTTCTCAAGCTATTCCAAAAAACAGAAATTGAAAGAAAACTTTCATTATCCAGCATTATCCTCATACAAAAACTGGATAAAGACACCACTCAAGAAGAAGCCCAGGCCAATATCCCTAATGAGTAACATGACGCAAAAATCCTTAGTAAAATACTAGCAAACTTAATTCAATAATACATTAAAGAAATCATTTATTATGATCAAGTGGGATTTATTTCTGCATTGAAAAAGTAGTTCAATATTCACAAATCAATCAACACCATACATCACATTCACAAAAGAAAGGATAAGAACTATATGATCTTTTCGATAGATACAGGAAAAATATTTGACAAAGTATAACATCCATTCCTGATAAAAAGCCCCAACAAAGTAGGGTTGGACATAGGCCATATATGAAAAACCCAGAGCTAACATCATCCTCAATGGAGAAAAACTGAGCTCTTTCCCCCTAAGGTCAGGAAAGATACTAGGATGTTCACTCTCACTACATTTATTCAACATAGTAGTGACAGCCTTAGCCACAGCAAGTTTACAACAAAAAGAAATAAAGGCATCCAAATTGGTAAGGAAGAAGTGAAACTTTCACTATTTACAGATGACTCCACCAAAAACTGCTAGGATTGATAACCTAACTCAGTAAAGTCATAGTATACAAAATCTATATACAGAAATCTGTTGCATTTTATACACCAATAATGAAGCAGCAGAAAGAGAAATAAAGAAAATAATCTCATTTACAGTTGCACCAAAAATAATAAGATACCTAGGAATAAACCTAACCGAAGAGGTTAAAAATCTATACTCTAAAAACTATAAAACATGATGAAAGAAACTGAGGTCAACATAAAGTAATGAAAAGACATTCCATGTTATTGATTGGAAGAACAAATATTATTAAATTGTTTATAATTCCCCAAAGTAATCTACACCTTTAATGCAATTCTTATCAACATACCAACAGCATTTTTCACAAAGCTAGAACAAACAACCCTACAATTTATATGGAACCACAAAAGACCCCGAATAGTCAAAGCAGTATTAAAAAAAGATAAGAAAAGCTAAAGGCATCATAATTCTGGACTTTAAGTTATATCACAAAGCTTTAATAACCAAAACAGTGTGGTAAGGGCACAAAAACAGACACGGAGGTCAATGGAACTGAATAGAAAACCGAGAAATAAATCCACAGGTATATGGTCAACTAATCTTTGACAAAGCAAGAAAGAATATCCAATGAGAAAAAGATCATGTCTTCAACAAATGTTGTTAGGAAAGCTGGACACCAACATGCCAAAGGAAGAAAATAGACCAGTTTCTTACACCATACACAAACTTAAATTTAAATTCAAAATGGATCAAAGACCTAAATGTGAGACCTCAAACATCAAAATCCTAGAGAACACAGGCAGTAAATTTTTGACATTAGCTGTAGTAACTTATTCCTCTTATGCCTCTCCTGAGGCAAGGGAAACAAAATTTAAAAAATAAACTATTGTGACTCTCAAAAATAAAAAAAAAAAACAAACCAAACTTCTTACACAGTGAAAAAAACAGTCAAAAAATTAAAAGGCAACTTATGGAATGGGAGAAGGCTATTTGTGAATGATATATCTGATAAAGGGTTAGTATTCAAAATATATAAAGAACTTACAAAATTCAATACCCAAAAAACAACACCTCCAATCACAAAATGGGTAGAAGACATGAACAGACATTTCTTCAAGGAAGATATCCAGATGGCCAACAGACACATGTAAAGATTCTCAACATCACTAACCATCAGGAAAAGGCAAATTAAAACTATAATGAGACATCATCTCACATCTGTCAGAATGACTAAGATCAAAAACACAAGAAGCAACAAGTGTTGGTAAGAATATGGAGATAAAGGAATTCTCCTGCACTATTGGTAGCAATGCAAACTGATACAGCCATGGTGGAAATCAGTATAGAGGTTCCTCAAAAAGTTAAAAATAGCACTAGTCTATGATCCAGTAATCACATCAAAAATCACAAATACTGAATACTTACCCAAAGAATACAAAACTTCTAATTCAAAGGGATACATGCGTCCTGATGTTTACTGCAGTATTATTTATAATAGTCAAGATATGGAAGCAGCCCAAGTGTCCACTGATTCATGAATGCATAAAGATGTTATACACACACACACACACACACACACACACACACACACACAGGAATATTATTCAGCTATAAAAAAGAATGAAATCTTGCCATTTGCAATGATATGGATGGAGCTAGGGAGTACAATGCTAAGTGAAATAAGTACATCAGAGAAAGACAAATACTGTATGATTTCGTTCATATGTGGAATTTAAGAAACACAACAAACCAGCAAAGTGAAAACAGGAGAGAGAGAGAGAGAGAGAGAGAGAGAGAGAGAGAGAGAAATTAAGAAACTGACTCTTAATTACAGAGAATAAATTGATGGTTACCAGAGGGGAGGCAGGGTGAGGGGATGGGTTAAATTGGTGATAGGGATTAAGGAGTACACTTGTTGTGGTGAGCACCAGGTGATGTATGGAATTGTTGAATCACTATATTGTACATCTGAAACAAACATAACACTGTATGTAACTAACTGGAATTAAAATTAAACCTAAAAAAGTGTTTTAAAAATATAATTCCACCATGAGAATTAAATTTTCCGATATATTTTCTTTATTACACTAATTAATTGCATCATTAATCCTCTTTGGCTTGTCCTTTTATTTGGATTTTCTATACTGTTTAAAATACAGTGTTAAGTTAAAAATAATGTAACACAATTATGGCCCATTTAACCCAAGGAATTCTTTTACATTATTTGTATTAATATTTATGTGCTATCACTATTTTTCTATATAATTTTAATATGTGAATTTGTCATGTATACAGTATGTTGGTGCATGTAATATAAAGGCAAGTATTAATCTTCTTTATTATGAAAAATGTTTTAAATTATTAAAATTTTAAATTAAAATTTTATGTTATGCTTTCAAAATCATATTAAGAGTCATTAATTAATATTGGCCTCTTAGATACATACATGTAGATCTATAGAATTTTATTTGCCTTGTGGATTAAAATGTGTTACCTCTTGCCTTTGGTATACAGAGGTGGGTTTTTGACAGGAAGCAGACTATTTTTTATTATGTAATAGAGAAAACCCAAAAAGAAATCTTTTCAGAAAGAGAGGGGGAGTTCATGCTGAGAACTTCCAACAAGAGAGGAGTGATAGAATTCCTGGGTGAGGTAAGTTCCAGACACTAAATACCCAGAAACCATTCAAATGATCAGTGCCTTGAAGACATGGCTGAGTCTGTGATGATGAAACAAGAGATCTATAATCGTGCCTCTAAAGCACAGGACATGACACTGATGAGGGCAGGAAACAGACCAGAAAAGGTATCATCATATATTTGAAAGTGTGATGGGCCAGTCTTTTCTGATAGCATGAAGGATCCAGAAAATAAAAGGTAAGAGCATAAAAATAATTCTCTAGTTTCTCCTTCCTTCTTCTTGATATGTATAACAAAATGACAGCTTTGGAAATAAATATAATTTGAATTTGAACTAGGTACCTATGATTAGGGCAGATAAAATTTTGAATTATTGCTTAAGATATATGAGGAGTGGGACTGTGTTTGCGTACTTTCATGACAGAATAGGCCATACTGGATTTTGCTGTGGGGACATGTACATGAGTGTGTATATGAAGTCATATAATTGCAACAATAAAATCTCCTCTTAAAACCATAAAACAGATTAGTTTTTATTGATCTAGACTACTCCTTCCCTCAATGAAGACATCCTCTGAAGGGGACCATACCATTTACACAGTGACTATTGTATTGGTGCAATATCATATATCATTTTAGACATATGTCCCTTCCCCTATTTAGATTTCAAATTCGATGACTATTTTGTGACTCATATACACTCTTCAAGTCCACAGCAACAAAGGCAGTACTCCCTCTATAAGAGACAGAAAAATAGTTCGGTAGAGGGTAAGGCAAAATAATATGGTGGCATGTGGTAAAAAGAGCTGAGTTCAAATCTATAGCACCTTCTCTGTCTTGAACAAATTATCTTTCATTTCGTATCTTTTCTCACCTGAAAATAGATATATATCGACCTCATAGAAGTTTTAAGAGGATTAAATATGTGGGTACTTAGTACTTGGCAAATAGAACTCAATGAAATTAGACATCTATGGAAAAATGACAAAATTGTTATGTTTGTTAATTTAATCATAAATAAAAATCCCTATCTGTTGAGTCAATGTTACAAATTTATATGCAATTTGGCAAGATAAGAGCTAGCAAAGGAAGTGTTTTAGAAATAGATAACTGTCCTGACAATTCCACCTCCGAGATCTCTCTGTATCAACTTTTCTCACCCATGTCCACATTCCATAGTCAAAGCACCATCTCTCTCATCAAAGCACCATCGTTTCTGACCTCCAAAAATGCTTCGGACTCCTGACTCTTCCCCTTATGCTTCCCTGGCACATTATACTACATATCTGCCATTTGCACCTCTTCATCGTGCAATGGGCCTCTTGAGGCTAATCTCCATGGGTAATATTCACAACTTCTGGCTTTCAATAGATTTGGCCAATGGGAAGTCACCTGCAGGAGATGTGACTATAGAGTCACCTGCTCCCTCCTTAATGGGTCATAGTTTAACAATAATTAGTTTTCTTTCTGAGGGTCATAGCTACTATTACCAGGAGAACTCTTCTGCGGTTATAATTTTTCCTTAGGTTCCTATAACCTCTTCTCTTGTCCCCTTCAGTTTTGCTAGCCCAGGATGTTTCAACAACACTTGGTTTCCTTTAACCCTGCACACCTTTGCAAAGCACTGCATTAATCACTCTTCAATTATCTCTCTTTTAGTGTGTCATCTATTTCCCACTGGACTCTGTCTGACTAATATATATTCCACCACCTCCCACCACTCCAATTACATCTGTTGTTCACAATACATCATTTAGGATGTGAACTGTGCCCTGAAACTCTCTTTTGTTGAACTTGGTTCACATAATTCTACCTCACTGAACTCTGTGTTCCATTATTCTTGCCCTTTTTCAGTTTTTCCTATGCATGAAGATGCTTTAGGTTGTCCGCAGATACTCTGCCCTCTGCCAGGAACATGCACCTTCCCTACCCATACCAGGGACTCAGTAAATATTTGTAAAATTACTTTATGAACGTTTTATAACAGGTATGCTCATATTCTATTCTTTTGTTGCTAGATTATCTGGGAATCATTAATGATCTGATTTTTAAAATCCCTTTTCAGTATATTTGTTAAAATACCTTTTCAGCATTTTTATCTATTCTATACTAATAATATTTGCCTTATAATAATGAAGCTGGATCATTATTTCTATAAAACTGATTCAACTTATTAGTAAATAGTATACATGTTTAGTTGCCATATAGCAAAATAGTTTTAGTATGATTTAGATATTCCTTGCGTGGTTTACACAGTGTACTTAGTGACACTTTCCAATGGGTTTCTGTGTTTCTGTAGCTTCTTACAAAAAAAAATATTAGCCCAGTAGGCCCTTGGGTTATGACTGTTTTAGTAACTTTCTCTTCAAACAATATGGTAAGAGATATTTCTTGACTCCTATTTCTGTCATCTATTTTGTCATTTCCTTGTTTCAATTTTTATATTTTGAAACTTTCTACATATTGACCGAAATCCTAACATTTTCAGTCAATGATAAAACTTAGTTGCCTCTTACCTCCATCATTGTTTTACTGTTAAGTAAAAAAAATTTACTTAAAAAGTAAAATTATAAACTTTTAGAAATTATTTTTGGTGTTCCTAGGATATTTATCTTTGCTTTTATTGGGAAATATGTAATTATTTTTAACATGCTACTCTTTTAAAAAACGAGCTTTTGGGAGGCACCTGGGTGGCTCAGTCACTTGAAACCCCTGACTTCAGTTCAGGTCATGATCTCACGGTTCATGAGTTCAAGCCCCACATTGGGCTCTCTGCTGTCAGTGAAGAGCCCACTTTGGATCCTCTGTGCCCTCACTCTCTGACCCCCCCCCCAACTTGTGCTCTCTGTCTCTCTTAAAAAATAAAAAAAATAAGCTTAAAAAAAATAAAAGTAAACTTCAGGGTACCTAGGTGGCTCAGTTGGTTATGCCTCTGATTCTTGATTTTTGCTCAGGTCATGGTCTTGCGATTCGTAGATCCAGTACCATGTCAGACTCTGCAGACAGCCTGAGTCGGCTTGGGATTCTCTCTGTCCCTCTCTATTTCTCTGTCCCTCCCTCTCTCGCTCAAAATAAATATTAAAAACAATAATAAAAGTTCTATTTTTTGTTCAAGTATAAAATATATTTATCATTAAAAACATTTAAAAACACAGAAAGAAGAATACATAAAAAAAAAAATCACCCATCATCCAAATAATGCTTAACACTTCAGTGCCATATCCTACCAGTTCAGTTCTTTGGTTGTACATATTTTATGTACAATTAAGATAACAAAATAGGTGCAAAATTGCATTTCTTTTTCTCTTTTATTTTTTTAATAGTTTATTTTCAAATTGGTTTACATATAACACCCAGTGTTCATCCCAACACGTGCCCTCTTTAATGCCTGTGACCTATTTTTAAATTGATATTTTATGCTTCTAAAAATAATGCATGCCCTAGGCGATTTTAATAGCATCTAATCTTCCTATGAGATAATTTTAAATTCGAAGGGTCAATTTTGGCAGTTAAATAGTCTCATTCATAATGTTCCCATTTGCTCATTTGGAATCTTGGAGATTTTATCAAAAAGGAGCGGACATTTATCTTTACACTATATTTAAACGATTGGTATTCCAATCAAATTAATAATATGAAGGTGAAGGATCATGTTTGCCTTAAAAGAAAAATATAATCCTGGAGAAGATGGAAAATTAATGCTGCAAATTTAAAACTTCATCTTATAAATTCTTCTTTATATAAATTTCAGTCAATAATTTAGAGTTAGCAAAATTTATAGGACAATTTTTTTGTGAAAAATATAAAGTTCCTTTCCTCGGGGAGGATACAGAAGACTAGAGAAGATTAAGGACACATGTAATTTTAACCCAAAGGAGCATCCTAAACCAAATGAGAAAGAGAAAGAAAGAGACAGGAGATGTTTTAGTGGAAGACACTTGAAAATCAAATGGATTTGGGTTTTACTCACAGTTCTGGCACTTTAAGACATGGTTCTTAATCTTACAGTGCTTCAGTTTCCACCTCTGTAATATGGGAAAGAAAGTGAAATATATAACTCACGTCACTGTTAATTTAAGTAACATATCTAGCACTGTGTCTCATGTTAGAAATCTTCAGTAAATAGTAACTATTATTCATTTTATTTATAGACCTAGTAACATGAAAAAAATTAGAAAGACTATTTAACAGGCCATTAATATGGGGGCACCTGGGCGGCTCAGTGGATTAAGTGTGACTTCAACTCAAGTCATGATCTCATGGTTCATGAGTTCAAGCCCCACGTCGGGCTCTGTGCTGAGAGCTCAAAGCCTGGAGCCTGCTTGGAATTCTGTCTCTCTCTCTCTCTCTCTCTCTCTCTCTCTGCCCCCCCCGTTCTCTCTCTCTCTCTCTCTAAAAAAATAAATAAAAATTTTAAAAAAATTTAAAAAGAGCCCATTATTATGATAATTCTAGTAAACATTAATGAGAGTCTAGAGTAGCAGTGGTAGGCAATACAGATGGAAAAGTGGACATTGAAAAGAATTCTCCAAAAGCATATGCAGGGATTAGTTACGTAGAAAATGAAAGTGCAAAAATAAAATCCAATATGACTTGAGATTTTGACCTTTGTGAATGAGAGAATACAAAACTTGGGACCCAGTCAAGCAAAATGAATCAAAGTCTGTGCATTTAGAGCACTGGCATCACCATTTTTTAAAAGCACTCCAGATTATTCTAATGTATCACAAGAATTGAGAACAATGTTTGAGATTTTTTATAGGCACAGATGGGTACATACATAAGTACTTTAAAATTAACTGAAATTCAATTTTATTGTTAACAGTTTTAAATTTATAAAAATTCATTACACATAAAACAGGAAAACAAGAGCTATAAAACTGGTTGCTAGCCTTCTCCTTTCTTAAAAAAATTATATACTGGTGGAAACCTTGATTAGGAAAAAGTGCCAATGAGCATTTTTGTTGAGAAAGACAAGGCATGGCACCAAAAGGAAAGCTTTAGACATGAGGCACCATTGCTTTGCACAAAGATATGATAACTTGTTATCAATGCGAGACAATTCTTATGAACAGAAGAAGAGCCTGGAGGATGTCCAGTGAGGAACACAATTTCAAATGTTGAAGGAAAATAACTGTCAAGCACAAATTTTATATCCTGTGAAAAATATCCTTCAGGAATGAAGGGGAAATGAAGACATTCCCTGATGGAGGCAAACAAAGGTAATTTGTAGCTAGCAAATATATCCTTAAAATGGTTGAATAAGTTTTCTAAGCAGGAGGAAATGAGAACAAAAGAAGTCTTGGAACTTCACAAAGGAAAGAAGAGCAGTAGCATGAGTTAAAAAAGAAAGCACATATAAGAAATTAAACACTTCTTAGAGCTTGTCAAAACAAATTTGATGGTTGAAGAAAAAAATACAACACCATCCTAAATGGTGCTGAGTGTATGTAGGGGGAATACTTAAAACAATGATAATTAAAAGTTAGGCAGATTAAAGAACCTAAATGAAGGTTTTTATATTTCAGTCAAAGTTGTAAAATGTCAATACTAATAGATCGCGGTAAGTTATGTACTATATTGTAATACCTCGAGTACTCTCTAAGAGAATTCTATAAAATGATACATTCAAAAACACTA
Organism: Paguma larvata; assembly: GCA_030068075.1. Classification (NCBI taxonomy): domain Eukaryota; kingdom Metazoa; phylum Chordata; class Mammalia; order Carnivora; family Viverridae; genus Paguma; species Paguma larvata. The sequence goes on along the minus strand of CM057826.1, from coordinate 52,490,396 downwards.
CTGATAAATCAAGATGAGTCCTAAATAATGAAGAAGTAACCCACAGTACAGTGACATAGGAGAAACAGAAGAGATAAACAAAAATAAATAACAAAATGGCAGACTTGAACCATAACATATCGAAAAATGTCTTAAATGTAAATTGTCTAAATATGAAAATTAAAAACTGAGATTGTTAGAATGTATAGAAAATATGAACTAACAATATGCTATATACAAGAAACTCACTTCGGATACAGTGACAAAGGTAAGCTGGAAGTAAAATGATGAAAAAAGGATATTCTACATAAGCTCATGTGGTTTTTGACATTTAAGCATATGAATATACCTAACTACTCAAAAACCGAATTAATAAATTTTAAAAAGCTGTTGATGTAGACAGATTCAGAAGCAAAATTGAAACCAACTTCCTGCTTTTCATACTACCTGAGTAGGGCAAGATAGCCTTTGTAAAGACATGTAGTGGAGTTTGGGATTTTCCACAATATATCACATGGATACTGGAGTTTTTGTAATTGGTTTTTAGAAGAACACAATACCACAGAAAGGTGAAAAGGTGTGGGTGATTTGCATTACAGATATGTTGCAAACATCTCTGCAAATCAGCAACTACACACATAAATGTATTTCTATATGCGCTTCTATGTGTCTGTATATACTATCAATATATTTATATATATTTTCTTAAAAATGTGTTATTGCTTACAGCATGGGTTATTATAATTAATCAGTTATTTGTTGAAAAACTATATTGTTTCTACCTTTCTATTTTTGTTAAGATTGTGATTATATTCTAAAGAACACCTTTGTCCCCTCCCTTATTCTTTACAATAAATTCTAGAAATGGTCTTCCAGATCAGAGACCATCCAGTTGCTTGCCTTTTGATACTTGTTACTAAATACTGCTCCAGAAAGCTTGTAATATATTGAGCATTGTTTTTAGGATTTTATCTTATAACTCAAATAAATACCATATCAGAGGAAGGAGCCTATTTTTCGAGAACACTGCATAACACTTCCATCATCGCTATCAATGTCAAATTACCAAAGCAGTTGATCTGAAAGTCTATATGCTACTGTTTCTGTTCTGTTCTACATTTGAGGCATAAGTACGCTTGTCATTCATGGAATGCTAAATAGCTAATGCATTCTTAATTCTCTTTGCAACCAAAGTACTGGTATATTTGTTACAGATATTCATGCCCAAGAGAATGATGCAGTTTCTTGGGTGAGCCTTTGATTTTTAAATAGAGGAAATGTGTCAGAAAACATTTGGCAAAGAAAAGAGAAAACATAATGTGATATTTGCTAGTTCCTGAAAGATGCATAAATAGACTTTAGAATCAGGTAAATAATTCCCTCTTGGACACTGTGTGTATTGACAGCTTGAAAATAATTTATGGAGAGAGATAATGAGAAGGAAATAATTCAAGTATATTATTAATTATTATATACATATGTGAATTATATATATTATTTTTCCCTCATCAAGATTTCAGTGGTTTCCATAAAATATTGCTTTGAACTTGCTATTACCTTTGGTTCAAAAGACAGAATGACCCAGAGCATATGATCCTTGTTTATGCATGATGATCCAAGTGGTACAAGTATTATAAGGTAGTCTGTGACCTTGGAACAGTGGCTACCAAGGGACCTTTTAAGATCTCTTATCCCTATATTATGCTTTTTTTTTTTCAGGAATGGAAGACTGACAACTATATGCACATAGTTCTTATACAGCTTCTTTATTTTTTTTTTATGTTTATTTTTGAGAGAGAGAGAGAGACACACACACACACACACACACACACACACAGCATGAGTGGGAGAGGGGCAGAGAGAGAGGGAGACATAGAATGTAAAGCAGGCTCCAGGCTCTGAGCTGTCAGCACAGAGCCTGATGCGGGGCTCGAACTCACACACTGTGAGATCATGATCTGAGCCAAAGTTGGACCCTTAACTCACTGAGCCACCCAAGCACCCCCTATGCAGCTTCTTTAAAATGCAATTTCCATTGCATCATATTATTAGAATTATAGTTAAAATAAATAGAAGTCAAAATATATTATCTTACACATACATACATTTATATGTACATATACATGTATACACACATATATGATATATATACACACATATATATGTATGTAGCTTATATGGATATATATTATATATAAGCAAATATATATATTTATATATGATGTGTTAATGTTGATGTCTTACAAGGTAGCCACAATGTTGCAATAATAACAGTTAATGTCTATTGAGGGTCTTAGCAAGTCATGAAATTTATGTGCAATAACCCATATTAGTTGATAATATTATTATTATTTACAGTTTAAAGATGAAGGTACTATTTAAAAGTTGGCCAAGATCATATAGACAAGGAAGAGGCAGGGTTGTAATTTTAATTGCATCAGCGATTTCAGATCTCATCTTCAGAACTTACTTATAGTGCCTCAATGTAACTCTCCCAAACTAAATTTGTATCTAGGTAAACGGAATGACCTTCTCTAATTTCTGAGCCTGGTTCAAATCCATTTCATTGATCCCCAAGGCATTTTATCACCTACTGTCTGAGGCCTTCATACGCCCTACCTCTATCCTATTTCTTAGAATTATGTTTCTCAAAAGGAATCATGTGATATCCATGCCTCAAGATCTTTAATGGAGCCATCTTATTGTTAAATAACTCTTTCTTTTAAAATACGCCTTACCAAAGGACCCACATCATTTCTTTTACGAAAACAGGATACCTGTGAAACAAGCTCAATGTCTGGCAGAAGTTATGTGAATCATACAGAATTTGAGTATATATTTACTTTAGGGTCATCGTAAGTGAATGATTCCAAACTAAAACTCATAAATTCTGACTCTAAATCCATTATACTTTGATACCAGAAGTACATATTAAAATATATTATTTTAATAAGTATTTATTAAGCATCAATTCTATACCACGTAGTATTATAAGCACTGGAGATTCAAAAGAGAATGAGATTGTGAGATTTCTGTTTATATATCGTATATAGCTGTATTACCATCCATGAAGAAAAGATAAGTTATTATTATAAAATACTGATATTCAAAGGTAGTATTTTTTCTGGTTGATAATCAATTGTATCCATTTAAAAATCAGGCATATAAGTATATTAGTGATGAAATAACTTGATATATTTATCTATGAATTATACGGATCATTTAGAACTGTATCAATTAATGTTGGAGGAAGAAATTATGGGAAAAATGGATTGCTAGTTCCTAATAATTTGTTATTTTTCAAAAAGATATTTTTCAGAATTGCTACTAATGAGTAATATTCAGGCAAAGTTTAAAGGTAAGAATCCTTCAAACTTACTGATATATGTTTGCCCCATTTCAAGTTAATTTTACAGTAGTTAATGTATATTTTAATTAAAAGAATTTATGGATAATTTTCTCATAAATCCTAAACCAGACCAAATTTGCTATCCTATTTTATATAATTCTGGCACGGAGTGGCTTCCTTCTTTGACAAACTGTCCTTTTTATATTTAAAGAACGGTGATTCATTCGTCTATGTAATTAGGAATCAGCTGAATAGTCTCTGTTCTTTTAAAAGGTAGCAGCACAAGAAGCGAACTGCGGGTATAGTCGCACATCCATGTTTGACCCCCTCGTTAGCTGTAAAACAGTCTACTTCTGATCAAATAATCAGGACACAACAGAATGCTTTTTCTCTGGATATCTAAATTATATAAAGTCTGCCCTGTACTTCCTATAAAAAATAATGTCAAAGATCGTGTTTTCTACTGATAGAGAGTATCTTTCAGAGGGAGGAAAAGAACAATGTGATGCCACATTACATTCTTTTTTGTTATCAAAAATTAGAAAGTTGGGCCTGGGGTTAAAATAAGCCTCCCATACTACTGAGGGTATAATGTTGTGACACTATTCTGAGGAGCAATATGGCACTGATTTTGTTAAATTAGGTAATCTTATATATGCCATATGACTCATAAACCCCACTTCTGTGTTCCAAAGAAGTTCTCCTATGTGTCTGTAAGCAAACATGAATGAAGTGATTATTCACAGTGATGTTTGTGGTTTTAAGAAGTTGGAGAAAAGCTGAATATCCATTTTACAAGAGTGGATAAGAAAGTGAGTCCCAGGTGGAAACACTGTATAGCACTAGGAAAAAACAAAACACAAAAAGATGTTCACACAGTCACACTGATATATCCTAGACATATAATGCTGAATAAAATAAACAAGCAAATGATGAATAACATGCCATTTACACAAAATAAGACAAAATGTCTTACAGGATAACATTCAAATAAAAAGGATGCTTATTCAACACATTGTATATGAGTGAAGGGTGATGAACTTAGGTGATGGGGACCAAGAAGAAGGAAGGGAAGGAGGGAGAGACAGAGGGAGTGAAGAAGGAAGGGAAGGAAGGAGGGAGGGAGGAAGGGAAGAAGAAAAGAAGCCTTCCAACTTGGAGATAAAACAAGTGGAAAGCAAGCTTTGATACTTAATTTGTACATTTTGTCATTTGATTTCACGTCTATGCTGTGAATCTCTCCACAATTTTAACATGGAAGGCAAGAATTCCTACACAAACTCATTGTTTCCCCAAATCATTTAAACAACATTTACTTTCTCAGTCTCTGAGACAGTAGATTGTATTATTTCACTTACAGTCAGGAGTACAAAGAAAATGTGTGATAGATAGTTCTTTCTCCAAAGGAGGAATTGCCAGGATGGAGAAATAGAGAAAAGTTAAACATACAAACTTGGTGACAGAAGAGATAAAAATATATACTTAATATTTTAGGGGTGCCTGGGTAGCTCAGTCGGTAAACTTCTGATTTCGGCTCAGGTCATGATCTCACGGTTCATGAGTTCAAGTAGCGCATTGGACTCTGTGCTGACAGCTCAGAGCCTGGAGCCTGCTTTGGATCCTATTGTCTCCCTGTCTGCCCCTCCCTTGCTCACTCTCTCTCTCTCTCTCAAAAATAAATAAAACATTTAAAAATTTTTAAATATATTTACTTAATATTTAAATTTTGTCTATGAAATCATGAGATTTCTGAAAAAGGACAGTTCCACTTACCTCAGAATAGGTTAAGAGGTAAACTGGGGGGGTTATAATGGCTGCCTTTAAATCTTGTCTCTACCACTTACAAGCAAGACTTTAAGCAAATACTAAGTGTTTATGAGCCTCAATTGTTTCCTTGTTTTTTTCCGTAATTAATTTTTTTTAATTTTTTAATGTTTATTTATTTTTTAGAGACAGAGAGACAGAGTATGAGCGGATTGGCGTGGGGGGTCAGAGAGACAGGGAGACACAGAATCTGAAGCAGGATCCAGGCTCTGAGCTGTTAGCACAGCACACAGCCTGATAAAGTGATCATTTTCTCTTGTTTTGTTTTTGTAACTATAACTTTACATAAGGCCCTTAGTCTTCTACTTATCCCAACAGTTTCTATCCCATTCTAAAGATAGTGATAAAGTTCAGAATATTTCCTCTTCCTTTCTCTTCTCCTCTTTTACCACCTGATGTGAGTCCATAATTTATCTCTCCTTGTGTTTACTTTTATTTTAAATAGACTTACTATCACACTTCTTGATTTATCAGCTTAAAATAGTGAATTTAGCCTCCAACTATTGAAGATTGGGTAATCAAAGAACTTAACGATCTTCCCTACTTTTTTCTCTCTATTCTTCTTTTTTTTGGTTGTTTTATCATTTCTACAACTTTCAGAGCATGTTACACTGATGTTCTGTTCTGTTAACCCAACATTTATACTAGCCTAGTTCTATTAGTAACCTAATTCAACTCTCATCTCCAGTCATCTTATGGAAGTGGGCAGAGATATGACATCCCTTGAGTTCCTGTGAGTTCAGGAATGTTAAGTTTGTTGAATTATAATTGAAGAAAAATTTACCTGGTTATAAAATCCACAAGGAAACGTTTTCTTACTACAACACATTTTTAAACTGGGTATTTGAGGCAGGTTTTGATTGGCGCTTTGTAAAATTTCCCACAACTGGTTACTCTCGTCAGTCTACACATATCATCAGTTCCCTTCTTTCCACAGATTTTCCACCAGATCTCAGCTGCTATTCACAACCACCCTCTTCTTAAGTAGGATTTTTGACACAAAGAATTCATTAGTAAAAATGCTCAATGGCTGGACTTATAAAAAATATTTCGTTAAATCTCACCGTGAAAATTGAAACCCATCTCATCTGTAATTTATCACATTTTCCTATAAATAGAGCTTTATGCTACCAGATAATAATTTTCCAAGAAATGAAGACATTAAGAGTAAGCATTACAATGTGAAAATCTACTGAGGCTCGTTCAAAAGTCAATTGAAAATGTATGACATCATTTGGCATTCTACCTAATACAGTATTTTATGTAATGCAAATATACTTGGAGAATTCTGCTTATGGGCATGTTGAAGTAACTAATACTTGAAGTACCTTGTCACTATAAACACCAGAAAACTGGAAAACATATGAAAATCTTCTTTTAGACATCAGTCAACCAGTGTGCAATATCCAAAATAAAAAAGATGAACCCTAAAAGTGTACTAGATTTCTGCCTTTTAGAACTTTCCAGATGGTGGTCCGGAAATGGTATTTCAAGCTACAAGACAGTGATCCCACTGGTTAAGGAGAAAGTGTTTGGACTTAAAGGGAAAAAAAAAAAATAGGCAGGTATGATTAGGGAGGCAGACTGCTGAAAAGCAGAGAGCTATACAGAAAAAGATCTCAGGTAGAATTCCCTTGAATCGGTTGCTGAACACAACCTGTGACTATGTAGAGTCACATGGCCGGGAATGAGAAAGGAACAATTTATGGAGGTCACAATGGGTCAAGAGATATGACATTTATAATCAATCAAAGTTGAGAGACCTCACTGAAAAACTGGAGCATTGCTAGAGATCACATTAAGATAATGACTCAACAGTTTTTTTTTTAAAGCTCTAGTGTAATGGTTATTCTAGATTTCGCCTATGAATGTGTGAAAAGAAACAGAGGGAAGGAAGGGGAAGAAGGAAAGGAAGGCAGGAAGGAAGGAAAGAAGGAAGAAGGCAAAAAGCCTTAGTGGGACAAAGCTGATTTCAAGTTACTTTAATGTTACTACCAAACTGCAACTCTCTTTAGGCAACAAAATTCAGACGCTCAATAGTGTAACCTTCAAAATGTCCAGTGTCCATTCAGAAATGGTCATTATGAGGCCAGAAGCAGGTTTCTAAAACCAGACAATTATAAGGAGAGAATTTAAGATAAATATCTTCATGAGCATAAGTACAGAGGATCCTAAGGTATTAACAAATTGAATCCAGCAATATAGAAACAATAATACATCATGTTCAATTAATGTTCATCTCAGGAATGCAAGGCTGGCTTAGCATTTGAAAACCAAGAATAATGTTTTTTAAAAAAAGACAACATCTATTCTCACTACTTTCTATTCAAAATTATTCTGGAGTTTTTTGCATGTTCGATGAGGCAATTAAAAAAAACAGGTATACAAATTTTAGAGGGAATAGTGTATTTGTCTTTATTCCCAATAGTATTATTTTATGCTTATATAATCATGAGGATTCTAGAACAAAAATATATATTTAGTGAATGTATATTTACTAAATGAATATATGAGCAGCTTTATTCACATCAAAAAAATGGAAACAACTCCAATACACATCAACAGGGTAGTATATAATTAATGGTATATTTATAAATGGAATACTTCTCAGTAATACAAGAGAGAAACAGGTTACTGATACACTAAACAACATGAACGAACATCGAGCTGAGTTAAAGAAGTCAGATACAGAGTTCACAGTATACGGTTCTGTTTATGTGGAATGCCATAACAGCGGAAAACAATTTATAGTGGCAGGAAGCAAGGAGATCAATGTTGGTTTTGGTATGAAGGTGGTAGTAAAGTTAATGGTAAAAAGGGAGAATATTTGGAGGTAATGAAAACGTTCTATACCTTTATTTTGGTTGTTTATTTGACTGTATATAATTGTCAAAACATTGAACTACAAAACTAAAATGGGTATATTTTATTGTAGTTAATTTATACACTTGTAAATTCTATTAAATACACAAAAAGTATAAATATAGATAGCAAAGAACATGTAAAATAATACACAGGTAGTTTATTTGGGTTATGTTTGATTTCTTTTTTGTGCAGTTAGACTTAATTATAAGACTTAAGTTTCTTATTTCATGAAAAGACTTGCTTATTGGGAAATGGGCATAGCAAAGTTTATATAAGATACTATCAGAATAATTTCTGAAAAAAGGTAAAAAGCATACACTTGCTTTTAGATTTAGACAATTTTCTAACAGAGAGCCATTATAACTTTAGTAACATTTCTCCTGGAAACACACTTGATTCATCTCTTTCCCTCATCTTCTGTCTTATCTCTATTATCCATATATTTTGAAAACTGTCAGTTTCTTCCCATGCTTATCTTCAGTAAATGTTAGAAGCTCCTGATTCTTTCCCCTGTCTCCAGCTGTATCAGATCTCAATCTCTTTGGCCACACTGGAGTCACAATGACCTCTCTGAATCATAGAGTCAAGGACCTGGTTTAAAATGATTCCTGGGTCACCATTCTAAGGGTCAAGTTCAAGTTTCTTATCCAAGTTTGATAAGATCCTTCATGATCTTGAGCAAAGTTGGATCTACCTATTGGAACTCTTCTCTCACTATTCTTTATCTAACTTCCTGCACATTCTATTGTCATCCTAACTCCAACCCCTCAAATACCGCAACTTAAATTTTAATATATGCTGTATCCAGATTCAAATTTTAGCACCCATTGTGGGACATACTCTTTCTTCTCTTTGAGTTAGATTTTTAGTGCTGTTCATTATTGCTTACCATGTGCTACTTCTTCTGAATCACTTTTCTTTTTTTTTCCCCCATTCTTTCTTTCTCCTGGCTAATTATTTTTTAGCATGAAAGACTGATCCGAACAATGTCCTCTTTGAAGACGGTCTTGAAAAGATGGGATTTGAGGTTCCTTTCCTGGAATTTTGTACATTATTAATATAGCATTTAGTTCACTGAATTTTGATTGCTTTTGTTCCCCCTACCTATGATTTTTGAGAAACTGCTGAAATCAGAAGTGACTCTGTTCTTTTGAATTAGGCCGAATTATAGGTCATTTTTTTAATTGAGGTATGGTTAACAAATAGCATTATATTATTTTCAGGTGTATGTACGTTGTTATCCTATATTTGTGTATATTGTGAAACGATCACCACAATTAACATCCAACACCAGAGACAGTTACAATTTTTATTTTTCTGTCTTATGATCAGAACTTTTAAGATGTTTTCAGGCTGAAGCTTCTGGACATGTAATCAGGCCTTTCTCATAGAAAGACTGGGCTGTGTTTCAGTCAACCCTCTGTGCAGTGTCCTAGGAGTGGCAGCCTGCCAAGAGCTCTCTCTAATTTTTACACTCCCGTGGCACCTAGGAATACAAGCCCCTTTGGCCACTGGAGTCAGGCAAATTGAGGGGCATCCCCCGGGGAGCAGCCACAAAAACCAGGCCACCAGAAATAAAAACCAGGGCACTAGTCATGTGTAAGAGCTTCCCTCTGGGAGATACCGGCACTTTGGAGTGAGGCAGAGGAGAAAGCACAAAGATGGTGCCCACCAACTTAGCCATTGCCTAAAGAGAAAAATGGAGATAGTGCTTGACTTTGAAAATGAAAAGTGAAGGAAAAAAAAAAGAAACCCCCAAACTTTGAGGTTAAAGAAAACAAAATAATTGTTCCCTTCAGCTGAAGCAAGACAGAAGGAAACCACAAAGAGGTCCCTGGCCAGTCTCCATCCCCAGAAAACACTCCAGCAGGCCCCAAATGTCTGTCAAATCAGGTGTCTGTCCCTCAGCCTGATGCTCCAAGGCAAGGAAATGGGCCTCTGTGCCACAAAGTCTGGGAGCCCCTCGATCAGCTGCTTCCACACTGGGCCCAGAGGCGGTGAGTCTGAGCATGATCTCTGACATCAGATTGCTATAGCCTTGTGGATCTCCTAGGCGGTTGGGGCTCATCTCTCAGGACCAGGTCTTAAAAGCTGGGAATGCCCAAAATGAGGCTTAAAGAGAGCTTCTCAGAGAGAAGCTCCAGGTTTCGAGTTCCCTCCTAACTGTGGGTGGCTGCCAGGGCAAGATTGTGTCCCAATCTCTCCTACCCGCTTTCATGTGGGCCTTCTTTCCTCATGTGAAGGAGTTTCTTGGAAAGTTTTTAGAGTTTTTTCAGAGGAAGGTGTTCTGTGTGTCGCTGTAAAACCACTGTATTTGCGGGAGGAGGTGAGTGCAGAGTCCTCTTACGCCACCATCTTGAACCCACAAGTTCTTTATACAGCGTAGTGAGATGAAATTCTGAATTGTGAAGAGACGGAAACCTGTCAAAGGGCACTCTACTGTTTATTTACTTAATATATACTGTGAGTAACAGTAGGAAGTATTTAAGTCACATGTCATTAGTTTTAGCCCTTTACCAGTGAGGAATTTTTAAATACAAGCAATTTTAGGTCCACACCCATCAGCTTTTTTTGTTTGTTTGCTCGTTTGTTTGTTTTTTTGTAAGATCTGAGTGACACATAAGGATGACCAGATGAGTAAATCAAAAGAAGGTGACTCAGTCATTTAAGCCTCCGACTTCTGCTCAAGTCATGATCTGAAGGTTCTTGGGTTGGAGCTTCATGTTGGGCTCTGTACTGATGGCTCTGAGCCTGGAGCCTGCTTCGAATTGGGTCGCCCTCTCTCTCTCCCCTTCCCCTAGTTACACTCTATCTCTCTCTCTCTATCTCTATCTCTCTCAAAAATAAATAAACATTTTTTTATTTAGAAAAAACAATTTTAAAAAAGAAGGTGGAGAAATTCTCACCTGTTTCAGTACCTTCCCTGGGGCAGAATGACTAGCAGTGGCAAAATCCGGTAAAGAGCTCGTTGTCTCTTTTGAGTCAGGTTTAACCAACAGAAGGCTACTATTTAGTGGCAACATTAAAACAGAGCAAAAGGATAGTTTTTGGATAAAGGGAGTTCTAGTGGGAACATCGGTGTATTACATGTTAGATTTCTTACAGTATTTGCTTACTTCGGTTGTTTTGTAGTGTTTGAGAGCACAGAATTTAATATCACTAACTTAGTAACCAATAATGACACTTCGTACTTTTCATCTTGACTTTTGGGTGGCGTGCAAACAAAGTCATTTTTTGTCTGCCAATTTTTGGCAAGCATTTTCTGTCCCTTATATAGAAATTTGACCAAATATCATCCCTGCATCTCTACTTCCAAGATTATGAGATTCTTGAAGAGCTCAAGACAGAAACTGTGTCTGCAATTCTTTTGCCAACATTGTAGAACAGAGCTTACAAGAGGTAAATGCTCAGACAGTAAAAGGAAGCCCTTGTAATAGAAGAATATCTAACATAAGATTGAATAAGATAGTGGAGATGAAAAGGGCAAGGGCTTAAGCTGAAGTTGTGCTTTTAGCAATTTGAAATACTTACTGCTAATTAAATAAGCTCTACTTGGATTTTTTGAAACAATCAAGCAGGAAATGTGACTAATAGAAGCTAGTATTGGAACTGGATGTGCCCAGAGTGTTTTCTATTTCTAGGCCAGTTTGGATCATCTGAATTCTGAACAATATCTGGGAGATGGCCCAGCATTCTGAATATTTTTGCATATTCATTAGTTCAATAAATAATTGTAAGTTAGCTGGATACTTAGGAAGTCTTCTGGGTGCTGAACCTAGGGCAGCAAAATATGTAGAATTTATATTCTAAAGTTTATATGACTCTGATTTCCTTTTTTTTTTTTTTAAGTTTATTATGAGAGAAAGAGCACGTGTGAGCAGGGGAGATATAGAGAAGGAGAGAGGATCCCAAGCAGGCTCCCCACTGTCAGCACAGAGCCCGATGCAGGGCTTAAACTCATAAACTGTGAGGTTATGACTTGAGCTGAAATCAAGAGTCGGATGTTTAACTGACAGAGCCACCCAGGTTCCCTTGATTTCTTTTTTTACTGTTTATAGCAGGTAATGAATTGTAATTTTAACTAGTACTGGTAGGATATATTTATTTTTCTGCTAGGATTTTCTTGTCTTTGAAAGTACTATATTTTGAGTAAAACTGCTTCCTAGGGTATGAGTGTAGTGATTTGTAACACCTGTGTACTTACTCTGCTTTCGTTCCCTGGGATGAAAGGTGGCCCTGTTGATACTGAATACATGTTCCCTGAAACACGTATATGCAAGTTTTTTTTAGATAATGGTAGAATTAAAAATAGACTGTGAGACAACAAAATCGAGCTCCTTAGATCTGGCCAGACCTGGCCTGGTGTGTGAAATCTTGTGACCGGGGCAGAGGAATGTGCACTGAGAGGTGCTGCATCTGATTATGCTCAAACGGCTGTTTCTTCTCCATTCGGGATTTCCATCTCTAGCACCTATAATGTTTATGTGTCCGTAGCCTCCTTTGGGCCGTCTATAGTTCACTTATACCACTGCAAATAGGCAACTTGCTTTACCTGTTTTTGTTTCTTGAGGGCATGTTTATTTCTTGTTTACTTCCTCTTGGTCAACTCATTTTTACTCATTTATAATGTGCATAATGCAGGGTTGGAAATACTGTGTTTCATAAGGAGGTGCTAGGCAGTGACAATGAGAATCAGGGTGTTTGCATTTACCCCTCATCCTGAATTCCATGTTTAGTGAATGGATAAAAGGAATACGGAAAATGTGTTAGTGAACCTGGCTTTATTTTAGTCCGGGATCCTCTATTACAACATCTGACTTTAAAGGTATCTATCTTCACATGAACACTTACCCTCGGTTCTTTATCATCACTGGTGCCCAATTAGGAAAAAAAAAAGGAATCCAGAGCAAATGTCTGCCAATCCAGTTTTCAAGTTCATCTGTCTTGTAGCAGGCCTCTGCCTGTCAATCACCTTTTGTAACCTGAAGAAAAGAGAAAGTTACTGACTGACACAAGGAGAATTTCTTTACATTCCATTCTCAGTATCCAAGGGGCTCTGGGATTTGAGACTATCAAATTAGTGTCAATTTGAGGCATTTCTGAGAGAAGGAGAAAAAGAAATTAGAGATTACCTGAATTCATCTTCCATGTGGCCCATTGCTAGCATCCAATCTTGGTGGCTGTCAGTCAGAGAAGGGCATTATATTTCAATGACTGAGTATCTTTTTAATTACAGAAATGAATAATCAGTTCTCCCCGCTCTCTTCTTAAAGGCTGCATCCCGTGAAAAGAAAGGTTTGAGCTTGAAGGGTCAACACAAACAGAATTTGCAGCAATTTCTATTACGAGCTTCTTTTCCTACTGTCTGAACACAGTATTTCCTTACTGACAGAGGATATGAAGGACGTCTGGAAACACTTTTGCTAAGCTTCAGTGGCATTTAACAGCATTCCCTTCACCTGCTCAGGCTCTGTGGTTATGAACAGCATCAGAAACGGATGATCTTTTCTTAAAGATGTATATCATTTTAAAAAATCTTCCCAAACTATAAAATTGAGAACATTTCAGGACTTGTTATCATAGAAGTAGCACCATTGTTTTAATACTTGCTTTGAATCAAAGAAACATTTTTAACCTTTTTATTGATCATTTCTAAAATTATTTTGTGGTAAACTTGGGTAGACGTATTTCCAGAATATTTAGATTCAAGGAATTGATCTTTATACTTTGTGTATTTCCGTTTCTCCCTGCTAAGTACAAAGTGCTTAACCCAGGGTCCTGTACTTAACAATTACTTAATATTAGTACTCATTACTGTTATTGTTATGGTGACTTTTCTGCCATTGTAGCCTTGCATCTGTCAGGAATATATTGAACACTTACTACGCACAGTACTGGGAAGAATAAAAAAGGTCAGTCATGCTCAGATACTAACTTTGCTTAAAGAAAGAAATGGCTAATAATGGAAATAAGTACAATGAAAAATAAAAGTAATGAGTACAGTAAGAGAGACAGAAATAAAGTCCTTTGGTTGTTTAGAAGCATGAGAAATAAATACCTCCAGATAAAGTCAGGAAAGGCTTTCTGGTCAAAGTGGCATTATGCCGGCCCTTAGAGAGCACGTACAATTCAGACATGAAAAAAGCCAGGAATGGCTATTTTGAGAAGGGAAAAGACACTGAGAAAGTTTACCATGATAAAATAAGACATGTGTATTGTATTAAAAGGACAGAGTGATAAGTGTTTAGCAACGAACGTTAGATGTGTACCATGGAAAGCTTTGGGTGTCTGGGTAAGGAGTTGGTGTATTTAACTAAGTAGAACCCACAAATGGTTTGGGGACAGGGAAGAAAGTGATTAGAAAGATATTTTTTAAATGTTTATTTGTTTATTTTGAGAGAGGAGGGGGAGAGAGAATCCCAAGCAGGCTCCGCTGTGAGTGTGGAGCCTGATGTAGGTCTTGATCCCACAAACTGCGAGATTATGACCTGAGCTAAAATCAAGAGCTGGATGGTTAACTGACTGAGCCACCCAGGCCTCGCTAGAAATATTTTAAGAAGATTTATTTGATTGCTATCCTTATCCTTTTAAAGGATTGCCGTTTGTTATCAGTTTACAGGAGTATTTTAATTTTTTATAAAATTTATATTTATATTAAATAATAAATATGCATTACTTAGTTATATGCAATAAATTATATATATTTTATAATTACAATAGACATACATATATATGTATCTATATTTCCTGTCTGGCAATATGGAGAAGGTTAAAGAAATCCTCAAGAAATACCTTCCAATAATAGCTCAAATTTTTATTTATATAAAATATATATAATACACATATATATGAGTGTGCAAATATACTTATATTTCTATTTTCATACTTTGTCATCTCAAGTATTCAGGGTACTTTGGCTATAAGGGATTAAGAACATTTAAGCAATATACATAGGGAGAAACATCTTCAAAATATACACCAAAAACAAATATTTCAATTAAGCTCTCTTAGTTTAAAAATCTCATGAAATTTAATCTTCTGAAAAATGTAATAGAAACTTAGAAAATAGCATTGTGAGAATTTGTAGGTTGTATTAAAGCAAAAAGAAACCAAATCAAGTAACGGACTGAAGGAAATCCTTGTTTTCTCTGAAAAGCTGAAATCTCATTTACACTTTATTCAACTATCTAAATCATATCCTTTAAGGATGAATAACCCCATTTTGAATGTCAGCAAATGTAATTGAGAGGTGAAAGGGATCCTGATTCTACGGGGCATAGACCACTTTACTCTGCACCCTTTCCTAACACTAAAATCCAGGACACTCTAAGTCTAATCAATAGTGTTATTACATAATAATGACTATCTTTTTGGTTAGCAGAACATTTTGACACGAAGAAACACATGCTTTCCTGACAAATCAAGACCTTTTTGGCTTGAAATGATGGATTAATAATCTGTAGATAATTTTAGGCTAGTTGATTGCTACCAACAGAGTCAGGTGAATTTTAAAAAGTCACTCTTCTAAGGTGATTGGCCAAATAGAGTGAGTATCAAAGAGGGTTTATTTGTCTCTTAGCCTCTTTATTTTATTACAAATAGTATCTTCCTCCTTAGCCAAATAAATTATTTCAAGGAAGGTAAATATTTCATGTGCAAATAACCCTTAAATTAGGCACCTTATGTACTGGGAGAAATATGAAAGAAATGTATCATATCACAAGTAGTATTTTATTATATTTTAGGAAATTCCTCCACTGAATTGGGTAAAGTCTGGGGTATAAATGCGTATTCCTAAAAAAAAATTATTCTCTTTAATGATAGGCATTTTGGATTTCTGTCTGTACTGTGTGTAGTTTTTATTCCATTAAATGCTAAAATGATAATGTGTAAAGCTCCAGATTTTGGAAGGATTAGGCAGGGATTGTCAATTCAAGCAGAGAATTTGATCTAAATTCTAAAAGATTAAAAAGTTTAAAACTGACAGGAAGGCTAATGTTTTCATTATCATATGGTTATTCTCTAGCTTGGAAGATATATCTTTCATAGATATAAAAATATTCCGAAGAAATATCATGAAGGTAGTTAGAAGAAAATAGCTCCTTTACCATTTACTTTATATAAAAATAAACAAACAAAAAAGAAATCATGTACTGATAAATATTTTCTGTACTTTCTATGACATTATTTTATGGAATTTAGGCCTTATAAGATAAAAATTTCCAGGAAAAATTTAGAACTCTGCTAATGAGTTTAATTATATGTAAGTAAATTATAGAACATTAATTACTACCTGTATATTAATTTCTGAGAACTAGTCAAAGTTCTTTTAAAAGGCAAAAATAAAGACTTAATTCTTCCCATATTATAAACAGGAGCAGAAAAATAATTTGGTACAATTCCTGTTTCTAGTTTAGCTGAAGGACAGAATCTCAAAATCATTCAACTAAGAGATGAAATTAACCTAACAGGTAACAGCAGTGGGACTACGGGCACTTTTGGTTTCTATTTTATACAGATATAGATATGAACAAGTTAGGATTTGAGTAGCCTGCTAAAAGATTCATATACCCCAAAATACTTCACCTTAACCTAAGAGTCTGAAACTCCATTTTGTGACATTGGCATTCTCTGCCTCTTCTTTTCTTAATGCAGTTTTTCTATTAAAATCACAAGGAACTTACAAAACAGTCACATTAAATGAGTGTATGTTATGACCATATTAACAGAATTTGAAGTAAAGATTTATATTAAAATTAAAAAAAAGTGGAGGGGGTACCTGGTGGCTGTTTGGGTTGGGTGTTCAACTGGCCCAGGTCATGATCTTGCAGTTTGTGAGTCTGAACCCCACATCAGGCTCTGTACTGACAGCTTGGAGCCTGGAGCCTGCCTGGATTCTGTGTCTCCTTCTTTCTCTCTCTACTCTCTCTCTCTCTCTCATAAATAAACATTAAAAAACAAGTAAAAAAGATGGAATGATTATAGACCCTGCCAATGAAATCAGGACTATGTCAGAGGCTACAATGAATATAAGAAGGGAACCAAGGAAACCATGTGAGTCGACACTGCTGATTGTGTCATTAGACATAATAAACCCAAATGTCTTCAGAAACTAAAACAATAATGTGCGACTTACTGGGGTATATGACAATAGGGATCAGGTGTGTGAGAATGGAACATGAATACCTTCCCAACCTCAAAGCATTAAAAATCTTTCCCTTAGGGGTGTCTGGGTGGCTCAGTCAGTTAAGCATCTGACTCTTGATCTCAACTCAGGTCAGGATCTCAGGGTAATGAGTTTAGGTCCTGTGCTGGGCTCCATGCTGGGCATGAAACCTACTTAAATTTCTGGAAAAAAAAAGGTTTTTTTTCTTCTTAAATACTGTGCTAATTAAACACAATAGGTCAAGGCCATAATTTGCCAAAAAAAAAAAAAAAAGGTCCTTTGCCAGGGTGTTACTCCTAAACTTAGTATTTTGAAGTGGCAGAGATTTAAATGATATGAAAGGTAAAATCCTTGTTCAATTCTGACATATCTTCCAAGTCATCTGAAAATATGACGGGGAATAGTATATGGTGTCTGTTTATACTTTCCAAGACTTCCTCTCTGCAGGCATAAGGTGAGGATAAAAGTAGTACTAAAATGAGGATTTAACAAAATCAGGTATACACAGTCTGGTACAAAATAATATTCAAAAGTTAGGTACTGACTGCTACTTTATTTTTTTTTTAAATACATAAATTTATTTTTGAACTGCTAATTCTGGATAATCAGAACTTAACACTGACTTGTAAAAACCCATTTCATTTTGAAGTTTATGCATTGCTAAATCATCTAATCCACAGTGAAATCTAGTAGGAAAACAGTACATGCAAATCACTGACACCTTTGCCCTGGATGACATTCATGGTAAGAACTGGTCATTGGATCAGCGCATTGTTGAGGCCTCATTCCCATAGGTCTCTAAGTACCTGGGTTGGGCGCCCTTGAAGTTTATTCAGTCTGTTTTCTTTAAACAAGAGGAAAAATCTTTTGTTTTAAAAAATAAGACCTAATAGAATACAGCTGATCCTATAACAAACAACATGCGGATTAGGAGTGCTGACCCCCAATGCAGTTAAAAATCCACACATAACTTTTGACTCCCAAAAAATTAACTATTAATAGCCCACTATTGACTGAAAGCCTACTGATAACATAAATAGTCAATCAGCACGTACCACGTATGTTCTATGTACTATGAACGATATTCTTACAGTCAATTAAGCTAGAGAAAAGAAATTGTTTTTAAGAAGATCCTAAAGGAGGGCTGCTGGCTGGCTCGGTCAGTAGAGCATGTGACTCATGATCTTGGGGTTGTTTGAGCCCCACACTGGATGTAGAGATGACTTAAAAAAATAAAAATCTTGAAAAAAGTCATAAGGAAGAAAAAATATATTTATAGCTCTATACTGCATTCACTAAAAATATCTGCATATTAGTGGGCCTGTGCAGTTCAAGCCAGTGTTTTTCAGGGTCAACTATTAACATATTGCATGAGAAACACAGTTTGATAGAAAAAAGTACTCCCAAAATTATAAATCAATATTTGTATGTGTTTTGTATATGTTTAACAATGGAATTACTTATTTATTTCTATATGCCACTAATCATTGCAATTCAGTGACATAAGCAAAAATAATTCCATAGGCCCTGACCTATTTTCCCAGTGACAAACCTCCTACACAAAATCTTTCATTCTTATTTATAGTATAATTGGTTTCACAATCTTCTACAAGGCTTATGGCTCACACAATCAGTTTTCCTTTTGCTACCGTTGTGAGATGGAATGAGATACAGAGGCTTCAGAGGAAATCATATCTGAAGAGGGTTGCAAGAATACGTATGGCTTTAATTTTTTCAGATACAATATTTGATATATCAGAAATTGCTTTAGGTTCAATTTGAGTCACCTTATCATTAAATAATGTGGAGCACTTTTCTGATATGGGGCCCTGACAGGTCAGGATTCCTCACATAACTGGATCTCCAGATACTGATTAAAACTCATTCATTCATTCATTCATTCATTCATTCATTCACTGGATAAATATTTATATAACTACTCTATGCCAGATACTATGTAACATAGAAACCAGAAATATAAAAACAAAATATAGCCTCTATCCTCATGGAGTTAAGTCACTTAGGGAGGCTCACCTCCAAAAAAGTCTACAATTGCATTTGATACATGTTCTGAGAAAGATGTGCAGGAAAAAAAATGGATAAAGAAGACTTACCATTAAGTCCATGCCTGAGCTGAATCTTTAAGGATGAATTTAGTGTGAAAGTAAAAGTTTAATAATGCTGGTTAAAATAATAAAAATTAAAAAACCTAGCTGTGTATCTTTCAGACAAATGGGAGGATTGCATTTTTGTCCCCACTTTGAAGTTAGGCATGGCCATGGACCTGCATTAGTCACTGAAATACAAATGGGGTTGATGTATATGTATCACTTGCAGGTACTGGGATTGAGAACCACTGAGTAATTCACTGTATCCTCTTACACCACTGAGGAGACTGCGGGGCCACAAATTTGCACGGAGCCTCCATGTGCCTGAGTATCTAGAGGCTGTTATGAGTAGAGCCACATGGGCTGACTGAGTTGGACATGTACCTTTTCTTGTGGTAAACTATTCTGACTGATAAAAAGATCGGGGGGGTAGAAATGGGAGGTTAGATACTGGTTTTTGGACAGAGGGTAAAAAATTGGGAAAAGAACTAAGATACAGTTTTTGAATTTTTTTGTTTGGTTTTGTTTGTTTTACAAATTTTGCCAGAACACCTTAATATTCACATGCAAAAGAATAACATTGGACCCCTACAATAGGCCATACATAATAACTACTTCAACACGGATCAAAGACCTAAATATGAAAGAGAAAATTTTAAAACTCTTGGAAGAAAACAAATAAATGTGACTTTAGGTTAGGCAATGACTTCTTAGATATGATGCCAAAAGTACAAACAACAAGAGGAAAAAATAGATAAACTGGACTCATTAAAACAAATCTTTTGAGTTTCAAAGGACATCAATCAAGTGAAAAGGATTATCTATAAAATTAGAGTAAAATCATATTTCTGATAAGGGACCTGTATTTAGAATACTTAAGAAACAGTTCCAGCTCACTAATTAAAAGATAAATAACACAATTTTTTAAAAATGGACAAATGATTTGAATAGACATTTCTCTAAAGAAGATCTATAAATAGAAATAATATGAAAAGTTGTTCAAAAACATTAGCCATTAAAGAAATGTAAATCAAAACTCAGGGAAATACCACTTCACATTCACAAAGATGGCTATAATAAAAATGATAACCAGCATTGGCAATGTTGTGGAGAACCTGGAACCTTCATACATTGCTGATTGGAATGTAAAATGATGTAGTCACTTTGGAAAACAATCCGGTAATTCCTCAAATCCTTGAACAAGAGTTATCCCACGATCCAGAAATTCCACTCAAGAGAAATGAAAATGTATGTCCACACAAAAACTTTTACAAAAATGTTCATAGCAGCATTATTCATAATATACAAAAAGTAGAATTAAACCACATGTTCGTCAACTGATGAATGGATGAACAAAGGTGGTACATCCACACGATAGAATATTATCCTCCAATAGAAAGGAGTGAAGTAATGTCACATGTTATAACATGCATGACACTTGAAAACATTATGGTTAAGTGAAAGAAATCAGTCACAAAATAGCATGCAATGCCCATAATAAGCAAATCTATAAAGGCAGAAAGTAAATTTGTGGTTGTCAGGAACTAGGGGAAGAAAGGAATGGGGAGTGACTGCTAATGGGTTTGAGGATTTTATTTAGGGGGGATAAAATTGTTCTAAAATTAGTTATAATGGTTTGTAAAACTCTGTGAATACAATAAAAAACACTGAGTTGTACCCTTAAGTGTACATTTTATGGTAAGTGAATCATATATCAATAAAGCTATAATTTTTAATTTTTAAGTTTTTATTTATTTGAGAGAGAGAGACAAAGAGAGTGGGGGGTGGGGCAGAGAGAGAGGGAGAGAGAACCCCAGCAGGTTCCTTGATCCTATGATGGCGAGATAATGACTGAGCCAATACCAAGACTCAGATGCTTAACCAATGGAGCCACCCAAGGGGTCCCTTTTTTCTGAATCTATTAAGATTATTATGTGATTTATGTCCTTTATTCTATTAACATCATATATTTCTTTGATTTTTCAGATGCTAAACCAACCTTGCATTCATTTTCACATTTGCTGAATTCAGTCTGCTCATATTTTCTTGAGGACATCTGCACTATATTTAAAAGGGATGTTAGTTTATAGTTTTCTTATAACATCTCTCTGGTTTTAGTATCAGGATCTGATAGAGTGAATTGGGAATGTTTTTCTCTTTTTCTACTTTATGAAGGTTTTTTATATTATTTCTTCTTTGTCAGGATAGATTAACTTTTAGTATATAAATTAATCAATCTGTAAAATTGAGATGATAGCTTTGCACAGAATAAGTTTAAGATTTTGACTAGTACAAGTTCATTCCTGCTAAATTTTGTATTTCAGGTGTCTCTGACAGGGTAGCTTTTTGGTTAGCTAGTAATTGGATATAAATTTCTTTAAAGGCCTTGAATCAATATGTCTCTCATTACTTGCCAAGGAGCTCTATACGTGTGATTACACTTTCAATGCTCCACCAGCTTAAAATTCTGCTTTGCCCTTTATTTTCTGTATATACAGAGTTCAAGGCCAACCAGAGTAAGATATTAGAGCCTTGACTGGTCTTATGTAGGCACACACACAGCTGTGGGTATGTTCATGGATTTCCACATCTCCAGGAAGATGTTGGAGATTTTCACAGTCACATATGGGCATCTCATTCCTCAAATTTTCCCTATGTATTTTGGTCAACCTCTTGTTTGTCCAAACTGGTATCATAACCTCAGGCAGTTGCAATATGAAACAAAAATTGCTAATGATTGTTTTGCAATGATGCCTAAAGGATGGGGCTTTTCCTGGTGAATCAGGTCAAATCAAGGTAAGTCCTATGAATAAGTCTTTTCAAGGAAGCTTCCAGAAATGTCAAGATATTGACAATTATTTGGTGATGAAACTTTTTAAGAAGCTCCAAAGCCATTCTGTTTCATCCAGCAGCTACTAGGCTGCTGGTTTTCCACAGCTATCTTCGTTTTAAGGCTTTGGGTTTGTAAGACCACCACAGAGCTATGGAGAGAAAGCTACATATAGAGCAAGTGAAAACATTAGAGTCACTGTTCTTACCATTTTCTGCCATTTTTCTTGAATAAAAGTTCCTCAGATTGTTTCAAGCCTTTGGTTAATTTCCAGAGCTCTAAAAAGGTAAATTTTGTTAATGTTCTTACTGTTTTTTTAAAATTTTTTTTAATGTTTCATTTATTTTTGAGAGAGACAGAGTGTAAGGGAAGGGCAGAGAGAGATCTGAAGCAGGCTCCAGGCTCTGAGCTGTCAGCACAGAGCCCAATGCGGGGCTTGAACTCATGAACTGTGAGATCATAACCTGAGCTGAAGTCAGGTGTTTTAACCGACCAGCCACCCAGGCACCCCCTTACTATTTTTTTAAGGAGGAACAGATCTTTGGAGGTCCACTACTACTGAAATGGTCTCATTCCCATGACTACTTCTGATAAGAAATGGAGAACTGGTATTCCATCACCTAAAAGAAGACAAAATACTGGGCTTGCTGTTTATCCTCATGTTGGATTTTTAAAATTTCTGTGGGGATCTGACTCTCGTTCCTTTACACTGTGCTCACACCCAGATTTTTAATTTAATTTTTAATAAAAATTGTATATATTTAAGATGTATATCATGATTTGATATACATACAGTGAAATGATTATTATACTCAAGCTAATTAATATCTTCACATTGTTACATTTTTTGTTTGTTTGTTTTGATGAAAGTAACTGAAATCTTCTCTATTAGCAAATTTCCAACATTCAGTATTCTTAACATTTTTCTATTTCTCTCAGTTCCCCACCCTGGTAAATATCATTCAATTCTCTGCATCTATGTATTCATTTTTTTTTAGATTCCACATATATGTGAGATCATATAGTTTTTTTCTTTCTGTGTCTGGCTTATTCCAGGTTTTAAAATATATAGGAAAAAAGCTACCTCTTGTCATAGGTTTGCTTTTTACCTTAATATATTTCTGGTCTATTTATTTTTTTTAAATGTTTATTTATTTTTGAGACACAGAGAGAGCATGAGTGGGGGAGGGGCAGAGAGAGAGGGAGACACAGAATCCAAAGCAGGCTCCAGGGTCTGAGCTGTCAGCACAGAGCCCGACATGGGGCTCTAACTCACAGACCGCAAGATCATGACCCGAGAGCTGAAGTCGGACGCTCAACCGACTGAGTCACCCAGGCGCCCCTACCTTGATATATTTCTAAGAGTGATTTATTTGGAAAGGCTACTTGAAAATAAAGATTGTCACAAAATTTAAACTTTTATAACTTAATAAAACAAGTATCTACTGACAGAAAATTTTAGTCCCTCTTCTGAGAACATTTCTCATTTTCTCTCATAACAGAAGACATTAAATTATAAGCAAATGTTACTGCTCATTATGACCAATAAACTAAGAAACAATGTGGATTTGATAATTGGATAGATGGTTGCAATAAATAAAATGTCCCCTGACATTCTGATATATTCCCTTAGCAGTGAATTCATCCTTTCTACTCATTAAGAGCATAATTTATTAAGCTAAGCTTATATAGTTCACTTTTCTGGAAATGTTTATTTTCGGCTCTGTTCACTTGATATAACAAACTAATTTCAAAATTCAAAAACTTATGCTGAAGGACACTATAGAGTACCCAGTGGTTTTATTTGTCACTGCATATTTGACAATACTTATCAATGTCATGGCAAACTTTTTTTCTTTTTAATCCACAGAACATGAAGTTTTCAAGTTGATTTAGCCTTTCCCCAGATTCTGCCTGATGTTATTTATCCTTGACAACAAAAACAGTCAAAGATGTAGTGAAAGATCAGTCCAAAGTGAGAAGTACACTTAAGCTTGAATGTGAGTTTTATAGTGATAAACTAGTAGTAAGTGACTAGTAGAAGTACCTAGGTACTTAACACTTGACGTCTGTGTTCCAATCTGTAGAATGCCTCCATACAGGGTGGTTTGGGTGGTCGAATTAAATAGTACACATATTACAACTAGTATATAGGTGCTCAACATAAATACATTTTTTCCTTCCTTAACTAGGGTATGTAAATTCTAGGAAAGATAAATATAAAAGGGAAAATCGGTCTCTATTTGATAGACCATCCATTGGTTGAAAGTAGGATTTGTTATAAATTATATATTTTTAAATTATGATTAAAATGAATTGTATTCAAAGGCTACTGGTCCCTACTACCCATTAAGTCATTCAATCAGTTATTTGTTGATATATTCATCTAACTACATATCTCTGTTGAGTTGCCACTAAGGACCAGGGATTAAGATTACAACTGCAAAGAAAAGGGGAACGGTTATTGCCCTCAGGGAGCTACATTCTAGTGGCAACACATAAAAAATGACAGCAAACCTCCCCAAAATTGTTAAATGCTGAAGTAATTGTGGATTATTATAAACATGTAAGAAAATACTTGAATTATGGCAAATAACTGCAGGAGGGGGCTTCAGGGAGTGTTGTCACATCTCTGTGGAGATGACTTTGGAATAAAGATCTTAAGAATGGTAAGTAGGAGCCATATCAGAAACTGAGGAAACCATTTCCAGGCATAGGGAAGAGAGAGTGCATAGTATCCAAAGTGGGGAAAATCTTGGTGTATGCAAGACACAAAAGGAGGTCAGAGGCATTTTAGCCTAACAAGTCATTGGGATGGCGATGTGAAAAAAAAGAAAAAATGGGCAAGAACCAGATTAAGCAGGTCTTGTAACCAAAGGATTTTGGATTTTGTCCTAAGTGCAGTGGGAAAGCAGTGGTGTGACTTGATCTGATTTATGTTCTATAAAGATGATTCTGGCTGCTGGTTGAGAATGGATTGGAAAAGGCCAAATATGCATATATAGGGACATGCCCACACACCCCACATTCTGCCTCAGGAGGACTGTAAGAAATGAAAAAGGGTACTTGGCCAAGTTCCTGTCATACAGTGGCAGAGAAGCTTGTGACCTAATATGAGCCCCCCAAGGGTCTTTGAGCACCAGATGGTGGAGAGACCACCTTTCCTCTCTATGCTGCCTGCTTGGTCTCTGCACAGCAGCTGCCCAGAGCCTGTAACAGCATGTGAGGCTGCACAAAGGATGGGACCTAGATAGCGATGCCAGTTTGCCATACTCTGGAGACGGCTATCTCAATGTGATCACTTTCATACACAAAGTATAGTTTCATGTTCAGTGTGTGAGACGGTCCAAGTTTAAGAATACTCACTGTGTGAAATATCCAATGTATAGGAACAATTCATTTTTACTACCATGAATGTATGTCTTATTTGTATTTTATGTAAATCTTATCCAATTGCTAGGTCTCATTTATATTTCTCATTTATACTTGGTACATTCCATTAGTACTGGGTTTCTCATAAACACGGGTGTTATCTATAAAGGATTATTATAAACCTCGGATGTCTGTTGATCACTAAAAATTGAATCAATTGATTCTTAACAGTAATCTTTTACCTCCCTGCAGCATTCTTTAATTAACACACTACAGGGTTTCAGAGCTAGAGTTCTGTTGTCACAGTATGCTTCTATAGGAACTGTTACAAATTAGGAAGCAAAGAATGGAATGAATTTAGCCTTTAAGATGCAGGTATTAATATGTTGAGTTGATGTGAGTGAAAGACAACTATGGTACAGTAATTAGTGCAAGCCTTCTGTTTTGCATTTATCATCTTGAAGGATACTAATAGAAAATAACAAGACAACATTACAGAAAATAAATGGGAAAAATCATGATTCAATGACAAGAAAAGGTGCTTTTTATTATGTGGATTGAGACTGGATAAAGAAGTCATTGGAATTTTTGTTTTGTTTTGTTGTAAAGAAAGAGAGCATAGAAGTGTTGATCCTGCCAAAACCTACTCATTTATTTAATGGTTGCCAATTATGGCCCTTGATATTCTGCTAGAGACTTGACAGTTACAGTTTTGCCAAGGTTGTTTGGGAACACTTGATGTCTTTCCCATATGTTGTTAGAAGGCAACCCTAGAACACATGATATAAGAGCCAGGCTGGAAATGGAGCTCTTTGTGAAATTCGGTTTTCTGTTAAATTCTCACCTAACAACTATTAATCTCTTGTCCCTTGTAGTTCTAAGAGC
The DNA here is from genome assembly GCA_030068075.1 of Paguma larvata. Classification (NCBI taxonomy): domain Eukaryota; kingdom Metazoa; phylum Chordata; class Mammalia; order Carnivora; family Viverridae; genus Paguma; species Paguma larvata. The sequence continues at coordinate 52,464,018 of CM057826.1, read as the reverse complement.
AATAGAGGGAATGATACAAATTTAAGAGACTAGGATAACATATGCAGCCCAACTTAGAATCTACCCTGTTTCTAAACACAAGCAAACAACAATGATTAAAACATAGCTCTTTGAGAGATCTAACATTAAATAGTCTCACTTTATTTCCCAGATGATTTTTAGACCTAATTGTTGATTCACCCCAAAACTGTCATAGTATACTCTAGCTAAACTCCTGAGGGAGTGGGTCTAAATAGGATGAGATATTCTACTTTCTTCTCTTGTGGGTGATCTTTTCTGATGAGGGTGAAGTTGCTGGTGTTGGAGTGAGTGATTGCTTATATCCCCCTGTGCTTTGCCTGGCTTTGCTTACGGAAGCTTTTATTGTTATTAATATTTAACATTGACTGAAGGCCAACAGTGCTCTAGGTGATGAATACAACATTGAGCTAACTCTGGTCTTTGTCCAACTGGATAATTTCCAATTACACAACTAGGAAATAGAAGCTTCTCTATATAAATACAGGGGTAAATAGGACAATGTGGGAAAAAACAAGTAGTCATTTATATTTATTGACCTATGACAAATTCCAGACGAACTTTTGCAGTACCTAGAGAAAAGCTGGTTAATTTTCTAGTGAAAAGATTTAGTATTTTCCAATTTTTTTAGTCTTCTCAGCTGGTTGCTCTTAAACATTTATTTTGGAGTTACTAAGAATAATATATTCTGAAAGTGGTATGAGAAAAATTACTGTAAGTTTAATGATTTACTCAAATTTAATTTATATGAATAATTATTGTTAGTTTCATGGATAAACTTTCAGCCATGATATTCTCAAAATTTTCATTATTAAAATTAATCAAATATATCAGTGTATCATATTAAAAATAAAAACTGAGCAAACAGAAGTCAGTATTAAGATGAAGCTATGCTGCTTTTCTTCAAATATTCTTCCTTGAGAGAGTAATTGTTTTGCTGCTAAGATTTTAAGGAATGTATGTTGGTTCATCTACTTGCCCTCTGTGTTCGAAAAAGAATTGATTTATATCCTGCCTTTTTCCAATTTGCTCCTCTAATTGATACAGCACTGGATGAGAATAATCCATTAATAGCCATGAGTGTGGTTTTAAGGGAAGTAGAGCTGCAGAAAGCATTAAACTAACAAACAGAACACAATGTGTTTTATTTATTTATAATTATCCTGAAAGAAATAAGTTGGAAGTGTCATTATCATATGATCTTTTATAGTATTAGGTTCCTGACGCCTTGTGAGTGTCTCTGATGTTTTGCATTTTAGGATTTTCTTGGCAAACATTTAGAAATTCCTTAGAGCGTCACGTCTAAAACCTCATCTTTCTGATGACTCTTTTCTTATTTGTCTCCTTCTAAATACACTTGTCTTATCCTTTCTTAGTTGTGAGCCTCTAAGGAAAGAGGCTGTACCTTACTCATCTGGTTGTCTTTGTGTCTAGAACTTACTAGGTATAAAGTAAAATATTTTGTTGAACTTACTTCATTTTCAGATTAAATTTTACATTGTGAGAATTCAACTTTAGAAAATCTAAATTTGACTTGGTTTAGAGGTGATAAAGGATAGGATAAAAAAGAAAATTAGAAAGTCATTTTGCCCAAAATTAAATAGAAATTGTGTATAGAACACTTTCTGGTGAATTATGTAATCATATGAAATAAACCTTTTTAATTATAATAGTGATCATTATCTCAATTAAACAGTAACACTTAAATAGGAAATATATGTTTACTATGAGATTATAGAAAACACTAAAGAGCAAAAGGTTAAAAATTATGTGCAATTTTCTTACCCATAGAAAACTTCCATTTAACTTTGAATTTCTGTTCTTTTATCCTACTTGACATATATCTACATTTTACTTTATAAGGGGTCATCTTATGCATACATCCTGTCATACCTTTCTTACCTAACACAGTATTCATTTTTCATGCCATCAAGTATTTTTATGATAATATTTTTGTCTTAATATGTGTTTTTTAAATATTTATTTATTTTTAGAGAGAAAAAGAGAAAGGGGGAGGGAGAGAACACAAGCAGTGGAGGGGCAGAGAGAGAGGCAGAGAGAGAATTCCAGAGAGTATCTCTGATAGTGCAGTGCCTGACCTGGGGCTCAATCTCATGAACCATGAGATCATGACTTGAGCTGAAATTAAAAGTCAGAAGCTCAACTGAAATTAAAAGTCAGAAGCTTAACTGACTGAGCCACCCGGGCGCCCCTGTCTTAATATTTAACATAATTTTATCCAGCCAATTTTCCATTACTTGTTATTTATATACAATGGACTGACTCTTGAACATTAGTTTGAACTGTGTGGGTCCCTTTCACACAAATTTTTTTCAATAAATATAGTACTAAAAATGTATTTTCTCTTCCTTATAATTTTCATAATAACATTTTTTCTCTGGTTTACTTTATTATAAAAATATAGTACATAATACATGTAATATGCAAATGTGGGTTAATCCACTGTTTATGTTATCATAAGGCTTCTGATCAACATTAGGCTATTGGCAGTTAAGTTTTGGAGAAGTCGAAATTTATGTATCAACTTTAGACTGCACAGGGGTCGGTGTGCCTAGCCCTTGTGTTGTTCAAGGGGGAAACTGTAATTTTTAATTGTCCTTTATCACAAACAATTAATGATGAACATCCTTACAACTAGATCTTCGTGTATACCCTAAACTAAGAAAATATTTTAAGAAATATGCTCAAATACATATGTTTGTCACAATCACTAGTGAGTCATAAAATTATTAAAAATATTCATCTTAAGTAATTATTTTATTTTTAAACAGCAGTTCATAGTTATAAATGGGAAAGTGTTTACTTAAAAAAACATGCTGGACTGACAAATTTAATTTTGTAAATTAATTTTCTCACCACAGCATCTTGGTTGCCAACTTTACCTTCAACATTTTATTTCCTAAAACATTGACCCATTGGCCGCCAAGTGTCAGGGAATTTCTAGGGATGTAAGATGAAGATCACAAAGTTTCTTTGTTTAAACTACTCACAGTTTTATGGAAACAGACTTCTTTTATAGAAATGAGTTAGTGTTGTAGAGACAAAGCACATATAAAGATTAACTTCATATCAGTCGTTACAAGTACACATCAAAACAAACCGATAGTAAGTGGAGAAATAAACTACTAATAAGTGATAAACAAGAAACTAATAATAGATGAAACAGGGACTAAGCTCATGATACGTGCTAAAATTTATTTAGACATTTGATGATATCTATATTACCTGTCATTATCACTATTATACACACTAGTATCTTCATGAAGCTTACTTTCTATCATCTTAGGTTAAATAACAGTAAATCCATAGTAGTGTAGATTGAGATTCTCTATAAAGAGGTAATGAAAAGATAATGAAGGAAAAGAGATGTGAGTTACCAAAAGTATTGTTACAAAGTAAAAACATAATTTACTATTATTGAACTAAGAAATAACAGTTGGTGAGGACTTTAAGATACAAACCAGATGAACATAAGGGAAGGGAAGCAAAAATAATATAAAAACAGGGAGGGGGACAAAAACAAAAGAGACTCTTAAATACGGAGAACAAACAGAGGGTTATAGGAGGGATTGTGGGAGAGGGGGTGTGCTAAATGGGTAAGGGGCATTAAGGAATCTACTCTTGAAATCATTGTTGCACTATATGCTAACTAATTTAGATATAAATCTTAAAAATTTTGGTTACATATAATCTTATTACCGTAACCAAGGAAATAAATATTTCAAAAGCCAGTTGAGCGATAGTGACAAAAGTAAAATTGTGAATCCATAATACAGATAAAAGCATATTACTAAAAAATTCTAGTACTTTAGCTATTTAGTCATTTCTTTAAAAAAAAACTGTAATTGATTTTCTGAAAACTGTAATTGATTTTCCTGAGTACATTAAACCCTTCTGTTACATGTGATCTCCTAAGATGACCATTGCCATTTCAAAGCAATAATCACTGTTTATTTTTGAAAAATAATATTTTAGACTATTATTTGAATAAGGATTTTCCCCCAAATGAATTTTAAGTACCATGAAAGCAAGATGCTTCTATATCTGGGTTCGTTCATCATTATAACCTATCACCTAGCACTGTGGCTAGCACAGAGCATATTAATTTCAGCACTGTTGACATTTCAAACTTGATATTATTTCAAATACCAATATCAAACCACAATCCCTTGATAATTATTTCTTGGGGCTGGGGATGGGAAACTTCCTACAACATTTCTCCCACAATTTTATAATGAGAAGAGAAATGTGAAAACAAATGAACAAAAATGTCTCCAAGCACTGCCAAATGTCCTGTGGAGGGAGCACTAAATTGTCCCTGAGGAGAGTCCCAGGCTAGCACACTGTGGGTGGTCAATAACTATTTGTTAAAGGGATTAAAGAAAATTATCACCACTTCACTACTAAGCAAAACCTACATTGAAAACCAAAATCCTTGAGAAGGACCTGAGATGACAGCCATATTTGCTACTTCTACTATCCCTTAGCGCACCCTGACTCCCTTTACAATGGGACTGGGAGAGTTTGAGAGATGCTCTACTACCTCTGTAAAATGAAAATTTGAGTTCCTCAATTTAGCTTTAATCTTCATTGGCCTTGCCTATATAAAATTTTGCCTTTGCTACCCACAGAGGATTAAGTAATCTTGAGAAATGTAGTTAAGGAGATAGTTGACTGAATTTGGTTAAGAAGGCAGGATGTAGATGAATTTCTCTATAACCTGAACTGTAATTTTAGTGATGGAATCAATCTGACCCTGGAAATACTCTCATTCATTATGTACAGGAGTAAAACTCCCTTCTGAGCAAGAGAAAATTAAGATAAAGTATGTCTTGTTTGGCTATTCCTTTAAGAATTTATTTCTTTAAAACTGCAGCAGTTACTTGGCTACAAACTTTTAGTTGGGCAGAGCATTGCTTATTCATTTGTTTACTGAGCACATGCACTACAGTCATCTATAATGACTATGTGCAGAATGTGGGCATTTGCCACCCAGTAATTTCTTCTCCTAGTAAATTCTGTTAGTCATTCTTTTTATTTTTCATTAGTTTTAAAAGTTTATTTATTTTGAGAGACAGAGCGCGAGCAGGGGAGGGGCAGAGAGAGAGAGAATACTAAACAAGCTCTGCACCATCAGCACAGAGCCCAATGTGGGGCTTGAACCCACAAACCATGGGATCATGACATGAGCCAAAATCAGAATAAGACACTTAACAAACTGAGCCACCCAGAGACTCCAGTAATTCTTTTGAAAGTATCATATCCTATAGGTCATTATTATTATCAATAATAATAGTTATTATGATTATTATCATAAAATCATTAGTTATTTATTATGATTTATTATTATAAAATTATTATTATCAATAATAATATTATTTATTAAGTCCTACTTCTTGTAAGTGACTGTGCTATGGAAAATGTCAAGTTTTAGTCGCTAAGTAATTAACATGTATAATATTACCTCACATTTGTACCTAATTATACACTTTTCAAAGCTGCATTTCTAACCTTCTTTGCCTTCACAATAATCCTCTGATGTAGCTATGGCAGGTGTTGCTAACTGCATTTCACAAATAAATAAACAGATAGGAGAACTTTAATGTACTCAGACCTCTTCAACACATGAAGAGCTTCATGACTGCAAACCTGATTTTTCAGATTAGATTCTTTGTCCTGCTAATTAAATTTAGCACTTCACATAGGAATCAAAATCTAATTGACTTTCAGAGATATTTAGATGTTTTATCCTGTTTTCATGTATCAGTGAAAACCTAGAGGAAAGAACAGACTTAACTAGCAGTAGGCTCTACTTGATATACCTCTGCCAAAAAATCAGATGAGTACCAAAATCCAACTTTAAGTCAGAGTTTCAGAAAACCTGTAGAGAACTACTATGTGCACAAAATGTACTTTTTTTCTTCCCAATCTTACTTTGATGCATATTTAATACTCTGATGTGTAGGAATTTGAGTAACTTTAAAATATTAGTAAGGCAGATTTCTTAGGGAATTAAAAAATATACATGCTTGATTTAAAATAGGTCCCAAAAGATGTACATTATCCTAAAACTGAATAGAGGTGGCTCAAATCCTCTGCATGTTAAAAAAATTTTTTTTTTAGTTTATTTGAGAGAGAGCAAGTGACCATGAGTGGAGAAGGGGAAGAGAGAGAGGGAGAGAGAGAATCCCCAGCAGGCTCTCTGCCATCAGGCTTGATCTTAGGAATCTTGAGATCATGACCTGAGAAGAAACCAAAAGTCAGATGCTTAACAGACTGAGCCACCCAGGCTCATATATTGCATATTTTTAAGAGTATTTACCCTTATGAAATAAAGAGTAGTTCTAGAGTTTCTTGAACTATAATCTAGAATGCTTTGTAGTAATTCCAGGCCTGTTTGCCCTCAGAAACATTCCTTGCCCTTCCCCCACTCTCCTCCCAAAGGCTAATTCCTGCAGGTTGCATTTCCCAGCCTCCTCTACCAATTGCCTCCATCAGGATTTGGCCACTAAGAGACACTGATGGCAGACTGAAGAGATGGAGAAAGACAGAAACCTGGATATAGATCCTCTTCTCTCTCTTCTTTGGGCAGCCTCAGTATTCACTAAAAGGTCACTTTTAGGTTCCAGTAACACTATACACTCTCTTCAACTTTCCAGCCCTTCAACCTTCAATTGGGCCTCTGCTATTGATGAACATGACTGATTATCCAATTATTCCCTGTTTGGCTTCTCAGTTATTCTGTATATGGATAACAAACTCCCTCCATTAAATTTGGTCTCTTCTCAAAAGGAAGAATAGTTTCTGTTGTATTGTTTGGACTTTGATATTTGGTTGTTACAGCTTTGGTTTCCTTTGGGAAGACAACAGGCGTAATGATGGCTTTCAGAAGCTTTTTAGCCTGCAACTTTTCTGAGTTGACAATGTTAGTAATTTCTAGTTATGGCCAGGTCAACATTAGCCAGAGGGCCATCTTAAAGGCAGAAGGATTATCTGGGACTGAAAAGAAAGATATTGCAAAGTTGGTGGAAACTCCAACACTAGGAAAGAGCATTTAACTCCTGTAAATAGGAGCTTCTGCTGTGTCTGCTTTAAATTTGCTCTTTTTACTTCTAATCTAATAGGGGATAAAAGGTTCATAAAGAAGAACCATTTACGACAACAAATATAAACATTTTTAAAGGGGCACCTGGGTGGCTCAGTCGGTTAAGCATCCGACTTCAGTTCAGGTCATGATCTCATGGTCTGTGAGTTCGAGCCCTGCACTGGGCTCTGTGCTGACAGCTCAGAGCCTGGAGCCTGTTTCAGATTCTGGGTCTCCCTCTCTTTCTGCCCCATTCCCGTTCATGCTCTGTCTCTCTCACTTTCAAAAAAATAAATAATATAAAAAATATTAAAATACAATTGTCGTATCTGCTAGAAATAAAGAAAAAAATTCACAAAGGAGCAAATGCAATTTATCTGAATGTAATTGCTAAGAGCTACTGAATATTGCACTATGCATTAAGGGAGATAACAGTGGATTTCCCCTCAAAGAAGAACCTCTAAGATGTGGAGAAAGCAATCTAAGATTCCAGGTTGAAGAGCCCTCAGGCTGATATCTTGGGCAGGAAGTTGGCTGCTCCATGCCTACAGTGTGGCAAGTTTCAAGCAAATATTTGTTGTGTTCCCGAGGTGGCAGAACGAAGTGGAGGACAAATCTGTGTCCTAAGTGTAGAATTCAATTCTGTTCTCTAGGGCTGCTATTAATTCTCAAGCTTCCCAAACTGAACCCTACCTTCCTAACGAAGCTTTTGGTAACTATCCATCTTCTCTAACCTCCCCTCCCTAAACTTGACTGAAATGTAAAAGAATTAAGACCAATGCTCACAGATCTTCAGAGCACACAGTCACATTGTAGGAATAGCCTTCCCTATCCTGGGGCTACTTCTGTTCTCTATTTACACATTTTCATTCAATTTCATGATCCTAAATACTGTGATTCTGTCAATGACACCCAAATCTCTATTGTCTTGTTTTGATTTCTTCCTGAGATTTCATACTCTTATTCCAGTGGCTCAACATTCTCACATGGCTTGCAGATACACTTAGAGAAAGCCCCAATTCCTCACCTGCTTACAATGTCCTCCTTGATCTCACCTCATCTTCTCTCTCACTCACTACATTGTAGCCAAATGCATCTTTTCATTTCATCTTCACTACTTGTGCAGCAACCATTCCTTCTGCCTTCAGAATGATCTCTCCCGCTGATCTTCACGGGGCTGGATTCTGTCCATTCAAATCTCAGCTCCAATGGCACCTCACAGAAATCTTCCCTGATGACCCAATCTAAATTATCTAAGCTTCCTACTTTTTTTCACTTAATGGCAGTTAAAACTCTGAAAGTGTATTTGTTTGTCATATTCTCTTTCCCCACTAGAATATGTAAGTATTATAAGAGCTAACCTAATCTGTCTTGTTCACCACTGTGTTTCCAAGACTTAGAACAGATATTGTCATATAGTGAGTACTCACATATTGCTTAAATGAGTGAATGAGTAGATTCTAGTGGAAAAGAATCCCCAAACAGTGTCAGCATCATGATACACTGGAAGTTACTAAGAGGATGTGGCATCTCTTACCTTCCTTGCCCCCAAATACCAATCGTCTTTTAGCCTATAAAATCTTAGTAGAAAGAGTAATGTACTATGGAGAGATTTCTGGTATCATAGAACAGATTTCCAACTAGGTTCGTTGTTTTCTAGACTGAACTCTTCTTTAGACTAAAAAAATGTAGAACTGTTACTCCTTTGAGTTCTAAACAACTTATAATTCAGACATGCTTTTGCCCTAATGGCCACATTAACTAATTAACAGAAACCTTCCAATGTATTTGCCCTCTCTCTGGTCCTGAGATTGTCAATTATTATTATCTGCATTACAGACGTGTGTAGAGTAATGGTCTCATGGGCACAAAATGTTTCCCAGCATAATATATACAACCAAACAGCAGTGCTGTTTAATGAATAAGAATGTGATGAACTGTGTCATTCAGAAAATATGGATTAAGAAAACAATCTAGTTTCCCCAAATTTCTTGGATTTCATCTTGTTTTCCCAGCATAAATTCTCACAGTACCTGTTAGATAATGAACATTTAATAAATAGTGTTTAACTGAATTAACTTTAAGATATGTTAGTTTCTACATTGAAAAATAAACATAAAATATTCTTAAACATTTGCTTATTTATTTGGTCCTCACAATTTATGTTATCTTTTAGAAAAACAGTTCATGTATAATTTCCTTGTGTCATATCATGAGAAAGTAAGTGCTTTATATTAATTAAATATGTTTCCTTCTTATACTCTTTTTATATTGTATGGTGTCAATAGTTTGTATGACGTTCATTCACATTTTTTCATACTTGGTGTTGATATTGGTATTTATCATTATTTAATAATCTTTTCTTGTGAAATAAACCATATGCTATTCTCCCATCAGTTTAGAGCCTTAGTGTCAAAACCGAAGAATCATATTTACGAAATTTAAACTAATGACTCTTCTTATACAAACTCTCTTCCAGAAGAAAGGGACAATGATAACATGTGTCTAGATACACATTTTAGGAAAAGCTTGTGTGAATAAATATAATTTCTTTGTTAAACATTCAGGGAAGCCATTGGTTGTAGAGTTTTCTTTCTGGGAAAATAATTTACCACAAATTTTATTTATTTAGTACATATGGGACTTACATTTGTTATCCATTTATTACTATGAAAGCTTTGACAGTTTCTGTCTTTCAGGGAATTTGTATATTTCACATAAATTGCTAAAATTAGTGATATAAAGTTGTTCATAACATTCTCTTACCAACTTTTAATATCTGTATGATGTATAGTGAAGATTTTTATTCTTGATATTGGTGAACTGAAAAATTCACAATTCATTACAAACTTAACTTGAGTTTGAAAGATAAACAGGATTTAACAGAAGTCTATTTCCTCTACAAAACTTAAATTTTTCTTAGCTTAAGTATACTTTCAATAATTCAATCTTTAACAAATTTCAGCACACCGTAAATTTTAGCATTGCTTTCCCATTTTATAGAGAAGAAAACTGAGATGCAGGGGGGAAAAATGGGTTTCACCAAGACAAGCTAGCTACTTGATGGAACATCTAGATTTGAAATTATTCCAATTCTACATTCTAATATTAATCATATTTCGGAAATTTTTAGCCAATTATTCTTTATAAAATTTGAAACTTGATATCTTCTTCAGAGATTATTAATACGATTATGTTTCTCATTCAAAAAATTATAATCATTTAAACATCGTAATTAAAAATTATCTTGTAAAACATAGAAACATTTTCTAATTATTCTACACAAACACACACACGTGTGTGTGTGTGTATGTGAATTACTTTTTTTGTCTTTTTTTTATGATTGCTGTGATTCTTCTGGTCTTTGCAGCCACCTGCCCATCTCTTGATGCTTGTAATGTGGCAATTAACCAGCAGCTTCTTAATGACCTAATTAAACCATAATGATTGAGGTACAAGGCATTTCCTGGGGATTAATGGCCAACTGAGAAGAGTTGATGGCCCATGGCGTAGCTGAGAGCCATTAACCCTAACCAGCCATTAATCCTGTGAAAACACTATATGTAGAAGTTATTATTATAAGCTCAAAATGAAAACAATGAAGTATGGTATATTTACATGCAGTGAAATTATACTTGCTAAATATGCATCTTACTAAAGAATAAATGTTTGAATTGCTCTAAAATAATCACTCAACCTTTAAAACCTACTGCCAGCACTGCAGAGATATTTAGTGAATTAAATACGCATTTCTGGAGTAACTTTGGTTGAAAATTACAGGACAACCAGAGCTATATTAAGTCAACAAGAAAAAAGTAGTGCTTCTTGAGACCTGAGGTCAGAAAACAGTTGGGATTCAGAAATAATGGGAACTGGAATTTAGACAGATGTGTGGAATCCAAAGAGTATTCTGTATATCTCATCTCTCCCTCTCTTGAAATAGGTATTTTGTTCTCTCTCTCTCTCTCTCTCTCTCTCTGAAAATTAGCTGCCTTTCCTTCAAAGACTTAGGAAAATATAAGGTTACTCACAGTGTCTTTGATAACATGTTAGATATTTAGTCACTCGAAGAGATTAAATCTCTTTTAAATTCCAACTACATGTTCCTAAAATAGGGAATCTGGCCATTTGGGAGCAAGAAACTAATTAGGGTTTAATCATCAATGGTTCGGTATGTTTGAATGAGTGTGTGTGTCTACCTTCTTAGAAAATGAATACATGACAATTAATCCCACATAAAAAATGCTGAGTGTCATTTATCACTAGAGAAACACAAAATAAAACTACAATGAGATATTACTCTGCATACTCATTAGGATAGTTTAAAAAGATTAACCATACCAAGGATTGGAGACTCTGGAACTGTCATAAATTGTTGGTAGGAATTTAAAGGGGCAAAATGAAACACAGATTCTTAAATAGTTAAACCTACATCTACCATATGATCAGTCATTCTAATTCTAGGTATTTACTCAAGAACAGTGAAAACATGTGTCCACATAGAGACTTGTACATGAATGTTCATAATAGCTTTGTTTGTAACAACCACTATATAAAAGCAATCCAAATATCTATCAACATGCGACGACATGTATAATGGTCAAAATAATTTCACTGAGTGAAACAAGCCAAATGAAAAGAGTACTCACTGTATGATTCCATTTATACAAAATTCGGGAAGACAGATTAATCTTTAGTAATGAAAATAGATTAGTGGTTATGTAGGTTTGGGAATGGGAGAGAAAGACTGCAAATGATAAAACTTTAGGTAGGTACTTTATCTTGATGGTGGTCATTGTTTCAAGGGTGTGTACATGGGTCAAACAGCACACATCAAATATTTATAGTGCATAGTAAGTCAATTGTATTTCAATAAAGCTATTTTTTAAAAAGCTGTTCTATGCCTAACACAGAAGCAGAGACTGTCATGACACAACAGGGACATGTCAAGTGATCAGATGGTCTTTCTTGATTTTTCTTCGAATTTTTATGTGCAAAATATTTAAGAACCCATAAAGTGAGTTAAGCACAAACCTTACTTGTAAGGACTTGGCTACATCTTACTTATAAACCATTATAATCTGTGTTGTGAGGGGACTAGGATGATTATTTTTTTAAAAAGAGAGAAGATAATACAAAGTGTTATGTATTATAAGGAAGGTAAAATAGATCTAGAAAGTATTTTAAAGCAGGGAGAGGTTATTTACAAATGAGAATTTAAGAAAAGACTGCATAAAATAATGATATTTGAAGTGAGACTTTGAGAACATACAGAATTCCAGTGGTTGTGAGCTGCTTAGACCAGCATGACCAGGGACTCAGAGGTGGGAAAATTTGGTATGTTATTAAAAACACTAAAAAATCCAATTTTGCTGTAGCATAGCAGGTGACCTGGGGAGTAGTAACAGAGAGAGGCAGAAAGGTAAGTCGGAGCATCTTTGTTCAAGTTCTTAAATATGGCAGTTAGGATTACATTTAATTTGGGATTTCCACTACCAAGTAAGATGTAATAGGGTGAGACACACATTTCAAGTGCAGAAAATGAGAAAATTATAAAAATCATACTTTTAAAAAACAATGTACAGCTCTGGAACCACATAAGAATACATGAATTAAAATCTAGAGAGAGAAGAGTTTTCCTGGACAAAGTTGAGATCACCAGCTAGATTTCTCCCCCCGGAGAAAGAGGCTGAGACCAAGGATTCTTAACTAGAGGCAGAAGGACTCTAAAAGGGAAAAGGCAAATCAGAAGAGTGCTTGGACCATGTTTTCTTGCATGACAGGTCGAAATCTAGAGGAGCCTCAAATGTACATCTGGTTTTCCCAAAAGGAAATTTGGTGAGTGCTATCATGGTACAGAAAACTGGGGGCTAGCAGTCAAGCACACTGAAATGACTCCCCATCTCATAATGCTCTGGCATCAAAGTTATTCTAAAGGAAGGAGTTTACAAAAAAAAAAAAAAATCACAGATGCTCTCTTTGCCAGGTTTTGAATTTGTGTGAACTAGGAAGCTAAATAGTTAAACTTAAAACCTCCAAAAGGCAATGTTTCAGGTAAGACAGGCACCAACATGCCAGGATATCAACCAAAAGCCAGAGAAGGCTATGGTGAAGGAGGGAACAGTGAAGCCTCCTGGTGTTCAGAAGAAAAAGTGCCACTAGGGGACATATACTGTGACAGACACACTACAGAGTTTGCCCTTCAAATACATGCGGACTATGTATAACTAGAAAAGAATTTCAGGCCCAAAGCAGATTAATTTGTCTGAATACAAATGACCCTTCAAATTATCTGCTTAATAAAGGAAAGAGCCAATCCTCTCTGATTAAAAGTAACATTACTTTAGTCATTATTATTCTCTAAAAACAATTACTGGAATCTAATTTTTTTAAAGTTGGGACTTGAAAAGAGTCAGAAAAATATGATAATAAATCAAGAGAAAAATCAGACAATAGAAGCAGAGCTAGAAATTGTTGGAGACAGTAGTCAAGGTGTTGAAGAAAGTAGGCGAGGGCTTTTAAAATAATTGTTATAAAAATGTTAAAATAACTGAAGAAAAGATGCACAAAAGGAAGAGATGGATAATTTAAACAGAGAGTTGGAATCCATATAAAAGAACAGCTAGACATTCTAAAAAAATGCTAACAAATTGTTTGGTAAAGTACCAATGCGTAAATACTGTAGGTCATGTAGTTTCTGTCACTAGTAGTTAAGTCCATTGCTGTGGTATGGAAGCAAGCATAGAAAACATATAAACAAGTGGATGTGGCTGTAGTCTAATGAAACTTGTTGAAGATAAATTAAAAGATAGAGATATAACCTTGCAGAAAAATAAAGACACAGGTAAAGTTGAAATTTTAAGATGAAGAGGGATTTTTGTAAGAAAGAATAAGAAAGATAAATTTACCCTGGTATTTTAGATTTGTAGGACCACGAAAGTTGATAAAACAAAATAAAAATGATCAGCTTTTGGTGTATCTTTATCAAATTAGTCATCTTGATATAAGTTTAAGTGACAGTAAAAGTCCTAAATACCAAACTATGTAAACTATTCAAAATTATTCTACGGTGATCAAATTTCATTAAAATGAATGTATTCTAGAATTCATATAGACATTCCTCTTGGACTAAAAGTTAGATAGAGAAGATACTCATTGTGTTACTCTAGTGAATTAGCCAGTAGGAAAGAGGAGTGAAATAAACTCAGGCTCATTCCTCTCCTTTAAGCTTCTGTACATTGTCTGAACTACTTCATAAACTAGGGGTAACTTTATTTTATTTTTCCTAATAATCATTTGATAACTAATCTGTCCCAATTAGCAAGGATAGTATTACCTCTCTCTCTCTCTTTAGGCTTCACTTCACTTTCCTAAATATCCATAAATCCTGGGAATTTACCCTATCCTAAAGGAGAAGTATTCAATTGTTTAATTACTGGCATGGATCTTGAAGACAATCAATCCAATGTTAGTCACTCTCTGCTACAAATTCTGAGATTCTTATTTTATGCTCATCATAGTTGTTTTTCATTTAGGAGTCTCTTTGTCCTTTCCTGCTCCACAGCCTTGGTAGGAGTCAGACAGTTCTTATTCATAGAAGTCTGTCTAAGTTTGAATTTCATCCTTTCTCTCTTAACATAACTTCTGGGTTTTTGCAAATTGTGTAGATCCTCCCAAGAAATCAGCATTGTCCCTCAGCAGTCTTTATTAGTGGCAGCCTCAAAACAAGGGGTTCTGCCACAACCCAATTCCAAGACAACAAGAACCTCCCCATGCCCTATTTACTTTAGGATTCAGAACTCATATTCTTTAATGAAGGGTTAAGCTAACATTTTCAGTGACCCATGGAACACCTGATACAGAAGTACGTCGGATGCTTATTTAAAAGGCAGACTCATGGGTCTCATCCCAGATCCACTAACTCACAATTTTTTAAGGTGAGCCCTAGCATATATTCACTTTCAGTCAGGTCTTTGGGTGATTCTTATGTCCAAATTCTGAGAACCACTGAACCAGAATGATTGGTCAGAGTCCTTTATATGTAACTTGAATAATCCATACTCCTAGGAAATAGATATAAAATACAGTCAGGAAATTTCCCTTCCCCTTCAGTGGACAAGTTTCCATTAAATAACAAGTATTATTCTGTTTGTGTGTATGGCGATAGGACGTGGAGGTATTCTTCTACAAGTACACTGAACCTACAAACTATTTCATCCCGGGATCATAAGTCCTCCCTACACATAACTGCCACTAAAGATATGACCACAATGGTTTAAAGCTATTAGCATGTTTTCTTATACTATTAATCTAAAAGTTCTGTCATGTTCTTCCATTCTTCTAAATAAACTTCAGAGAATCCAGTGTTTCTAGTAATCAGAAAAGCAGGCTTTTTTGGGAAACACAAAGTGTTAGTGGTATAGCCTTCAAAACTAGACCTGAGAAGATATAGAAATTAATAAAAGAAGGAAATTTGCTCTAAAATATATGAGTCATTGGTGGTAAGGTAACATCATTATTTTATAGATTAAGCAATCCTTAAAACTCAAGGCTTTAATAATCTTCATGCTACCATAAAACATGCGTGTAGTTTACAAACAACAATTGGGAATTGGTCTTACTTATGTGTGATAAACCAAAGGAAGGATTTTACTTCATTATAATTTACTACAGCCTGATTTGAGCTAAGAGTAGGAAATTGAGTTCTCTTTTACATGTGGAAAACTGAACAGGTGACAGTAGAGAAGCCTGGATGACATCATTGCTCTTTCTCAGATAAATGCCTAAGTGTTTCCCATATTAATGTGCCACCAGATAAAAATGTTTGTCCAGATTCAATGGAAAGACCAATATGAAGAGAAAGATGTTTTACAACCTCTGTATTTTCTTTCTGGAATAACTGTCAACTCATAATTAGAATGAAGGTCAAACTATTCCTAAGAGACTTCTCTCTCAAATTTCAAAACATTAATAAACACTCCATGAGCATTATTCTTTTGCACATTTGTCAGACAACCAATGCTTATCTGCAATTTCAGAAATTACGTGAACCCTAGAAACTGGGTATATAGATCAACTCACTGAACCTTCATCTTCAGCTGAAATTTAATATGAATTGAGCAGTATTGGAAATGTGTCATGTTCCATCATGATAAGAGTGAGAATATTAATGCCACTTTTTGGTTTGAGAATGTTCCTTCAATTTCATACCTGCACGGTTAACATCCTTTAAAGCAGGCCTGTGATGAGGTTACAAAGTGTTTAATTTCCTTTAACTAGAGAAGATGTTGAAGACAGCTGTATTAGACATTTTACTTATTTCCGTATTCTCTATATTAGCCCAGCTGGATAGGCTTCTCTTGGGTAACATTTTGACTTACTTTGCTTTGTTTTTGTGGACAGACGTGGTGTAAAGAAGGCTGGCGCCAAGCATAGGTAGTAGATCTACAATGGCATGGAGCCCAGGTGAATGTCTCGGTGTGGGAATTGCAGCCTTTCTCTAGTGCCAACTGTCCTACAGTGTCCTCATCTCATTAAAGGTTAATTAGTTTCTTTTCAGCCTGTAGCTCTGTGATATATTATGGGGGTCATAAAGATGATATGAACATGTACTTGGCATGAGATTGTGGACTAACCATATTCATTATGGAGGCATAAATTCACTGCTCTGGGGCCATTTCTATTCTGGCAATGCAAAAATAGTCTCTAGGAAAATCAGACTAAAGATTGGGACATTGCTCACATCCAGACTCGAGTGGTGAAACTGATCCATTACTAGAAGGAGAACAAATTCCTCAGGGCCGGTAACACAGTTACTCCCGTTTTCAGAAGGGGACATGAAACTCACAATTTTATTATATTCTGTAGGAAATTGGATTTACGAAGCTACGACTGTAGAAAAAAAAAAACATGAAATGAACTTGTCAGGACTTTAATATCTCTGTGTTCAATTTACCACTGCCATATAATTGCTATTGGCAGAGTAGGAAGTGACAACAAAAACAAAAGGATGTGAAAAGTCAGCTCTAAAACCTGCTAGAGATGATAAAATTTGAAAATAAGTTTTAAATAAAAACCGTTCCATTTGTGTGCAGAAATTCTACAGACCTCTTTGTCACTAGGAGATGAGAGTTTGGGCAGTTCCTAGGAGTCAGATACTATGAACAACTGATTCTAATAATTTATCAAACTGTTATTTGTTCATTGTGTTGCTTCATTTTTTAAAATAATTATTATTTTTATTTTGGCAAAATATACATAACATAAAATTTACCATGTTAACCATGGTTAAGTATATAGTGTTAAGTACATAGTGCAGTGGTAAATGCCACTTATTACACCCTAAATTATAAAATATATCTGCATCATGTTAGACTCGTGAGTGATTGAAATCAATGTTTTCCTAATAATTGAAAGGGAAGTGTTTGAGAATCACTTTAAAGACACTAAACTGTTGGCTGGAAGACAGTCACGGCCCCCCTCCAGGATGGGCCAAAACAGAGCTCCTTCTTGCCGTGAGAGTCAACATTGTGGCCCAGCCCTCAACAGCACTCCTGTGTGTCTCTGCCATGTTCCCTTTCTCTTTCAATCTTTCTGGTCCCTCTACATGAAAACCTCAAGCGCGCGCGCACGCACACACACACACACACACACACAACTATACTGAATTTTAGGAGAGCTATTAAGAATATGGTGTTCATTTTGCAAATATAAGCCCTACATCCTGATTTCTTGAAATAATATTTTTTTCAAAAATAATTGTAATTTCTTTAAACTGCAAATGCTTATAATTTCTTATAGTAAATATTGCCAAGACAAATAAAATTTAACATATATTTTGGTTAAGAAAGCACACACAGGATGGGGCACCTGGGTGGCTCAGTCAGTTAAGTGTCCAACTTTGGCTCAGATCGTGATCTCGGGGTACGTGAGTTCAAGTCCCGCATTGGGCTCTGTGCTGACAGCTCAGAGCCTGAAGCCTGCTTAGATTTTGTGTCTTCTCCTCTCTCTCTGCCCCTTCCTGACTTGTACTCTGTCTCTAAGACAGTAAAAAAAAATTTTTAAAGAAAGCACACACAGGAATGCAAATACCAGTTAGTTAACATTTAACGACCAAGAAAAAAGTTGGTTCCTTTACTGGGGGTATGTATAGTGAGTGGAATATAAACAGATTCCAGTCACTAAACCCAATTACTCAAACTTTTATATTTTTTAAGCTTATTTGTTTATTTATTCATTTTGGGGGAGAGAGAGAGAGGGAAAGAAAGAAAGAGAGAGGGAGAGTGCAAGCAGGGAAGGGGCAGAGAGAGGGAGAGACAGGATCCCAAGCAGACTCCAAGCAGTCAACACAGAGCTCGATGCTGGACTCAAGCTCACAAACTGAGATCACGACCCAAGCTGAGACCAAGGGTCAGATACTTAATAGAGTGAGCCACCTAGGTGCTCCTACCCAAACTTTTAGAGAATTATTACACTGAACTCTCATTGTCATCTTAAGGATCCATGATACACCTGTGGCATCTATCCATTTATTATAACATGTCTTCCCAGTTATCTAATTTGGGTTAGAAAGGGCAACATCTTTGATTTCTGGGATATTTCTCACCACTTGGGAAGAAAAAAAAACTGTCCTTTTCTCTTTTCAGACATTCCCCTTCAACTAAAAAAGGAAAAACCTGGATTTACATTTCAACCTTTCCTATGGATAAGGCTCATTTTATTGAAGTTAGCAACAGATAGATTTGTTATGTCTTCATTCAAATTGTTTGCAGTTAGAAGTGGTATGGTCATGAAGTCTCTTTCCAAGTCCTTAGAGGTTCTGTGCTTCCTTTCCCATGTAGCTTTAATTAATATTTCTCCCTCTGTCTCTTGTTAAAATAGACAAATCATATACATAAAATCAGCTAATATGGTTATAGCTCTACTTGATTTCCATACAGAGTATAATGCTTTCCATTTCAAGGTCGGTATTCAAGTGTTGCTATGTCAGAATGGGACTAAAAGATTTATAAACCATAGCCAGGCTTTTTAGCAGATCCTTCTATAAAGCAAATAGAATCTCCTTGGTTTATCAGTCAGTGATGGGCTCCTTTTCCCTAAGCTGAAGACATAG
This sequence comes from Paguma larvata, assembly GCA_030068075.1. Classification (NCBI taxonomy): domain Eukaryota; kingdom Metazoa; phylum Chordata; class Mammalia; order Carnivora; family Viverridae; genus Paguma; species Paguma larvata. The sequence goes on along the minus strand of CM057826.1, from coordinate 52,444,783 downwards.
AGATTAGCAGAGTAGAAATGAGATGTACCTAATTAATTCCCCAGATCTCTCTAGATTATATTGCTAGTTTTGATTAACAGAACATCGTGACTAAAATGAAAAATATGTACAGTAGCTGAAATCACACAGAAGGAAAGAAATAAATTTCCCTAGTACAGAGATGTTCTAGGTAAAGTTAACAATTTATAATGATAGTTTATGATGCTAGTCTTTTCCAAGGACCCTTATTTATAATGGTATAACTTTTAAAAGGAAATTTCATTTCAAGGTTATTAAAATGCCTTTTACATATATTTCTTTCATAATATAGGCAAATACACATTTTCAGCTACTGTAAGTTATATTCCACATGAATATTAGGTCTGAATAGGATATTTATATTTCTTTGTGGTAATTACATAACTGTAAAAATGTCTTCTTTTCAACTGAAAAAGACAAGAATAATTTGGGAACTAATTACCAATTATAATTTGGATCATTTAAATGTCTGCCATTTCCTTGTACCTGTCATCAACCTACTGTGTTTGATGAGAATTTTAGCAACATCTAGATTTTAGAGGGAAAAAAAAAAACAGCTCTTTGCATGTTTCCATTAGTTTCTTGGAACTATAAAATAGAAAATGAGATTAATCATGAAAAAAAAAGAACCCTCAATTGGGTTATTTCCTATTGAATAATAGGTGCATTTATTAGGAGTCGTAAGAGTTTTTCTTGGTAGTTTAAAGTTGTTCACAATTACTTTCCTGTATTTAGGAATAAAACACAGCTGCATGTTGTAAACAGTGTTAAATTTACTAGATATTGCCAAATGTTATAGTAACATGATGTTCTAATGGAGGAAGGGAAGGTTTTCCAAAAGAGGCAGTGAGTGGTTATTGTAGGCCCCTGTGGGTCTATCAACAAGATTAACAGGGTCAGATGTTCTCCAAACATATAATAAAAGAAAGGTATCTAATAGTAAAAACTATACTAAGGCAAAAAAAAAAAAGCCACAAAAAACAAACAAACAAAAAAAAACTTTTTGTGGAAATCAAGAAGATTCAATATATTTAGGGTTATCTTCTAATGCACTTTCTATGTTAGTGATTCTTAATGGAGTGGTAGGCGGTTAGACATATCTGAAATTCATGGAGGACAGAATGTTGTATTGTTTGAATGGATTTATTCAATGTCACAATTTTATATGGGAAAATATACTGTTTTAATAACTGCATCAAATAGTATTTCACAAAAGCCTATAATCGAAGGTTCATGGTTTGAGACAATAGAGATCATATATGCTTGTGAGAATCAGACACTGTACAGTTGATGTATTAGGTCTAAAATCCATTCTGTACCCCACTCACCAATCCTTGAACCCTGACTCTGACTACATCTGAAGCACCTCTGGTACCTACAATAGAAGGGAAACCTCAAATGCTTTTAATGGCCAGACTGTTAAACATGAGAAGACAGGTGGCACCTTCTGTGAATTATGACAACTGCTTCCTGACTAGAGACACTCAAATTGAAACTTGGTTAAATATAGCAGCATAAATATAAGGCATCTGTGGGCCCCATTTAGCCTACTGGCCAATAGATTTTGTCTATCTTGTACAAATTCTAATCTTAAACTTGTTTGTTTTTATAAAATGTGTCCTATTCAATTGAGACATTAACAGGGATCTCTATCCACAGAACTTTTTAGTAGTTTGAGGTATCTGCTCCTCTTGCTCGTGGAATATCCCATGTATGTCATGACTTTTCTTGTATATTATTGTTTGCAATAAATTTTATAAAGAGAAGGACACAATATTGACATCTTTTTATCTGAATCACCACGAGACCATATTCCTCAACTCTGTTCTCTATCATTGGATACCTTCTTGCATAACCCCCAACCCATTCCTGCAATGAGTGAAAAAAATCAGGTAAGCAAGTTAGAAGCCAACTTTCTTTACTTATTACAAGGGAAAAAAAATAGCTTCCATAAAATGATATCAAACTTATTTTCTACAAAACCATATGAGTCATTCATTACTGCTCTCTGCCACACCTGAAACATACAGTAACAGGAACCACATAGAATGGACTACAGGTTATATCTTAAGCTATGCCACTAGGCACCACCTTTAACATTCCAGTGAAAACATGTGACTGTCATCTCTTACCTGTGTGTGTGTGTGTGTGTGTGTGTATTCAAGCAAAATACATGTGCACTCATGTATAACTATTTTTTTCTCTTTACCTTACTCTAGATTCTGAGTCTTTACCTTAAAATATTCAATCTTATCTTTGGAACTATTGCTAAAATATGATTTTATCCTCTTGCCATGCATTATTACTCCATCCTTATGCCAAACTCTCATATCTGGAAATCTAACTGGGACCTAGCATTTTAGTAGTGTCTAAAAACAAAGCTCAGGAATTTTCTAGGAAGAAAATTAGGACCAGCTGTGCCTTTTCCACTTAAAAAAGATAATGTATTTGCAAAGGCAGATTTGAAAATTAGGTAAAAGTACCATCTCTTACATGGTAACATTTCAAGTGCTTGATTTACTATACCTGTATATAGAAGCAAGATGGACATTTGTATTTATTTATTTATTTATCTATTTTTTATTTTGTAGAGGGTGATAGCCCTTGGGTTAGGGACAAATAGGTTAGGGACAAAACTTAGGGTATCAAAACTGCTTCTTAATTCCCATTCACTGAATAGAAAAAACAGAAAAAAAAGTTCATCTCTGCTAAGAAATATACGGTTGATTTAGGGATCACTTAGATTTTGTGAAGTGCAAGACCTCAGAGCATTAGGAGTTCCAAAAACTTTGTAAAGAAGGAAAGAACTGAAGTAACTACTAAAATAGTGTGAATGTTTATATATATATAAATATATACACATATTATTTCCATAATATTTAAATTTTTGGCTGATCAATCATTTAGTATAAGGTGAAGTGCTCCATCTTATGATACTCAGTTGTCGTAGAAGGAGAATCTTTGACTTTTTTGAAAATATCTCCGTGATTTTTCAGTATTTATTTTCCATAAGATAGTGATTATCAAACAAATAGTTCATTTTACCTTGGCACTTATCTAACAGCAGGGGATAACTATTCTATGACATTTTATTTTACTTTCATTATCTCTGAGAAAATAATGACTAGCTTTTTTTAAATTCTCATAACTGACTGAAACAGTCTGTTGGTCTGTATAAATCACTATCCCAAATCAACCTAAATTATACAAACACAAACCTGATATTTTTCTGGCAGCATTAGAAACACCGAAGTTTTTGGGGCACCTGGGTGGCTCAGCTGGTTAAGTATCTGACTTCGGCTCAGGTCATGATCTCACAGCTCCTGTGTTAGAGCCCCGCATTGGGTTCTGTGCTGACACCTCAAAGCCTGGAGCCTGCTTCAGATTCTGTGTCTCCCTCTCTCTCTGCCCCTCCCCCACTCACACTGTGTCTCTCTTTCCCTCAAAAATAAACAAACATTAAAAATTAAAAAAAAAGAAACACTGAAGCTTTCACTGGCTGAGTATACATTGAATTCTCAGAGGTTGAGATAAACTTGAAAAAGGAACATTTACAAATTAAGCACGATCTTTGCATTCTGACTACATGACCTTCAGGAAGTTGTTTAAGTTCTCTAGGCCATACCATAAGTCAGAAAACATCCAACAGAATTATTGAGAAAGTATCTAATTTGGTGCTAGAGATGAATAAAATGTTTACAAGTCACCTATTTTATCTAAACCTAAATGTGTATGGCCCAGCTCAATTATTTGGAAACTGAATGATATAAAGACAAGAGATTATATAAAGCCACTAGAATATGGGCTTCAGATTCAGGTCGCCCTTGATCTGACATCATTTGGTTGTATGATCTGGGCCTCACAACCAATAGGTATCTCATTCACCTCATCAGTAAATGTGGTTCATAATATCTATCTTAAGGTATGCTCTGCATATTAAACTAGGTCTATAATAGATTATCACTTTAGTACCTGCCAAATGTAAATACTAAAATGTGAACAAATTATACTATTGACCAAAAATAGTATAACACATGGTACAAATTATATGCTGCAGATATACCTCTAGATTGCTTCAAGTTTCTCCTAGAAGTGTCTAGAAAATTCTGTTGTTTGTTCTCTATAAAAATCATCCTTTTCTTCATTCAGACAGGTTAATGACAATAATTATAATAATATTGTTGTTAATAAAAATAAAAGTATTGTCAGCCATTGATTAAAGCAAAAGCTAAGTTTGGTTATCATCTTTCATCTATCTCTTATAGATGAGCTCTGCCATAGATATTATTTTTTATCTACATATGAATGGAAAAACAAATAAATAGTTTATAACTGGAAAAATGTCTTTTATTTATCCTACATATTTTAAGCTAATATTTACAGCAAGTACAGACCAGAAATATAATATTTCTCTAAATACTATGTATGGCTTATTGAACCCTTATTTAAACATCTATTTAGTTCTCAGAAGGCACCCACAGATTTATCTGTTTAAGCCAGCCCCCTTAAGAATTTGCATAATAATTTAGCTGCACGAATGTTTCTGAAGGGAAATATATGTAGTATGACCATAGTATTATGCAAATTTTGTTTTTACAGCCATTTAGTTTTGCCATAATACCTTATGCCATTTCACAAGCAGTGCATTGAGCCATGTCCGTGCTGACAACAGCAGACAGGAGCTGGACTCCAGATCCTGCAGCTTCAGCCTTAATGTATGGTTGCCTTAGGGGCGTTCTACCTATTAATTTAACATTCTAAAACTAATTATGTATGTCAGGGTGACCTCTCTCTAATCTACATTCATCACAGAGTCCGAGCCGTCTGTCCCTATTGTTCCCATAATAAAATAGCTGTTGATAGACTTATATAATTGACTGTGTCGGAAGTGAACTCACCCTACATTGCTACATGCAAATGGTGCATAGTCCCAATAGAATAAAGATAAGCAAAAAATAATCCAACTATCTTCAGTAATTAACTTTGGAGGTTTCATAACAACAGTAGAAAATATATTTCCCATTGGCCTAAAAATGAAATTAGGGAGTACATGGGAGTCACATGTATAGTAATTTAAAAAAGTTTTATTGGGGAAAAGTTGAATGAAAGAAACGTACCTTTAGTTTCTTTACGTGATACGTATAACACTTCCTGCTTCTTGGGCTCGCATACTTACAGAACTCATTTAAGAAATATATATATACATACACATACACATACCTTAGTAAGAGACATTCACAATTGTCTATGCTATTTTGAGTGTCCATTTACTGTGCATATATTCAAATCTGTAATAGGTACTTCCCTTTTTAAAATATCTATGGTATCTTTTCATTTATTGTGGTAATACCATAATAAAAACTTCTTTAATTTTTTAAGCTTATTTATTTTGAGAGAGACAGAAATGGCACAAATGTGGAGGAGGGGGAAAGGAAGAGGGAGAGAGAGAATCCCAAGCAGGCTCCATGGTGCCAGTGCAGAGCCTGATGTAGGGTTCAAACTCACAAAACCATGGCATCATGACCTGAGCAGAAACCAAGAGTTGGATGCTTAAGCGAATGAGTCACCCAGGCATTCCAAAAAAGACTTCTTTAGAGACTAATTTGTTGGTTTTAGTAAGTCTATTTTGGAGGTGAATAATTTCCCTTTTGTTTGAAAGGATTCTCCTACTAAAAGCAACACTTGTACAGAGACTGTCAACCATAAATATTGACTAAATGGCATTTCATGTTGAATGTTGTACCAGGTTTGGAGGAGATTCTCAAATGAGAGAAAAGGCAATCTACAATTTGTACTGAGTAACCCAGACCTGTTTCCTAAGGTAGTGGAAGCAGTTCCAAGCACATTCTCCCTGGGGTTCTCTTCTGTTCTTACTGAAAAGAAAATATTATTTAGAAGCTCCCATCTTTCTAGCTTTATGGTAGATCTAGAAGGAAACAACAGAAACATGAAACACAGTCCTTGCTCTCATAGATATCACTACGGAGCTCATGTAGACTGGTGGTTAGAAGTGGACACTCTGTGGTTTGATACTGGCCTTGGCATTCCAAAGCTATCTGGCTTTAGACTAGCTGCTTGAAATAACATACCTAAATTTCCTCATCTGTAAATTGAGCCCATTAAGAATTACAGAACCTACCACAAAGGATTGTAATAAGTTCATTTAGCAAAGTAATTGTAGGTCATACGGCTCATAAGAAGCACTTACTAAGCTTTGCTGTTATTTCCTTTAGTGTGAGATATGTAAATACCTTGAGAACAATACAAAAAATAATGTAAGTAAATGCTTAGTTATGGTACGGTGCATTAAGAAAAATCAGACAATAGAGTGTGGAAAGTAAAGTCAATGAAATGTCAATTTGAGTCTGGTCTCTACCTCTGTGAACCCAGTTACTGAAGTTTTCTGAAGCTCTATTTTCCCATAACTAAAATTTGAATAACAATGGTACTTGTCTTACAGGTCTGTATAAAAATAAAATGAAATAACGTACATGTTAAGTTTCTGGCATAGTGTCTAGAATTCCTGAAAACTATGAAATTCAGTACAACTCATGACATTTTTCTGGTTTTGTTTTGCTATTAAAATAATATTACCATTGGGCAGTAAATGAGGTTAAAAAGGAAGAAGAGGGCCAAAAATGTGACTTCATGGGTGGTGGGTTTGTTTCCTAGGGCTGCTGAAACAAAAATACCACGGGTAGGTGGCCTAGAACATAAATATACTGCCTCATGGTTATGGAGGCCAGGAATCTGAAATCAAAGTATTGGTAGAGCCATGCTCCTTCTGGAGGCACTGGGAAAGAATCCATTCCAGGCCTCACTCCCAGCTTCTTACTCTTCCTTGGCTGATGGCAGTATGACTCCAGTCTTTCCATGGTGTACTCCTTGTGTGAATTCTTTTTACAAGGACATCAGTCCTATTGGATAAGGGGCCCACTCCAATCCAATATGACCTCATCTTAACTAAGTATACCTGCAATAGTTCTATTTTCAAATTAGGTCACATTATGAGATATGTGGAGGTAGAGATTCAACAAATAAAATTTTTTGGCGGGGGATACAATCCATATCAGATGGTAGGAGAATAATCCTGGAAAGGTATGAATAGGGAAAGAATAGAACAACATTCTAGATCAGGGAATGCCAATAGCAAAAAATAGAATGGTAGGTTAATAGAGTATGAGAGATATGTAAGGAGATAAAAAGGTTTGTATTCCCAATGATGGAACAGAGGAATAAGGAGATGGTGTTACACCATATCTGCCATCATATGATATACAATGACAAGTACAGTTAAGTCAGCAACTCATCAGAGTAGACAGTAGTTATACCAATATGATTAGGTTGAAATCAGCCCTGGAACCAATTCGGAAAATGTGAAGGTCTAGTTAAGGTATTTGGATGCAATCTACAGGCATAAAAGTCTGAGTCTAAAGTGGTATGGTGATTGCCTAAGATAGATACACTCAACACCAAAGAACTGTTATTTACTACAGACAGAGAGGTTAATCAATTTGAAATTAGAACAGGAAGCTGTATAAGTGATGATTAGTGCATATTACAATATCAAATCGTCTTTTATCCCAGAAGAGTATAGGAGAAAAAGTGTACATTTGTAAGGATGGTGACTAGTTGTATTTCCTCTTGGTGTATTTCTTCATTTGTTAAATAAGGTGTTAGTATTTACTCCCAGAAAAGGCCAATGTTAAAACTGAATGATGTTACTTCAGCAAAGTTCTCATATAGTTAGTTCACTAAAAAGTGTTAACCATTATACTTAAACTTACTAGCTTATTTATTTGATTATTCTTTTTTTAAATTTTTGTTTATTTTTGAGAGAGAGAAAGTCAGGGTGCGAGCAGGGGAGGGGTAGAGAAATAGGGAGACACCAAGTCTGAAGCAGGTTCCAGGCTCTGAGCTGTCAGCGCAGAGTCCCACACGGGGCTCAAACTCATGAACCATGAGATCATGACCTGAGGCAAAGTTGGGCGCTTAACTGAGCCACCTAGGTGCTCCTATTTGATTATTCTTAAATAAGGGAAGGAACTGAAAAAATAATTGGCAGTAACATTTTACCATTTCCCACACAGTTGCGTCTTTCAATTTTTTCTCTCTCACAGTTAACTTTTCTACATTTTTTTTCCTTTTGCCTTTTTTATCTTTTGTAGGCCTTCACCTGGCATTGTTTTCCACTCATTGTTGTACATAATCTAAAGATTGTTTTTCCCAAAGCTGATGTTAGTGTTTGTGTATTGGATTTCTTCTCTCTTTAAATTTCTTTATTCTTCACATTTTTAGAAAATGTTCTCAGTCATTTGTTTAGTCCTAAGCCTATAACAGGAGATCTAGCAAAACTCTTCGCTGTGAGAAGTTCAAAATTTGGCAAGGACATGGCCATATAGATAGATAAATCACAATCCATTGTGATCTGAGCTCAAGGAAACAAACACATAGACACCCTTAACCCTAAGGTAGGTAACAGAATACTTGATTCTGGAGGCTTGAGCTTTCCAGTAAGAGGGTTTGCATGCCTTCATCCAAAATTCTCTTGGCTTTCATTTACTGTATCATATCTTGAAGGCCTACTTGCTTCTGTAACTAAAACATTTGCAAAGTGTTCCTGGGTCTGAGATCCTTCTTAGCTGAATTTGGCTGCTAACTCCAAGCTACATTACTACAAGCCACAATTCCCTTATGGATAATCTTTCTATGTCCAATATAGTTCTCCCTATAACTACTTTCCATGTCCCAAGTACCTTCAAATCTGTGTGTTTATGATATCCTGTGATATTTTTGTTCAAGTTGAGATATTTCTGGACAGTGAAAATGGCAAATTATACCAGTGAAAGGACATAATTTTCCATAAGGAATTTTCGCACTTTCTTTTTGTGTTAAATACAAGGAAAAAAACTTACTGTCTATTGTAAGCGAGACAGTTAATGTGACCTGACTTCATGAAAGGTGAAAGATGTGATACAGAAAGAAGGAATCGAGATGTGCATAAAAAATAAATTAAGGCAGCCCATTCCATAAAATGTGTAATCTAGTTGCAGAGATAATAACCAAGAATTATTACTGGTACATCATGATTTTGTCCTGGGTTTTTTTTTTTTTTTACCAAATATCTTGTTATGTTGGATAGTACACAGCTACATCTAAAATATGTGTCTCATGTTTGAAGTATAGTCATGATATTTTTGAATGTATAACAGGTTTAAAATTCAAAAGGTATAAAAGTGTATATAAAGTGATACTCCTCCCTCCCCTCTCACCCCATCATTTCCAAGGTTTTCTTTCTATAGAAATAAACTTCAGGAATTTCACATGTATTCTCCTAAACATACTGTGTATGTAAACATACCTAATTATTTTTTACCCTCTTCTTATACAAATGTTGGCACACATGTGCATACATGTTATGCACACACTGCTTTCTTTTCACGTAATGCTATCTCCCAAAGTTTATTTCATATCAACATACTGCTTCCTTACTGTTAAGACTGCAGAGTATTCCATGATATATGGATTTATCATATATATTTTATTTAGTATAAATGCTCATGTATACCATTTAAAAAATATTTTCCTATTAAGAATAGTGCTGCGTAGCAACGAGCACACTCAGCACCCAGTACTAGAAATCTTCATTTCCAATACCACCATCCAATAAAAAGAATTAGGATCTTTTGGAGAAATAGTTGATTCTAGAGCTAAAACAAGGAATATACAAGATAAGGCTGAAGTATCTTGTAATATTCCCAAAGAAAGGAAGTGCTTAAAAAACAAATGATTAGGGTCATGTCAAAGCAGCACAGGAGTAAACCTGAAAACTCTCCCAATAGCTAAAGCTGGGACAATTTGAGCAATAAAATCTATAATGTAGGGTTGGATTATATAGTATGAAATATGCTTTATATACAAATTATACAAGATATATAAAACATAAAATAAATATCTATAAATTTACATAAATGTAGATCAATGATTGAAAGAATGAATGAATGAATGAATGAATGATTAAGATAAATCTCCTGTGGAGAATAAATCTTCCCCCATCCCAAGGAGGTAGTGCTGAATTCTTCACTCTTTGAGTGTGAGCTGCGCTTAGTAATATGCTTCCAAAGAGGTGGGTATGGAAAGGAGGGGAAGAAATGCTTTTATAGTGCAGAAACCTAGCAGACATTAACTTGTCGAGGTAATCAAAATTAATATCACGGACGACATCATGTTGATAGTATATATTATCACATGTTCAGAATGTTTTAAGCAAAATAGTTGTGACACAGAGTTTATGCAAAAACCTTGATGTTGTCTCTGACTCTAATTTCTTTGATTTTCTGAATCCAATCACTTAAGGAAACCTGTTGTATTTACCTGTAAAATATATCAGAAACTACAAATTATCATTGTCTTGCACACGTTTGTTAAGGTAAATAGCCTTTAAATGACCAACCTGCTTTCACCCATGACTCCTACTATTTATGTCTACTAGAAGCCAGAATGGTATTGCTAAACTTGTAAGATAGATCTTGTCAGCCCTCTACTATGAGGCTTCCATGGCTTCCTGTTACCCATACGTAAAAGCCAGAATCCTTACAAAAGTCCTGCATGATCTGCCATCTGTTATCACTTTGAATTTAACCCCTGCTATCTTTCCTGTCACTCTGAGCCAGCCACCTTGTTCTCTTGCTGTTTGGAATGCACAAGGTAAACTATAGCCTCAAGAACTTAACACATAGTGTTTCTACTGTCTGTATTCTTTCTCCTTCAGATATCCAACATGGCTCTATCTTTCATCTTTGCCAAGTATTAGCACAAACATTACCCTCTCAGAGACTTTCCTTGATCACAGGTGACACACTGATCACCCCCTTCTTTTGAGTGTGGGTGGAATGTACAATCCACTTCCAATCAATGGAAGATAGCAAAGGTGATGAGCCATTCCTCATGTTATTGTTATATTAAATGGTAAAGATAAAGAAATTTTGCAGATGTAACTAAGGTCCCTAATCAGTTGACTTTGAAAGAATCAAATTGAGGGGCACCTAGGTGGCTCAGTCGGTTAAGCATCTGCCTTCAGCTCAGGTCATGATCTCACAGTTTGTGAGTTTCAGCCCGCGCTGGGCTCTGTGCTGATAGCTTGGAGCCTGGAGACTGCTTCAGATTCTGTGCCTCCCTCTTTCTCTGCTCCTCCCCAACTAGTGTTATCTCTCTCTCTCTCTCTCTCTCTCTCTCTCTCTCTCTCTCTCTCTCACTCTCTCAAAAATAAATAAACATTAAAAAGAAAGAAAGAAAGAAAACTAAAACAATCAAATTGAGAACTATACTGAGTGGACCCAACCTTAATCAGGTGACATTTTTAAAAAAGGTCCTAAATCTTCTCTAAAGTCAGAGACTCAAAGCAGCAGAGACTCTATATGTTCTCCATTGCTGGCTTCAGAGAAGCAAGTTGCATTGAATTCAATAGCTGCAAAGAAATGAGTTACAGATGTTTAGCTAGTTAAGCCATGGTACCAAAATGAGACTAAAGCCCAGCCAACAATTTGGTTTCATCTTTGTGAGCTGAAGACCCTGCTAACCCATGCCTAGATTCCCCACCCAAAAAAACTGTGCAATAATAAATAGGCAATGATTTCAGCCAATAAATTTGTAGTAAGATGTTATATAGCAGTAGGAAATGAATTCCTCATAGTATTTAACACTGCAATGTCATGTCCCTGACATCTCTGTCACATCCCCTTGCTTTATTTCTGTCCTTAACTCTTACTACCATCTGATGCTCTATATTTTGTACTTGTTTGTTCTATTTATCAACTGTCTGCTTCCACTAAAATATAAATTCTATGCAAATCGAGATTTCTATTTTTTCACTGCTACAAATCCAGTACCTAGAAAAATTCCTTCGCATGGTGAATTGATATTTGTCGAGTGTAGGAATGGATAGATGGATGATATTTAATTGAGATAGAAACTGTCAACATGGCCAGAAGTCACGTGTTTTGACAGATCACTTTCACTACTCAGGTTGCAGCTCAAGCTTTGTTAACATATGTTTCTGAAAGCCCGGTGTGTGGAACAAAGAATGGTTTAGATAAAAACAAAAGGATCTTACAATGTCCAATTCAGTGTTTGGTATCATAAGACAGTACAAAGCACACTTTGGTTGTATGTTCACATAAAATTTGAAATGCCCTGATGTGATTCTGGAGGAATGGAATGGTATTCTATGCAGAATGCTGTTCTATGCTGTTGCAATGGGCTATTTTGTCAGGGATGTGGACCAATAAGACTTGGTAACAAAAATGTACCCTACTGTTTCCTAATTGTGTGACATAGAGAAGCTTCAAAACTTCTCTGAAAGAGTTTATTATAATATCTACTCATAACACAGTTACAAGCTTTTCTCAAAGATCAGTTCGTTTACCAAAATGAACACAGCATAGGGACAACATGGTTTGATGTTTTGGGACTTCAGATCTGCAATGAGGCTGCTAAGATTAAACCCTCTACTTTAAACTTACTAGTTGTGTGACTTTGAGAAAGTTACTTACTCACTTTGTGGCTGATTTTTCTCATCTAGAAATTGAGAATTGTTTTTATCATACAGAGTTGTGAAGATTAAGTGAGGTAATGCATGTAAAAAGCCAAGGCAGTTACTAGCATATAATAAATGTTCAGTAATTCTTTTCTTTTGTTTCATTTTAGATATGAAAATGCTTTATGAAAGAAAATACTTTATTAATGAAAAACATTATTATTTAAGACATTTATTTATTCTTATTCCAGTCAGGAATATAATGCACAGCATAATACAATCAGTCATACCCTAAGATTAGAAAATATTTCCCCAATACTATTTCTTTATGTACAAAAATGCATTTAGAATGAGTTTCAAAGAAAGAGTTTCCATTTAAATTTAATGTGATGCAGCCACATGTTTTCTTGCTGGCAGTATCTTATTTCATTTTTAGCTTTCACCTAATTCCTTATACTTTACTTTGACGATTCATTACTATGCAAATATATATGCACTATATTCAGGTACATGCTTTGAGGATTATGTTACATTATATCATTTCACAATTAAACAGCTTGCATTCAGTTTTCTCAAATTACAACTGTTTTATATAAGTTAGTACAAGTTAGTCCAATCAATAACAAAGATCTTCCTTTTCAAGTAGGATAACACAAAAATGATTCTCATTTATTAATGATAAAAATTTTGTTAAAAATCAGTCATATTACAAAAAAGATATACGTTGGCTGTTGATTTATATGAATATACAATCTAAAATCTAATTCAAAATATATATTCATAGTATTAATTAATCACGGTTCTGATTTTTCAGCTTTTTTAAAATTTTTTTTCTTAAGTTTTTATTTATTTTCGACAGAGAGAGAGAGTAGGCATGAACTAGAGAGGGGCAGAGAGAAAGGGAGACAGAATCTGAAGCCAGGCTCCAGGCTCTGTGCTAGCAGCACAGAGCCCGACGCGGGGCTCGAACTCACAAACCATGCCATCATGACCTGGGTCAAAGTCAGGTGATCAACTGACTGAGCCACCCAGGTGCCCCTTTTTCAGCTTTTTAAATCAACTAAAATATTCATCTCTCTTCGTCCTCTTAAGAGGTTGTTTGGGTACTATTTCTATTATTGGATAATATCCCCAGTTTGTATATAAAAAAAGAGGTGAAAAGGAATAACGTTAAAAGTGGTTTATTCCCTACCTACTTTCATTAGGACTGATAAAATATTGGAGGGGGAAAGAGCTAACAAATAGTTTTAAAGACTAATTATTGATTTCATCTTTCATGGCTTTAGTAAAAAGGTGTTGGGAAAAGATTGTTGTTCCAACACTCATTCTGAAAAAAAATTAGGTTTCTTTGCCTTCATTTACAAGATTTCAAATACTAAGCACCAGTATATTGAGATTTCTCAGTTCAGAGTTTATTATAATAGAATGGCACAGAATACCTGAAATCCAAGTATTTAAGACATATGGTCTTTTAGCTAAATAGCAATTAAGTCTTGTGAATTACTTTCAAACTGAGTATTTTATGGGCAACTTATTAAAATTAACTAAATAGTCCTGTGGTGATTCTGTTTAATCCTACCAGTATGAAGAAGTATCTGCATATATTTAAAATATTTAAAAGATCCTACTGTGTAGACTTTTATTGGCTCCTTTCACCCAGTACTGACCACAGCATCAGGCACATACTGAATGCCTATTATATATTTGTTTAATTGAATAAATAGACTACAGCCAAGTCAACTTGGCTACTTTCTACCATGAGAAAATGACTCCTTTGGAAGTTCAGGCTGGGTCTGCAATATATGACCAGGCATTAAATTATGTTAGAAATGCATGCCTCATCTCAGTTAGAAGTGGTGAGACCATCTCCTATTCCTTATGAATAATATTGGGAGGGTTTTTTTTTTTAATTTAACCCAATAAATGTTATATACCAGGGAACATAAATATCTATAAAACTAACAGAAGTGGCACTATCATTTAAATGTTTCCTCTTATTTTTGCTTAGCCTGATATTCTCTAGCTCTATCCACATCAATGCAAATGGAAATATTTCATTCCTTTCTATGGCTGAGTAATATTCCATTTTGTGTATGTATATATATACATACATACACATCTTTATTCATTCTTCAGTCAATGGACATTTGAGCTGTTTCCATAATTTGGCTATTATAGAATAATACTGATATAAACATGAGGGTACATGTATCTCTTTGAATTAGCACTTTTGTATTCTTTGAGTAAATACCTAGGAGTACAATTGCTGGATCATAGGGTAGTTCTATTTTTTTTTTTAAACGTTTATTTATTTTTGAGAGACGTAGAGACAGAGCACAAGCAGGGGAAGAGCAGAGAGAGAGAGGGAGACACAGAATCTGAAGCAGGCTCCAGGCTCTGATGAGCCATCAGCACAGAGCCTGATGTGGGGCTCAAACCCACAGACGTGAGATCATGACCTGAGCTGCAGTCGGCCACTCAACCAACTGAGCCACCCAGGTGCCCCTCTATTTTTAACTTTTTGAGGAACCCAAATGATTTCACTCATATGTGGAATTTAAGCAAACAAAACAAATGAGCATAGGGGTAGGGGGAGAGAGAGAGGGGGGGAGAGAGAGAGAGAGAGAAGCAAACCAAGAGACTCTTAACTATAGAGAACAAACTGATGATTACCAGAGGGGAGATGGATGGGGGGATGGGTTAAATAGGTGACAGAGATTAAAGAGTGCACTTTTGATGAGAACTGGGTATTGGATGTAAGTGTTGAATCACTAAATTGTACACCTGAAACTAATATTACACCATATGTGAACCAACTGGTTTCCTTTCCTGGATACACATATAGTACAACTGCTATTTTTCTTTTTCTTTTTTTTTAATGCTTATTTATTTTTGAGAGGACAAGAAGTGTGAGAAGGGGAGGGGCAGAGAGAGAGCGAGAGAGAGAGAGAGAGCGCATATGAGGTAGACTCTGCACTAACAGCAGAGAGTCCAATGTGGGGCTCAAACTCAGGAACTGTGAGATCATAACCTGAGCTGCATTTGGAGACTCAACCAACAGAGCCACTCAGGTGACCTCCAACAGCTATTTCTACTACTCACCTTCAGTTATATTTTTCTATATGATAAGTAATAAGCTAATTATTCTACCACTAGTTATCATATTTCATGCACAAGTTTAGTTTGAGAGACATTTATATATAATAATAAATCAGAACCATTTAAACAACTGCAAATAACCTGGTAATCTTACCTATGCCAAATTTTACATATAAATATTTCATTAATACATGTTACATATGCATGAAAAGTTAAAACTTTAGGAGGTTGTTATGTGCTGAATTGTGTCCCCTTTCCTCAGATTGTTATGTTGCAATCCTAACCCCTAGTCCCCATAATGTGACCGTGTTTAGGCACAGTGTCTTTAAAGAGGTACTTAAATGAAAATGAAATCATTAGGGTAGGCCTTAATCTAATGCGTCTAGCATTCTTACATGACAAGGAAATTGGACACATAAACACAGAGAGAAGAACTAACTGAAGACATGGGGAGAGGATGACCGCCTATAAGCAAGGAGAGAGTCCCAGAACTGATCCATTCCTCATGGCCCTCAGAAAGAACCAATGCTACTGACATTTTGATCTTGAACTTCTAGCTTCCTGACCTGTGAGAAACAAATTTCTGTTGTTCCAGCCACCAGTCTATAGTATTTTGTTACAGCAGCATATCAAACTAATACAGAGAAGAGCGTGTCATTATTATTTTTAAGACTAATGTTTAAATTTTTCATTTTCTTAGGGTGTTTTCTACCTCTTCAGTAGTTTTTAATGTATACCAAATGGCTGAGGACAACAGGCCCAGATTAAGGAAGAATGTTTATTGTTAGTTCCAATGTATAGAATTCTCCTTTCTATATGACTTCTGTTCAGCTCCTGGCAGATCTATGTAAATTAATGAGATGAGAATGGCTTGTATATACAGTATGTGACATTAGCAAGGAGTCAATAAAATGACACAGTTTTTTTCTAATGTAGTACAAATTTTGGAATATAAGGACATTCTTAATATGATAGGAGAACCATTACCACATACAATAGTTTTGCTATATTAACAGCTTTGTTCATGTTAGCAATTTTGATCTAATTTAAGTGATGTTCCCATTATAGTGGCAAATTGTGTTTTCATTAATACAGTGAGAAAGCCATTAATATGAAAATTGCTCATTCAGAATCACATTAGTGAAGTGCTTATCTTATTATCACTAAACTGATTCTAACCTAGGTGCTAAGCAATTGGAGTTGAAACATCCTATAGCAAAGGAGTCTTCATACTTTTTCAGCAGACTCTAATTGGGTTTCATATCATTTCCTGGCAATTTTTACTGCATTTTTTAAATTATGTAAATTAATAACACCACTATTAGCTTATTCTTGATTCTTATTCTATAAATTTTATATAAGGACACATACATCTATGACTTCACATTTGGATCTCCTAATTACTCTCAGCATATCTTTAGAATATTAATAAGTTGTATGTATGAGTTTGGGTTCTCTAGTTTTAAGCAACAAAATCTAATCCTGCCCCCTTATGCAAAAAATATATATCAAAAAGCTATAAGGAAGTTCACAGAATAAATTGATGGAACAGGCTTAGAAATATAAAATAAGAGATTTCTAGAGGGCTCCAGAAGGGGAACAAGAAAAATGATCATTGTAACAACAGTGGTTGGGTCAGCTTGCTCTGTCAGAATGAATGATTGTCCCATCCTTCTTTCTGTTTTGCTATCAAGTCACAGGCCTCAAGTTCAGTGCAGATCATCTGATTGCCTCAGCTTAGGTTCTGTGTCTGGATGCTTGCTATGCTGAAATAATAGCATAGCATTGTCCACCTTGGCATCCACCCTTGAGAAAACACAAAATGGCACAGGGGAAGTCCTCCCCAGCTAAGAATTATGATGCTGTTGACAAGGAAGTAGTGGAATTGGTACACTAAAACTTAAAGATTCCACTACAATTAAAAAGTACACAGTGAGTAATCTACCTCATGGGAAAATTGTAGTAGGCATTATTTCCACTCATAATTACTTGGCACTCCTAAAGTTTCACCCACTAGAATCACTGTCATGTGATTTTCTTTGACCGTACGAGCAAAAGTGATGTGGGTTTCACATCTCCATTAAGTTTTTACTTACAGGTACTCAACTCTCCAATTCTCCTCTTCCTAACTCTAAAATCACCAAATCTGGAAGGCAACCTTCCAGGTGGTGGAGCCTCTGTCAGTTTGGACCCCAAGATACAGTAAAGTAGAGACTTTCTACTAAAGAAGAACATATAACAAAAACAAGAAATGGATATTGTCCAACTCACAGAAATATTGTGGGTTTTGTTATGCCAACTCACCTTAGGAACATATGTGAAATGGCAAAAGGACTATAAACATTGTTAAAATTAAAAGCTCTGGTTTTTATTGAATATATAACCTTGAACAATTTTGTTAATTTCTTTTGTCAGTTTCTTCATTTATAAAGTGGGGAAAATAGATACCAACAGCATAGGTATGATTTTATGATATTACCTAACCCTAGCAAGTGAAAAGGAAAAACAGCTAAAGTCAGAACACTTGGAAATACTAGTATTTAAAATAAATGTAGAAAAAAATGGTTGTTTAAGGAGACATCCTTTTGTCCTGTGGTCAGCATCTAGAGAATTAAAAGTAAAGCTAGGATAGGGAAGAACTACAGAATAGGAAGAAAAAAAAAACACTACAGAAATAACAAGATAAGGTATGAATATATGTCCAATATATAGAAGATAATCGATGACTTTATCAATAGCAAATCGACTACTTCATATTTGTCCCAAGAGGATATAAAGTACTTTACATTAAAACATTAAGAACTAAGAACACCATTACATTGAATGGAAATTGAAAATATCCTAATTATGGTGGGATATGAGAGGAAAAGTATGCAAAGGAAAGATAGAAAGCTAAAACTATAAATTAGCAAAAATATTTCTGAGCACATTGATGCCCATGTTTAAAAGGAAACATCAAGAGAGACAGGGTGGCTCAGTCAGTTCACCATCCAACTCTTGATTTCAGCTCAGATCATGATCTCACAGTTCATGGGATCAAGCCCCACATCAAGCACTGCTCTGACAGTGCAGAGCCGGCTTGTGATTCTCTCTCTGCCCCTGCTCCACTTGTGAGCAGACACACACATTCTTTCTCTCAAAAACAAACAAACAAACAAACAAACATTTAAAAAAGGAAATATCAGGGGCGCCTGGGTGGCTCAGTCGGTTAAGTGGCTGACTTTGGCTAAGGTCATGATCTCACAGTCTGTGAGTTCGGGCCCCACGTTGAGCTCTGTGCTGACAGCTCAGAGTCTAGAGCCTGGAGCCTGCTTCGGATTCTGAGTCTCCCTCTCTCTCTGCCTGCTCATACTCTGTCTCTATGTCTCTCAAAAATAAACGTTAAAAAAATTTAAAAAAAGGAAATATCACATATTAAAAGGAAGCATGTAAGTTAAACAAGACACAATTTGTGAAAATATTTTCAGAGACATCTCTACCAGAGGCATCATAAAATAAGTCAGAAGATGGTGATCTCCTAAAACTATTATTCTCTATATGGCTGTTACTTTATTATTTTTGAGAAAATCTGCATGCTAAATGGAAATAGCATTATGTGATCGCATTTCAATGAGTGGTGGAATTAATTATATAACTAAGGTTCTAATTTGTGGTGAGTCTAGAGATTTTTTGAACTAAGTATGCTAAAAACGAAGATATGTGTGACACTAAAACATATTTCAGAGTTAGTTTTCACCATCTCCTGAATGTATCTAAATGTATATTATTTGGGCCAGATAATTAGTCTGAAAATAACACAAATATTTCTCACTCCAACACTAGAATAAAAAATTCAAAAATCTTCAAATTTATAAAATCTTGCATCATAACTGGGTCAAGAGTTTTATTCTGAGTTCTTCCCTGAAAGGTAGTGGTCTGGCAATACCACATTTGCAACATATTTTCTCCATTTTTAAAACGGGAGAAAAGTTCTAATCACTTTTGAATAAAAGATAAAGTACAGTCCCTGAGTATAAATTGATGATCTTAAAGAGTATAAATTCAATCATGAACAACTGCATTAGACCACATTTAACTTCTTATGCCTCATGTCATGTCCTTTAAAAGAGAGCTAATTTATAATAGCTTGTGATAGCCCCATAATTTCTTTTAAGCAAATTTTAAATTGTTTTTACTGCACTTCAATACAATCTCTTCTCCTTCCCCCTAAAGGATTTAGCTTTGGATTAAAATCTTCCACAAGGGATGTGTGTGTGTGTGTGTGTGTGTGTGTGTGTGTGTGTGTGTGTCTGTGTGTGTGTGTGTGCGCGCGCACGAGCGCGCTACACTGAGTTAATAGTAGCGCTACAAAATAATTTACGAGAGTGAAAAAGAGAAATTGTTACCTTTTACTTTCCAACAGAGCCTACATGAATTAGACGAAATATGTCCCCTGTGTATTTATTTCTCACTTAGATTGGAGTTCTTTCATCTTTTTTATCATGTGTACACAGATTTCATGCTATGGAATCAGGCTGATCCAACCAACCTATTAGACACATACTGTGTTTTCAATAAAGGCACTGTAAGGAGGCAGAGTTTCAACTTGGAACCTTGCCCTGCATCATCCCAGGGTTGGGTTGTCTATCACTATGGCAAGTCTTGAGACTTTATTGATGATCACTGCAAAAAAAATGAACATGTAGACTTTGGGAGCTTAAGATTTTCCCTTTGCTTTTAGGAGACAGATGTGTCATTCAAGTCCCAGAAATAACAATGTACATAAACTACACATCAGGAGCAGCTGTGTTCAGAGAGAGTGAGTCCTCATCAGCATCACATCCACTACATTCTAGATCACCCACAGGTCATTCTCTCCTTCTTGCTGTCTGGATTGCCTCCAAAAATATTTTTAATGAGATTTTCATTGAATTTCAAATCAATGTGCCAAATTAAAGAGAGAGCAGAGAGTAAAAAAAAAAAAAATGGATATAATGGGGTTACAAAGTGGAAAGTATAATAGTCACTAGCTATTGAAATCAGATTTTATTACTATGTTTTCCCCCCTCAGAGGGCATAGGATATGGTATTTGTCCATATTTTGAAATTATAGTAAAATATTAAAGTATGGGGGGGGATGGGGAAGCGCTGTACCATTTAATGTCCTGATGCCCAGTAAAGATGATCTTTTTCTATGGTGAGTATGTTCACACCAATGCATTTTTTCTGCCTGTTACTACCTCTATTTTTTTTTTATTTTATTTGAGAGAGATGGGGAGAGGGGCAGAGAGGGAAAGAGAGAATATGAAGCAGGCTCCATGTTGTCGGCATAAGCCTGGACTTGGGGCTCGATCTCCTAAACCGTGAGATCATTACCTGAGCTGAAATCAAGAGTCAGACCCTTAACTGACTGAGCCACTCAGGTGCTCCATGCTAGCCCTATTATTTTTTTTAATGTTTATTTATTTTTGAGAGAGAGAGAGACAGTGAGAGAGAAAATCAGAACACAAGTGGGGAGGAGCAGAAAGAAAGGGAGACACATGATCTGAAGCAAGCTTCAAGCTCTGAGCTGTCAGCACAAAGCCTAATGTGGGGCTCAAACCAACAAACCATGAGATCGTGACCTGAGCCAAAGTTGAACGCTTAACCGACTGAGCCACCCAGATGCCCCGTGCTAGCCCTATTATTATCCCACAGTGAATGTTACTCATCCAGGTTTTTAACCTACTATTTCTGAGAACATGTATTCAAATCTCTGCTTATTTCAAGCACAGATATTTGTGGGCTTTTTTATTCCTCTAGGATTATCTTCATAATTTCCTAAAGATGGAGAATTCTGCAGGCCCTGTTATCTCTGGTCCTATAGCAGATAATAACCAAAAGAATTAGTTACTGGAAACAAGTTATGGTTCATAAACTATTAAACTTCAGGCTAAGGTTTCTTGATAGTTTCTTTGCAGATTTCTGATACCAAAGTTTGCCTGTTTACTGTAACTCTTTTGCTATTGTCTATTGAAAAAATTATATTGTACTACTATAGATTATTGGATGATTTTGCAAAGATACAAGCTACTTGTCAATTTATTTGAGTATCTGCTCATTGTCTACAGAGACCAAGCTGCAGAATACCCACATAAGTTCTGTTGGGTAGGGAAAATAATTGAATCATGTTGACCCTCATGATTGGAAAATAATTTGTTTATTAAAATGTCAGTGATTGTAGGGGCTCCTGGGTGGCTCAGTCCATCAACTGTGCTGACAGCTCAGAGCCTGGAGCCTACTTCAAATTCTATGTCTCCCTCTCTCTCTGCCTCTCCCCTGTCCATGTTCTGTCTGACTGTCTCTCTCTCAAAAATAAATAAACATTAAAATTATTTTTTAAATGACAGTTATATATTTGGGTACCTTTTCACTGAAGCTTTTCTGAGTAGGTATTTCCATTTAACAGACATAGCTTGTCTGTGTGTCAACTAGCTCTGAACTTTCCAACTTAAATTATGTTTTTCTCAGGTTCTTCTTACCTTCAACTTTGTTGTCATGTCTGTTTTACTTCCTGTTACCTTTTCTGATTCTGTATATATTCACTTATTTTGGTTGCCCACATTAGTAACAGAATCTGATCCAGAGGCAAAGATTTGAGTAAGAAGTTCATTTCTGAGGTGATCTCAGGAGCAATGGTAGGAAAGTAGGAAAGTGAGGGAAGGGAAAAGGGAAAGGAAAGAAGCCAAAAAAAGATGATTTAAGAAACCAATTGTGTTGTTAACAACTGGGGCTACAGCCTGTTGGGGACCCCCGGGAATAGAAGAGAACACACTTAAGAGTTATGCCACTCAAACAGTGAGCAAGCTGGAGCATTTACCCTCTTGTCTCTTTTCATCATTGGTTTGGGTTTACTTCCTGGGGGTCATCACCTCCCTAAACTTTTAAGCCTGCCCCATGTTTGACCAAAGGATACCAGATAAAGCCTGTAAGGAGAAAGCTGCATTTACCTGCTGAAAGCAAAGACTATTATTTCAGGGTTCATTTCTCTAGTTTTTCTGAATACACAGAGTACTTGCTGAAAGTAAACACCAGTGTGCACTGAAACAGTGAAAAGAGGAAGAAATGGGTGGAGCTCCACTTGTGTGAAGCTCAAGAAATTAACCCTCTTGGTCTGTTTTTGTTTTTCCTTCTATAAAATTGGATGATTATACTATCTTCATTATAGGATAATTGTGTGATTATATATATATATATATTATATATATATACATTATACAAATATATACATATTATATATATATATATAATGTATATATATATATATGACCCTTAAACAGTACATCATGAATACTTAATAAACATCACTTCCTCTTATGTTGAGGAACTTCTATTTTTAGCAAATATCATTATTTATAGTTCTATTGTATTATTCAGTTATATTCTTTGTGGAGGATTATTAGTTTGGCAGAAAAGGATGTCCTGCATTCAGGGAAAACTCTCTAAGGACAGGAAAACTCTGCTATATATATAGGTCAGCGATCAGAAATATTGGAGGAATTTATCAAATTCTATTAATGGTTTCCCCATTCATCACGGAATTAGGAACCATTCAGCATTAAAATTTGTTTTCAGATTGCACTTTTATTAAATTGAAATTTTGCCAAATTTCTAATATTTACTCTAGGAAGCCCTAAGATAATTTATAAAGTATACTAAACTCCTGTAAAACTTCCTTTCCGCTCTAGGGGATAGCACTATAGGTCATCATAAGACAGTGATGTTCCATTGCTAAATTTTTTGAAGATAAGAAATGCTTTTAAAAAATATTATCGGAGGCTAATTTTAAGTTGTTTCCAGAGAATTTGAGCCAACTGATGTGTGTGTCTGTGTGTGTGTGTGTGTGTGTGTGTGTGTGATCACCATAATCACTATCTTTGCTTAAATCCATTGTTCTATGTAGAGTAGGCAGCAGGTAACTTCTATCCCTGTAACTTTTATCCTTCTCTCTTATTTGTCAGTTAATTTGTTCATTTCCAATTTTGGTAGTTTCTGGGATACTGTATGGTGGTTCAAACTGCCTTTGTATGCACATTTATTCAGGTTAAATAGCAATTTGATTTCATCCCCATCAAATAAAAAAGAGAGAAAAAGTAGAAAGCATTTTTAACTTTGCTCTAAATTTTTATAATCCGAATTTTAGGCATGAATTAATGAGATTATGGCTGTGGCTTATCTCTCTCTTCCCTTTTTCTTGGCAATTGTCTTTCTTCCTACACACATATATGTAAATAAAATACATGTTGGAACTATTTTATTGGCCTCTGTAAAATAATATTGATTATCAATGTTAGCAATTTCCTTATAATTTTTTTAAAATTTTTATATGTTCTAAATGGTTTAGTATAAAAAAGATATCTAATATATTTTACCTAAGCGACCTAATTTTTATATGTAAAATAAATAAGCGCTTGGGGTGTCTGGAGAGCTCATTTCGTTAAGTGTCTGACTCTTACTCTCAGCTGAGGTCTTGATCTCAGGGTCATGAATGCAACCCTGTGTGGAGTCTACTTTAAAAAAAAGTCTCCTTTTGCACCACCTGGGTGGCTCAGTCGGTTAGGCAACCAACTCTTGGTTTTGGTTCAGGTCATTATCTCATGGTCTTGAGATCAAGTCCCATATCTGTCTCCGTGTTGGTCCCTGGGTATGGAGCCTGCTTAAGATTCTCTGTCTCCCTCTGCGCCTCCCTGGTTTGCCTGCACACAGGCACTCACTCTATGTCTCTCTGTCTCTCTCTAACAACGACAATAAAAAAGTGTTTGTTTCCTGTCAATTCTATACCAAGTAAGTGATGCAAAATCAATAATCTTTTAATATCTTTAGAATCTCTGGTTTTATTTTTGCAGACTGTGGGAAAATAAATAAGCTATTTTCTTTCCTTTTTATAAATTGTAGCAAATTTTGCTTCAAAAGCCTTTCATGAAGGCAAAAGCTCATGTTGGTTGTGGTGGTAGCAGCAGGCCTTTTTTAAAGAAAACTGCTTTTCACAGAGTTTATGCTTATTGGAATCAGAAGCTTATTAATTGTCAGTAAATATTTGTAGTTTCTAAATATGGAGAAATGTTCTTGCAAAAGAAATCAGGCAAAATACCCATTTCTTTCTCTTTGTTCCTTTCTTTCCCTGTACCTAACCAACTCTAATTCTACCCCTGCAGAGTAACCCCTGACTGAGTCAGCTCATTCAGATGTCTGGAAACCATGCTGGCTCCCTTTTTAGTCAACTTTTCCTCAGCAGATGTAATAATACCATTGGTAGATCTTTAGGGAATTTTCCTTTCTGCTCTTCACCCTCATTACTCCTGCCATCTGGTTCATTTCTGTTTTACTTCCATTCGGCAGATGTGCTCCCCTCACCCCTCCCACGCTGCCCTAAATGAATCTCTCTAGTTCAGCACGCCCATGAGTTAGGACAGGTCCAGGGACAGAGAAGGAATAATGCCAAGGTCTTAGGCCCATATTAAATCCCTTCAAAACAAGGAGACAATGTTTATACCTCTTCATAAGCCAAGACATTTCTTTTCTTTTGGCTCTATACAGTTAATATGAAAACAAAATCCTCATTCATTGCCAAATGAAGGTCATATTTTATAGGATCCATACTTCTGCTCTTCTTTCGGTAGAAACATTGTGGCTTACACCAGTGAAATTTGCCCAACATTTGACATTCCTGGAGTATAAGTGGCTACTTGCAAATAATTTGTTGAGTGACCAGTTATTGTTCACACTTTAAACATCCTTAAATGTATTAGGCAAGCCTAAGCATGTTCTTGTTCTTAAAGGCACATAAAAGATAAATTCCATCCTAAAGTAGATATTAGTTCTATTGAGAAACATGACTGAGTATGAAATAGCTAGAAACATTTTATTTTTATTCCTAAATTGTGAAGTACAGACTCTGAAATACAATAGAATTGCAAAGAATGAAGACTCAGTTCTGGGAGGAAGAAGAGAGAAAAGTGATAAAAGTGGATGATGAGGGCAGTTTGCCCACACTGAGATGAAAACACTAGACCTCTGTTTGAATCTCAAATTCCATTTAAATGTTATTCTAGATATAATGATCTAAGATTAAAGTTTTTAAAAGTATTACACATTCAAACCTGCTGAGAAGACAAGAATTAGATTACGCAGTAATTGATAAAAGTTAAGATTATTCTTCGTTGGCTAAGTCTACCTTCATTAGAAAATCTTTTTGTAAAAAAAGATTCTGCATCTCTATATTACCACGATTGATTTGGGCATTTTGTGGGATACAGCAATGAAGACATTAATACTTTATAAAAATATATGTGAACTTATGTGGAATAGCATGCTTTGAAATGCCTGCTGAACTTTTGAGGACATTGATTATCAGGGTGGGCACAAAAGATTTGGGGTAGGCAAGTGACAGTGGTAGGACTCTGTCTCCGGCATCATGGAGATTTCCTTGTCCTTGTTCTTGATTTCATTGACTCTGGAACCACGTATACTCCTTACGAAAACTTTTAAATGAAACCATAAAGAATCTGAGGGAATATCCCAATATAAATAAGCTCTGAAATGCAACAAACTTGGGGTTCAAAATAGAACTAATGAATCATCTCACTGATAAAGGATGTAGTTTGTAGTAAAAAAGTGTATATGAAGTTATATAAAATAGAGCTAATAGTTCTAGATATATTAGAAATAATCATAGTTTTATTTAATGAATAAACTTGTATGTGCATCTTTTTGTTTTCAAACTATTTTTCAGATTAGTATAGTTTCTCAAAAAAATAGTATGACTGACATGTATAAACCTGTAAGAATGCATCTGCATGTTTTTATGTATTATGAAAAATGTATAACTCTGAGTTAAGAATTTTGGAATAACCTGTCGTTTTTTTTCCTTTCACAGGAAATCTGATTATCATATAAATTCAGACCTAAGTACTCAGTGCTGAGAAACATGGAATCACTGAATTATATGGTAAGAGGGATCTGAAACCTCATTATATCCAACAATATTTTATTACTTTTAGAGTAAATAAGTGTAAGAATGTCAAATAGAAAACTCTGCCATCTTTTAAAGGTAATTATGTGCACAGAAAACGCAGAAGTTCAAAACCTGGAAGAAACCAAGGCTCACCTCTCCATAGCATACTAACATAATAGAGTTAATGCCAAATAAAAACTATATTGCCTATTTACTACTGTAATTACTAAACTAGGTGTTTTACATGGTAGAACTACTGTGTGTTTATTGATTTGGAAGTCATGGAAACCTGAAATGTCTGAGGGATTATGCGAATAGGAATTGTACCTGGACTGACTACAGATTAGGCATTTAGATTTGGGTGAGATTGATTTGGGGATCAGAAAATAAACTGGATATTAAAGGGATATTCTACAGAAAAAGAGGACCCACATGTAGTTCTTAGGGGAAAAAAAAAGACAACCAAGGAAGTCAGGTAATTAATAAAGGAGAGAGTCCTAGTCATCTAGTTTTAAAGGAAATGTGCCTTCCAGTGTGTTCACATGCCACCAGGATTAGAGAATAAGAACATCAGGGGCGCTCCTGGGTGGCTCAGTTGGTTAAGTGTCTGACTTCATCTCAGGTCGTGACCTCCCAATTCACAAGTTCGGGCTCAGCATCAGGCTCTGTGCTGACAGCTCAGAGCCTGGAACCTGCCTTAGATTCTGTGTCTCCCTCTTCCTCTCTCTCTCTCCCCACTCACACTCTGTCTCTCTCTTTCAAAAATGAATAAACATAAAAAAAAAAAAAGAAAAGAACAACAGGAAGAGCGAATGTGTGTGAAGCTGAGAGAAGAGATCTAATTAAAAGAGAGAATTTGAGCTCAAAGCCAGAGCTCAAGGTTCCAATGACAGCAAAGTGTCTCTGGAGTTGGGAAATGATGGAACCTGAAGTCAGAAAGGAAGGTGTAGCTTTAGACACAAAAAGATGAAATGAGGACTTTTCTGAGATTTGAAAGAGAGACTAAAGGGTGAGGGCAAACAGAACATTGAACTGAGACAAAGATAAAAGCTGAAGCTCAGGAAGTCAGCCTTCCTAGGCACAGTGGTGGGACCTACCATGGGTTGAGAAGAGAAAGGAGATACTAGATCTTAGAAGAGAAAAAATCTGAAACAATTATGGCTGGGCATAGATGGAGGAGCTAGCAGGAGATAAATAAAAGGACTGATTAGCAGCAATAAGAAACAAGTTGCAGTTGTATTATCGTACTTTATAAGAAAGAGTAAGAACACTGGTTTTATATTAAAAAATACTTTGACTTATGTCCTGGTGTCATATTTTGACCAAACAGCTTTATGGTGGTTATTGATATTAAATGCTCCCTGTTGAGGTGACTCAGTTTGCACAATGAGTAAGTGATGTTGTACCCATAAGGAAAACAAAAATCTGTGTTTATTATTAACGTTTACTATGCAAAAAAAAAAAAAAAAAAAAGCTCAAACTCTCTTGATTAACTTTATTTTTATAAACAGCATCACTGTTCCAACTGTGTTCGACTCATTTTTATCATGGGTCTAAGAACAAAGAAAATCTTATAAAATCATTGTTTTCTCAAGCTTAGTTCAAAATGAGGCAAAAAACATCTGTGAAAACTGGGCAAGAGAAAAGCCAAGATATCCAGTCTGCTTCCATAAAGGAAAAAATGACATAGCTGAATCTGAAGGTAACAATAGAAATGGGTCGCCCTGCTATAACCTCAACAAGACATTTTCTGTACATTTGGATTTTTGTTTTGTTTTGTTTTTGTATATACTGGGCATTGGAAAGGAAGAAAAATATTAAGCAAATGAAAATGCTTTTATGTCATAAATTCACACAACACTGCCAAATCCAAGGAGCAAAATACTATTTTTGTTCCATATCTTGATATACAACAAATAGACACAAGTGTGTCTCAGTCTTTCTAAAATATAAGCAGCAGGACATGGAGGTAGAATGGAGCCTCTCTAAATGTCTGGCTAACACAATGACAGAGTGAATATTTGGAAAGCAAACCGAGCAAAGAAATATAAAAACTTCCATGATATTGTATAATTAAAGTCAAAGGAATTTATGACATAAAAATGGCTTTTCCTCAAATTTATTTTAGAGTGTACTGGCTGCTAACTGAAGCAAAAGATAAAAAGTGATCAAGTGATATTCATAGTGAACACTGAACTAGAGTTCAACATAGGTCAAAATGTTCAAGTCAAATACTGCTCAGGGATTACCATCATTGCTGTGCTGAGCAGAAACAGATAAACGTGTTGGGCCCAGGGATTACTGATTCTCAGTTTATAAGCATAAACCACCAAACCTCTACAAATTACATGTATAAAACCTTAACTGACCACCAACATGAGGTCCATTTGATGAGACTATATTCAGATACTACTTTTTCTTCTGCCCAGGTTTAAACCAATGCTGTTTTAAATCATTGTGTAAGAAGATGCATTTAAACTTCACTAATTATTTTAATCTTACTTTCCATAACATTGTTCCATTGTCTTTTTTTTCATTTTTAACATAAATTTTACATACATGATAAAGAACACAGACATACTTTAAAGAAAACTAAACAATCTGCTGGTTAAATGTACAAGTAAACAGGTATCTCAATAATGTTAAATAAGATTATCAAGTC
This sequence comes from Paguma larvata, assembly GCA_030068075.1. Lineage (NCBI taxonomy): Eukaryota > Metazoa > Chordata > Mammalia > Carnivora > Viverridae > Paguma > Paguma larvata. The sequence continues at coordinate 52,415,497 of CM057826.1, read as the reverse complement.
TTAATTATGTTTTAGGTCTATATTATTTTAATATGAGTATAGTTCAAGAGATGTCCACTAGAATTCGGCCTATCATGCATGTGCAGACATACAAAGATTTTTTGAAAAGCATTGGAAAAATTATTTTTACTCCACTTAATTGCCTATGTACTTCCTTTAATTTCTATGTGGAGGTTGGAGGAGAGGAGTAGACAACAGAAAAGCATAGAGAGGAAGGAAGGGAGGAAGGAGGAGAAAGGAAAGAAGGGAAATAAGGGGAGGGAGAGAGAGAGAGTAGCTCCAGATAACTGAATGGTAAGTTAACTTCTAATATAATACAAGAAGCTGAAGGCGGACTGGAGACCTAGTATGTAACCGACTTCATGAGCTTCAGTTAGTCACAGCCTTTGAAAGGGTTTTGATTTCCTCATGAGATTGGTAGTCTAGAATTTAGACTCCAGGTTACTTCTTTAGGTAACTGTTAGTTTTAACAGAATAGTTAGTTCTATTATTTTAACATATATTCGATTTTTATCACCGAATAACAAAATGAAAGACCCTTGTTTGAGAACAAGAACGGATAAAGAATTGTTTTGAAAAATTGGAGGTAATTGTGGTATTCAGGAGAGAAGGGAATTTTGATTGTTTGCTTGCTGTGCTCTAACACATTCTTTCTTGCATTGATTGGGAATAATTGGCAAATGCATCTCTGTCAGATTTATTGATCATTTTGAAGACAGCTCAACTAGGTTTATATGCGGATATAATCATGTGGGAGTAACAAGCTCGCAGAATGCAAGACTTTCTACCACTATGCAGAGTTCAAGGTTTCAACATTCCCATTTTCCTTCCTGCTTTATCCCCAGACTTTTAAATAATGACAAAAACTTAACGCTGCACCCTTTGGTTGTATCAGTAGTCATTGTTCACTCACCATCTGTGACACAATTTGTACTGATCTTTTTTGTGTAAATGATTTAATATTGAGATATTATTTATCTTCTCTATCACTATTATTTATCTTTTTTAGGACTGTTGACTCTTGAACACCAAGGGTTTGAATTATGCAGGTACACTTTTATGTGAATTTTTCTCAATAATTATATTGGAAAATTTTTTGGATTTGTAACAATTTGAAAAAAACAGATGAACCATGTAGCCTAGAAATACTTAAAAAATTAAGAAAAAGGTACTATTCTAGGAATACAGTATATAATACATAACACAAAATATGTGTTGACTGTATTATTGGTAAGGCTTCCGGTCAACAGTAGCCTGTTTGTAGTTACATTTTTGAGGAGTTAACAGTGATAAGCCGATTTTCAACTGTGCAAAGGATGATGCATTGATGAAAGGTCAACTGTATTCTTTATTCCTTGTAATCTTAAGTCCCATGTTCAACGGTCAGAAATATTCTACTCTTGGGGCGTCTGGGTGGCTCAGTCAGTTGAACTTCTGACTTCGGCTCAGGTCATGATCTCGCTGTTGATGAGTTTGGGCCCCACATCAGGCTCTGTGCTGACAGCTCAGATCCTGGAGCCTGCTTTGGATTCTGTCTCCCTCTCTCTCTGCCCCTCCCCTGCTCACGCTCTCTTTCTCTCAAAAATAAATAAACATTAAAAAAAAAAAAGAAGACGAAATATTCTACTCTTGGCAGAGGAACAGATTTTGTATCTGACTAGCCTTTATTTCTTAGGAATTTACTGCATCTGTCACTATTTCTCCCTTTTTTTGGACAATTACTCTCAAGTATTTACTGACTCTTATTTCTGCAATACATTTAAAGTGTTTGCCTCCTGCATAGATAATTTCTAGCATCTCCATCTCTCCTTTGCTTAAAGAGGAAATTCTCCAAAAAATATTGGTCATACAAAATGCCAAGCTTAAAACATAATCAGATTTGATATTTTCTTGAGAAAAGAATTGTATGATTTAGTCTTTCTTGTAGCGATTAGAGACAACATGAGATGAGAATCATAGTCTACGTGACTATGATACAACTTTCGCCTTAATTTTGGTTTCCCATTTATTTTACTTATAAGCAACCTCATATTAAATATACATACTTACTAAGTGAGAGTTGATACGAAGGCAGTGTAGCATAGGGAGTAGAATAAGGGCTCTTTTATCAACTGCCATGGTTTGAACACAGTCACTGTTATGTACTAGTTGTGTAACTCTGGGCAACATCATAGGATTTTTGTGATTATGATATAGTGTGAGTATATAAGATACCTAGGACATTGCTTAGCATATAATATAGGATCCATAAGAGTTGGAACACCTGACCATCCTAGTTTTCATGCTATTTGGGGGTATATTAATTTACTACTAAATACAATTATGTTTTTTAAGGCATAATATTTTATTTATACAAAATTATACACAATGATGAAGATATCATTATAACTATAAATTCAGTTGTTTATTTATGTACCAGGAAAAAATTATGAATATATTGTAATCTATATTTAAAACATGCAAAAGGCACATGCTTACACAACACTCTGTAACTACTACTGCTATTACTACTAATTATATAATTACTAGAATATATTTGTGCAACTGCCTACATACAAAAAGAGCAGTTTCAGAGATGATGAATATACACATGGCAACTTTAAAAAGCAGACAAAATATTAACACAATTTGCAAGATGATTATTAATGATAAAAATACCATATTGCATGTAAAGGGACAAATTTAAAAAAAATAAATTAACCCATGGCAGCTGGGTGACTCAGTAGGTTAAGCGTCTGACTTTGGCTCAGGTCACGATCTCACAACTCACAGGTTCAAGCCCCACATCAGGCTCTGTGCTAACAGGTAGGAGCCTGGAGCCTGCTCTAGATTCTGTATGTCCTTCTCTCTCTGACCCTCCCCTGTTTGCATTCTCTCTTTCTCTCTCTCAAAAATAATAAACATTAAAAAAAATTTTTTAATAAAATGAATTAATCAGAATGTGAGAAAACAATATGGTATAGTGGAAGCAGTGTGAGTGTTGGAATTGGAGAGACCCAGCTACTTGAATTACTAAATCTATTACTTCTGACAAGTTGTTAAACTTCTCTGATTTGGGGTTTCTTCATTTATATCTATGCTAATAATTTCACTTACCTCTCATAGATTATATATTCTTCCCCATTACCCATTATGGAAGTTATGTGCAAATTTTTTGAAGTTGCCTAAATATCCTAATAATGTAGAGTATTATTAATCATAATATATACCAGAAAATATCTTACTATTTTCTAGTAATTTGTGACGATATGTTTTAAGGTACATGAATTGACCCATAAAAGTGTGATACTCACTATGTTTGCGAGACATTCTTCATATTATAAATGAAGAAATCCTAGCTATGTGATCTTACTTGAAAAATGGAATGTAAACTAACATTTATTGCCTATACTGCACCAGCATAATGCTACTCTCTTATATGTTAACTCATTTAATTCATTTTATGTTAACCCATTTAATTCAGCCAATAAATGTACGAGGAAGCCTAAAGATGACTAGAAAGAAATAGCCTTTTAATTCATTTTGCGTCCCTACTTCAATAAATGCCCAAGTCAAAATTCACTTTTTCTATGACTGTTTTTTTCTTTTTACATCTTCTATCTTTCTTCTGTAATATACTTTATACTCCCTTCTGAATTTATGCATTGATAAGACGTAAACTGAGAATCAAGAACTGAATACTATAGCAATTTGTGTATTAGGTCACATAATAAGGAGACAGCTAATTAGTAGGATGACCGTGAAGTAGGTAGACTGCTTGGGTTTCCAGTCAATAGACCAAATCTTGGAAGGACAATTTAGGTAAAAGGCCAGGATAGGAAACCAAAACAGATACTTTTGTTTCTGAGCCTTAGGTTTTAGGCAGGGGCATGGCTACCAGTAAAGGGGATATGAATCAAGATTCTGCATGCAAGAAAAGAAGTCTAAATAGAGTTAACATGATGGTTGCTTGGCCTCTTGATTTAGAATATGTCTGGTCTCCAGATGGATGAAAGCTAAATTTATAAAGACTAAATGAGACTTACTGCCATTGTTAGGTCAGTGTTTTTCAAAATCTGTTCGTCATGATACCAATATACAAATTTCCCTATATGTGAATTTCCCTGTTCACATTATATAATAAATGCACTAAGAAATCTAGCAATAGAGAAATCTATTTAATTCTGTTTTATCCATGTTTCCCTAAACTATTTGTAACAATATACTTTCCTCACATAGTATCTTTTAATATCCCTCACAAGTGTTCTACAAAACATGGACATGTGTTATTTTATAAAAATGTGTCCCCCAATTGTGTATGTGTGTGTGTGTGTGTGTGGGTGTTAAGTGAAATATAGGGAGGATACACAAGTTTATTAGCATAGGTTTATGGGCAAAATAACTTGAGGGGGAGCTGAGAAAGGAGTCAAGCAGGAAAGGAAGGGAAGGGAAGAAGTTAAAGCAAATAGCCAACAAATAAGAATCTAAGTAGGAATATTTATTCCAGATGAAATGAAATTCATAGAACCTACTGAACAAGTCTATAAACAAGTAAATGAAAAGATACCATCCATGTTAAAGGGTAAGAATTTGTGAAACAAACAGGCAAAAATAAAATGAGAATAGTAAGATGTGAAAAAGAAGCAGTTAGAAACACTGGCAATGAAGAAAATACTGAGATTATAAAGAAAATCACAACAGATGGGATAAACTCTAATTTGGAGACATAGGTATAATGAATTGAAATGCATTATTGAGTAATTAAATTTATCTAATATTTACATATGCTATACCAAGTTCTTTTTCTTTTGAAATAGATTTTTTGAATTTTAATCATATAGAAGTCTATTACCAAATTCTTTTTAAGGTGCTTCATAAATGAATCAATCTCCTAACAACTCTATGAGGTACACTACTATTGTCACTATCTTACAAATGAAGAAGCTGATGTTTAGAGGTTAAGAAACTTGCTCAAAACCATATGACTGGTAAGTAAAGAATTCACTCCAAGCACTGTCCATACACAGACAAACAGATAAAAGCATGAATGTCAATTAAGAAACCTAGAAGATAGATAGATATGAGTTATCAGAATGGCACCGTCTAACTTCCAAATAATGGTTAACTTTCAGAAGCAGGGGAGAAGTTATTGATTATGGTGTTTAAGTGGAATCTATGGCTTTATATTTGTTTTAAAATGATAGAACCCATTGACGAAAATACAGAAAGATGGCAACATCTCTTAAGTTTGGTGATGGGTATTTGGATCTACAGATGTTTGAGAAAAATCATGAAAATTAAAATTTAAGATTTAAAAAGTGATCTGAGAACAGAATGTATAGAGTTTCATTTTGCAAAAATAAATTATACGTGCAAAAGAATGAAAGAAACACACCATTTTTGTTGTTACATATTGTTATTGCTTTTATAAATGTTCTTATGTTATTTACGATGTTCCTGTAAAGAACAATTGCTAAGGCTTTGCTATCCCATCCAGAGCTCAGTGCATATTTTCAAAGTTAGATTTATTATATATCTGGCCATATTTTCCAGTTGCATAGTTTGGCTACATTGTGAAAAACTTCATGCATCACTCTTGGGAACAATTAAGAGATCTTTTGAGCAAACTTACCAGTAGATTATGGAATATGACATCACTTTCTTATATATTTTATTTCAACTTTTGTAATTTTTACCAAAGCATATTCTAAACTCTTCAACTTTCCAAAAATAAAAAGTAAAACTGATTGTTTTTAAAACTTGAATTAGGGACACCTGGGTGGTTCAGTCGGTTAAGCGTCCGACTTTGGTTCAGGTCACAATCTCACAGTGTGTGGGTTTGAGCCCCGCGTTGGGCTCTGCACAGACAGCTCAGAGCCTGGAACCTGCTTGGGATTCTGTCTCCCTGTCTCTCTGCTCCTCCCCAACTCATGCTCTGTCTCTCAAAAATTAATTAAACATAAAAAAAAAACCACTTGAATTAGTTTAAATGAACCAACCAAATATTTTCATTAAAATGTCCCTAAATAACAGGATTCTACTAATTTATACTAGAAAATGCTATCTAATAAGGTTTTTATTTTTACAGATTTCTATTGTGTTGAATATATCTATTGCCAAATACAATCAATTCTCAAATGACCACTCTTTAAGACAAGTATATGACATCGCTGAAAATATTGATTGGGATAAACTCAGGCTCTTCTCATTAAATGTTCTCTCTGGGCTGGAGAAAAGTAGAAAATGCAAACAAGTAAACAGTGTTCACCATCATTTAAAAAATTCCATGGGTAGAAGGAGGAGACAGACACTGGCTCTTAATGTTTATTTTATACTAGACCCTTTATAACAGAATTTCAGATTATTGATCGACATTGCCTGATTCCATTTCATTGAGTCCCATGAGAGTTGAAATTGCAGACTGAGATAACTAAAAGTACCAAGTTCATCATGTTTAAAACTGCTTTTTCAGGGTATTGCTTTCCCTCTGCTACTTCAGTGCTATTCCTCCACCACTGAGAGGTTGTAATTGCAAAATGGATGTAGGGGAATAGCTTTTAAAAAAAAAAAAAAGAGCAGGTATGATCTAATGTCATATTGTCTGTGATGTGTGTCTGAAAGATTTATGCCCTGATTAAAGAAGCCTTGATTGAATTTTCTGATAGAAAATTGTTTTGGTCATTGGCACATGTGTTGCATATTCTTTGATCCAAAGTCTGTTTCGCTTATTGCTTGAAAAGTTAAGAGAAAGGCCTAAGGAAGAAAAATACTGTAAGTAGAAAGGAGGTAAAATGTATTATATAAATCAAGCAGGCACTGGGATTTAGTGGCCAATAATTTATGGTCAAAAGTTTCCAATGCATTCTCATTTTTAGTTGACATTTCAACCACTTATTCATTCACTCATTCACTCACTCAACAAATATTTATTTATTCAACACAAAGAGTGTATATTCCTTTGTGCCAGGCATGGTTTTAGGCACCAAGTATACATTATACAGTATGACAGGGACAATGTTCTCTAGTTTGTAGTGACAGCTGTCAGCCAGTAAACAAGGAAAGGAAGGAAGGAATGAATATTTCCAATAGTGACTAATGCTATAAAGCAAATAAAACAGAGTTTGAAGTAATAAAAAGTAATGGAAATGGAGAATCTTCCCTAGATTAAATATAGGTTACAAATGGCCTCTTTGAACATTTAAAAGGGCTGACTATGTAGCTTACTAAGGGTAAGAAGGATGAAAGGAAGGAGTAGTCAATATAAGAACATTCTAAGCAAAAACAACAAATCCTAAGCCCTAAAGGGGAAGTGAGCTTGGCTTAGTCTAATACTGAGTAGACTAGTGATGGGTGGAATATTTCAGGTGTGAAGTTTATAAGATTATAGAGAGAGAATCAAGAGTTCTCTATGGAGGTCAATGTTGCTCAAATCTTTGTGCACATGTGAATCATCTGAGGAATGTTTAAAACTATCAGCTGCTAGGTTGAACTTGAAGCCAATTCAATCAAGATGGACAGTATCTACACATCAGTTGAGAATCACTCATATGAAGCTTTGCAGGTCATGGAACGGATTCATATTTTATTCCAAGTGCAAGATCGACACATTTCTTCTTGAATGTCTTGTGGCTTATATCTAACAGTAGATTGGCAAAACTCTTACTAAACACATCAACAAACACCACCATCTTATCAGATCAACTCTTTATGTAACAAAACTTAAGAATTTCCCATACCCAAATATTTAATAAATACATTTTGCCTTTCCTAATTTACTTTCACATATCCTTAAATGCGCGTCAAACTATTACCACTCCTTCAACCTCCCAAGAAGTTCCTTTCCTCTCTTGTCTTACATTTGCCTGATCACAGGCACAAACACTGGTGATTTCAAAGTTACAACAGGAATATTTCTTAAAGCATCCAGGGTCAGACAACCATGAAATTTAAGAGGGTGAGTTGACCTCTTAAGCAGTAGCTTCTTTTTCCACAAGGAATGGAAGAATTTTAAATGTGTCATTAATTTTTTTGATTTCAGGAATATAAACCCATCTCCAGGTGAATCCAAGTAGCAGACTTATTTAGTATCATCAATCTTGACTTTCAATTCAAAATGCTTGTCCTGGAAGCTCTAAGTGCTCCTTAGTCCAGACATGTACTCAGGGCTTTGTATGAGTTATATTAGAATGGTTGACAGTATGCTGTATCTTTAAAATAAGCAAGTTTTTAAAATTATATGTGATCATACTTCTCAGCCTTCTACTAGCTTTTACTTTGCTGCCAAAATTCTTGTTTTCCTTAATGGGTTGTTTGGAGAACTACTGATGATAATGCACTGGGAACTGAAAAGAGTGGAAAGAATAGATTTGAGATGGTTTCATCACCTTCTGTTTTGAAGTTCATAAAGTTCTATAGAGAATGGAGACAAAAGAGGTGTTAATTTGATTTGAGGCCATGAAGGGAAGATTTAAGAATTTAGAATAATTTTGAAGATGTTGATAACTTTAGAAAAAAACACACCATCAACTTTATCTCCTGTTCTTTTGATTAAAGGCACTGGTAGTGTTTTCTGGGCCAAAAGCAAATGGTGCAGATTTTATGTATTTGATTACCTTTATGTTGAATGAAATGGATAGGAGAAAGGACAATGAGGCCAAATAAGATTCAACTCCACTGCGTCCATTTATCAGATCCTGTGAGATTAACACCATTGATATACAATTCTCATTAGAAGATTTTGTTTCTCTCAAGGACATTGACTCCCTGGTGCCCTGATCCTAAATTGGAGTTTTATGAATCTTGATTACCTTGTGGAAAATGAAATGTATCAGAGAATTCAGCTTTGCATCTATTTGTGCAGGGGAGTTAAATTTATTTCCTGCCAACATCAGCAAGTCTGATTTTAGAGAATGCAGCTCATTAGAATAAGTTAACCATATTAGAATATATGCTGCTCCATTCCTCCCTGCCAGCTGCTCTGGGTGCTACAATGCATCCTGAGAAGCCAAAGAGAAAGCAGACCTCCCCTTTACCTCATTCACTGATTTTGTTCAGAGTAGGAAATTGGTTCAAATAAAGAAAACTTTCTAACAGGCAGGGTTTAGAGATGTCCTGCATTAGGACTCAGGCAAGAGAAATCCCTATCAGAAACTGCAGGACTACCACAGAGCCCATGCAGCCACAAATTCAAGCCATAAGAAGCACAAGGGAGTTAGAATGCAGAGAGACACTTACTGGTACAGCGGCCAGTTTCTGGTTGATATATTTGAACTCTCTTTTCTTCTACCAATTTACAACTACGGAAAGATTTTGCTTATGTTCTTGGGATCAATATCTATTCTGTTTTTTACCTTTTTATAATCTTTGCTTCCATAGGTATGATCTATTCCATTTTTTTCCCATTCCTAATGTTGTTTGTGTTTTCCAGGTCATTATCTTCTACTTGCATTATTATGCTATTTTCCAAATTAATCTCTGCCCTCAAATTTCCAGAGAACATTGCTCCACTCATCAATATACACACAAAAGCACACACTTGTTCTTACACAGAAAATTCCATTATTCTGGTACACCTGGATGGCTCATACAGTTAAGAGTCTGACTCTTTAGCTCAGGCCATGATTTTAGCTTAGGTCATGATCTAATGATTCTTGAGATTGAGTTCCAAACTCAGAGTCTGCTTGGGATTCTCTCTCTCCACCCGCCTCTCTGCCCCTCCCTTCCATGCCCTCTCTCTCTCTCCCCCTTTCTCAATATAAATAAACTTAAAATAATCTATTATTCCAAATCTTGGTAAATTTACTAAAATATAATTGATAAAATTTCACTAATAGTCACTAAAATCATTAAATATTGATAGCAAAATATTGATATGCTTCACTATATCATCTCACTACTTGAAAATCTCAAATGTCTCTTCATTTAGGATGAAAACCAAGCACCTGGCCCTGACAGCCCTACTACATGTGACAATTCAGATTGATACTGGATCACAGAGATGAAGTAACCATCATTGGGAAATTACACATAGAGTGCTTAACATACTACCTAACACATTGAAAGACCTCAGGAAAATACTGTAGTCAACATCACCATTAAACTATTTCAATATAAAGTGACCTTAGAATAATCAGGCTGCCAGCTCATGGTTTCCTAAATATTTGAAGTTGTCATGTGAATTGCCACGTCCACACTTATTTTTCCCCTCTCCTTTTAAATACATACACACACATATTGATATATCTCCTTTTAAATACATACACACACAAATTGATATATCTCCTTTTAAATACATACACACACATATTGATATATCTCTTTTTAAATACATACACACACATATTGATATATATATATATATCTTGATTTTCTTCAAGACTTAGGAAGGGCACATAGGGTAGGAGACAGGAAAAAAAGGCTCTCTCTGCTGTCTGAATCCATCATTTTGAATCCTGTCTTCACTATTTCCTAGTTCCATACAAGCTGGTAACCTCTCCAATCCTCAGTCCTCCTGTCAGCTGAATAGGACAATCACAACACTCACCCTCTGGTGAGAAGAGAAAGAAATAATGCATGTCTAACACTTAATATAGCACACGTCACATAGTAGACACTCAACTGATATTTTTTTGAATAATCAATTTCAAATTTCATGTTCTCTGCCAATTATTTTTTCTCAAACAGCTCAGCCCCTGGTGGTTCAATCTTTATTTTAAAAATGGTCTCTGCAACTCACTTTGCCAGAGCCCAGCTCCGGCAAGTCCAAGAGTCCCTGAAGGATGAACCATGTTGGCCTGGTGAATGACTAGAGAGAACTGCGTGGTTTCTGGAATCAGGCAGGCGTGCTTCTCTGCCTTGCGGATGCCAGGATTTTTATTCAAAGGTAGTAAGTGACATTATATCAAGGAGCAAGTGACATTCCATCAGTAAGCATAGTTTGATATCTTTAATAACAATATGTTTTATCAGCAAGGAGGGATTTCCTCAATCTTGCAGGTTGTTTTCAAGTTAATTAGCATATAAATTTAAGGCAGGGGGAGAAAACAGGGTGTTACCTAGGCCTAGGTTAATTATCTATAAACAGGCCAGGAGTCATTCTGCCTATTCTTCCAACTACAATGGGGGAGGTGCCACCCATCTGGCAAGGACGGAATTCCCAGTGCTCGTCCTTTGCTCACGAGTGAGTACATTTACACAGTCTCCTTCAGATGTTATCCTTCAATGCAGCACATTCCAGGTCCCCTTTTTTATTTGAATGTCATAAAACAAAAGAGCATTACATCCTTTGAGGCCAAGGAGGGCAATTCAAGAAATCCAAGCCTGAAAGGTTATTTAGAAGGTGGTAAGATGGGGCACCATTTGATTAGCAGGAGCCTTGCTGTGACTGCCTTCTCACACAGGGAAGCAGCTCAACCTGTATGCTCAAGATGGCTCCCAGCATCACTTGGTGTAGAATCCTTGCCTTATTATTCCACTATCACCATTTTGAGTTACTTAATTTTTGTTGTATATTAACTTTTACTCTCCAAAATGGCTGTTGACTTTTAGAAAAAAAACAAAGAATTATACTCTGCCTCTCCATGGTGTATGTAGTCACTCATTCATTCAACAAATACACACTGTCATGTTGAATTAAGACCACTTGTATTACAGAGTCTCTGATCTCATGGGATTAAAGTCTTACAGGAAAAAAAACAGATATAATATTGAGAAGAGTAGAATCAATTAATTAGTTAACATTGAAGCAAATATTGTTAATTTTACATCATTAATAGAATGAATATATATACATTGTATACACATGTATAGAGCCTAAAACTAAGAAGAGGGAGTTTAGGGATGCCTGGGTGGCTAAGTCAATTAAGTGTCCAACTTTGGCTCGGGTCTTGATCTCACGGTTTGTGAGTCCAAGCCCCACATAAGGCTCTGTGCTGACAGCTCAGAGCTTGGAGTTTGCTTCCGATTCTGTGTCTCCCTCTCTCTCTCTGTCTCTCCTCTGTGTCTCCCACACTCTGGTCTCTCTCTCTCTCAAAAATAAGTAAACATTAAAAAAAAAAGAAGAGAGAGCTTATATCATGCCGTGGTAAAGAATCAGTGACTCAATGCTTTTGAAATTTTACTTCTTACCATGTCATCTTTAGATGAGATGAAGTATTGGGGGTATTACTCATTTCTCAGTTTCTTTGGATTTGGCAAATATTTCCATTAATAATTCCTGTTTTCTTCAAAGTATGAGCATGATTCAGAGAGCCTTATATCATTTCCTGGCTAGTATTCTCTATTAATTATTATCAAAATAACTTTACATCTTTAGCACATGATTGGGTGTCCAAACTGTCGCTGAGCTGCTGAAAAGCAAACAAGACACAGAGGATGGAACAGTGTGTTAGCAACAGCTGCTCAAACCTAATATGTAGAGTCTGTTAGCTAAGCTAGCACTGAACAGTAGCATTTAACAAGAACATTTATCAGGGGAAAAAGGAGTGCATGAGAGAGAGTAGTGTTTTATTGATCTGCAGAAGTTTATTTTTCCATTCTACAATGTTAAAGTAATCAATTTCTTAAATAAAGCAAAAGTACCAGCATTGATAATCTCAATGATGTTTTAAGTTTTCTAGGACAACAGAGGTATCATATTGACATTGTAATAACACAAATGCCAGGCTTGATTGTGTTTGACACATTCACTGGTAGGTTTTGATTGCTAGAATTAATCCCTCACTGTGAAAGAGATGTTTTCAAGATGTTTGGTTTAGGGCTTGTGAATTAGAAGGATATAAAGGACTTTTTATTTCATCCTCTCTTAGTTGCCAGAGACATTTCATGATCACAGAAAGTTGAGAAACCAAGGTGGGATTGTAAAAATAAGAGAATATTTAAAGGGCCAAACGGGCACTTTTAATCTATATTATATAACAACCCCTAAGCCTGAATGTGGGGAATGAGTTTAGGGATTTCCTGAGCATGCAGTGATAGGTTAACAAGGCATAGAGAATTAGAAAACCATAGGATGTATATACCCAAGTTTGGATAAACAAGATTAGGTAAATAAGATTAGGTAAAGTATAGGACAAAAGTATAGGAATAGAGAACCTCAGGCTGAAATCTTCCAAGATGAAGTAAACAAAATTAGGTATTCAGGGCAGAAATGTCCCCCAATTTAGTACAATAGCAGAAAGCTGCTTTCACAGGAAGTAAGGACCAAATTAAGTAAACAGGTAAACAGGGCTATAGACCACAGGGGGAGGGAGTTGCCCATAGCAGAGCTAATTAGCAAAAGAAAGGTGCATTATTGACCCTGAGACAGCATGCTCTTTCTTCTCCCCTTGACCAGTTTAAGTAAACATAGGTGGTGCCTCACATCTATTGTAAACTACCTCTGCCTGGTGCCAGGATTTTCTTTTGTACTAACCCAAACCCCTAACACCACATATCTTCAAAACCCTCTTTCCCTCATGCCAATGAGTTAATGTTCACAATTTTATGCCTCTTTGTGTGTATGCCCATCGCCACACTTGTAAGCCTTCTGATCCCAATAAAAGCAGAGCAAGGACCCTTACTCAGGGCTCTTGTCTCCTCTCAGACATTATCCTCTCTCGCATTTTTAATCCTGCGTTCTGCTTTTCTGGACAAGAAAGAACTCCAGATCCAGAGTCCATGACACATGAACATTTATTAATGGCTTAATTTATCATTAGTATTTGTTTATGATCATTATGGTACTAATTTAACATAGCATATAGGTGTGTATTGTTGAAAGTCTTTCTTTAAAGCATATTTTCATACCAGAGATCACTATTTACTGAGCTTCCCACCACTGATTCACATTTCGTTTGTTTTCTCCAGTTAATCAGACCCACTCCTATTGTGTCCCCTGCCAAAGTCAGAATACAGTTACAGATAAGAAGGATAATAAGGAGGCAATTGACATAAGCAATTGATTTCACCCACAAGAAGATATATGTCATATTGTCATTAAAAGTTTCCCTAACTCTGGGGGCACCTGGCTGGTTCAGTACACAGAGCATGTGACTCCAGATCTCAGGGTCATGAGTTCAAGTCTCATATAGGGCATACAATTTACTGAAAAAATAAAAATGAATTAAAAAAAATTTTTTTAAGTTTCTAACCCTGGTCAACTCCCAGCACATTTTTGATGGTCTGTTTTAAAGTTATTATTCAATTCAGGGATACAGAAAAAAACAAAAAACTGACCCCTTGATACATCCTTTTACACTTTTTATTTTACTTCATTTCATTTTTACATTTCCCTTTTTTAAAACAATGTTTATTTATTTATTTTGAGAAAGAGCAGGAGTTGGGGAGGGGCAAAGAGAGAGGAAAGAAAGAATCCCAAGCAGGCTCCACACTGTCAGCACAGAGCCCGTTGCACGGCTAGAACTCACCAACTAGGAGATCATGACCTGAGCCAAAATAAAGTCAGTCACTTAGCCTATGGAACCACCCAGGTGTCCGTTAAGCAGTTTTACATTTCTGAATAAAGATAATATTAAAAATATTCTATGTATATATCACTGATTATATGGAAGGCACTCTGCAAGCTCTAGAGATGTTTGACAGATTTTAAATTCAAACCATTTTGTTATTTTTAAAAAGCCAATGTACCAATTCAGATAAGAACCAAAGAAATGTGCTAAAATGTAAAAGGAAAAACAATTGAATATATTTTTCAAATCAGTTTTAAATCATCAGTGAAAGAAAAATATTTTAACTACTGAAAGATTAACATGCTATTTTCCTCAAGTATGGGCAGTAATCCAAGAGATTGCAAAAACAAGAAAAACTTAACTTGTACAAATTTTGGCATATAAGCCCACATAGACACAAGTGTATATTTAAACACAGTCTTGGGTTTTGTTTTGTTTTGTTTTGTTTTAATTAAATGTATCTTGGGAAAAAGTCCTCTATGATAGGTGCTATTGAAAGGTTAGTAGCACTAAGCAGTGATTCATGCTAAAATAAGACTGCCTTTAGGGAGTAATGGAATCCCTCCTAGGAAAATATTTGCCAGTGTCTTTTCCAAGATGGTGTCATAAGAAAAGAGATTAGACAAATTTTACTTTAGACTGTGCTATGTGATAATACATTTAACACCTTGCTCAGTGAAATTCTACTTGCAAAGCAATTTATTTGTAAAGATACAACATATTTTTTTTCTGTTATAGCTTGTCAAATAGCTATAAAAGTAGTTGATTAAATGTTGCTTAATGCTAAAAAAAGAAAGTGCAAGTGTTTCACCTGTCAAAAGAGTGGTGCTTGGTTACTGTTGGAGCAAGGACTGAAGGTGGGGAGGTGAAGATGGTGACAGGCTAGACGGTTAAGAGACGGAAGACACAAACGAAGAGAAATTATTAGCCTCTGCTGTGGATTCAACTATAGAAAGGAAAAGGGGAACAAAATGCAATTTTAGAAAGCTTTCCATGAGAAGCAATAGATAAAATTTCTACAACATCTCTTTAAAGAAAATTCTTAGTAACGATTCACAACATTTTTAAGAATTAGGGAAGAAATACATCGTATTGAGTAAGATAAAGACCAAAGGAAAGATTCCTGATCTCTTAGAAATATTTAGCTTGTATTTTGGTTATTATAAAATGGGAGGTTTGAATTTTGAGATTAATGGATCAGCACTATTATAATGATTCCAAGAAAACCATCATTAGCCAGTGAGGAATGGGACACTAGACAAAGATCAGAGTATATGAAGAATGATGTGTAGAATGATGCTTAATTTGAGACTGCGTGACTTTATCCAATTAAGCGTAAAACAGGAATGATCTAACAAAAACTTCCCAGTGACATTACTACTCAGCTTAATGGGCTTCAATAAACATGCAATGAAACTCTTTTTTAAAAAGTTCCTTTTGAATTGGAAAGAATGGAAATGTTATCTAGTGTGCTTTGGTGGCTCAATTGGTTGAGCATCCGACTCAAGATTTCCACTCAAGTCATGATCCTAGGGTCATGGTATCGAGCCCCACACTGAACTCTGTGTCAGGTTCCACACTGAGCGTGGAGCCTGTTTAAGATTCCCTCTCTGGGGTGCCTGTGGCTCAGTCGGTTGAGCATCCGACTTCGACTCAGGTCATGATCTCTCGGTCCGTGAGTTCAAGCCCCGCATCGGGCTCTGTGCTGGCAGCTCAGAGCCTGGAGCCTGCTTCAGATTCTGTGTCTCTTTCTCTCTCTGCCCCTCCCCGACTCATACTTTGTCTCTGTCTCAAAAATAAAATAAACATTAAAAAAAATTTAAGAAAAAAAAGATTCCCTCTCTCCCTGTACCCCTCTCCCACACCCACTCATGCTCTCAAATATAGATAGATAGATAGATAGATAGATAGATAGATAGATAGATAGATAATAGATAGATGATAGATGTTCTATCTACTATATATAAATAGATATATAGATGATCTAGATATAGATAGATATAGATATACAGATCTATATTCTATCACTCACAGGGTGATAGAAACAGTCCGTAATTATCAATGTTGCAGAATCTGATGTGACCCATGTCATCCCATTTCTTCTCGCTGGATGCATAGGAAGACTGTATTTCCTACCTTCCTTTGTGATTAAGTTGGAAAACTCTGACTCAGTTTCATTAATGAACATGAGCAAAAGTGATGTCACATCTGGACCAAACATGAGAAGGAGAAAAGCATTGATGGCGGTTGTTGTTACCTTTTACTTCATTTCATTTTATTTTGAGAAAGACCTTCAAATTAAATGGGCTTGATTCAGAGAGAGAATGAAAATAGGTTGAATTCAGAAGCTTATAATTCTCAAAGACATTTTTGCCATTCACTCTGCTAGACAAGTCTTAATAATGCTTCAGTATCTGTAAAAATTAAGCTTAAGCAACTTATTTTTATGTGAAATTATTTTAAATTAGCTAGCTTACTAGCATAATGGCTTCTTTATCTAAATCATTAAAGCAATACAGGTAAGTGATCGGATAGTAGCCCAGGGTCTTCTTCTCTACAGTGAGGTTTGTTTGGTTCCTATCACCAGATCTACAATTTACTTGCCTGGGTTCAACCCTGAAGGGGTTGCCCATGAGTTCTACCCAGGAAGACACTAATTATGTTCTAACTGTCATTTTCTTTTTAGTATTTCATAACCTTGTACACTTCTCACAGCTGCAACTATTAATCATGGAATATATATTATAACTATATTTTAACAAATGCATAAATTTGATAATTCCTACAGCTTTCTTCTTCCTCTTCCATACTGTGTGTTTAACTCTATGGCAGTACAAGCTTATCATTGCCTCATTCATGGCACTGAATGTTGCCCCTGGCTAAGATCCTCGACCAAAATAAATTAACCTTCAAAGTATGGAAGAATACTTTACATAGCATGCATATTCTTCATTCTGAAAAAAGTTAGTTTAAGGCATTCTAAGGGTATTAGAAAAAATTAAAATTCATAATGCTTATTAAAAAACTCGAGATTTTTATAGCCCTGGTGACTTAGGTTGTTAGATGCGCCAGAGGAATTTTTCTCTACTTTCTTTTTTTTCATCTGTCATTAATTGGTGCTGTTTTTACACAGAACTGTCTTCCTCTGGAGTCACCACCTGCAGTAACTTATTATAGATTCTTCAGTTCCATTATTCATATTTGTGCTTCTGCATCGAGATACCACCCTACTGTCATCCACTTTATGTGACACATGGTGCTTAGAACTTGCTACCATCAAATGTTGCAAAATAAAATAGAGGGCCCATTCATCTAAAGTTAATACAATTTGGCAACTCTCCAACACGGGTTGGAGAATTGTAGCTTCCCAAATTTAGTGTAGCTGACAGTTTAGAAATCCAATAGTTAATAAATTATGGAAATAGTAAAAATAACTAATGCATACGAGGGTACGAAAGTTAAACCTTTAAATATGAAACTGATAATGGTAAAACTGCATCTTTAATGTGCTTTATTGAAACAACTCCCATTATATTTTATTTATTTACTTGCCTACTTATATTTGAGACAGAGCAGGCATGCAAGCAGGGGGAGGGACAGAGACAGAGAGAGAGAGAGAGACAGAGAGAGAGATAGAAAATCCCAAGCATACTCCATACTCAGCATGGAGTCTGATTTGAGGCTCAAACTTATGACCCTGGGAACATGACCTGAGCCGAAATCTAGAGTCAGAAGGTCAACCAACTGAGCCACCCATGCACTCCCAATTCCCACTAGAAAAGCATGGAAGTATTACAGAAGGCTATTGAATAAAAAAAGTCTTTGTTAATTACATTGTTTAGCATTGTTTCAGAGTCACACCAAGTATGTATATATGTACATATATATATATTTACCAAATCATCTCAAATCTTTTCAAAGCACTCATTTTGGAAAGCTGAGCTACTTCCAATGCCACCCTGAGAAAAATGTCTATATATCTAATACATATTAAATCCAATGAACCCTTTAAAATAGTTCCATTTTCCTTTCATACAATTCATTCTGAACAATACAATGGAAACCTGAAGTAAACTTGATACTTGCAAGCAAAGTTTCCTACAAGAAGTTTTTTGAGTTTTCTATCAAAACAGATTCAATCATAAATATTTTAGGTAGATCATATTATATTTAGATGGTACCATATAATTAACTATCCAAACATAAACCTTAAGAAAAAGTTCTACCGAGATGCCTCATTGACTTATACTCTAATGAAATCACAAAGGGCTGATATGTAACAGGTAAAACGGACTATATTGACAGGCTTATAACAACTAATGCTTATTTAATTGGAGAATAGAAATGGTCATCTGATAATCATGGGTTCATTTAGCTTTATTACATACTATCTGATTTCTCCCCAGAATTTTGCAAGCCATGCCCTCCAAGATCTGATCCTAGATACACAGGACAATCTCACACATCCAGATGAACTGGCATTGAGCTATGTCTGATGTGAAAAATACACACAAGCTAGACAGAAAATTAACCTCAATAAAAGGGCAAACCACTTTTCCTGTACCAAATCCTACTGTCCTTCTAGGCCCAAATCCTCCTTGAGACCTGCATGCGTGTGACCCCTTTTCCATCCTGTAGCACAGACAGGCAAATGGGTCAATGGGGAAATAAATCACGTGTAGCATTTCCTCCATGAAATGTAGCATGCTATGCACCAAAGGGCTTGTTAAAAAAATCTTTATAGAAATGAGTCTAAAAATAAATAGGCAAATTTGTTGATGAGAGATGAGAGAATAAGGGTTTTTCCTAAGGAAAAAGGCTTATCCTTTCTGATGCATTGGCCTTTGTATGTTTGTTTATACGCTTGCTTCACCTATGAGTCATGCATTAGAGTCTATCCACTTTCTTTTGCTACATAACAAATCATCCTAAAATGCAATGCCAGGAGGCAATAGAGATTTAGTCTCAGGATTCCAAAAGGGCAAAATGGACCATTCAATGCCTTACAAGGCCTAGCCTTTGAAGTCTCTCAGCGTCACTTCTGTGTCCTTCTCTTGTGCAAAGCAAGTCAGAGGATTTCTCCAGATTGGAGTCAAGAGGGCAGAGACTCCATTTCTTGATGGGAAGAAAGGAAAAGCAGCATTGTAGAAGAGCACATGTGTTGGAAGAAATTTTTGCAGTTGTCTTTGAAAACAGTTCACCACATCAAGGGCTCATGTTGAGACAATGCTCTCCTATACTGCTGATGGCATCACTGTTGTGATGAAATGCTTGACATTTTAAGGTGACAAAGCCTGTTGGACAAGTGATCTGCTCAAATTCCATAGTTCAAAAAATCACAATTTATCTTAAGATTTTCTTTGGTATTATTTTAAAAATTAGATTTACAGCATTTTTGCAGACAATACCCTCTGAAATGGGAGCAACAGTGAAGCATTCCACTGCTAAGTCCCACCCCCGGCACACATCTTTTCCCTGAAGACTGACAGTTAAGGTGGAAACTCATAACTAAGCTGTTAGTGCTCAAGTTCACAGTGAAACTTTGGAATTTTAGAAGGAGTACTTAAATGATTCAAAAATCTTCAGGAAAATTAAGCAATAAAGGTAGAATAAATAATAAAAAGTAGTTGTTAAGGCTACTCTACCCAGAAGTTTCTCAAAATTTTCTAGCTCACATTATAAATAAGAGATGAACAGAGATAACTTTCATAAACTTGTATAAGGTCAGGACTAGAAAAAAAGCACTCTGAATATCATTACACCATGGAGTCCAGCACTAGAGCAACTTATATTGCTTTTCCCAATTGTAGTAAATGATTATTGATTTTGTGTATGTAATTTTATTTGCATATGTATAGCACCATGTCTCTTAGCATGGCACCTAGACCTCGGAAAGTTTGTTTTATGAATATGTGTGTATATGTACATATGTATACACATACATATGTAAATATATATACAGGTATGTGTACAAAATACATGTAAATCTATATAGACATAGATGAGAGAGAGAGAGACAGAGAGAGAGAGAGAGAAGGAGGGAGGGAGAGAGATGGCTTTTTGATGCAGACATTACCTTTTGGGTAACTGCATTAAAAGTAATACCACTCTTCCCAATAAGGAATGTTTTCATTCATATATAGTGGCAGGCTGCATATTCAGGAAGTGGTCTATGAATCCTTTAATTTTTTTTATTTGAAGTGGTCTTGGAGCAAAGAGTTGAGATATTACCTCAAACCTATTTTTAAAAACTGAACCAAATACTTCTCCCAAATGAGCACCCTTTCTAAGACTTTAGAATCTCTACTTTCCTCTTGTTCTCATATCAAACCTCATGCAAAACTTAGAGCTTACACAACAATTTCACAAGCACTATCTCACTTAATTCTCAAAATAATCCTCTAAATAGTATCGCCCTTGTATGATGAAATGTAATTTCAGAAGCATTACAATGACCTAATCAAAATGAAAAGGCTATTGAGTTATGAAGCTTGGACTGAACTATAGATTATTCTACAGTACAGTTTTTCCTTTAAAATATGTCCCATGTGTGCTTTATTATTTTTTATTTGTTTCCATAGTTGTTAAAATAGACCCATGCCTGGTTCACCTCATTTTGTAATAATATTCAGCACGTGGTGTGTATCTTTTTGCACCAGGCACTCTCCTGGATATTGACAATGTGATGATGAGTTTGACAGGCTCTATGGCTGTAAATAGTTCAAAGGCTAGTGACTACTATATCAGGTTCAGTTGTTTATTTTGTTCCAGGTTCTTCATCCAAACCATCTTCAATGCCACTGGCTGATTAAGTCTCCCTCTCCAGTAAACAGGTAGCCCGCTTTTATTAAATGCTAACTATATCCCAGTGCTTTAAATGCATTAGCTGATTTAGGTTCACCACAACTCTAGAAGAACAGGAAGTATTTTTTTTTACAGATGCAGAAACTAAGACAGACATATACATATAATTTATAAGGGTATGTTTTGAACCAGGAGGCATGATTCCATAGTGTGTAAGCTTAATCACTCCTATAAAATGCCTCTCAAAAACTGAAACACTTTATTCTGTCATTCTTTTGATTAATTACAAAGAATAGTTCCTTGTTCCCTATATTAAGTGCTCAGTTTTTCAGCTTTTTCCTGTTATTCCCCTAGTCATCTTCCTTGGTAACCTACTTTGACTATTTCCCTGCCTAACAACTTGTCTCCACAAAGTTTTCTTTCTTTCCCAAAAACTGTGTCTTCTTTGGTCATGCTATTCCTTTCGCATAAAATCTGCCCTCCATACCCACACTCCTACTTTGCCTTTTAAAAAATTCTGCCCATCTTTGAAAACCTGTATCTCCAAGGCTCTGTTCATATCTGTACCTCCAAATTACTAAGAGTCACTGTTGACACAGAGAAAGAGATTGTTTCAAAAAATAGAACAATTGAGGGTTTAGTGACTTGTTTACCTCTATCTCTATTTTTCATGTTTGCTTACTTATGTGTCCAAATAAAGTCTCGGCTTGCATGAACACATATTACATAAACTAGCATAATGTTGAGTATTATGAGTATTAATATTTTTGATGGATTAATCACAATATTGCATAAATTATACTTTTAGTAAAAAGACAAATGCCTGGAAAATATTTAAACTGAAAAACAAATACAAAAATCTAATTTTTTTCTTTTCCCTATTTTTTTTTTTTACAAAAGCGATTGCTTGTAAGAGAGAATGGTCATGATTTTGAATATGCAAAGTCATTTACCCAGTTACTTCAGGTACTAATGTATTGTTGAGTACAAAAAAAAGAAACTTTAAGGCTACCAAATTTCCAATTGGTTGTCTACATTGATTGAGGGAAAGGTAATTTAGCTTTCACCTCTGTGGAATTCATGTGTTTTCTAGTGAAATTACTTAGTTGAACTCAACAGAGATTTATAACTCATTTCCCATACCTAGCCAAACATAGTAAATTTACTATCTAGAAACACTGGCATGTTGACCTCTAACCAAGATATGTGAAAATTCTGGGGCGCCTGGGTGGCTCAGTCGGTTGGGTGGCCAACTTCAGCTCAGGTCATGATCTCGCGGTCTGTGAGTTCGAGCCCCGCGTCAGGCACTGTGCTGATGGCTCAGAGCCTGGAGCCTGCTTCTGATTCTGTGTCTCCCTCTCTCTCTGCCCTTCCCCTGTTCATGCTGTGCCTCTATGTCTCTCAAAAATAAATAAACATTAAAAAAAAAAAAAAGATATGTGAAAATTCTCTCATTTCATTTTGTCTCATTTTCCAGCGATCTGTTTTTCTAATGCTTTATGATTTCTGAAACTCAGTACTAAAATGTAAACTTTCCCTATAGTGTCAAGGTTTAAATCTTAATTTGTTCAAGTCTTTCCCAGAAGCATGACACATTCATGTACTCATATTGGTATGATCTACCTAATTTCACCTTACTGCAATTCTAATGATTTCTCATTTTAAATTTAAAACATCCCATTAGTTTCTGGTGTCAAGGGAGAATTCTAGAAGACCTGCTTGGCCAGCAAAATAACCATTTTTAAATGGAATGATTAAGAACCAAACAAAGGACTTTATCTAGCTTGCTTAATTGAAACTGATGAATAATATGCAATACATAAAAGAGATATGAGGGCACAGAACCTCACTAACTGAAAGGTTTGGTAATGAAGGAGATGTTCTGTCTTCATTCAAGATTCAGTTTGGAAGTTGTCAACTTTTGAGGATAGGCAGGGTAATTTTAGGAGAGTAAATTGGTGAAGGCTCTCCATTTTTTAGTGGCCAACTCTCTTAGAACTTAATTTAGTAGGCTCTATTTCCAGTGACTATTAAATAATTATTCATAGGAAACCCGTCCTGATGGTGATTTTAGTAACAACAGATGACTATCAAAGTTTTCATATTCTCTGAAACTTTGAGATCTGCAAACAGAAGGGGAAATGACATAGTTTGACCATTTGATTGTTAATTGCATTTTATCTGAAAATGTTTTATTAAATCATTAAACCAGACCTTGTTTCTTTTATTAAATAATTAAACCAGAGCTTGATTCTTTAGTCTGTCAATGTGTATGGATTCCCTAAAATGGTCCTGACCTGTTAGCCATTATTTACTTATGTTTATTTATTTATTTATTTAATCTCATTAACAAAAGCATGAAATAAGTATTCTTCTCTGTTTTACATTTTACTGAGATTGTGAGCAGTTCTAACTTAGAAAAGTGAGTTGATGATGACAATAATAAAAATAACAAAATACTAACAAATGGCAGGATTTGACATGATTCTGTAATCTTTCCTCAAAACTATACATTTCCTGTTACACTACAACTGCATATTTTTTCAAATAATCAAATGTATTGAAGTCAGATTTAAGTAGGTTTCATCTCAATTGAAAATTCTGAAGGCATACAGCAAACTTCTCCTTCAACTGTAAAAATTCATCTCATCAAAATTTTACTTAGCCTAGGCAATGTATCTTGTTCAGGAACTAGGGATTTTCCTTAAACACGTCTTAAGTTTGTACTTGAAAAGTAAAATTTCAAGATGTAAATTCTAGCCAGTTCGTGGTACTTAAAATATTACACGAATAGTTTTTTCATCTCTTTCAAAGAAGACAAGGTCTCCTCATGGAAAGCTGAGCTGGAAGCATTTCTGAGAAGCTTTAAGGCCTGTATCAGGCACAAATTGTTTTCTGTAACCAAACTGATCATAACCGAGAGTTTCATTATGGAAATATTTCCTGTCAGGACAAGCACTTTTTTTGAAAGCATATTTTTGGTTGTTGTGACAGCAATGAGTAAAACACTTTTGATGCATCTATATAATATTGTATATAAAATTTTTCCCCTAAAAACATTTACTTATGAAGGAAGACATAACTTCATGCCGATATAAACTGGCATGGTGAAAATGATTCTGACCTCTCTTTTACTGCCATTTCACCTCCACTACCCAGACACAGACTGCCTCTGCAAAAGCAAATAAAATATGCAAATAGGCTCAGACATCAGTCCAATAGAGTTTGGCACTGGAGTGATAAAATAATCGGGTCATTTAAATTCTCAATTTAGAGCTGTACTTTGGGGTGGTATCAGCTGAAGAATATCCATGCACAAATTTCAGCAAGCATTTATTGGACACCTATTATGTGCCTATACCAAGTGTCAGTAAACTTTTTTGATGACTATTTTTGGTTTTCAAGACATAGGATGTATTTCACAGCTACTCAACTGTGCTATTGTACAATAAAAGCAGACCAAAGCAATATGTAATGACCATTATGCTGTGTTACAGTAAAATCAGGTAGCAGGCCCAATTTGGGCAGTGAACTGTAGTTTTGCTGATCCCTGACACAACCTTTGAAGCACAGAAATATTAATGAGTGACACAAATGTAATTAAAGAACTCACACTACCAAAAATTGTTAGAATGAAATAGATTATTTCAGTAATTATGTAGGATATAAAATCCATATACAACATCAATTGCATTTTTATGTATCAAAAAACTATCAGAAAGAGTAATTAAGAAAACAGTGTCATTTTTAAATAGCATTAAAAAGAATAAAATACTTGTGAATAAATTTAACCAAGGAGGTGAAAGATCTGTACACTGAAAACTATAAGACACTGATGAAAGAAACTGAAGACACAAATAAATGGTAAATGGAAAGATATTCCATGCTATGGATTTGGAAGAATCAATGGCGTTAAAATGTCCACCCCAAAGTGATCTACCCACAATTATCTACAGATTCAATGCATTCCCTATTCACTGGCATATTTTCACAAAAATACAACAATCCTAAAATGTATATGGAACCACAAAGCAGTCTTGAAAAAGAACACAGCTGGAGGCATTATTCTGATTTCACACTATATTATAAAGCTATAGTAATAAAAACAGAACTGAGACAAAAACAGACATAAGTAAATGGAACAGAATGGAAAACTCATAATAAGATGGTATATATAAGTCAATTAATTTACAATAAAGGAACTAAGATATACAACAGGGAAAGATAGTTTCTTCCATAAATGGTATTGGGGAAACTGGACAACCACATGCAACAGAACAACACTGAACCCATATCACAAAAAACAACTCAAAATAAATTAAAGACCTAAAGACCTAAAATTATAAAACTCCTAGAAGAAAATGGAGGAAGTTAGCCCCTTGACATCAGTCTTGGCAATGATTTTTCAGATCTAACACCAAAAGTAGAGGCAACACAAGCAAAACTAAGTAACTGGGACTACATGAAATGAAAATGCTTCTGCACAGCAAAGGAAACCATCAACAAAATGAAAAGAAACCTATGGAATTGGAGAAAATATGTGCAAACCACATCTCTGAAAATGGTTAACAGTGAAAATAAATAAGAAACTCCTACAACTTAATAGCAAAGAGAAAAAAACAAAACCAAAAAAACACCCAAATAGCCCATTAGAAAATTGGCAAAGGATCTGAATAGACGTTTTTCCAAAGAAGACAAACAAATGGTCATGAGGTACATGAAAAAGTGCTCACCATCAATAATTTTCAGGGAAATGCATATCAAAACCACAATGACATATCACCTCATATCTATATACTATCAAAAAGACAAGAGATAACCAAGGCTGGCAAGGATGTGGAGAAAAGGGAACCCATGCACACTGTTGGTGAGAATGTAAACTGTTTGATCCACTATGGAAAAGAGTACAGAAATTCCTCAAAAAATTAAAAAAAGAAGTACTATATGATCCAACAATTCCACCTCTGGGTATCTACCCAGAGAAAACAAAATCATGATCTCATAGAGGTACTTGTAATCCATGTTTATTACAGCATTATTCATAATAGCTAAGACATGGAAACAAACTGTCTATAGACACATGAATGCATAAATTTATATATATTTCTGTATATATACACAATGTAAAATTATTCAGCCCTAATAACAAAGGAAACTCGATCATTTGTGACAACATGAGTGAACCTAGAAAGTGTTACACTAAGTGAAAGAAGCCAGATAGAGGAAGACAAATGCTGCATGGTATCCCTTACACATAGACTTTTAAGGGAAAAAAAAAAAACATATATATATATATATATGTTTAACTCAAAGAAAAAGAGTGCAGAAAATTGGTTGCCAGGAGACTGGAAGGAGTACCAACTTTCCGTTGTAAGATGAATATGGAATACAGTATGAGGATCTAATGTATAACACAATGGTCATAGTTGATAACACTGTACTGTATAATTGAAAATTTGCTAAGACAGTGAAATTTAAACATTCTCCCCCCAAAAAAAGAAAAAAGTTAATACATGAGGTGATGAATTAATTGTGGTAATGTGTGCACATGGCAAATCATAATGTTGTACACTTTAAATATGTTACAATTTTATTTGTCAATCATACCTCAGTAGAGCTGAAAAAAAATAAAGAGCTTACAGTTCAGAGAGAGTGATATTCTTATACACTTGAAATAGGAGAATCATAAAATAATACAATACAGTTGCAGCAAGCGCTATATAGAACACAGAAAATAATAGAAAATTATGCTGGCTCTTGATGATTATTAGGATTTTATCAACTGACTATTGGAGTACAAGTAAACTCTGCATAATGGGACTAGCATCAACAAAGGGACCAATAAGGTAAAGTGTAAGACGGTCTGCAAAAAGCAAGGAGTCAAATAGTAAAGGTCCTAAAGCAATAGGACCTTTCGGGGACTAATAAGAGAGGCTAGAGAATGTATCTCAGACCATGTGGTCAGTCCTTGAATAATACCTTGGAAGTTTATTTAGATTTGCTGCTTTAATTGATGGCACATTCTAAGTTCAGAAAGAATGTAAATTTTTCATAATGATTATTCATTATTAATTTGCTAATTAATTTTCAGTGGTCAACTCCATTTTTCATTGGCTTGTAGTTTACCCTTGTATTCTTATAAATTCCACTTTGTGTGGAAACATTTTTCCTACTTTTTGTTGTGCATTCCTCCTCCAAATCAGTAGCATCTCATGTCTTAAACTCTGAAATCACAGATGTATGTCCATTACTTCATTCTTTATGAAGTCCAATTTATATCCAAAGACTCAGTTTGGTTCAAGTAGTGTTTAGCATTAAAATTTTTCTTCAAGGGATTATAAAAAGGAAAATAAATACATTGTAATGTGGTTTTCTAGCCTTCAGCCCTAATTGCTTATTCCACTTAACAGGAAAATTGAGATGATCAATGCCCCCCATTAAAAAAAATTAAAAAATATAAATAAACATATATATACATATATATAAACATATATTGGTATGCTTCTTCCTTTGATTATTAACAAATCTTATCTTCAGAAAAAGGATTTATGTAGTTAAAAATTGAAAAAATGATGACTTGATTACAATATAAATTTTTTCTTTAATTTCAAAAGGTTTAATAGGTTTTTGTGGTTTTTTTCCCACAGTGATGTGTTTTTTCTGCTCTGCTGTTCTTTCTTTCTTTTTTTTTTAATGTTTATTTATTTTTGAGAGAGAGAAAGAGTGCGAGGAGGTGAGAGGCAGAGAGAGACAGACACAGAATCTGAACCAGGCTCCAGGCTCTAAGCTGTCAACACAGAGCCCTGCACGGGGCTCAAACCCAAGAACCAGGAGATCATGACCTAGGTGGAAGTTGAAAACTCAAATGACTGAGCCACCCAGGTGCCCCATCTGCTTTTCTTTCTAATAGCTCTTCTAAGTTTTCCCTGCCCTCTCAAAAATACCACTCATTCCTACCCAAAACTGCACAGATTTTCATGTTGCTGAAAATAAGTTCAACAATGGTACCACATATATTTGTTGCACTAACCAGAAAATCATTTGTTCTGAGATATAGTATAGCCATGTAAGATTTCTTTGATCATCTCATGGCCAATAAGGACTATATGAACCAACTATTATTTCTTCCAGAAATCAGAAATTATCCATGCATTGATAGGAGTTGGGTTATTTATATAAGATGATTGTTTTGCCTCTTATTGAATTTTTCTCATAGCTCATCAAATACTTGCAGTGCTTCTTGCACAAGGATCAAAAACAATAATAATCTTGTAACATCTTTAGGACTGTACATTGGAGGCATACAATAAATATACTCCTCTTCCCCTCCTCTAATCATTGTAAATATCCAAGAATTGAAATAAGTTGATGATAATATGGTGACACTTTATATTTGTTAAGTAGTTGGAGAATATAGGAAACTGAGTATATGCTAAGGATATCTATCTGCACATGTTTTGGTATAAATCATAGATATCCATGGCCAAAATAATCCTGCAATTTAGTCTAGCTGAGTATGTCATAATCTTTATTAACTATTCTCCTCTTCAGCAGAAGATAATTATATTTTTTCTTAAAAACCAGAAATATGAGATAGTTCATAAAATACTACCAAGTATAATTAATCAATTTTAGGATCAGTAAATATTCTCTTTGAACATCTAGAAAATCATTTTTTTAATTTATTTTTTATTTTTTTTAACATTTATTTATTTTTGAGAGACATAGGGACAGAGCGTGAGCAACGGAAGGTCAGAGAGAGGGAGACACAGAATCCGAAGCAGGCTCCAGGCTCTGAGCCGTCAGCACAAAGCCCGACGCGGGGCTGGAACTCACAGACCACGAGATCATGACCTGAGCTGAAGTCGGTCGCTTAACCGACGGAGCCACCCAGGCGTCCTGAAAATCATTTTTAAAATATCAAGAAGGAGATAATAGAGTTGCATAGACAAATTTTTCTTTAAAACCTACAATACCTAATATATCCCAAGACCGACTTACGGTGACTCCGTGACAAATAAACAAAAAAACAGACCTAGCCATTCCCCTTATAGTGTTTACATGCTTGGAATCCATTTAAGCATTTTTTAATTCCTATATTAAATTCTATCAGAGGGGCGCCTGGGTGGCTCAGTCGGTTGAGCGGCCGACTTCGGCTCAGGTCATGATCTCGCGGTCTGTGAGTTCGAGCCCCGCGTCGGGCTCTGTGCTGCGGGCTCGGAGCCTGGAGCCTGCTTCGGATTCTGTATCTCCCTCTCTCTCTGCCCTTCCTCTGCTCATACTCTGTCTCTATGTCTCTCAAAAATAAATAAATGTCAAAAAAAATAAATTAAAAAAAAATAAAATAAATTCTATCAGAGAAAAATAATAGCAAAGCACTTATTTTCAAAACTTTATTAGTTGCCTAAATGAAAATGTAAAGTATTCCCTCCCAAAATAGTCTTTGTCACAGGAACAAATTTCTGTCAGTGCAACTTCATAGTCTGGCACTAAATTCTGTGCACAGTGAGCATGGGTACTGTGCAATTTATGGCATATGCATTGCAGCAAATCTCAAGTAAATTATGAACTCTGTGTGTTACCGCAGCACTGTCAAACTCTGATTGATTTGGACAGTTTGTAGTTAATTAAGTTCATTCCAATTCTGTCTCTTCATCCAATTTCAAAGCATTCTATATTGAAAGCCTATTTTCAATTAGTAAGAAGGATGAAACAAAAAGAATTAATTACAAAAGTGACAATCCCCATTTAAGTCTTCATAGTGGAGCAATTATGTATCTTAAAAGTTAAGAGATTGAAGAGTTGTACTTGTCTAATACATTATGTCCTTGATGTGTATCTTATATATATTAAAACTAGACATAGGCATGCCATCACAGTGAGGAAAAGATAATGCGGTGATTGAAGTTAGCTGTACTTACTGTAAGTTAAATAAGGAATACCATTTACTTAGGCATTTTTCTTAGTATTTAATTATTAAGAATTAAACTTATCTTCTGAACAATATAAATAAGACAGATATTTTAGAAAATTTTCTTATAAAATCTATTTATTTGTGAATCTTACAAAGCTGAGAAGTATTGATAGTTCTTCAAATCCTACTAGGTGATTCTTATATAATCAACCACCACCCTCCAACCTTGTCCAATCCTCTGACTCGCTAAGCCTAGGAACTGACCAACATAACTGATATGAGGCAGGTTTGGTTTGCATAGCAAATAAGTCTTGGGGAGCCATATAGATCTACCATAAATGCCCAACTCTGCCACTTACTAGGAATGGTTTTGGCAGGGAATTTTTTAAATTCTCTCTTTCTCAGTTAAGAGGTTTATAAAATGAGGATAATACTATAAAATCTACAGGGAAGAGTCAAGGATTAAGAAGAGAATCATGTAAAATATTTAACCCAGTACTTGGCATCGTGAATGGTTATTTATAATTATTCTAATAACAGTGATATTTAAAAATCAAACACCCAGATCCTACAAATTTCATACCTACATTATTTTAACAGGATCTTATGTGCAGAGGTTCCTGGAAGCAAGAAGGAAATTTGGGTTTGACTTCAAATACACTGACTTTGACATCCCAATAGGGCTTCAAGTTGAGAACATCGAGAAGGCAGATAAGATGAGACAGGGTTATATGAAAATACTTGACATTTATTAACGTCAAGAGGAGATTTGCAGCTTGGTAGTTTTTCAGGAGATTCTTCTCCTAAATTCAGTACATGAACCCCCACGTAGATAGAATAGAGACAGGAGGAAGCCCAGATGAGACCTAAGGAATTACCGTACAGGTGAAAGAAGTTAAAAGAAAATACAAAACAAAATTTAAGCTAAGAGATACTATAAGGCAGATGAAAACTTTGAGAAAAAAGGATCAAGAAAAACAAAAAACCTAATAGATATAAAAATACTGTAAAAAAAAACAAAAAAACCCTACTACATTAAAAGTCTGCTAGTGGCATAGGAATAGTGAAATAAGTCAGAGTGGAGTCAAATAAATGTATGACAAAGATGGGATTTCGAATCAGAGGGAAATATATGGCTAAGTCAATGAATGGTTTGAGAACTACTGAATGATCTTTAGAGGACAAGAGAATTAGATGTTTATCTCATACCTCACACATCTAAACATTCATACAAAATAGATTAAAGTTCTAGATGCAAAATGTACTAGATGAATAGGGAGAATGATACAAAACTCAGAAGCCATAAAAGGAATATTAGCATTTGAATTTTAATAACCTACTAATTATAAAATTACCATAAATGAATTTAAAAAATAACTAAATAGGGGATATAGTCTTGTCATATGCAAAAAACAAAAGTTAGTATTTATAAAATACAAAGAGCTCCTACAAATCAACTTCTTAAAAGTTTGATTATCCCAAGGGAGAAAATGGACCAAGTTTATAAACAATAAATCCTCAGATAAAAATTATAAAAAACCAGCGAACACATAAAAATACTAATCTGTTAAAAATATGATACAGGTTTTTCTGCCTATTCCATGAGATTAAAAAAAATTTAAAAAAAAGATTAAAACACCTAGTGTCGATGACAGATTAAGGAAACGTGTACTCTAATATTCATTTGGTGGATGATAAATCGGTGCTACTGCTTGGGAGTCTGACATGGTATCACAAGCAACAGAATGAATCTGTACAGACCTGCCCATTCAGCAATACAAAAACTTTACCACTAAATCTCACATAGAATTACAGCATAAATTATTAGAGATAGATAACTTATAGTCACAAGAAAGCTCATTATAGCAATAATAAAAAGACAAAATAAAATTTAAAATCTCGTAATGTCCATTTATAGAGGAATTGTAGATCCAAAATCAAAATCCCTCAGAAATTTTTAAAATAGTGAAATAAATCCACTAACTTGGAGATACATAAACAAATTATTGGTCAATAAATAAGCGGGGTGGATTCATGTCTCTACATGTATGCTGAAGCAAAAGACTGTTTATGCACTATTATGACAAGAGTTAACTCTGAAAAGTTGAATTAGAGGAGAGAAGGGAAATTTTTAGTAATTTGTCCTTAAAAACTTAGTTAGGCTAAGGTTTTACTGATGTGTGTGTGTGTGTGTGTATGTGTGTGCAATTTTGTCTTTCCTAAATTTTCCAAAATTTCCTGTGAGTTGCATTTAGAATCAGAAATAGTGTTTTCAAACACGTTTCCTTGAATTAAAGTAGAATTAGAACCATGTAAACAATATATGTCAGTATAAACACACTTTATAGACAGACTACCTAGATCCATGCCACAGTTAACCTATTCACATACTCTGTAGGTTCTTCCCTCTTTTTGTGCCTCAACTGTAAAATAAGCATGAAAACATCCACTGTAACAGCCTTGTTTTAGGAAACTGCAGATGAGACACCAATAACTTAGTGAAGGTACACTAAGTTCCTGGCTTATAGTGAGTTCCTGGCTTATAGTTAGTTCCTGGCTTATAGTGAGACTTCAATAAACATGCTAGTATGATTTTTTATTGTTATTGCTGATGATATTGACCATGCAGAGGAAAAGAAATGGTTAGCCTCATTTAATGAAGTGGAATATGGCAACTGATTGAATGTAAAGATTGTTTCTTTTGGACTACCACCCAGTTTCTTGACGAAGTAGGCTGTACCAAGATTATTTTCCATTAGTACACTTTAAATCACCATGCCATCCCTACCTCCCTCCTTCCCAATAGTGGGTCTGGGTGACCAACCAGTCTCCAGTTTATACTCTCCTCTTCCCCATCTTTATGCCGTTGTACCAACTCTTTCCACCAATGGGAGTGACCTCACCACCTATTGAAATTGGATCCATCTGCTGAAGAACAGATCATTCTCACACTACCATTCCCCTTTCCCCAACTTTCTGCACTTTGCTAGCGAATCCATTTGCTTAGTTCTCACCTTTTGCCTTATATCATTTGTGTCAATGTAAATCATCGCACCAGATAAGCTTCTTCACCATGAGAGTAAGAGACTACGGAGGTTAGGAGGTTAAGGGATGGTAGGATGTGTTAAACTTGATGCTCACAGAGACCTTAAAAAAACTACTTATACACAGAAACTGTTCAGTGATTATTAACTGATTTTAATACAACTTGACAATGGAAGACCTAGGGAGGATGCAAATATAACACTTAATTTTTTTGCCTAGGTAATGAAGGTGCTATACAGAAAATAAGATAGTGAGGATTTCTGCTTAAATTGAACAGAGAGAGACATTGCCTTTTCAGTTCCCACCTTCAAGCTAAAGTAAAAAAGAGAGCAACAAAATCAGTAAAAGAAGTATCATTTTCAGTGAAACTAGGAAAAAAACAACCCTAAACCACAAAATCCAAGGATTAAAACTCAAACAAAATCGAGGGAGAATATAGTAAAACAAAAAAATGATACCATGCATTTAAAGCATAAGTTACTATTGTATGTGACAATAGTGGACAAAATAATGAAGGACAAAATAAACAATCCCTTACTTGAAGAGATGAATTTTGAGTGAGTGAAAAGCCAGGGGAATATGCCTGGATTTTGTTCCCCATGTCAGTGCTTGGATGTGATGTTAAAGACAGACACTCACAGAGGTGAGTTGGTAACAGGAAAGGAAAAGAAATAAGCATTATGGGTATTAGTTTCAGCCAGCTGCATAAATGTAACTGCTAAACTGCAATACATGAAGCCTAAATGAAATTATTTTAAAGGAAAATTTAGATTTCTGAATTTATCTCAGAAGGTAGAAAAAGATTATAGAATTACCAAAGAAGTAATTGAAAATGTGGTCAAAGAGCTACCTCTAAAAGGTATTAGGTTGTGAGGGTTCAACAGGTAAAATCTATCAAACCTTAAGGAACCAGTACCAGAACATTAAAAAAATTGTTTTTAATAGTTTTTAAACTTCCTTCCCAGGTATTTTTATAAAGTCATAACTCTGATGCCAAACTATAATAGAGATGGACTCAAAAAAGGAAGAGAGGGATGGAATACAAGCAAAGCTCACTTATTAATATCAACACCAAAACTCTGAGGGAAACATCAGTTAAGTTAATCTAGGAGCATTTATAGAGAACTACAGACAGGATTCAGCCTTGGACTGCTGAGATGATTCAATATTGAAAAATGTTTATATGAAGAGTTCAGAGGTGTATGCTTATCTCTGCCAAAACTTCTTATGGTATTGTGTTAAATTTAACATTCATTCTGATCAAATTTACAGTAAAAGAGGAACCAATATGATAAACACACATTCGCTATAAACAGACACACATTCTCTTTTGGAAATGGAAATGTTAAAGATGTAAGCCAA
The DNA here is from genome assembly GCA_030068075.1 of Paguma larvata. Taxonomy (NCBI): domain Eukaryota; kingdom Metazoa; phylum Chordata; class Mammalia; order Carnivora; family Viverridae; genus Paguma; species Paguma larvata. Next base: position 52,380,946 of record CM057826.1, on the reverse strand, counting down.
GAGTGTTCAAAATTTATATTTAGGAATTGTTAGCAATAGTAAATAGACCTATATGAAATAGCATAAAGGAAAACAAAATATAATCATCTGCACAAAATTTCATCACATATTCCAGAAATTACAAAATATTCAGTGGTAGGATTACAAATGTAGCAACATTTAGTACAAAAATGAGAGTGTTCTGTCTTGGCCTATGCAAGGGATCTTCTCACTTACCTTCTCAGGAGGAGGAAAACTCTTTAGTGCTGCCAGTGTGTGTGCATGTGTGTGTACATATATGTATATGTACATGTATATGTTTAATATAAAATCAGGACATGTTTAAAGAGAGGCAAATTGAAGAACTAAGATCAGTAACTTTGCATAGCAAAGAGTCTGGATATATTTGAAGATAAAGTCAAAAATACAGAAGAAAAAAGGACTAATGGCAAAGATGGATGTGTTAGAACGTAAAGAATTCTAAACTCTGAGAATCGGAGAGAGACTGTGATTGTGTGCAGAAGGGGAATTGTCCAAAGAAGTCTGCAGTTGTGACTGGTAGGTGGAATCAGGTAGCAGTTGGGACAGCCAACCAAACTCATTATTCGTGGGGAAAAAATTCAGGAAAACAAAAGAGTTAATCTCACATCTTCTGGTTAAACTTTGAACTCTAAACCTAAGAGCTAGATAAAAATCCTTTGGAAATGCTCACACATTACACTATGTGCTGCTATACAATGATCATTTTTTTTTATATTGTTAGAAAATGAAGACCATACTACCTGCTACTCAACTTGGTGGAAAATACAAGAGATGTTCCTTTCTTCCATAGGCATTAATTACGACTATAAGCAGTGTAGTGCTACAAAGTTTCAGTTCTGGGTTCTGAGCCCTGGATTCAAATCCTAGGGTTAGTGAACAAATTTCTGAACATTCTGAGTATTGGTTCCTTACCTATAAGACGTGAATAATCGTATACCTCTTACGTAAATTTGTGTGAGCATGAATTAAACAATACATTTAATATAAAAATTAGAGTTGTGTGTACTCAATAAATATTATCTATTTTATGAAACACATCTGTGATAAGTTTCTGGGAAAATATGTCACTGTTTAGTTTGTCATCTCCATCCATAAAATTCGTTAGCTTTAGTTTATTCATAAGCACATCATGCCAGACAAGGCACTTGTTAACAGTGAATGTATCATACTAGGTAAGGCACTTTTTAATGTTGAAAAGTCCTCATACTTAGATTTATTTTTTTTAATCAGTATTAGTTATCACAAGAAAAGTTTTAAATCCTCGCTTAAAATTTTACACACAATATAGATTATGTTTAGTTTCATGGTGAGCAATTATCCAAAGAAAAGTCAAGATATAATACAGTTGTTGTATTTCAGAAGAAACTATGTTTACAACTTTACAAAATTGAAGAGAAAAATTATTGGGATGTGGAGATAGATTTCCCAGCTTGAAAAAAAAAAAAAAAAAAACCACCTCATTCAGCCCCTGTTTCCCTTCAAAGGGATGATCGGCTTTATGCATTTCTAATTTTTGCTCCATTGAACATACAGACATAACCTGAATAAACCCTTATTATTTATTTTCAAAAGAGATATTCTGATTCCTTGCCAAATTGCTATTTATATTGCCCATAAGACAGCCAACCTGATACAGGATGAAAATGGCTTCCAGCCCTACCCATAAGTCCACTGAGCTAGAAAGCAACTTTGTTAACTTCACTTATTGGATTTTAAATTGTCATGTATTGGCAGTTTGTCACTGGCATTGGCTTCCTGCCCTAGAGCCAAGATTACTGCTATAACTACTGGTTCATTCTTCATTACCAGGTTTATAGCTCACTACTCTGGCCACTGTGAGGAGGTAATGTTTGAGAACTCTGCATCACAGTACCATTTTTAGTACTACTCTGAAAATTGAGCTTTGGAGAATTTCATCCTGGATCTTTAGCTAGCTATCTTTACAAATTCTCAATGATTGAATAACTCCATCCAAAAACTCATTCAGTCAGCAAATATTTATGAGGCCTAGCTAGTGATGACTTAGAAATTTTGGTAGATAGAAAAGAATAATAAGACATGGTCTCTGCTCTTAAATGTCTTATAGCTTAACTGAAGAGACAAATGTATAGCTAACCATTAGAGAAAATGATAACCTATTTCAAATGTCCGGCATGTTGGTCCAGTTCTTGCTATCCCTACTGTGACCGTGGTAGTGTCAGTCACCATGTAGCTTTTGTCTATAGCAGGCACTTAATTGGTCTCCCCTCCTTTGAATCTGTCTTCTCCATGGCAATGACAGTGATCTTTGTGATGCAGAAATACAATCATATAGCCTCCATTTAACACATCCCCCTATGCTTCTCCAATGCTTTTAGGACAAAGTTCAAATTTCTTAACATGGCTTATATGGCCCACCTAGATCTGCACCCTATCCAGCCCATTACTCCAGATTTTTCTCTCATTCTTTTCTTCCTTATGCTGTACACTATAACCATATCAAACTCCTTCAGTCCCTAAAACTTCATATATCTTTAAGCCTCTAGCTATGAAACATGCTAGTCCCATTGCCTAAATCTTTCTTTTATCATTTTTCACCCTACTCCATATTTGAGCCTGCATAATTTTTACTTAATCTTTATATATAAGCAGAAATGTTACTACCCCTAGGAAACCTACAATGACCCATATATTTGATTACTTTCCCTACTCTGTCCCAATATGTGTTCATTTCATGCTTTGTTTATACTTTATCACTGTATTCTAATTATTTTTACTACCATTTTGGCTGAATATTAATGCTCCTAAAGACAGGGAGTGTTTCTGTCAAATTTATTGTTGTACCCACTATCCAGCTAGTACATAGCAGACTCTTAATAAGTATCAGGAATGAATGAATGGGTTGCACAATTTAAGTGTAATAGAAATTCTGAAAAAAAGATCGGTGTGACTAGAATAATCATGAAGGATCTGTGAAAAAGCATTTGATAAATAAATAGGATTTTGACAACTAGAAGAGAAGAAAAAAGCATTTTATACTAAGAAGCAGCAAATTTATAGCAAAGACTAACAATTATATTAAATAAGAAGCAGAGTTTCATAACACGGTGTATATTATTAGCAGTGGGAAATATAACTGGATAGGTGTATGGTGAAGGCAGATCATGAATAATCTTTAGAACAGGCAGAGAAGCAAATACGTTTACTGTGATTTATTTACTTTTTGCCTACTTCTGACTTACTGTGGTTTTCAATCAGAGGATGCTTGATACTGGACAAATCTGGGAAAATAACTAGCCATTGTCTCATCAAATAGTGTCCCTTCCTCATTCTTTATTATTTTTGCATTCTCATTAAGCGCATGTTAGTACTTGTCATTCTCTGTTCCTCACTTTCATATTTTTCACTGCTTTGTCTGTCTTATGTTGCACTGTTATTTCTTCAGATTGTCTGTTTACCAAACACATCTTCAATCTCATCTAATCTGGTGTTAAACCTATCCATTGCGTTTTTATTCAAATTATTACATTCTTTCTCTATTTTTATTCAAATTATTACATTCTTTCTCTATTTTCCTTAAAGATATCTGTGCTCATTTAAAAAACAGTGGTATGGGGCACCTGGGTGGCTTAGTCTGCTGAGCGGCTGACTTTGGCTTGGGTCATGATCTCGCAGTCTGTGAGTTTGAGCCCTGCTTTGGGCTGACGGCTCAGAACCTGGAGCCTGCTCCAGATTCTGTGTCTCCGTCTCTCTCTGCCCTTCCCTTGCTCACTCTCTGTCTCTATGTCTCTCAAAAATAAAATAAAATAAATAGTGGTATGGTTCTTTATATTTTAAATATTAACATGTTAAGAATGTTCATTTTACTTCCTTATTACATAATTTAATTATCTGAAGACCCTGAAGTCTGATCCCACTGTGCTCTTGCTTATAATGGCTTATTGCCTTGTGTGTTTTGTAAGTCTGGACTCTCTACATGGGAATTCTGTGCAGCCTGGGTTGAGAGAGTGTCCTTCAAAAGAGAATTTGTTTCCGCTTCTGCCAAGCAGCCTCATGTTCTACCAATGTAAGACTCACTCATTTATATGTTTTCAGGGAAACACGGAAGTATAAATTTAAACTACACACTGGCATGAGGGTTTATCTATGGTTACAGATCTTTAGGGGAGGCATTTTTCACCATCCAGAGCTCAAGACAAAACAGCTAAGTTATCTTCTCTCTTTGTAGTTTGGTAAATTCTTTCTCTTGTCCTTTCCACTCTTTCATTAGGTTGTGGCCATTTGAGATTCACATCTTTGTTAGTTCCAGCTCTCATGGATTCCCTTGCCACTCCCTAAAAGGCTTTCTCTTCTACCTCCAGATGTCCATTAAAAGACAAACTTTTTGGTCATCAAGACTGGAAAACACTCCTAGGCCTATCACAACAGTAGTGCAGCTGTCTACTCCAGCGTTTTTCAGCTATCTATTTTGGGTCCAGGTCCCTGGGAAGTTTCCTTACATTCACGCAAGCTCAACGTTTTTAGTGAATATTGTGATATTTTATGTAGTTCATTTACATATTTTATAATGGGAGAGTTTGTGAGCATTTAATCACATTGACAGAAATTCAAGTCAAGAGTAATCAGTAACTTAAATTAGGAAGCAATGCTGGTGTTAAATGGTAGCAACCAAACAGGCTCTAGTTCTTACTGGATTACATGGTTTTATCCCTGTAAGTCACTTTTCCTGGTAACCTCTCAGTTCAGGATCCTAACCTAGAACTAATGAACTAATCACATCTGGCAGCCAGTGTTTTTGGTGACAACTGAGAGAAATGGACTATCTTAAACAAAAAATGATTTTTTTTTTGAGAGCTATTGCCTGAATCAGTGGCAGACTGGCAGCCAGGCCTTGAAGATGAGGAAGAACAAAAAGAACAGTCATGACCTCTTGTTCAAATTTCAAAAGTTTTCCTAGGTGCAATTACCCAAGCCTATATATTTTCTCGACTCCCTGGCTACGTCCTAGTGGTAAGCCTTAATCCTCACCAATATACTCCTCAAAGAACTTCTCTAAAAGGGAGATGTGGTACAGCAAAACAATAGGAAACATAAAGATACTCACCAGGGCAGATGTGGTGGGCCACTCAAAAGCCATGGTGACACCTAAAATTGGCTTAGATCTTTTGAAGCCATGTGGTCATAAACTTTTTACCACCACAGTTGCCCTTAAATAGGTCACTTCTATCTTACAGTCCATTTTTTTGTATCTCCTGCTATAACAATTTACACAGATTTATCTTCATTACATTTTTACCACTCACAAGGAACATTCAGAATCTAAGCTGAGTTATCCTTTATCCTTTGTATTTTTCAATACCCCACTTCTTTCTATATTCTGTTTATATTCCCTTGGTGCTCATTGCTTGATATTTTTGAACAAATACATATCCTTTATTTCTGTCTCTATAGTCATATCTATCCAATTGATATTTAATTATAAAATGTCTCTTTTTTTAGTAATAAGATATTTCTCCTCGAAGCTGCAAGAAAGAGTGGGAAGAGTTGTGTTTTATACAACAGCACTACAGGTATGTATTATTGTAATGTATCTGAAGGTGAGCAAACGATTTGACTACAGAAAAAAAAATCCCTAAGTTTACAGAACAAGTAGACAGCAGAGACGGGATTTAAAACCTTTATCTGGCTATGAAACTTTGCTGTGAGCAATTAGCTCAGTCTGGTGTAGAATATCTAAGAACTGCTTCCAAGCATTTCCCACTATTGAAAAGATGACTCAATGACTCCTTTATTGCTTTCTAAGCTATAGTATCCGTTCATTCCTATGTTTAACAAGTAATAATTTAGTGATTTGTGTCAGGTCCTTTTGTAAGCCCTTGGAATACATCTGTAAGTTTAAGGGAGAAAAAAAAAATCTCTGCTCATGTATCTTTGTAGCAGTAAGTAGTAAATATAATGAATTTTCCTTATATGGTATTTTAGTTGGAGGTTAAATAGTAAGGAAAAATAATTAAAAGGAGCATAGGGTAAGTGGGAAATTAGAATGCTGGGGAGCAGGAATTGAGAGACTTTGTTGTATGTAGCAGTCATATATTAGATTGAACAAGATGAAACGGTCTTTGACTTATGAATGTAACTCTTTTTGTAGAGTCCAGCCTATCTAGGTGGTCAAGGTGGACATAATTGAGAAAGTGAAATGTAAGCAAAAACTTGAAGGAGCTAAAAGAATTAGCCAGACATATGTAGAGGAAGAATGATTTAGGTTCCTTCTATGTATTACATACTCTCCCTTTCTTATTTCAGTGTAAAGCCCTCCTGATCTGACTATTGGTCTCCTTTCATAAATATTCTTCTAGTCTGAGATATTCATTGCTGTGTGTAAGAACCACCATTGGAAAAGTTAAAGGCATCAGAAAACCAAATGTTTTCCATAATGCCATTAGGGTCATGAGCTTTTCACATACTCCTTTTTTTTTCAAATATAAAATGCAATAAAAAGACCAGATGAAACTTCAAGTTTCGAGTGTTTCCCTCCCAATGATTCAGAAGCAGTAGATATGCTTTCTTTCTTTCATTTGGATTAACTGGCTATTGCCAGAGGAAAAACAGTTTTATGACGTTCGGTTTATTTGGTAAAGCCTGGCAGGCTCTATTATGACTTGTTATCCTCTCCGAACAGCACCATCTGCGCAGTAAAGGATTAACTCAGCAGGCCTCATTACTCATACCCTGCAGATCAAAAAAAAGAACTGGCCCTTGACCAGCTCCTGGGAGAAAACTTCTGAATGCTTAGAATATCCTGCCTGATAAGAGTGTTCTGGTATGCCTGAGGACTTGGGTCATGCCAGAGTTGCCAACAATGTCCCTTATGGTGAACACCTGTTTTCCTATGCCCAAGGCTTTGGGTCATGCTGTATAAATTTAACCTCCAGGGGTGGGAGACCGAATAGCTAAGGGCAGCCACATAGGTAATGCATGTCTACATGGGCTACATGACTGACCCTCAGGAAAAGCCCTGGCCCCAAGGTGCTAGCAAGCATGGCTGGTTGGCAAAACACTCTGCACATTTTATCATACCTTGTTCTTGTGAGAATTCAGCACTAACTGTGCCATTCCTCTGGGAGAGAACAACAAAAACTTGTGGCTGTTTTCTCCTGGACTCCACTATGTGTGTCCTTTTTCATTCCTGAATTTAATCTGTATCTTTTCACTGTAATAAATCACAACTGTGAGTAACACAGCTTCTGAGGTCTGTGAGTCCTGCTAGGGAATCATGGAGACCAAGAGTGGTCTTGGGGCCCCCTAATACACCATCCATCACACATCGTCTCTTCCTCCGGGGTCACACTAACAACTTTCATTACACCTCCAGGATCTGAGACTCTTTTAGCTTTGAGCAGATTGGAATAAGAAGTAGTCAATCTCACAATTATGTATCAGAGTCCCAACCCCATCCCCAATTAATTTTCCTCCATATGTTAACATCTAACACATATTTTCATCCTTTTTCACCTTTTCAGATTTTCCTACCTCCATCTCCATCCTGGCTTTATTCATGGATTGCTTCTCCTAATTCAGTTAGCAACTTTTTAGTTTGGAAAGTAAGCTAAATACAGAGATTTCAGCATCTTTAGCAAGCACGCTAGGTGTCTTCTTATATATCCTAAAAGCTAGAAAGACAAAGTGCTCTATTACAGTCAATCTCCTTAATCAGTTATCCATTCCACACAAAAAAAAAAAAATTGATTTTAAAAGATTCCATTCCTATTTTCTTTTCATAATAAAAATTAACATTAATATTCTTTTCATAGTATTATTGCATGGAAAGGTAAGCTACTCATCTAAAAATAAATATATAAGAAATCCCACATTCTTAAAAATTTTTTAATGATTATTTTTGAGAGACAGAGAGAGATAAAGAGCATGATCAGGAGAAGGGCAGAGAGAGAGAGCAACACAGAATCCGAAGCAGGCTCCGAGCTATCAGCACAGAGCCCAACACGGGACTTGAACCCACAAACCGCAAGATCATGACTGGAGCTGAAGTTGGATGCTTAACCAACTGAGCCACTCAAGCGCCCCTAAAAATCCCACATTCTTAAATTATTTAAATCTTCTTTTCTTCAAGAAAAGAAGTAGACTTCTCAAAATTTTAAATGCTGGTTTCAAAAAACTGACTTAACAGAAATATTTTCTACAACAAATGTTACTTCTTTGGAAAGAAAGAACAAATAGAATTGGGTAACATAAAAACCCAATGTGATAACCAATTTGCATTTCATATTTTTAATTTTGGGGTTGCACTTTGGTTATACATCACTCTTACAGTAACCTATTATTTTTTAAATGTGCAAGGCAAGATGAAAATAAAGTTAATTAAAATAATTATATAATTATGAAACATGTTTTTTAATTTCTTCACTGTGCCTTATTTCAAAAGATGTACTCCTCTTTAAAATGACATAAAAATCAGTGCTCAAAATAAGCAACGAATCAACTATTCCATTAAAAGCATCTGGTAAATCACTACTTATGAAATTATGGTTAATACTACCTTAACCCAATGAAATAAAATAATTCTGTTGAGTAGTAATCATTTTTCCATCTCTGCAAATTCGCTGTTTGTATAAGTAATGAACTAATACTTTGTGCCTCTGCAGAGTAACCTCTGTGTACACTATTGTTTGGCTGATCATCCTTTTGTGTCAGATTATTTTAAGTAGAACTGTTACTGTAAATGAATTTGCTTAGATGTATGGTTCTAAATTAGCGAACATAAGATTACAGCTCCACAAATCGTCATCATTTTGGTTGATATAGGATTGCATTTAAGTATATCATAATTGAGAAATGATTTGAATACTACATTTTCAGTCACTCTGATAAGTTATCATCTCTACCACTATATTTAGCTTCTTTCTGGGACTATAGCTTTTGGCAATTCAGAAACTGACTGTAAACCTCTAACTTACAGATAGCTCAATGTCATTTAAAGGGGGCATAGCATAAATAACATCACAGCTTATGAAAATATATACCTGAACTCAGAGAATTCACTGAAGAGAATGGGATTTACAGAAAATAAGCCAAGGAAGCTTGCCATATCTAGATTCAACTGCTTCAGTCTTATGATCTGACATCCATTAAGAATGTGCCATTGACTTAACATGCCCCTACTCTTTGGCTAATCAGGCAATTGTTTCTTATTCTAGAAAACCCAGTTTTGTGTTTTGTGGAATGTGGCACTCTCCTGAGGCACGGAGAGGTTTTAATTTTTCAAGAAGTTATTATGTCATAAACATACAGAGAAGCACAGAAACAAGTAAGGAATGGCTGCCTTTTATGCTGGTTCAAGAGAGAATAAAGATTGGAGAACGATATATGTAAGTGAAGGTTAAATACCAGGGAAAAAAGATGAGATTTCACTTATCTCTGAGAGAGAAAAACACTATTTTTCAGACATGGTACCTGAATAGGTCTGTTTAAAGTATACATAAAAGACTGCAGGATTTTTAAAATATGAATTTAGCTAGGGAGAAAAAAAAAAGCTAAGATCAAGCAAATGTAGGATAAAATAATGCATAAATAAATTTAACATTAGTATTTAAGAGAATGCTGTAATCTATGCCTATTTCATTTTTTCTTATCCTTCAAATATCAGAATATTTATGTCACTAAGAGTGAGCTTTTCATTCTGTTTACTAAACATTACTAATGTGCCAAAGATATATAGATCTTTTAGTTTTTGCTTTTGTTTCATTTGTGTGGCGGAATATTTCTTATATTCTTACCAGGTCCTCAATATGATTGTTAGAGATTATCCAGCACTCACATGTGTTAGTCTGGGTTATTAAAGCCACCAGAAATGGAACTCATAATATTTGGCTTCAAACAATGTACAACTATTAACTTTAATGAAAATAAAATCAGTCAAAAGTAAAAATAATTTACAGTAAATACTTTTCTTAATAGGCATTTCAGGTGTAAACTTGAAAAGGTCCTGAAAGAAGTGGTGTTCACCTGAACAATGTAAACACAGCAAAATTCCCATCTATCATCAGTATACCTGCCCCTCCAGCCCTAGGTCAGGCAAAAGCTGTATAGTATCATGAGAGAGAAATCATTAGGGTCATTTATAAAGTTACATCTTGCCTTCCCTACAAGAGATTTTTTTTAAGTAATTACATTTTTCCAAATGCCTTTATTTTGCTTTCTCAACTAAACAGATCACGTTCCCTACCCCTGCTCTACAGAGGTAAAAGAAAATCAACAGACAGATGGTAAATGTTATTATCTACCCCTGGTAAAATTGTAGTTTGTGCGTAAGTAAATCTATAGGTACATTTATTTAATATTTATTGGGGAAGGGGCCTGGGAGGAGGCCAAAAGGCAGCAAGACCCTCTGGTATCAATCTGTTCTGAATAACCTTAGAGAAAATTAGCTCCTGGGAGGCAGAAACACCCAGTAATAAGATGGCAGCAGAATTTATCCCTTAAGTCTGTAAACATGTAATGACATAAAACAGTAATTTCTATTAAGTTGATGTTCCAATAAAAGTAGGGGGATTTTAGAATCTATGAATTAAAATGTATGCATTTTTATTGCCAGAAATGACAAGTAGTCTCATTTTAGGGTCAAAGACATGGGAGAGATTAAGAGGATAAGAGCAAATGATATGTTTTGTAGTTAAAGAAAGGAAGGACAGGAGGGAGAAAAAAAAGGAAATGGAAGAAGAGAAATCCATTTCTTAAATGGTTTGAGTCCAGTGAAAAAGGCTGATTCAAGGATGAGAAGAAGGACAAGACACTGAATGGAAAGTCTGAGATTTTTTTGCAAAAGTACACACCTAAAGCTAAGGAGTATCTAGTGGGGGTGGGGGGCAGGATATGCTTACTACTTCTAAGTGGCTATGGTCCAGGTACTGTGCTGGTCTCTGGGAATATGGCAGCAACAGTAGTACCAAAGCCCCTGCCCTGAGCAAGCTTAGATTCTACTGGGAAAATAAAGATAATAAACAAAAACTCATATGGTATTTTGCCTAGTGATAAGTACTACAGAGAAAGATAAGAAAAATGAAACAGTAAGGGGATTAAAAATAATTGGTCAAGAAGGATAGTCAAGAAAGGTGTCCATTAGGGCAATACATGAGCGTGAATGAAACAACCAAAGAAGCCACGGGTCTACCCAGGAGTGGGGTGGGGTAAAGATGAATGATCTAGACACAGGGAACAGTAAATGCAAAGATCTGAGGCAGGAACACCATGTGTGAAAGGTGCAGCAAAGTAGCACAAGTCCATAGTAAATGAAACCAAAAGAGGTTTGTGGGTGGAGGCAGGCTGCAGATTGTGTGAAGCTTATGAAGGACTCTGGATTTTACCCTGAGGTGAGAAGTCATTAGAGTGTTTTGAACAGAGGAGTGACATGTTATGACATATGCTTTAAAGGGATCAGTCTGCCTGCTGTAAGGAAACTAGACTGCAGAGTGACAAGGGTGGAGGCAGGAGAGCAGTTAGGAGGCAGTTTTGTATGTGTGTTGCTCTGTGGGATGACTGCTACTACACCTTGCCAGATAATGAAGGGAATTAGTTATAATTCATTTACCAAAGTAATTGCAGGCAAGTCATTGTCATGTTAACTGTTTTAAAGACTTAATTTTTTAAAACCAGTTTTGAGTTTATAGCAAAACTTAGAGGAAAGTACGGTGATTTCCCAAACACTCTGCCCTCACATGTGCACAGCCTCTCCCATTATCGACATCCCTCACCAGAATGAGACATTTATTACAACTGATGAACCTGAATGGACACATTATAATCTCCCAAAGTCCACTGTCTACATTAGGGTTCATTCTTGGTGTTGTGCATTGTACAGGTGTGGACAAATGTATAATGGCATGTACCCATCATTATTGTATCACACATAGAAGTTTCACTGGCTTGAAAATCCTAAAAGTCTTGGCAAATAGTTTGTCCCCGTATGTGACTTGTCTTCTCATTCTCTTGATCATGTTAACATTTTTAGGTGTGATTTTATTGCAAAAAAAAAAAAACAAAACATTTAGAAAGCACAGAAATTAAAGGTAAAGAATAATGAATAATTAAATCACCTGGTCAAATAATTGTCAACTTTCTAACTTTTAAATGTAAATATTTATGTCTAATATCATATTTACAATTTTGTAAATAGAATTACATAATCTATATTTTTACCTTAGCATTTAACATTTTACCATTTGCATTTTCCTATTTTGTCTTTTCCTTTCCTATATTTTTCCTTTTCAAATTCCCTTCCTCTACCTCAAATCACCTACATGAACAGGTTTTTGTACATATTTCCATAATTTTCCTGTTGGGTACACAATTCCTGTTTCAAATAATCCAGTTTTGAAAAATATTGTTCCATCTCCATTAAATATACTGTGATTCTTTATAAGCCCCACATTCTACTTGCATGATAGTTTTTTATTTAAAGTCCAGTTAGTTAACATACAGTATAAAATGAGTTTCAGGTATACAATATAGTGATTCAACATTTCCATACATCACCCAGTGCTCATCACAAGTACACTCCTTAGGCATGATAGTTTTAATGAATGAAATTATTGTTTGTTTGTTTGTTTTTCAAACTATTTTGTGGAAAAATGAGTAATTACTCATGTTAATAAACACAAGCCTATTTAACTACAGCATTCTTTTTTTTGTCCCATTTGCTGTCTAGATCAGGAACACCCATCCTTTTCTCTCAAAATCCTCCCTGCACCTCTTTTCAAAAGAGAATGGTGTGTTTCTAAATACATTTGTTATTTAAAATGTATTCCAAGGATGTTTTTAGTGAAGCTTATTACTAGGATTGCATTTGCATTACTCAGTAATAAGTACTTACTCCAAGTACTATTCGAGCATGGCCATCTGGTTTAATGGCACATCCAAGGTTGAGACAACTCCTCAGGGCTCCACAACTCACTGAGATCCCTGAGAGGGCATCACTAAATCAGCAGACCCAGAATCTGCAAACACACATCCTCTAAACTGTTCACTGGCCCTGAAAACAGCTTCCTCCTTCTGTAGATCATGAAAATAGATTAATGTTACAAGATTAGGGTCCAGCACATTTTATTTAGCCCATTGTTCCAATAATCAATATTTAGGGGAGAACTTCAGTGCTATATTTTGAACATTTAATTTTCCTAGCTCTATTCTGATTGGATCATTTGGAGAAAGGAATATGTGCTGGTAGGAATAAGTATTTTCTATTTTTCCAGGAGATAATTATTAGGTGCAGTAGAAAAAGCTAATCCATTTTAGTGATATTCAGTTAGGAAAGATATCAGTTATTTGCAAAAAGGGTGATTCAGTTGAGTAAGTCCTTTCCACAAATGTGCTCTTCCTTTGAAATATTTTAGAACTAAAATGTGCAGGTTTTACATTCTTTATTGTTTTTAGTGAAGACTAAACAAAAAATTATACAGAGTACCAAATTTAAGTTTATGAATATATATGAATGAATATACAGATTTGTATGTATTACATACACACATACCTATTTTCTACTAGAACTCTGGAGTCAATATTTCATGTTTAATATGTTTTATCCTTGATAGACATGATTAATATTCTTCAGATAAGCCTATAATCAAGTATTTGGAAAAATACACATTCAACAAAATACTTTTCATTCCATTATCCCATTACCAAAAGTTTCTGTTATTTCATTCCATTTCTTCTGAAGGAAAAATCAATGCACAAATATAAAATGTCAGTCAGCCTCCTCCTGAGATCTTTTATAAAGACTTTACTTTTTTCTTCAAATACATGATTAAGAGAGTGCCCTCTGTCCTTAGTATATATAATACACTAAAAGCCTTGAATTCAATCCTTTAATCATCAATGCTTAAAGGAAACAGCCCATTCTGAGTTCTCTATATAGGTTATCAGCTGTATCTTTAAAAATGACTTTCTATTTTAGCAACTGAATTTCCAAAAAGAATTATCATGAACATAAGATCTAGCTGAGAGAAGCTCTTACCCAGTAGGATCTGAATAAATTAATTCCCTAGTCATAAAATTCCTCAACTTCTCATCAAGTTTGACTTAAATATTTAACCAGAAACAAAGAATCAACTTACAGTCAAACCAAGTGCCTCTATATAAATCTCCCAAAGAATTTAAGGCTGAAATCTAAACTTATCTAGCTCATTTATATCACAAAAGAACCAGGTCCTGTAAACTATGATTTTCTATACCAAAGAAGCTTAATAGAATTGTATATAGGCAATCCAAAGTTCATCATGTCACTGGCCAGAAAGAAAATTTTGGTGTGTTAGGTGATCTTCCATAAATCCTCGTTTCTATCATAATTTTAAAGTATATTTAAGAACTATAATGTCACTAGACTCCGATAAAACTTCCATACTTAGATGTCATGTTTAGGAACTTAATTTATTTTTAATATGTATATTTTAAAGATTTTTTTAAATATTTATTTTTGAGAAAGGGAGTGTGTGAGCAGGGGCAGCGCAGAGGGACAGGGACAGGGAATCTGAAGTGGGCTCCAAACTGAGAGCACAGAGACAGATGGGGGCTCGAACTGATGAATCTTGAGATCATGACCTGAGCCGAAGTCAAACGCTCAATCCACTGAATCACCCAAACGCTCAATCCACTGAATTACCCAGAGGCCCCTATTTTTAATATTTTTAAGTATAGATTTTAGTTCCTATTTTTTGTCAATTACCGTAGTGAAAATAATATGTTCAGGAGAGAATCTGTCAAACCATAGTAAGGAAATATTGCTCACATTGGCTGAGATTAGATGAAACCGAAGTTGCTTATTTATTATTATTCTATTGTGGGATTAGGAAACATGAGCAGAGCTTGAAGACAAAGGCTTTCTAGAGAATAAAATGCTCAATAAAATCAGGTATGTAACATGAAATTACCACTTCCTAGTACATTCTCATTGATGGATAAATGTGTTTGTTCTCAAATTTATTAGAAGTTTGCCTTTTTGTCACAAGTTAAATTACTTTTCCTATACATATTTTTTAAAGCCAATATAGACAGACATCCTTCGTGTTTCTTACCATGAAATTTTATTCTTAAATTGACCAACTTGGTTCTTCTACTGATGTTAGTTCAGATAAACACTCTCGAATGCTTGCTCTCCCCATCAGACTGCATCTCTTAAATACATCGGATTAAATGAAACCTGATAAATGCTTCGGATTTTAATTTTTAATATCATTTTACCCATGAAAGCACCATTCTGAAGGGCAATCTCTAAGGAAATATTTTCATCAGGATACATCCTTAGTTCCCATGAAGCTTCTGCAACATAGCTAACTATCTAACACTTTAACCATTGTAAAAAGAGTTTCTTTTTTTTTATTTAAATTCAAGTTAGTTAACATACAGTATAGTATTGATTTCAGGAGTAGAATCCAGTAATTCATCACTTACATATAGTATATGTATCTGAATAAGTACCTCCTTAATGGGCATCACCCATTTAGCCTATCCCCTCACCCACTTCCCCTCCAGTAACTCTGTTTTCTGTATTTAAGAGTTTCTTATGGTTTGCCTCTTTCTCAGTTTTTATCTTATTTTTCCTTCCCTTTCTCTATGTTCATCTCTTTGTTTGCAAGGAGACGATGCTCTTCAGCTTTCAACCTGGCTCTTCTTATTCCACTTCTGATAATTGAGTCTCAAGTAAAACCTCCTCGGTTACAAAATCTAAGGTTATTTGTACAGTCCAGCTTACTCTTAGCAAGCAATGAAATTTTGGTCAAAGGTGTTAATACATTATTTACAGTCCTTGACATTTGTTTCTTTTACAAATTTCAGAAAGTCTTCTAAGCATGTTTAGAGGAAAGTTTATAAGCCTCAAATCATGGATTATGCAATTCAGTTTGAAACTGTTCCTGTATCAGGTCACATTTGTAAATCTGTGATTTTTATCCTTATTTACTTTTTCCTGCTGATGTAAGGAAAGGTATGCAAGTGAGAAGCAGCTACTCTGTCCCTGTCAAGAACATTGTTTGGAAACTAGAGAGGTTCAGAGAGATAACACGGCATCTTTTTTAAAGGATTAACTTAATAGTGCTTAATAGTGTTATTTAAAGCTGAATGACCTTGGTCCCATTATTTAAGCTCTTTATGACTGAATCTCCTATTTTTAAGTGTGAATAATTATAGCACCTAGTTTATAAATGCTACAGACTGAATTGTATTCCTCCAAAATTCATATGTCGAAGCCCTAACACCCAATGTGATGGGTATTTAGAGATGGAACTTCTCGAACGGTAATTAGGTTTAGATAAGGTTATGACAATGGGGGCTTCATGACGGTACCAGTATCCCTATAATAAGAGACAGCAGAGACCCTGCTCTGAGAGGGCACAACTGAGGAAATACCATGTGAGACAGTTAGATGGTAGCCATCTATAAGCCAGGAAGAAAGCCATCACAAGAACCTGAGAATTGTAGCTAGCATCCTGACTTCAGGCTTCCATTCCAGAACTCTGCAAAAGTAAATAATAAATTTCTGTTGCTTAAGCCACCCAGGCTATGGTGTTCTGTTGTGGCAGCCTGAGTTAAGACAACAGGATTATCACTAAATAGAGAGTATACCTACAATGAGTCAGTTAATATAGAATGCTTAGAATAGTGCCTGGCATACATAAAGATCTTCATATGTTTCAACAATTACTTTCATCTGGGTCTAGATTCATAATTATTATAAAATATAATTATTATAATATAAATTCATATTATATTGAGAGTACTAAAAGACTACCCAGTTCGACTCTACTTTCTTCTCACAGTTGCCATTAACTTCTTTCCCCAAGTGGCTTACCCCGTGTTACACAATTCAATGTTATCAGCACATCCAGCCGTCCCAACTTTTACCACATCATTTAGGAAGCAGCATTCCAGGTGCAATTTTAGAGTCATGATATTTAGAAAAGCAACAACAACCATATTTTTACTAAGCTCATTTTATTACTTCTAATAAAATCTGTCCCATTACTTTCATTGTAATGATCACATTGGGCAAAATCCTCTCTCTTACTCTCTGTGTATGTATGTGTGTATACATACATACACACATATACACATGCATACTCTCTCTTGTCTCCTTCTCTATCAAAACAGAACTCAAAGAAGTAAAATCAAAAGAAAGACATAGTTATTTGGGTAATAAGACATATTTAGTCTCTAGAAACAAAATTGTTTCTTGGGGGCTACTTCATGGGAACCTGCAAAGCACCTGCCCCAGGTATGAGTAGAAATTTTAATAGTAGCTTTTAATTGAGTCTATGGAAAATGTGTCTAAGGCAAAATATTTTAAACAGTTCTTAATGCCTTTGGATGTATCCAGAAATGAATTAGTGCTGTTTCAAGATATTTACTACCTACAACTAGTGACAGACTCATTTCAAGGAATTCCTTTAAAATTATATTTACTAAAGAGAGTTTGGTTAACTTCTGTTTTCTCAGAAATGATGGAATATATTAAGTTGTGCATTGCTTTGAGAGATCTTTTTTTCTTTATATTCTTATTGCCAGTCATCAATTACTTTATCATGACACTCCTAGAATATTCTTCCAACTTTAGTTTCCTCCTTCTTCAATCTGAGACACAATATAAAGTACTATTAGGGACACAGATGTTTGCATTTAGGCTCACTCATTCAAACTCGAACTCTTCCACTTCACAGCTAAATTATTTGGAAGTGATTATTCAGCTTTTACAGTCTGATTTGAACTTTCATTCAGTGACTTACAGAATTAAAAGAATAGAATTCCAATTGTTCTTCCATTCATTTCTACTACATGTAATCTGTTCCTTATTACATAATCTTACATCTATACCAAACTAAGTATGTGCCTCTTTTCCATATTTAAGCCAATTCTACATCAGCTTTTTTTAATGTAATTGACCCTACCTGCTATGCGAATTTCCCCCCTTATTTTTAGGTCCTCTCAGTATTAGTTTTTTTATTCCTAAATTTTAAAAATTTAATAGAATTTCTTTTTAAAGCCATTTTAAGTTCACAACAAAATTAAGTAGAAGGTATAGACCATTATTTTTTTCCGTGAAAACTCAAAATGTTATGAGCTGCGTAGATGTGGTTGATTTCATAGAGCCCTTACTTGTGTTATTATTCATTATGTTACTTAACCTGTCACCACTGTGTACACTTGACTCTAATGCTCGGTGTAATTTAAGTTAGCCTTATTTCAGCAGTACTTCAGTGGTTCTCTAGCGACCACAGAAAAAAATGGGAAGTTGAAGAAGAAATCCATTTCCCCTGCATATCTTTCAAGACACATAGTATTTTTCCAAGAAATGAATAATGAGTTCTGTTGAGTAAGTTATCCAATTTGTTTAATGTAACAGACATTATCGCTGCCCTACTGTTACCTGTTCTTATCTCCTTCTAGACATATGGTAGGACCACACTGTCTCACCCTGCTGAAGTTCAGTATGGCCATATCACATGCTCTGACCAATGAAATGTGAACAAAAGTTAGAAACATTATTTTGCCAGTTCTCTATCCTTTTGTCTTCCTCTGCCATTGCAATTATGTAAGCATTGTTGATATGGACGTTGGATGCTACATGTGTTTAAAGAGGGCAAGTGCATTCCCAGTTTCCCAGACTCAGAATACATTTCACGTGAGAAAGGCATAAATTTTTCACCTTAAGTCATTGAGATTTATGTCATAGAGTTGGTTGTTACTGCAGTATAACTTACTCTGCTTTGACTCATGTAAATATGTAAATCTATCTGAACAAATAAAAACAACACCTGAATCTATTTTACCTACTACTTTTTGAATGCCTCTCTAAATAACAAGCGGATTGCATTTATTTTTACCTTACTTATTAATTTGTAAGAATTCATTTATAGTTTTCTGCATGCATGGAACTAGACAAATTACTGAATAAAAAATAAATAAACTCATTAGGTATAGTCCCTAATCTGATCAAATTGGCATTCTCGTATAAAAGACCAAAAAAAAAATAATAATAATTCAAGGTGCCTGGGTGGCTCAGTTAGTCAAGCTCTGACTTTGGCTCAGGTCATGATCTTCCAGTTTGTGGGTTCTAGCTCCGTGTCAGTCTCTGTGCTAACAGCTCAGAGCCTGGAGCCTGCTTTGTGCGCTCTCTCTCTCTCTTTCTCTCTCAAAAATTATTTAAACATAAAAAAAAGAAAACAAACAAAAATAATTCAACAAACAAAACAGGTACAGAGTGTTGTAAGAGCTATGAAGGAAACAAACAGAAGTCTAACAAAAAGTAACAGGGAATTTACTTTAGATAAGATGGTCAGAAAAATCTCCTTAATGTGCTGAGATTTCATCTGAGCCCTAAAGCCTGAGGGGGAAGGAATGCCGTGAGAAGTTCTGAGGGTAAAAGCACAGGCAACCACATGTGCAGGTACCCTAAGATAGTGGAGAACTTTGCTGTTAAGAGAAACTGAAAAATCAGTGTGGCTGTAGTCAAGTAACCAGGTTTCCAGATAATTACTACCATTCTAATTTTATGTTTTCTAAACCACAGTGAGATTCCCAGATTGCCAATGATATTTCTCTATGGAATAGACAGTTATTCTTATCCATGGTGAAAAATTCTCTGAACTGTGACTTCGTGGTTGACTGACAAAACATTTTTTGAGAAAACTCAAAAAACAAGGGAAGGACATAAAATACAAAGCTATTTACACATAAATTTATAGAAAACCTTGACCTCAAAGAAAGAAGAGAGCAACATTATTCCACAGAGAAAGTGGTTGAGTTGTGCTGCTTGACATTTATAGTCACAGTCAGATGGATTTTTCACACATGATTGTGAACTCACTCCAATGTAAAGAAATTGAAAAGGGTGCAAGCTTAAATCATACCTGTCCAAAGAAACAAATTTTTGGATTGCTCAGTCAGTTGGGCATCCGACTTCAGCTCAGATCATGACCTCACAGTTTGTGAGTTTGAGCCTGGTGTCAGACTCTCTGCCACTATCAGCCAGAGCCTCCTTAGGATCCTGTCTCCCTCTCTCTTTGCCCCTCCTCAACTCATGTTCTTGCTCTGTCTCTCTCTCTCTCTCAAAAATAAATAAACATTAAATAAAATTAAAAACCAAATTGGTTAAATCACCTTTATATATTCTCAGAAAATTATTCCCCATTGGTGATTTAGGAGTAGAAATGTACAAGTATAGCGTTTTATTGCAATGATATACCAGGTTGAATGTAATTAATTAACACAGTGACCTTGAAGAATACGTACAAGTAACAATGTGGCTTTATAAATCTGTATAGATGCCTTGACATTTTAGCTTTTCTCTGACTCTGTCCTCTGGCATTTAGATTTGTCACAGGCATACATAAATGGAGCTCTTTATGATCTATTTTATTAATTAAAAAGAGAGATCTTGGAAAACAGTGTAGAAAAAATGTGATTGGAGTTTTTTTCTTTGAAGTTGTCTTTTTTCAATTTGATATGATCTTTCTTTTTCACACGCTCTACTTTGACCAGCCTTCCAGATTATCAGAGTAGCCAAATCACATGAATGATGTTAAAATGATGCTCCTTAAGTTCAAAACAAATGTTTAACACCATAAGCTACAAAAATTGATCATTCATTCATTTATCTCTTTAATATGTATTACATGTTTAGTAATTATTTTAAGTATTATTGATACCCATTTCAATTAATATTTTAGACTATGTCTCAAGTTCCTATTACTGTATATACCACAGAATAAAAAAATCCAAAAAACTATTGGATGGCTAGACAAATACACAAAATTTACACACACTCAAAGTTTGGCTGTTTCTTCAGTGTGTGTATATATATATATATATTTTCTTTTTTTGAAAGAACCTATCTATGGCTGAAAGAAAAAAGAAAGAGCAACCGTGTAATGGACTATTTGCCCTGACATGTTCATTTTCTTTTTTAAATGTTCATTTTCTTTTTTAAAACTTCTGATGTTTCCCAAAGTATTACTATCTTTATCCCATTGAATTTCTCATCTAAGTTTTTACCAAATGTCCTAACAATACCTTAAGGGCACAGCTCAAAACCCTTTAATGACAAGCTTTTGTTATGAATGAGGGTAGGAAAAAAAAGTGTTCAAATCCAATCTCAACAAGGTAGTCTCAAATGCTCCTCCCTACTGAGGATGAGGGAAGACGAAATCTGTTTACAGACCTAAGTTATCAGAATTTCCTTGTCTATGATTTTACTCATTCTATTTTGGAATCAGGGCTTTTATGAGGCCAATCCGATATCTGGGTAAGAAAACATGACAACATAAAGATTGTGGAAAAATGGCAGAGTAGGAAACACCAGCAATCTGTCTGTCTTCCCACCTGGACAATAACTGTACAAGAACAAAGTCTGATGTAACTAGTTTGGACAATAACTGTACAAGAACAAAGTCTGATGTAACTAGTTTGGACAATAACTGTACAAGAACAAAGTCTGATGTAACTAGTTTGGACAATAACTGTGTAAGAACAAAGTCTGATGTAACTAGTTTGGAACTCTAGGCTTTCTTTAAGCTTACAACTTAACAGAGAAAGGTTTAGATGGTAAACTCTAGTTAATTTCAATTGGTTTCAGCTCTTGACACAGTAGTAGCTACCCATCCCCCAAACAATAGTCCCTTGGCAGAGAGCTATGCATGAATTCTAGAAGCAGTCTGTACACGGCTTTTGGGAACCAATGTGGACAAACAGGACTTTGTCCTTTAAATATTAGGAATGTGTGCTCTGTTCACTAATTGCTTCTTCGGATCTGAGGTTTAGGCAGCCAGTGTTGTTGCACCTCCCCACCTTGTTGCGCACCATCTCACTCTCTAGATGAAGTGAATTCCAGGAAATTTAAAGGGTCTATGCCCTTTCTTCCCTTTTATATATATATACACACATACATATATACACACATACATATATACGCACATATATTTATGTCTTTTGGGGCCATACATTAAAGACCAGGACATTTAAAAGCAAGTTTGTATACTGGGAAATTTGGAAAGCCACCATGCATGCCCACAGAGAGGTGCAGGCTCATAGAAGACTTAAGAAGACATTAAATTTATACCTCCTACTTTTCCTTGTCTTAGATACAGTCCATAACAAAAAGGAATGAAGGGAGGAAGAGAGGGAGGGAAGGAGGAAAGAAGGGAGCAAGGGAGGGAGGGAGGGAGGGAGGGAGGGAGGAAGGAAGGGAGGAAGGGAGGAAGGAAGGAAGGAAGGAAGGAAGGAAGGAAGGAAGGAAGGAAGGAAGGAAGGAAGGAAGGAAGGAAGGAAGGGAAAGAAAGAAAAGAGGACAAACAATAAACCAAAAAAATCTCCCAAAAATGGCAAATCCTGGGTAAGGGGTAGAATATGATCCCTGTAGTTAAACACATAGTTTATTAGATTCAAATGCCTAGCTTTTAACAAAAAAAGTCACAATACCAGAAAAAAATATGGCCCATTCAAAGGGAAAAATATAAATCAACTGGAATTGTTCCTGAAAAAGACCTGAGGGTAGACCTACCATGCAACTGCTTTAAAGATGCTCCAAGAACTAAAGGAAGCTATGGAGGAAGTCAAGAAATCATGTACAAACAAATGGAACTATCAGTGAAGAGGTAGAAAATGTAAGAAGAAACCAAAAACATATTCTGGAAAGGAAAAAAAAAAACAATAAATGAAATGAAAATTCTCACTACAGAAACTAAAAGGCAGATTAAACCAAATAGAATAAAAAATCAATGAACTGAAAGATAGAGCAATGGAAATTATCATGGCTGAGGAACAGAAACAAAAAATAATGAAGAAATGTTAACAGAGCCAAAGGGACCAGTCGGACACCATCAGGCACATCAACATACACATTGTGATAGCCCCAAAAGGAGAAGAGAGAGGAGAAGGAATAGAGAGAAATAATGACTGAAAACTCCCCTGATATGATGAAAGGTATGAGCATTCAAGAAACTCAACAAACTCTAAATAACATAAACTTAGAGACCTACACCAAAACACATTATAATCAGACTTTGGAAAGACAAAAGAGGAATCTTGAAAGCAGCAACAGAGAAGGGACTTGTCACACACACAAAAAAAGGATCCTTAACAAGATTAGCAGATTTCTCATCTGACTTTTGAATGCCAGAAGTCAGTACGCTGATGTATTCAAAGTGTTTCAATGATGTTCCACTCCCTCCTGGCTTCCATGTTTCTTTCTTTCTTTCTTTCTTTCTTTCTTTTTAACGTTTATTTATTTTTAAGAGAGAGAGAGAGAGAAGCAGAGTGCAAGGAGGAGAGGGGCAGAGAGAGAGGAAGACACAGAATCTGAAGCAGGCTCCAGGTTCTGGGCTATCAGCACAGAGCCCAACGTGGGGCTCAATCTCACTAACTGTGAGATCATGACCTGCGCCGAAGTAGGAAGTTTAACCAACTGAGCCCCCAAGTGCCCCTCCATGCTTCTGATGGAAGCCAGGTATTAGATGACTCATTGATCTCACTCATGCAGTGTCCTTGGGGATTTGTGTTTGTTTGCTTGGTTGTGTTACTTTTGCTTATTTGTTGTTTGCTTTCGTTGCTCTCAATGTATGGTCTTTAATTTTAGCTTTTAGCAGTTTCACTATATTGTACCTCAGCATAAGGTATAAACCATTTGTGTTTGTTTTCCTTGATATTTGTTAAGCATCTTTTATCAGTCCTTTTTTCTCATTAACTTTGGAAAATACTAGACCATTAGTCTTCAAATATTTGTTCTGTTTGAATCAATCTTTCTCTCTCCTGATATTTTAGTCATACGTCTATTGAAATATTTGACATTATCTAACAGCTTTCAGCTTCATGTTTTTTAATCTTTTTTCTGTTCCTTATCTTGGATAATTTCTACTATTCTATCTTCTGATTCAAGTACTTTTTTCTTTGCTGTCTGCATTTGGCAGTTTATCCAGTGAATTTTTTTCAATTTCAGATAAGATTTTTATTTGCTGGATAGGGTTTTCTTTTTTTTTTCCTTTCATTATGAGCATATTTTCTCATATTTCACTTAAGACAGTTATAAAAACTACTTTAAGATCCTTATTTGCTCTTTTTCATATCTAGTTCATCTCAGGGTTGAATTTGGTTGACTTGTTTTCTCTTGAAAATAATTTTTCTTATTTTGCTTCTTTGTATGTTATATAATTTTGGTTTATATCCTGGACATTATGTATGTTAAATGGTAGAGATTCTGGATTCTGTTATTTTTCTTCTATGAGTTAAGTTTATTTTTTTCCAAAAATTATATTGGCTGGACTATTCCATGGGCAACAGTTCTGATCTCAGCTGAGGTCTTTGTTTTTAGCTGAAATTCTTTGCATCTATTTCACAAATTATTGATGCAAGAGTCAGATAGAAATGTACATAAAATAGAATTGATGATCTCCCTAGTTCTTCTTCTGGAATTCTGTCACACCTTTCACTTGTCATAGTTTCCATCAGGGTCTTCTCACCCTGTCTAGTACCCTCACTGTGCTTTGTTCCACCTTAAAACTATAAAGACTAGAAAAAAATTTTTCAGCTTCTCAACTCCCCTATACCACATACACTTTATCAACCAGTGTCTATCTTCTCTGTTCACTACACATGGCCTTTGAAATTTGCTTTTTGCACCCTGTGCAGGCTTTTCATTGTTCCTGATTTGGAGGAGTCTTATGCAGCAAGTACTCCATTATGCATATGGTCAGAAATTCCACTTTAGACTGTTCTTAAAGAAATAAAACATTGCAGATCTAAGTAAAGACCTCTGAATAACACTCCTCAATAATACTCTTTTCTACCACTTCCTAATTTTATTTATTTTTGTTGTTGTTACATGTCATAATAAACATAGTCATATGCATATACTTACATGTAGCTATATGTGCGTAAAAAGATACAGACTTTAGGGGCACCTACGTGGCTCTGTCAGTTGTGTGCCTGCCTTCAGTTCAGGTCATGATCTCGCAGTTCTGAAGTTTGAGCCCTGTGTCGGACTCTGGACTGAAAGCTCACAGCCTGGAGCCTGCTTCAGATTCTGTCTCCCTCTCTCCTTGCCCCTCCCCCACTCACACTCTCTTTCTCAAAAAAACATTTTAAAAGAATTTTTTTAAATGATATAGATTTTGTGCATTGCATACATTATATTATACAGCATTTATGTTTATCTTTTTTACTCAACGTTGTTTTGATACATATATCTGGATAGTTCTAGTTTATTATGGGTATATTATATATTCTCTGTGCAAGTATTTTATAAATGTATTTTTTCCATTGATAAGCACTGGTTTATTTACATCTTCCCTACAAAAGAATGCAGATCTTGGGGGTGCCTGGTGGCTCAATAAGTTAAGTGTCCAACTCCGGCTCAGGTGATGATCTCACAGTTCATGAGATTTATCTGGTTGTTTCAAAAACTTGGCAGTCTTTTAGTTTTTTCTGGTGGTTTATGGGAGTAGGGGTAGGACCACACTTTTTTTCTGGGATGTTTATCTGCATAGGGGAGTTACTGTGTAAAACTCTTCTGTACTGCTAGGCTGCCCTTTCCATACTCCTTTAGCTAGAGAGAGCAGACATTTTATAGGGCTTTTTAAAAATCTGTCTGTAGCCATTGGCATTTCTAGATTGAAAGTTTCTTCATCACCCTGTCTAAGTTAATAATACTTTGTCTTCTTCTTCATTTTTTTTATCTTATTTTCTAGGATACTCAGTAGTTGATTTGAGGACATCTTTACCTTATGCTTGATTTAGAAGACACTTTGTTATTGTTTTATAATAAATGTCTTTAATTATAGCTTACTTTTCTTTCTCTTATTATTAAAACATGAGACTGCACTCCGCACACCTAGAAACATTTAAAAATCACTTAAAGAAAAAGAATTTATGTTATAGTCCATGTAATGAAGGTCACCTAAAGGCACGCTATTATAAAATCAGTCTATCACTTTACAGAATAAGGAAATTTAAATTAATTTTAGCTCTAGTCTGGTTTTTACCTTGAGGCAAGTGATCACACTCAGAACTCTTTACATGTAATTGCCAAAGCTATTATCAGACAGACCAGGTGTTAGTAACTAAATGTTGGTAAATGATGGTAAATCCATATTAATCATCTTCTTGTACTCTTATGTATACAGAACATATAGCTTTATTTAGAACATTCATATGTACACCTCAAATAGGTAAAATTTACTTTGTTATGTTGTTAGACATTTTTCTGTTTGTAGTTTTTAACAGGGTGAGTATCGACATGTTTCAATTCAGCTCTACTTAACCCATATAGCAGTTGGGGTCTTCTTGACCTTCGGATTGTGGTAGAAATTATTCAGATACAGAAATTCAATGCCTGAGAACTTCACAAGATTTCTGTCAATCTCTGGTGTTAAAGCACAATTCAGTAATTCGGTTTCTTCATCTTCAGTTGATATTACGTTCTCCCACCAGTCAAATTAGCATAAACCTCAGTCTTTAAGCTTGTTTGCACAGGAGGATTCATTACACTGAGAATTCCATAAATTAGTTTATGAATTCAGATAATAACAAATTCCACACTTAATTCTGTTGATATGCACACCTGACAACTACTTTCCCTCTATTATCACCCCTCATCCCATGCAGGGTTGGTGCATCTACACCAAGACTCCTCTATGTCTCAGCATTTTCCCTGTTTTATACTTAAACTTTAAAAAATGAAATTATCTCCCTTTCCTCATATAAAACATACATCATTTTGTAAAAATCAGTAATGGCTTCCAAATTCAGAGGGTATTTATAAATTTCTTACATGTGCATCTTCCAACAGTTCTCTTGAACCAATTCAGTTTTGTAGTAATTTCATAGTCACATTTTTAAAGTTGCTCAGTACTACTAGAATTAAACCTTTTTAACTTCCATAAGACTTTATCATATCCAGAGAATGTGACTCATTAAAACCTCACTGTAAATCATATTTTCTGAACACTAACCTAGAGAAGAACATGGCAGAAAATCAATACTGTATGCAGCTTGATGCCTTTTCATATATTGATTTACATGTCATTTGTCTGCAATTATTGTGTAAATACAATTCACTCTTTGCTAATGGGATACTATTAACTCTATTGGATACAAGGATCAAACTTCCATGAAAATAATTTAAACCTAAGCCAAGTTTATTGTTGTTTTCACTTGGAATATTAAAGAGTATTTTTATGCAAATGTAACACATACATACTTGAACATCACAGTCATATGTCATGAACTCTATAATTCACCCGAGATCTTCTTCTTATTTATAATATTGAGTAATCCTTGCCTGTGACAAAAAGAAGTGATTTCTGATGGCCTGAAGAACCACATTTAGGCAGCTTCTGACCATTGCATTGTTTGTGCATGGGATTACTATAACAAAGATGCTAAATATGATTTCCTATACTGAAAATCAAACATTTCACCTATCTTATTTAAAAGAATTAGAGAGGAATCTCAAACCAAAGCAGAGATCCCTTCTTCCATGGTTTCTGCCCTTAAAGAACCCTACATGGGACAGAGATGCTTATTCATTTTGCTTCATTCTCTATCTTCAAACTGGAAGCAGTAATCAGATGCAATTATTGGAAGCCCTGACTTCATCATTCCTACCCAAGGAAATGGCCTAGGGTCAGTGCTTCCAATTAAGCTGGGTTGCCCAGAAATGGACACACTGATTTAAACATAGCTATGCTTGGTTCTATCCCAAAGGCCCCAGAGATGCCTGGAGGAGAAGCTGAATCTCCCTATCAAGTGGCTTTCAGCTCTGTCACTAGCTACAGAATTAAATAGAAGGCTGAAACTGGAAAAGAAGGTTCTTTTCCTCTTTTAATACAGTCCATTCTTAAATCACTCTGACATTAATATGAAAATTCCATAGGCACACTTGCATGTCCTCATTAAAAGGTAGAAATTAAAGAAGTGACAGAGTAATCACTATACGAACTACAGAAGAAATGCCCACAGGAATAACAGACTTAGTCCACATTTTAAGTAGTTCACTCTGAAAAATTCAAAATGCAAATTCCTTTTAGGAAACTGTTATCAAAAGCATGCTAACTCACAGTCAACACATCCCATGCTGTTTTGATCAATTGAAATTATTCTTTTTAAATTTGGTCTTTTCAAACCATTTGCTACAGAATTCTTCTCTCTGGCAATCTTACAAGAGAGTCAATATATAAGAGAACTTCAAAATAAACTTACATTGCTTTACCTACTGTTGGGTAGAAAGTAGAGCCATAACTGTTTCTTGCCTCCATACTGACCTCCACTCCTCAACAAACACACACACACATGCACACACGCATGCACAAACACACCTTTTTAAGGTATTTTACGGAAGTGGTCTTTCAAAACAACTCCTTGTCATTTTGGACAGAGTACATAATCTAGAACTGCATAATATAAAACCCACACCAAAAATGCTCATCTGTTTTTTTGTTTTTTGTTTTTTGTCTTTTTTTTCAAAGACATCAATTCTTTCCACATAACGGATGGAGGCATAAAATGAAAAAAGCTTTTAATCCACAGCATGGTAAGTCCCAATCTTTTTTGAAACCAAGCATAAACAATCCTGGCAAAAAGCAAAAGAAAAATGTCTATATTCAAGTAAATATCTGCATGATTTTTAGGACCCTCTAGATTCGATTTCTGGTTTTGACGCACAGCAAAATATGCCAATTTTCTGGAGAGAATTCTTAATGGTGAATATGAGTATGAAGAAATTTAGAGAGAGTGATAAGAAATGTATAATGTCTGACTTGTGTAGAAAGAGAGAATGTAAAGGAGTGCCTGCATTCCACAGAGATGCTATTTACTGTCTAAAGTCAGAATTTTAAGAGAAAATAGTGCAGGAGAATTTTTCTCTCACATTCCATCACCTCAATAGCCCAATCTTCAATTTTTCCTTAGAAAGAGTATCCATGTCCATAATAAGAGGTGCAGAAGATAGTGAACATTTAAAATGTTTAATGAAATTACATTATGCTACAGACTTGCATTTGTCATCCTTTTAAGGTAGTAAAAATCTGTCCTTCCCTGAGAAAGAGTGACACCTGTAAAACTATTCCACGCAGAGTAAACATTTTGAAAATGGAAAGTAATGATAAACCTTGAAAACATTCAAAGAAGGTAAGATTCATGAAGCAGTAAGCAATTTTTGTTTTAGAATAAACTGCATGATCTAGATTTTCCAATTTTAAATAAAAGAAAACCAGCACATTTCAATGTGTCATTTCTCATTTTTTGTGTGCTTAAAAGTGTATTGCAGTATTAACATTAACTAGTAACATTTAAAATAAGGATCCAGAAATAGCCCTTGGAAACATCTGCTGAAGATATGGAGGTGGTTGGAAAAGTATAACACACTGTAGAGGATACTCTGAAATTCAGTTCGGCTGTGTACTCACCCATGCACAAGATGCTGCTGAGAGAGCTGAAGGGGCTTAGTTTTTATGCATGTGAAGTAATTTAGGAACTAAGACAATGTATGTATTATGGCAGTAATGATCAGAAGAGCTGCGAGAAAGAAAAAAATTCAAAAGAATAATAGACATCTGAGAAAGATTCATGGAGAAGGTGGAACCTAAACTAACATGAGAAGGTTAAGTTGAATTTCAATTAGCAAGTAGGAGGAAGGTAAGAATGCATTCTATATGGGAGAACAGCCCAAAGAGGAAGAAATTACCATTACCTCTGGCCAGGATAGGGAATAATAGATAAGGCTTACTTTAGTGTGTGAGGAGAAATCAGATCTGAGTATGAAGCATTATAGACAGTATTATATTTTAAGTAAGTAGTTTAAAAGCTTTATACCTAACTTCGAAAACTGGAACTAGCTGTCTTAAACACTTAACTAGCATTATCCCATGCAATCCAAATAGCAATTCTAGAAAAGGATGTAGTAATAACATCCCCATCTTATATACAAGGAAACTGAAGCTTGAAATAGTTCACTAATATAGTTGATATCACAGATACTCTTTCATTGCCTAATAATTTTATATAATACATACCCTTGGTTTCCAAAAATGTTTAAGGAAAAATAAAAATCATTGCTTTGATTACAATCATATATGTATATGAAAGTACTTTGAATGTTGTCTAATGTTAAATTTAGGTGGAAGGAGGGATAAAATAAATTGTAGAATAATTAATCAGCTGGAGCTATAAGCAAGGAATAGCTCATGAGTGGCACAGGGTTTTATAAACCAGGTCCGGGAGTCTGTCCATCATCCACTGGGTAATGGGGGAGCCATGGGAGCATCAGCACATCAGATGTGTGCTTAAAAACATGCTCTGGTTACAGTAAAGAGAATGGTTTGGTGGAAAGGTGGTGGAGTACCACTTAGCTAGTTATAGAAGGAATCCAAGTGGGAGGTAAAGGCGGCCTGACTTCAGAGGCAGAAATAACAGGCCTTGGTGACTGAGTTAAAATGGTATTTAGGTTGGAGACTTGGACAATGTGAGAAGACTAATTCTCCTTACAGATCCATCAACGGATGGGGATAAAATCATGATGAGTTCCATTTGGAACTTAAGGAGTTTGAAATGCCTTTGTGACATTCAAGTGGCAATGTCAAATGGTTGGAGAGGAGGATCTGATACTTAGAAAGAAGGGTAGCCTGGATATCAAAATTTGTGATTAATCAAAGCCATGGGTATAAACAAGATTACTCAGGATGAGTGTACAGAGAAAGAAAGGAAGGGAATTATGACAGAACCCTGAAGAACAACAACCTTTCAATTATAGGAAGAAGTAACTGTGGAAGGGAATAAGAAAAAAAATGACTCTACAGAGGAAACTCCAAGGAGTATGTAGAGTATTTGAACCTGAGAAAGGGAATTTTTCCAAGATGAAAATGTGATCCCTTGTATCAAATGCTAAGGAGAACACCAGTTACATAAAGGAGACAAGTGACCATTGAGCCGGTAACTGAAGATGTTACTAGTTATGCATCCTGAAAGGATCAGAGGCCAAATTATAGTGGATTGAGTTGTTAATTTAAAAAAAAAGCCATAGTATCTATCTGTGATTTCCAAAGATCAGTCCTGATGCCTTATCAAGGTTCCAAGGATCAGAGGCAAATCCAGAAAACAAAACAAAACAAAAACAAAGAAAAAAACATTACAGTTTGTTTGCTTAATGAAGCTAAATTATTCTATAAAATCATTAAACTGGGATAATGTCCTTCTCATTTTTGAGTGCTAAAAATACGTTTATTTAAAATAAAAACAATAGTGACAGAAGATAATAGTTGGTTTCAAAGATCACTGCTAGTTAAATCTATACAGTATCCCAAATTCTGCAACCTAATGTTGGCTGCTATCTCTCACTGTCTGATTCTAAAGGAAGGGGCATCCCAAAAAATGTCCCTGATGGACAGAGAGGAGGTAGAAAAAAGGGAATGTTACTTGTCTGGCACAGGCACTTACTTCTTTCTAAGTAGAGTGCAGTTCTGAAGGGTCAGTAGAGAAGTACTTGCATTTTTGTCTTTGGCAGTTTCATTATGTTGTCAATTATTACAGCGCAATGTTCTAATAGGAATTTCATCATGCATTCAAATTGGAGAGAGGATTCATTTAGCCGCCACAACAAATTGAGCTCAGCAGGCTTCATTTCAGGAACTTCTGCGGTGTCAAGTGGTCAGTCCTTCAGTTTTAATTTCTAAATATATGAGATGCAAATTGCATGATCTTTTCTCCTCTGATAGTCAAAGCGAATGGCTCCAATTACATTCTAACATACCCTTAACTGGGAGGTAAATAACATTATCAGCTTGGGATGTGGTAGGATGAATCACAAAGAAAAGATTAATTATCTTGTAAAGGTATTGTATTATCTTAATTGTTCACATCACTCAAGCTTTTCTAATTAGAAAAGTAAATACCAGCCTAGGCAGGTTTTGCCCTTGCACAGTGAAAAAAAGGCTAAACATTTACATGAATTATACCTTTTCAAATATTTAAACTTGATAAGGCCAACCATCAGTTTATACCAGTTTTACTGTCATCCGATTTCACAAAGGTCAATTGCAGTTCTTTTATAAAAAGTTAAAGAATAACAGTCTCCTATTAAATAACGTAAATATTCCAATGCATTGACTCCTCCAAGCAAGTCTACCAGCCCATACCCCTACAGTCCACTATTGGTCAGTGGCTTCCAAAATCTAAGATGCATTCTCTGTTAAATCTCTTTCCTGTGTCCTTTTAGTCCAGTGGTCTATTTGAAAACACTAGGAGATTATGCACAAGCCCTCTCTTTTCTTACTTCAAGCAACAACTGTCATTTTTCATACAGAACATTTCCCATTCCATCTCCCTGATTAATGCTTTGTCCCTGGATAAATAAATTTAGTACTGTTAAACAATCAGAATCAGATCCTATCTCCCAGAGTTCTATCTTACCTGAGAGAAGTGCATCAGACACGCTTATAAGTGGAATCCCACCATAAGCCATGTTCTAGACAGGCCACAGAGACACACAGACTACTCCTACCATTATGAATATCTTTCTTGATAGACTACCCTATATAGAGTAGGTACTCAGAAGTGTTGCTCCCTTTATACCTGTTTCCTCTGTGTCGGTTTCTGGACTTCATTTTGAAGCAATGTGGTCTAGTGTTCGAAGAACAAAGACCATATGAATCTGCATATGAAACTGATTGTAAAACTGGTTCTATCATCTTGGGCAGGGAGTTATGCCTCTTTCCATTCTATAAAGTGAGATAAAAATAATACCGACCTATTGGGGTGATTTTAAGGGATTAAATGATACCATGCATGGCATACACTTAGCTCAGTGCCAGGAACTTAAGTATTGAGTAGTTGTGGGCTATATTCTATTTTATTACCATAATTTATAGCCTCTCTGCCAAAACTCAGTTTGAAAGCGGTTGCTGAGGTCAAAGTGAAAAATTCTTGTCATTTAAAAAAGTCACCTAAACTTGCCCACATACCAATTGCTTCTCTAGGTCCTAATTCAGCTGTGTCTCTCTCATTCTTACATCTTCAAAGTGGGATATTTTCAGAGGTCTGATGGGCTGTAACATACTGTTTCCGTAGCTGGTTTACCAACTCACTGATCTGCAGCATTTCACTTAGGGCTGTTCTCTTTCTGACAGGAAGGCTTGAGGGAGATGATGATCTTAAATGCCGGAAGGATTTCCCATGTGGGCACAGGGGACTAACACTGTGAGCATCTGGGCACAGCATGCAGAGCAGCTTTTGAAGGTTGTGAAACTCCATTTATGTGTTCAGTTAATGAACCCTTTAGCTTGAGTACAATGTAGTGTAGAAAGGAAAAAGTGTTAATTCATCAGGAGCTTGATTTGTGGAACCAATTCTTCAGTCTCATTTACATTTACATTATTAGCAGGACACCTTTAACAGTGAGGGGGCTGTGGCTTTGGATGAGATCATGGCTGAGGGGAAGATTTTATGAGTATGACCTCTTCGTATTCTCCAGTTTCCTGAGAGCAAAAAACAAACAAACAAACAAACAAGAAAAGAGATGCCCATTTGCCCTGATATATCTGTTCTCTAATGTGGTCAAGAACTTCCCCCTCAATTTGTCTAAGTCTTCACTTTATCTTTGATGTTAAAACTTCTATCCAACCACAATCACCCAGTAGCCTTCCTTAATCTTCTATCCTACCCCTTTGCTACTTGTGATAAAAGTTAATATAACTCCTTTAGAAACCAAGAGCAGTCTCCTAAGAGCTTTTCCTATTTCTGTCCACTTGTTCATGGTTCACTTTATTTTCTTTTATTTTAATTTTGTTTTGTTTTGTTTTAGAGAGAAAGAGCACACAAGTGAAGGAGAGAGGTGGAGGGGTAGCGGGGATAGAGAAAGGGAGAATCTTAACCAGGCTCAGTGGAGCCCAACATGGGGCTTGATTCCATGACCCTGGGATCTTGACCTGAGTGAAAATCAAGAGTCACATGTTCAATTGACTGAGCCACTCAGGTGCTCCCATGGTCATTTCAAAATCAGGTCTGAAGTATATGAAGTTGGTACCACCAGACCAGTTATTATGACCCTGAAAAAATCACCTAACTTCTGTAAACCTTAGTTAACCAGTAAGTAAAATGGAAATAATAATGCATATATTGTATCACTGATTTTAGAAATAAACACAAATCATCTATATGAAGTCCTTGGTGTGAGTTCCTTAATCTGGGTGCATTATATGTATGGGCCCAACCCTTTGAGATGATGCGAGGGAGAATGGTCTAAGAGACTTTGATTGCTTGAAACATCATCCCCAAACAACAAGAAAACAAATGCATAGAACTTTTCCCAATCTTGAGTTTGTTTCCTAAGGTTTCTCTTCTAAAGCCCCAATCCAGGAGTGGACAAAGTGAGGCAACTTAGAAAAATAGTAGCACGATTTAATGTCCCATACTGACTTTGCAGTACTGAGAAAAAGAGCAATTGATCAGTACCAGGAGTAGTCCTCTAGTGTTTAGGCTTAAGTTACCATTTGTACACTTAAGTATTATTTTCTCTTCATGACCTCTGTCTTCACCTGAATGCTAAGTTCTTCAGACCTTTCCCAAAGGGTGGAGCAAGATGTATCTACACCCAAAATTACTGTTTACTCTGTTTGTGTTTTCTTTATTATGATGTCATTTCCATAAGCTTATGTTCTGTTCTCAGGCCAACCAAGAATGAAGTATGCTTAATCTAGCTCCGAGTAGTGCCTAGTTCTTCTTAATCAAATTTCTTGTGAGTTCTTGGCTACACTTATTCTTATGTTGAATGGAAGCAAACCATTCCAAAGTATTGTCTCTATTCTCTTCATGTTTGTCATCTTTCCTTCCAAACTACTGGAAGTCTAGGACAATTTCTTCCAAAACTACAATATTAAGTTCTGTAGGTTCAAAAGCTAATCATTATGCATCTCTACTCTTTCTGTACAATAAAGATTCATTTATCAGTACTTATCACTCAACACTTAGCACAATAGCTGACACCCAGCATGCTTTCAATAAACAGACAGTATTACTATTGCCTTTCTGTTTCAGACACTATCCCAGATATTGCTACTATCAAAGTGAAAACCCTAGTTCTTATTTGCAGACAGTTCATCTTCCTTTTGAATTTGTACTTAAGTCACATTTCCAATAATGACAGTGGCTTTTACCTAAGAACTCTTTTCTTTCCAATGTCCCTTGGATACAATGGCAAGCATAACGCAATCTGTGGCTAATGCTGTTGGGATGATACTTAAAACCTATGAACTAAGCTCCAGCAGTGAAACTTTTTGAGAACTCTACCCAATATTTCTCTCCTTAGCACAAAGCATGTTAAATATTACTTGCAAATCAAAGAAGTAGCGTTAATATAAACTTAAACAATCAATCAAACAAGGGAGTCCACAGGGCTGAGGGGCAGGAGACCATTCATATTCCTGCCAACAGGTCCATCTTTGTTCCACTTTTCTATATAAAGACAGCTGTAGCTTAAAATATTAAAGTGTTGCAAAGTTAAGTTCTTATATAAAAAATATTCTTTAATACTTGAAAATGGGCATTTCCCAGTCAAGATGAATGTCAATTAGCCTAGAAAAGTAAGTATGACTCATTTTGCCAGACTGAAATGTCCTTGAGAGGGAGACTTATGTCTGCCTTGTTTATTGTTTCAACCCCATTGTCTCACATAATGCCTGCCACAGAATCTAGGCTCAATAAATATTATCTAAACAAATAAATTCTTGCTATTAGTTTACCCACCTGGGTGACTCATTTGGTTGAGCGTCTAACTCTTGATTACAGCTCAGGTCATGATCTTGCAGTTCATGAGATCGAGCCCCATATCGGGGTCTGCACTGAGCATGAAGCCTGCTTGGGATAATCTCTCTCCCTCTCTCTTTCTCTGCCTTCTCCCACTCACTTGCATGCCTGTCCAAACACATGCACACACACTCTCTCTCTCCCCAAAATAAATAAACATTAAAAAAATTACTGCCTAGGCAAAAACAGTTGGGTAGCAAGAAAATTTAAAATCAGTAGGAAATTTATCTGCAAGATTAACAAAAGGCCATTCTGAACACAAACAGAAAAATATAAGATTAAATCAAAATAAGAATAAACTTACTGTCACCCTCCATAAATTCATATTGTTTGTTTGTCTCCAATGGATGGTAACTTTCCCCACAGTTTGCAGGTATTAGCCAATGAAGAAAAAGAACTGAAATGCTGACTTTGTAAGATTTCATAAAGTTGGAGGAGTTCCTCTGCGTTAGTTCTTTAAGTTAATGAAATCTTGTTCAAACCCATCCACCAAACCTTCATTCAAATGTCACTTTCCTGATTGCTTTTGTTACGTGCCATTGAGTCATGGAGATTTCACGGCTGACTCATACAGTGGCAAGGTGATAAATCATAACCACCAAATAACGTCACAGAAGTTACAAATGATAGACGGCATTTCAGAGGACTGCCTGTGGGAGACCAGGTATTTATTTTCACTTTGTACCAATTTCTAAAGAGCCTACCCTTGGCAATGGGACTTGTCAGAAAGGTAAGAAGTTATTGCTAGCTCATTGCTATTCAGGCATATAGGAAGGACTTGTTAAAAGCAGAAAATTTTAGTCCTTTTGTTCTAGCATACTAAAATTGAAGTTGGGAAGCATAAATCTGAAGAGAATGCAAAAATAATATGACGTTCATGCCTTTGGTGAGGAAGACTAATTGTTGCCCCTTTTTCTAAGGGATGCTCCACATATTTTCTTCAGCAAAATGAGAAAAAAAATGGAATAAAATAGAAACTTTCATTTCTATGAATAAAGCTAATGTTTCACATGAATCGTCACTTCAGATTCAGTTTATCTTAGTAGTAGTTCACTATAGTCTGAGAATTGTAAATAAATTCAGGAATAGCATGCAAGTAAGACACAAATGTCAGACACAAACCCCAACTTTTAAATGCCTAATTAAGACTATTAACTAATATGTCTCAAATGAGCATTTGGTTATAACTTTTATGTAATAGCTCAGCCTATAATGATGTTCTCTTCATCTACAGCTTCCATAATTGTATTTAACACTGATAAAATTATTCCACTGTTTAAGGGAATATGGCCGTGCCTTCCAAGAAAAATTTGAAAATTTGATTGATTGCCTTATAACCACATATTATGAATGTACTTAAGGATATACAGATTCAAGGGATAATTTCAAACAGAACAAACAAGCAGTATGTAGGTCTTTACTGTTACCCTCATATAATTTCAGAGAGTTGGGCTTGTGTGTAATTTAGAACAAGGAAAACTTGGGTTAATCATTGATTTTGTTGTTGTTTATTGGATTTTCCCCAAATCTGTTTTTTGTTTCTAACAAAAAGTTTTAGAAATGTGTGGAGTAAATTATGTGTGAAATAACACATTTTTCACCCAGAAATCACATGCACTATAGATTCTCATCTTTGAAAACATTGGGCAGGAGAAGTCAAACTAGGAAGCTTGAAATAAAATCTATGCCACTTCACCTTCTGCCAAACTCATAACTTTTTGGGAAAGGAGGAAAACAAGGAAGAGGTGGGCTCTCTCTAACTAAGAATATATAATTAAATCCACCAGAAGTTTTTACAGGAATATAACAATCTCTGGTGGACGTTTAGAGGAATATAGGTATATACATATTCCCTTCTCTTAAGAATTGTGCCAAGAAAGAAAAGCTGAGAAGGCATCTTCTTCAAAATTCTGAAGGGAAACTAGCCTTTAAGTAGGCACTTTTGGTGCACTATGCATTAAAGTGTTTTAATAGCATCCATTTATCATTTTAACAGCAAGCATTTACTAAAAGGTGTATGACCAGGTGCAAAGAAGAAAGTACATAATGTATCCTGAGGCTTAAATTTTCAAAAGACAATGTGAACTCATGTCAGAAATGGGAAATGCTGTCCTTTTCCTTCTATTTGCCTAAAGCACATAGATTTATGTGATTTTCAAGTCTTAGTTCTATGGGTTACAAAACTTTTGATCAGAACACGATCAATAGTCTTTTGTATGAGAAATTATTGAAATAAAACCCAATCACTTCAAGTTAATTCAAGGTTATATTGGAAATCTGTTAGCCATGATAACATAGTAAATGCAGTGATAATAATAACAGACACTTTTAGGAAAAATTAGTTTACTGACTGCTTTCACATACATTATCAGAGGAGGTTTCCTAGTAACACTGCATATATAGACCTTATCCTCATTTGAGACAGGCAACCCACAGAAGGTTAAGCTAACATGTTGCCCACTCGGTGAATAGAACATATTCACATTGTCCCACCCCGCCGTATAAAATCATTTAAAAACCATTAAAATCTGTGGTCCCATTGATAAATTTCATCAAAACTTCTCAAAATCTGCCTTCCTCCAAAATTCCTGGGCATTAAGAGTGTTCTATACATCAAAGATTTATGATAATATGATTATATTTCTGAATACATAAATTATCTTTTATCCTCCATCATATATACCCTCCCACCCTATAAAAGTATATTATTGCCATGCTTTCAACAGTTCTGCTTTCCGCCAATGGCAGTCATTCTTCTAGACTTATTTTATATTCTGGTG
Organism: Paguma larvata; assembly: GCA_030068075.1. Taxonomy (NCBI): domain Eukaryota; kingdom Metazoa; phylum Chordata; class Mammalia; order Carnivora; family Viverridae; genus Paguma; species Paguma larvata. Next base: position 52,342,322 of record CM057826.1, on the reverse strand, counting down.
AAGAGTTTTGACTCACGTACCAACATTCAACAGATATATAATAGTTGGCCCCTCTGCACACATAGAAGAGTATCATATCATATTTTGGAATGCAAGGTTTGCAGAAGCTCAAAGAGTTTTTAAGAAAATGGGGGAAAAACAAATAGTAAATATCTTCAGACAGGGATTGACAGAAATAAAAAATATAAGACATGTCATTAAGGGGCACCTGGGTGGCTCAGTCAGTTAAGCGGCGAATTTTGGCTCCGGTCATTATCTCACAGTCTGTGAGTTCGAGCCCCACGTCAGGCTCTGTGCTGACAACCTGGAGCCTGGAGCCTGCTTCAGATTCTGTGTCTCCCTCTCTCTCTCTGCCCCTCCCCGATTCACGCTCTGTCTCTCTCTCTCAAAAATAAAAAAATAAATAAATAAAAACATTTAAAAATAATTAAAAAAAGACATGTCATTAAGCACTAATTGAGTTTGGGAGAGTTGACCAATATTTAAGTCAGTGATCAATGAAGGAAATGAAACTAGAAACTGTGTATGACTTCAGAGTTATTACCAACGACGATCACCAAAAATGCATTTTTGCATTTTCCATATGTCCTCCAGGAATATGTCCGAGGATTATTCCATTTGTCCTAGGAATAACACAATTCCTAGGAGGCTTTTGTGGGTTCCCATTTGCTGATCCCAATGTATTGTGAAGGCAAAATGGCTATTCTGGATTTTTTAAAGCAAGAGATACACTTTTTTTTTAATGTTGATTCAATTTTGAGAGACACAGATAGAGAGTGAGTGGGGGTGGGGCAGAGAGAGAGAGAGGGAGACACAGAATCCGAAGCAGGCTCCTGGGTCTGAGCTGTCAGCACAAAGCCTAATGTTGGCTCGAACTCACGGTCGGACTGAGAGATCATGACCTGAGCAGAGGTAGAACCCTCAACCGACTGAACCACCTAGGCACCCCTGTTTTGTTTTTTTTTTGGAAGAGCTAGATAGTAAATATTTTAGACTTGTGAGCCACATCTCTGTTGCAGTTGTTCAACAACTCCTGCATTACAGGAGGAAAGAAACAAAGGCCATACTTAAATGAATAGGCGTGGCTGTGTTCTAATAAAACTTTATTTATAAAACAGAAGCACTGGCAACTCTGGCTTTAGATTATTATTGGTAGTATTGTTTTGGTTTGTTTTCTGTGATGCTCACTATTCAGAATCTCTACAGTAAAACAGTTTCTGAACGGTTCCCATTTATTTTTCCTTCTGAAGAGTCAGGTGAGGACAGGCAGACCTCAAATATTGCATAATAGCTTGTCTCTTGTCACTTTCTTTTACACTTGAGTGACCTGAGGCTAGTGTTTTACAGACACTCTTAGAGTCGAAATGTGGATCTTTGACTTCAGGACTCTGTTCGTCACTTTGGGCATGTAAATTTTATTTTTCCGAATCCTCTACAGCTTGCTTTCTTGTTCTTGGAGCTTCTACAACTGCAGATACCTATTCGATGGTCCCTGGTGACTGTTCTGGCCATAGGTCAACTAGTTTCTGTAAAGGAGTTAATAGATGCTATCATCTAGTATTATACATGTGAGCTTATCTTCTTATCAAAAGGAGACTCCCGAGACTGATAGGTCTTTTTTTTTTTTTTTTAAGGTTCGTTTATTTATTTTGAGAGAGACATAGACAGTACAAGTCCAGGAGGGGCAGAGAGGGAGACAGAGAATCCCAAGCAGACTCCACACTGTCAGCATGGAGCCTGACATGGGGCTTGAAACCACGAAAATGTGAGATCATGACCTGAGTCAAAACGAAGAGCTGGACACTTCACTGAACTGAAAGGTCTTGAATAAACAGAGGACAACATCTGTATAGATTGAATATAGCATGTCAGGCATTAGATACGAATCCTTCTCCTGGACACTTATCTAGTCACACTTTGTAGGACTTTTTACCTACTCACAGGCAATTTTTGAAAAATTTTCCTCCTCTTTTCTCTGTATCATATGTTAGTTTCTGCAGCTGGCATAATGTAACCACGTGTCATTCCACTGTTTCCACTGCCTTTGGAAATTGGAGGCTCTTATTAAGGTCTCTGACTCAGCACTAGAGAACTTTAGTGACTCTTTTCATAACTCGGGCATAAAAGAAAGCACATATTCTTTCTTCTACCCCTAGTCTAGCCTTATCCTGATCTGTCACTAAGATTCCAACTTACAAAATTCTGTTTTTCTTATGAAATGTCCAATATCAGAAAGGGGGAAAAGAAATATGGGAGGCAGTAACGAGAGTTAATTTATTTATTCTCTGGTCTATGTGGTGCTAAGAATGGAAATTTTTTTTTTGTTTTCTTTAATGTTTATTCATTTTTGAGAGGGAGAGAGAGAGCACATGCACACAAGCGGGGGAGGGGCAGAGAGAGAGGGAGACATAGAATCCAAAGCGGGCTTCAGGCTCTGAGCCATCAGGACAGAGCCCAACGCAGTGCTCGAACTCACAAACCGTGAGCTCATGACCTGAGCCGAAGTCAGACACTTAATCGACTAAGCCACCCAGGCACCCCAAGAATAGAAAATTTTATAAAAGAGAGGGAACAGAGGTGATGGAAGATACCAGCATCATATTGATAAGCCTGGTTGTCTCAGAATTGTGGATACAGGAGATAAAAAAGAAATGTATGTTTCTGTTAAATACTGTTAACTCAAATGTATAATTCACACATCCAGATGCAGCTGCTGCTTCTTGGCTGGAAAAATAAGAAGTCAGAATGCATGTATGGGGACAGCTAAAGAGTCCAGAAATTTGAAGCCACAAAAAAAAAAAAAAGTCCCTTCCATATTCTACTTACACATTCAGAAACAGATGTGCACCTCTCTGCAGTCCATGTTTTTAAACACAAATAAGAAGGCTGCCAGACAAGGACACAGACCCAAACTGAAAAGTCATTTCCCAGCAAGTGACGCAGCAATCTCTACTTTGACTTTGACTTTAGCTCCACAGCTGTGGTGAAACTCACATTATGACTGCGGGAAGGAAATTGTTCCCAGGTGAGAAGTAAATTATCTGGCTTGGCACAAAAATGTTGAAAAGGCAAATTCCACCTGCTTTTCTCTAGGCAAGATATTTTTGTTCAAACATCTCCCTGCCACCTAGTCAAGCACTTGCCCACATGTCCAATTTCCATCCTGATTCTGGAAACAATTCTGATTTTGCAGTCTGTATACACCTAGCATATCTGTGTGTGGAAATACACAGAGAACTTAAGGGCTGAAGCATATGCTTTCTAACTCACTAAGGAGGGAGTTTTAAGAAACCTCAAATATGGTTATCTTGATTTATTGATTGAACCATTAATTCATTTCATTTTTTATTCAACAAATATTTCTTGAGTGCCTATTTCGTACCAGGCACTGTTTTAAGCTCTGGGACACAGCAGTGACAGACAAGGTCAATGCTCTTGTTCTCACACAAGAAGAAAAACAATGAATAAGTAAACAATACATGAATTAGACATATGCATTCTTATTCATTGCACACTTCACTTGTATACAGTATTTGAGAAAAACTTGTTCTAAGGCTCTGCGATGATGAAAGAGATGAGGAAGAAGGTACTATGACTTCTGTCTTAAAGAAACACAGAATTTTATGGGAGTGGCAAGCTTTCAAGCCATATACTTTAATAATAAACATAACTTTTTAAGTTCTATAATAAAGATACAATAGAAATGCTAGTAGAACACTAGGGAAAGAGCAGATACTCTTATAAGTAATAGGGTTACTTGCATTTTTAATATCAAGAAGTATTTTTTTTAAAAAGGTGATGATAATGAGGATGATGACAGCCAATATCCACGCAGTGCTCACTTTCTGTCATGCACTCATATAGGTACTTTACAAATGTGAACTCTTTCAATCTTTGTCACCCCAAGAGATTAACATTTTCCTATCCTAATTATTATATACACTGACACTGAGGCATGGAGATGTTAAATAAGTCATTCAAGGTCACAGATGTTGTGTGCAAAGAGGCTAGGATTTGAACCAGGTAGACTGGACCTGGAGTCCATGTGATTGGCTGGTTGTTTTTTAATTTATTTAAGAGCACAAGCAAGGGAGAAACAGAAAGTGTGTGTGGGGGGGGGGAGAGAGAGAGAGAGAGGGAAAATCTCAAGCAGGTTCCACACTGTCAGTGCAGAACCCAACGTGGGACTCAATCCCACAATCGTAGGATCATGACCTGAGCTGAAATCAAGAGTTGGATGCTTAACCGACTGAGCCACCCAGGCGCCCCTGGAGTCCATGTTCTTAAATGCAGCTCACTATGGTCTTTCATCGTAAAAGAAATTTCAGCAGGTAAAAAATAATAATCCAGCCAGTCAACACAGTATAATGACAGGCACCAAGGCTTGAAGATTCTAAGCATAGTGAAGAGGAAGAAGTTGAATAACTGGATGGATAACTGGAAATCAGAGGACTGTAGTGAAATCTGAGTCTGGAAAAGAAAGAACCAATTGTGACCTTGTGAAGGCCATGCAAAGTCATTTCATTACTTGGGATGTCAGGGGGATGACTGCAAATGTCTGAAGCGGAGACCACATGACTACTATTAAGAAGAGGACTATTATGATGCATTCTTGATATACCTCGATTCCTGTGCTAGGTGCTTCATGTATCTTATTTTTAATTCTCATAAAATGGTACAAACTATTGGCACAACTTTGGAGATGAGAAAACTAAAGCTTACTGTTGATATGAGGCAAGACTAGGATTTGTATCCACATAATTTAGAAAATTGCATCATTTCCTTAATTCCTATAAATTGCAGATTTGGTGGAGTGGTTTTGGGGAGGTAATGAAAATGCTGAGAGATTGTAGGCGAGGAGTCCAAAAGTGCACTTATTAATCTGTATTATGTTAGTTTATGGGTTTTAAAGGCTTGTTATTAAATACCAACAGTGTGGGATGCCTGGATAGCTTAGTCTGTAGAGCATGTGACTCTTGATCTCAGGGTTGTGAGTTCAAGCCCCATGTTAGGTGTAGAGATTAGTTAAAAATAAAACCTTAAAGAATATATGTATTTACATTGTTCATTAGATTGCAACTTCATTTTTTTTTGAGAGAGAGAGAGAAGGCACAAATGAGTGAGGCCAGAGAGGTGGGGAAGGAGAGGAGAGAGAGAGAGAGAGAGAGAGAGAGAGAGAGAGAGAGAGAGAAATGGGGCTCACCTTGGGCTCATGCTCACCCAAAGCTGGGCTCAAGCTGACCTGATATGGGACTCAAACTCACAAACTGTGAGATCATGACCTGAGCCGAAGTCAGATGCTTGATGACTGAGCCACCCAGGAATCTTAATTTCATTTTTGATGCCATAGAATTGGTCAGTCTAATCATGGGGACTCTATGGTCATGTGAATCTGGTAACATCATTCATTATTTTTTTCTTTTTAATACTATTTCAGTGCTTACTCTTCACCACAGTGTGTGTTAGGGGATACTGGGGGTGCTGTTACACTGTGCAGTACACAATGCAGTGAAGAAGACAGGTAAAGATAACAGTGAAAGTGGGATACTGGTATTAATACAGGAAAACAGAAGATGCTATGTCTGCCATGGAACAGTCTTCCAACTTGGTGGAAGATGAGGTTTAAAAAGGGGAGGAATAGAGTAAAGGGGTGGTGAGGGAGACAAAAAAAATATTTCCCGGAGAATAAGTAGGAATGAACAAGAATTTTCGTAAGAAAGATGTATTTCTGGGAAATTGGATAGAGGAAAAGTAGAACAAAGGGGAAGAGTAGACCCAGGGCTCAGACTGCAGAGTTAGATCTGGCTTGGAATCTTGGTTTCATACTAGCTAAAGAATCCTGGGAAATTTATTTAACCTTTCTGAGCTTCCATTGTCTTATCCATAAAATGGGATTATTGTTGCACCCCTTGCACGGTTGTTGGTGAAGGTACATGAAATAGTGTCCATAAATTGCCTGGTACAACTGCTCACCACATAGATATCATGTAGAAAACTGTATCAAAGTTTAAGAGTGGGATACAGTGTTTTCTTTTGAATGGCCAGTAAGATGCTTTGTGATTTAGCCTGTTTAATTCCCTGACTTAATCTTGCACCGTACTCTACTGAGTCCACTATGCCCTCAACTTTTTGTTCTTTCCGTTTTTAATAATCGCCCTGGTCACAAGGTTATTGTATTTGTTCATTTCTACAGGAAGATCTGTTCCTCAAAGCATTGTATGTTTACTTCCTTCCATCATTCAGGTAATGTATCTCTCTGGGGAGGCCTTCATAATCAACATTTGATTCCATGGGCCTCTGCTCCACCCAATAATTCTTTATTAGGTTCTGTTTAGAGTCTTTATTATGGATTTATTTACTTTTTTAATTATATGGTTCCTCCATATGATTGTGAAATGCCTAAAACCATGGTATTCTCTCTTAATTCTCAAAGAATGCCAGATTGATAGTAGTCCCTCAGTACTTGCTTACAGGATGGATAGATGACCATGTATTTTGGTTTATGTGTGTCTAAGGAGGGTAAAGAAAAACAAAGAGAAAAGGAAAGATTTTAAAAGCACATATGACATTGAATTTCTGTGGAAAATTATGACTGACATTGACCTGCTGTCCCAGACTAGAGGGATGCAACGGAAAGGAAACTGGGTAACTGTTCTTTGTTAGCTGTGGGGCTCACACTGGAGACAAATTTACCCCCATGCTGCAGTGAAATCGTAAGTCGCCTTGACCTTTTCCTTAATTTTCTTTATTCTTTCCCTCGGGTCTTGTGAATATATGACCTAGGGATTACCTCCTTTCAATTCTTCCTTTTAATTTTAGTCTTTTGGGTCTAATTCGGGTTATGTGGCTGGATGTCTCTCAGTCAAGAAAAATTGTCTTCCTTCTCCAGGAAATAGGATTTCAATAGTCTCAAAAAACAAATGCATTGCACATGCAAATCATTCCTCAAAAGAACAAAACATTCTAAAAATTGCCCAGCTTGCATAAAAATAAATGTTAAATTCATTAGATTGACTATTTTTACTTTTCTGGTCTTTTTGCTGGAGCTATTTGGCAACTGAAAATTCATCAGTGTATAAATGAATTCATGTGCTTGTGTAAGAAGCTTCTAATTATCACATACAGCGAATTGTGTGAGTTTTCTCTATAATGTTCTCTGGCTGAGGTTTTAAACCAAGGTCTGTCCTCTGAAATATGTGGACAGCTGCTACACACTTTAAAAAAAATAAATAAAATAAAAGGAAAGGAAATAAGTTGTTAACTTGAGACTCTGGTGTGGAACTTGACTGGATCTCCACAACAGATGTTTCAGGTCTGGGATATTTTACATGGAGTCATTAGAGACTTCTTATCCAAAGGCTCCCAGAAGCTGCCTGACTCGTTTTTTAACAGATCTCTTTGCAACTCTAGAAGCAGAGAGGCCAGGGGACAACTAATAGATGTGCAGTATTGCTTTTCCACCTGAAAACTGATTATGTTTGCCCGGGTCACCTTAGAGTGATCACCATGCTTCCCTATGCCTCATTTTCCCTATCCTTATTTGAAGAGGATATGAATCCTTCCCTGTTTCACAGGGATGTGTCAGAGGACCCCATCTAATGATATAAATCAGGTCTATGCTTTCCAAAACCCTATTTTTTGAACCCTTATTTCATTCTTTTTTTTTAAATCCCCATGAATTGAGGTTCCATCAGTTTAGGGGATTACAGCCACATAATGTAATATGCTCACCACTGTTTAATGGCACTGATATTTTTCATCATTTGTATTCAAACATTCAACAAATTTAGTATTATGCAATTTCATAATAGCTTCAAAAAAAAGAAAGAAAAGATAAAGAGAGAATTTTGCTCTCCTGTGCTAACTGGCCACTCTTTTCTTCATAAGCCTGGACACTCTGAGAATGGAGGGAATGAAAATGAGACCCTAAATAGTGTGCTTTGTACAACAGCTAAAAAGGTACCTTTCTTCCTGTTCTGTTGATTTACAAAGTGATCGATAAGCAACATCACTAAGCTCCATGTCTAGCAAAGTACCACTCTTCAGCTATTAAGAGGATATTGTTTTAATATTGACAAGGAAATCAAAATGTTTCCCTGAGTGGCGGTTACATGTGTTCTTCCTGGTGGAATATGGTTTCCTAGTGTCCTTGGGAGGATAACATTCCCCCCCACCACACCCTCACCCCACTGGAAAATATTTCCATCCTCTTTGCTTCCTCAAAGGAAGAGACTTCCTATTCACTTAGTTTAGTTCCCTTGAGACCTGAAGTCATTTCACCTATAGAAGACAGATGACTTCAACCCTCAGTGTTGAGCTTGAATTGCAATACAAACTAAATTAGATAAAATAAATCAATAATACCCTTGCAGGCCAAATTCACTTAAGTAACATTTACAGTACAATTGCCCACTTTGTCCATATACTTTAATCCATTAACACTCTACATCTGGTACCTGAATAAATATGTTGCCCTAACTGAATATAAATGAAGTAGGATCCCATTATTATTTAGTGTCAAGTGAAAGGTTAGTAAATTTTCATTTCTTTTTAAAAAATGATTTTGAAATGAAGCAAGAGCTGGTAGCCCTAAGATTCTGAGTAGCTCCAGCAGTACCTTCAAAGTTCATTGATGGCTTATAGTTTATATTGAGTTTATGGATCATTGCATTCATATGTTACATTATGATTCTCCAAATACACAGACTAACACATCTCTATTTGTATTCTCACTTAGAAAGCAGACCTTAAAGAACAATAGACATACATGCCGAACTTTGGCACAGAAAATTTTAAAGTGGGTTTTGTGCTTACAAAATTAATAAGACACCTGAAGATAGTTGTAGCAAGCATGGACATAACTGAAAGATATTGGACAGTCCAACTTATTCCAGTTTTATGTAAATTACAAATAAATTAGTCCCAACAATTTGCAGAGTACCGATGGAGTATAGTACTTACACTGTGGGTAAGGTCTTCAAGCAGTCATTGGTTTCAACTTGGGGACACTATCAAACAATTTTTTTTTAATTTTGTTTTAGTGTTTATTTTCGAGAGAGAGACAGAGACAGCACGAGAAGGGGAGGAGCAGAGAGAGGGAGACACAGATTCCAAAGCAGGCTCCAGGCTCTGAGCTGTCAACTCAGAGCCCAATGTGGGGAGTGAACTCACAAACTGTGCGATCATGACCTGAGCCAAAATCGGACACTTAAGCAACTGAGCCATTCAGGTGCCCCATATCAAACAATTTTTTTAAACCATGGTCAGACCCCTGGTAATGGAAAAACTTGCTCTCGATTGAGCTAGTTCCAGGGGTTTAGGAAATAGAATGAAAAGTAATCAAGGTGTATGGTTAGGCAGATATATGTAAGACCACCGCTGTGACGGGATTGTTAGTGACATAATTCTCAAAGTACTTTTCAGGGTGCTAGGCTACTTTATGTTTCTGACCTTTTTTTTTTTTAACCTCACACACCACCAAGTCAGACTACTCATGGGTATGTTTTATATTACAGCACAGAGGCACGGGGCACAGGGGAATGGGTAAAAGCTTTATTGTTAGGCAGCTAGATCCAAATGCTGGCTCTGCTACTTTCTGAAGAACCATGGGAATGTCATGAAACCTTATTCAGACTTACTTGTCAAAGACCTAATGCCTGATTCTTAAAGGTTGATAGTGAGAATTAAATAAGAGAGATAGGAATGAAAGCACAAAGGGAAGGAGAGAGAACGAATGACAATTTAAATAGGAATCAGTTCTGCCTGCCATTGCCCTCAAGGCAGGTAGGCATGGAACTGTACTGAGATGGGAAATGGGAGATTTGACTCTCTTGTTTCCTCAGGTGGTCCTAATATATAAGCCCCTTATCCTGTTGGCTCAGCTCACCATGCTGAGTATGATCCTAATATTTGAGGATTTGTAGTTTTGCCCCTGATGAGCAGTGAAGAGGATACCAGTATTTTGTCTGGTGCTCAATCAAAAACAAGCCATCTTTTCCATCATTAAGAGAAAACTGTATTATACTCAAAACAGTGGAGACCAACATCCCACTTTCTTCAGAGATTTTTGGTTGTTAATTGAGTACACCTAATGTTCATCATAAGTGATGACTTTAAAATGTTACTCAGAATAACATAAAACCCACTTTTCTGGGCCAGACCAAATTCTAGAATGTACTCTAGAATATTCATGGATCAGAGCATACAAACTGGTACACACTGGGGATTAAAGTTACTTAGGGACCACCAAACTGGCATATTAGAATCTTGGAAATGACTCCTCTGTTTACCTGGGTTCTAGAGTTCTCACATACTTAAAATTGAGTCGTTAATTCAGTAGAGAAAACCCATAATTCAGAGATAACTCAATACTTATCCAGTAAATTGTGTTGATAAAAAGGGAAAATTAACTGCAGAGTGAGAGAGAAAGCATTTGCGCTACAGCCTAAATCACACGAAAAACAATTTGCAAAATGAGCATTTTAATAGACAAAGCAGAATGTTTTTACTGGTTAAAAAAAAATGCTGCAAAATGTTGGCAACAATAGTTTGCATCCAAATAGTCAAACCTAATTGTTTGTGAATGCAACATAATTGAATCTTCATTGTAAGAGCTTTAAGAAAAGCAAGTAATATAACATGGGTTTTATGACATTAAAAACAAATAATTTGTGCAGAGTTATTATGTTTGAAGAAACACACACCCACCAACCCATTAGATTTCATTAGAGACAGACATAAATTGTTAAACATTTTGTTTTGTATCTGCTTTGAACTTCATAAAAGATGAAACTCATTTCTTTGAAACATTTTCTACTCTACATCCTTAGAAATAAACTTTCAAGGTATACATTAAAATCAAGCCACACTTAAAGTAAACACGGCACTCTTAATTACTAGTAGCTGTTAATTCTATTAATCAACTCTCCGGGGCATTTACAGTACTAGCAAAAACTCTACAACAGAAACTGGTGCCCAACGAACAAGTTGAAAATTTAGACCTCAATGACATAAATGCAAAGTTATACTGTTAATGAAGATATCTGTTCAGTCAAGAAACAAAAGGAGGGATTCAAAATAACATGGACAAGAACAAATAGAATAAGACATCAAACAATAAAATAAAATCAACAAATTTAAGTGACTTTCAGTAACTTTAAAGTGATTTCCAGCTACTGACATTGCTGAGTCCTATTGCACACACTAACACTGAAGTGAGAAGGAATTAAGCAGAGAAGCAAGTTATGGATCACACACTCCGGTGTAATCAAACTCCAGCAGTTACCACAAGAACAAAATGTCAACTCTAACTAACTACCTTATTGAATTCCCCAAATCTATGACCCACAAGATAGCCATATTAATTTGGTCATGCCCAGAGCCTAAGGGAAATCAGTCAGGGAATAAAGAATATCTGACAGAGACAAAACGAAATGCAAGGTAGTCTAGCTTCTAACATAGGTACAAAATCATTCGACCATAATGACTAACTTGTCCAGGTTTGCCTGGGACTTACCTGGTGTTAGCTCCAAAAGTCCTGCATCCCAGAAAACCTCGCAGTCCCACAAAAACTGGGAAAGTTGATCGCCCTCCCACGTAATCTGAGCGTCTCATTACTGCTGACTTACTCCCCTGAAAGTACATTTGACTAAACTATATAGAGAGCAGTGTTGTCAGACTTTACATAAGAATCACCTGGAAAGCTATTAAAACATTGTCTGTCCTGGGCCCCACCCCTTAGATTCCATAAATTGAAGTGAGGCCAATGAATTTGCAGTTCTAGGAAGCTCACAGGTGATATAAATGCTCTTGGTTCAAGTATCACATTTTGAATAACACTGATTCTAACTTCACATATCCCTTTCATTTCCCAATATTCCTTCCCATGTCCTCGAGTTTAGTTTTCAAGGGTATATGTATAAGCAGAGTGTATAGGTCTTTTTGAAATAGAAATGTCTTATTTTGACATAAATGATACTAATATAATTAATGGAAAACTTATCCAATAAGCTGGCTATTAATACATTAACAGATGTGATTATTTTATTTATTTGAATTCAATTGGTTATTCACTTGTAAAGTTTTGCTGATATGTTGATTGACTTTGGGAAATTAAGAGAAATAATAGCAAAACCGAGATAAGCCTTGACCATAACCAGTGTGTTTATACAGCTATAAAACTGGAATAAACACAAACTATTTGAAGAACTTAGTAAGGTCAGTCTCAACTCCATTATATTAGCAGGTCTATGATTTCCCAATACCAACTGGGTGTCCAAGTATTAAATTCTGACACTGTCAGGAGTTAAAGCATATTCCAGAAGTTAAGGGTTCAGTCCCACAAGACTGCCTCCACTTCAGATGCCAGTCTCAGAAGTCCCAGGGGCCACCTATACTTCTGGCCTACAAGCGACAAATCTGGCATGACCCCTTCCTCAATTTCTATAGTTGCTAGAATGATTCACAAAACCCAGAAAAATACCTTACGTACATTTACTAGATTATTATAAAAGATATAACTCAGGAACAGCCAAATGAAGAGATGGATAGGACAAGGTATGGGGGGAGGGGTATGCAGAGCTTCCATTTCCTTTCCAGGCATACTACCTTCCCAGCAACTTGAAAGTTCAACCCAGAATCTCCCCAAACTTTATCGTTTAGGGAGTTTTACTGAAGTTTCATTACATAAACATGACATTAAACAGGCCATTTGTGATCCTCCAGAAGTATAGGGCTACTAAACGTTGTAACTCAAGTTCTAACCATTTGCTTGATTTTTCTGATGACAAGCACCCCCATCCAGAATCTCTCCAAACAGCCTCCCACCCCCCATTGTCACATCATTTGCGTACAAAAGAAAGTGAATTCCAAGCATCTTAGGAGTTGTGTGCCAGGACCTGGAACAAAGACTATTTATGTATTTTTTTTTTTATGCTACAGTATGACTTTGTTTTGCAGAATTCTGTATCCCGCAAATATAAGAGTCATGGGAGAAAAAGTTCTCTTTCATCAGGGATGCAGTTTCAAAAGTTACAGCTCAATCTCTAACACTTACAACATACCTTGAACCGACATCCACGCCAGCAACGCAAGGTGATTATGCTTCATTGACCATAGTTACTATGGTTAAAAAAAAAAAAAGTCAGCGAATAGTTTTTACAGAGATTTTTCAATAGGTGAAGCCAAAGCTGAAAGAAATTCTCGGGATAAATCCATTTAACTAGAATGTCATACTTCATGAGCATTTCAATTTATTGAATGTTGAAAGTGCTATTTGTTTAAAGATAATCTTTACAAAGTCAACATATTTTTATAAATGTTAACATTCATAAAGAGCCTCCAACTTATTCAGCTGACATTTCTCATATAATAAATTAGAAAACGGATGCATATGCACTCACATTCACAGACTCTGTCCACTCTTCACAGTTGCATATGGGAATAAGTGCCTGATCTTTCCTCTTAAGCTGAAAATATTACCCAGTCCCTTGTCATAGTTGTGTTTTTCTTTTAATCCACATTAACAAAGTGGTGACTTTCTATAGTCTTCTTCAAATTAATGATAGCAACAACAATAATCAGCAAAAATTACGTATTATTGAGTGTTACTTATGTTATTGGCACTCAGCTACATAATTAGCATTAATTATTATTTTTAATCCTCTCCAGGGCCAAGTCTAAAGAGAGGGAAAAGAAGCTCTCACCTTGGGTCCAAAATTTAGAGGGCCATCTAAACTTAATAATCAAGATAAATAAGAGTTTAGTGCACTATTTTTGAAAAGGAATAGTAATGAAATAGCCATGATAAACAGAATATATAAATTTTAAATAAAGTACAGATCAGCATTACTGATTTTTCCTTTTGCCTCAGGTTCTGATACGACTTATCACAGTACTGTTGCTTATTTCTCATAACAACCCTACAAGGTACAAAATAGTATTACTTTGACTTTATGAACAGAAACCCAGAGAAGTTAAGTCACCTGTCCAAGATCATAAAGTTGGTTAGTGGTGGAGCCAGTGTATCTGACTTCAGAGCTCTTAGATTATGATGTTACAGCACCTATCGACATTTATTGAGTGTTTTGTATGTTTGTCATGTTAGGATATAGTGTTCAGCCTCAGGCCAATGGTTCTTAGAAGGACTCATGATATGCATTGAAAGCTGTCACGCTCATTATTATGTTTCATGATCGTAAGAGGATTCGGAGTAGAGTCAGCCAAGAGAAGAGATGCATGGAGCAGAGTCCAAAACTTTCTAAATGTTGAACTTCCAATTAATCTCTCCCAGTAGAGTCACAGACAGAATTACGTCTCCCAGCAATGATGTCTGACAATATGCACAGAGTATTAGCCAACCAGGGAAGCTCACCAGGCCTCGAAGTTCAGAATTTTTTATTGGAACTCAATCATGAGACATGGTTGACTGCCTGTGTGCCTAACCTTAAGTTTCCAGACCCTCCCGAGGTAGAGTAAATAACATGTGGCCCAAAGCCTTTACCATTAACCACATTGTTAGACTGACAAGTAAGGCCCAAGGCCCTAAGGTAAACAAAGACACTCTTAACAGGCAGGACATTCCAACAGACTAGAGATGATTTCCCAAGAGCCAAGGGCAAAGGCCAGACCTCTCTCTGGGAAATGTTAATTACTTACTACATGAAGTGTCAGTACTATGAGCAGGAGAGAAACAGGACTGTGAATAAAGATATAGACACTTCTTGGGGCACTAGGGTGGTTCAGTCAGTTAAGCATCTGACTTTGGCTCAGGTCATGATCTCATGGCTCATGAGTTTGAACTCTGCGTCAGGCTCTGTGCTGATAGCTCAGAGCCTGGAGCCTGCTTTGGATTCTGTGTTTCCCTCTCTCTCTGCCCCTCCCACTCTCTCTCTCTCCCTCTCTCTATCTCTCTCTCAAAAATAAGTAAACATATAAAAAAATGAAAAAGGGTATAGACACTTTTTTGGAAAAAAAGGTGTAAGCTTAAGTAAATAAGATTACATGATCCCATCTTTACGAATAGGCCACCCTGTCTATATATTTAGTAGAATGAATGCATATGGAAAGGAAATAAGAGCTCACAAATGACTTTCCTTTTCAGTTTCAAGACTGCCAACGAGAAAAAGGGCACTTCGTCTTTAGGTGCAGCCTGATTTAATTCCTACATCCACCTCTCTACTTTGGTGAAGGAAGATAAAGATAATCAGTATTAAAGTCAAGAGATTAAAGAAGATGCATACACATCCATATAGAGACATCCATCAGAGACGATAGCTGTTCACAGACCCTTAGTATATTTCCTTAGCACCTGTAGATCATTACCCCTATTGTCTCAGCTTGATAGTGAGAAAAGAGTGTTTAAGAAGTGGGAGGTACACATCATCCACGTGAGATGTTTTAGGTGTTTTTTTTAATGTTTATTTATTTTATTATTTAAAATTTATTATTTTTTAAGAGATATTGAGCACAAGCAGGGGAAGGGTAGAGTGAGAGGGACAGAGAAGCCAAAGCAGGCTCTGAGCTGACAACAGTGAGCTCAAAGGGGAGCTTGAACTCACAAACTTTGAGATCATGACCTGAGCCTAGGTCGACCCCTCAGCCAATGAGCCACCCAGGTGCCTCCTTAGGTGTTCTATAAACAGGTTTTAATTTTAATAACTATGTTTTTATTTCATGTGTATTAGGAAATTTTTACCATGCAATTAGAAACAAACTAAAAGTATTTATGCTTTTAAAAGCTTATCAATTTCAAGAAAAACATTAAGTAACTTAAAAGTGAAGAGAAGCTATACTTGGATATCATATGAGGAAGGAAAGAAAATCCCTGAAGTTTAGGAAACTATAGAGGGTAGGATGTAGACTTTATCCCATCTTATTAAATAAAAGGATTTTAATTCTAAAGCTGTTAGAAAACCAGTTTCTGAAATGGAAATCTAACCATGTTCAATTTAGGTTTTTATTTATTTAAAGTTTTCTAAACTTAGTGGCACCTGGGTGGCTCAGTCAATTAGAGCCTCACTTCAGCTCAGGTCATAATCCCACAGTTTGTGAGTTTGAGCCCCACATTGGGCTCTGTGCTGACAGCTCAGAGCCTGGAGCCTGCTTCGGGTTCTGTGCCTCCCTCTCTCTCTGTTCCCTCCTCTCTGTCTCTCTCTCTCTTAAAAAAAAAACAAAAAAGAAATTTTTAATTTTAATTTTCTAAATTGAGGAATTTCTTTGAACATCCTTCTTCAGCTACAGATCAGTTTCAAAGAGGGAAGGGAAGAATAAATCTTTCTAACTGATAATTCTAAAATATTTTTAGTCCTGAATCAACTAACTGATAAAAATTTTCTTTTTTATCACAGTTCCCTCAGTGTTAACCTATATCATCAAATGCTATAAACTATCTTCCCTGTGCCTGATGATTGGCACAATGGGCCAGAAAATCAATGGGCCAGCTGAGGTGGAGGCAGGTGGGCCTGCTGGGAAGGGTACCTAGTTCCCCAGGGTTCCTCTCCCACCTCAGTATGACCTTTAGAAAACTGTTCTGCCTCCAGATACCTTACTTTCACCATTTGGTACAGATGAGATGGTGACCTTCTCAGCACATGGTAGGAGGAATGAGTCCCTATCTGCTGGCACCCTGGAACTCTTGAAATGCAAAGAAGGAGGAGGTGAAGGAACAACAGGGTTTCTGGCTATGTGTGTGATCACACAGTTTGAACAGAGCAGGTGGCTAGCTGATGGAATGCAAGGGCCCAGTTCTGAATATGGAGGAAGCTACCGGCTGTACTTGGAACCCCCACACTCCTTTGTTGTAATAGAGCATGATTAAAATGAATGAGCAAATGTTAAACTGGAGGGTAAAACTATTTTCTAGATTTTTTTTTCATTTTTGTGTTTAGTTTACTTATTTGTTTAAAATGGACTAGGGAAAAAAGGAGTGTTGAAGACTGGATTTTAAGACTCATAAGCTAAAAAGGTGAACTAGCACAGCGAGTAATTATAGAAGCTTTAGAACTGTCAGATCTGGTTGTCAGTCTACTACTTCCTGTGTGACACTGAGAAAATAACCTCTCAGTGTCCTCAGCTGTAAAGGTAGTATAGTAATAGTAGCAGCCTCCAGTTTTATTTGAGAGAATTAAATGAGATAATGCAGTGAAGCGTATAACGCCTGGCACATAATTCTGCCTCTGTTGTTGTCGCTGTTATTATTAGTTTAATTTAACCTCTCAAAGTTGCATTTCCTCATCTATAAAATGATAACAATAAATACTTCACATCCACTGTATTGTGTTAACGTGAGAAAATCCAAATAAAGAATGGAAGTAGAGTTATCCAAAACCTGATGTGACTCGAGGGCCTTTCTGCCTCCTGAATATTTAAGTAAAATTGGGCGGAATGCTCTAAGTTTTAAGATTTTGTGTGTTTACTAACACATGCACACACCACATGCACCCACACACAAACACCCAGCTTCTGCAAATTTCCCATCTTACTCTCTTACTGCCCCCCTATCTCCAGGCCTGAGTTTTCATTGGGTAATCCCTGGAACCCATGCATTGAATATGAACACAAACTTCTGTTCTCATTTTATTCTCTTAAGAGATCTAACCACTTTGAGACTGCATGAACTTGGTAACTTTACTGAAGATCATGAAATACAGTCTCTTATTATTATAGACCCTCAACCTTCTGTTCTGGGCCACACCTCACCAGTGTCAACCTCCCCAAAGCCTGTCCCACCATATGCCATCTGCCCTGTCTCACGGACCTGGCCGGGGAAGGTAGTCTAAGGCCCCTTAACTGCAACTGCTTTTCTAAAAGGACTCCTCTACCACCTTCCCTCAAAATGTATTATCTTGTCAACTAAAAAATAATTCTAAAGTATCAAAACATGCAAATCGTAAGAAAACTGGAATTTTGACTCGAAGTCAATTCAGGGTATGTTTATTGATGTTCATCCTATGCCACAGATTATTCTCATTTCTAAGAATGCAGTAATGACTAAAACATATTACCTGCCCTGAGGAGCTGACAGCCAGGAGGATGAATGCTTTCAGGACAGCTTCATCAGTGAAGGGAAGAGTTCAGGGGAGATAAGGAAACAACAATGGGTGGGTGCAGGCCCCACTTCTGGAGAAGGTGAAAAAGGCACAGCAGGCTAATGAGATCTTGTATGATGAAGATAAAATAACAAAAAAAAGGGGGGAGGGAAGGAAGGAAGGAACATAGGAAAGAGGGAAGGAAAACAGAAGCTCATATAAGGCAGAGGAAAAGCCACTGCAAACAGCCAAAAACATTAGAAGAGAGATATTTTGGAAGAATATAAGATAATGCATTGTAGTTAGAGCCCACTCCAGACACTGAGCTTGGATCTCTGTTTCATTATATAAATATTTCTAAAAACAAAACAAAATTAAAAAGTCGTATTTCAGTATTATTTCAATAAAAATAATGATCAAGTCTAGTTCGCAATTACCGATTGCAATAAAAGCAAGCCCCCAAATTTCAGGCTTATTGTCATAATATCCTACCATAAATAGATTGAATCAATGATTATATGAGCTTTATGAAATCTTGAGATCTGTAGGGGTGACACCTAAAACATTTGCTACTGAAAAAGTGTGAATCTTTCATACTCTGTGCAAGGGCCACAATTTATAGAGCTTTTGGGGGCAGATGTAGATGCAGACTTGGATGCTAAAATGAGAGACAAAACAAAAATGTGTCAATAATTTCAATATCCACTTTGGGGGAAGTGTTTCTATTATCTGTTATTACCAATTACCAATTGTAATGAAAATATAATTTTATCAAAATTTCCATTTAAAAAATAGAAGAATATAATTATCATAAAGAGAAGAAAGACAGTATGAAGTTGGAGGCTATCAGGTTCTAAGAAGAACCTAGACTTAACACACAAAACTCAAGAGAAGACTTACATATCAAGTGTAGATTTGGTCTACCACCTTGGAGAGATGAGAACTGTCATGTTTCCCACACACAAAGATACTTTTTTTCTTAATTATTTCAAATATAACTTACGTCCTACCTTGTAAGTTTGAGAAGAAATCTAGATGTGTCTGAATTCCAGGATTTATTCATTCCCCAAAAACTGAAGGAATGGCTTCTGGTTTTCAGGTCTCCCTGGCCCAGTATGTCCAGTGTACCCTTTTATTCAAGCTTGGGTACAAAGATTTTAATTTTCTTTCCAGTGCATCAGCAGCAACTGTGTGATGAGCATTTATTTAAAATAAATTTGTCTACACTATAAGAGTAGTTGAACAACATCTGAAGTACCCTAATCAGGAATCCATACTCCAGGTGTTTCATTAGCACCTAAAGGTTCTTAATCAGTTGTATACACTCCAGAGGTGGCTGCATTAGTGCTTCAAACATCACTATATAAATTTATCTCAGTGTTTATTAGTTAACATAAAGGATATTAAACATTAGTTTTCGTTGTCAAAATGCCACAAAAGTGGCTCTGTGGAGAACACTTTGTTGAAAAGTGTTGTTGATAAGCTCAACACTTACTGCTTTTAGATTATTGCTTTAGAGATGGAAGTTCTTTGAGAAGTTTAGTGCCATAAAAAAGGAGGAATTTGTGGCCTGATGCAATCAGTAGTCTTCCTGATCCTGCTGCATCCCCATGGAAATGAATCTTTCACACAATGGGATTTTTGGAAGGTCTAAAAGAAAGGAAAGTCTTTATTGAGCATAAGAAACAGATTGCATGACTAGTTATGCACCTAGTTATTAACAATGTTTGCCTGTCTGCCAGATTTTGACTTGAGACTAGATATCATTAAAGCATAACACCTGATAGTATTGCTGGACTGGGTGAAGACATATATAGTTCCTACTTACCTCTAATAGTTAGAAACAACCAATGTATACAAAAAGAACTCGAATTACTGTGAAGGTTAAATGATCTTTGCCTGAGCTCCAGAAATTTCAACCTCCATAGATAATGCACACTTGAAAACATCCTTATCCAAGTCCTGCCACTTTGGTACTATGGTGATTTTGCTCCTCAGATGACGTTTGACAATGGCTGGAGACATTTAGTTGTCACATTTGGAGATGGAAGTGCTACTAACATCTGGTCATCAGGGGACAGGGACACCGCTAAACACCTTACTATGTATGTATAGGACAGCACACATCCCTCTAACAAGGAATTATCCAGCCCCAAATGTCAGTAGGGCTGATGTTAAGAAATCCTATACTAAAAATATAATTGTAAAAGATGTAATGTAAAAGACAGCATCTATAATTGATAATATTGGATTATCTAGTGAAGTTTCAAATCCTCTAGAGTGCATGTATAGGTTTGCTACAGCACAATTTCTAATGCTTTAATCATTTGTTTATCTTTATTCTGAAACGGATTTGTTTCTCACCTGTTTTTGTTTGTTTTCTTTATAAGTAATGTTCTTCTAGCCTTGAAGGAAGAAATCAGTTTTGCATAGGAAATATTTAGGAAAATATATTAAAACTAGATAAATGAAGGGTGCCATGCAGCACACGTTTTTGCATTCTGTAACAGAACAAATATATTGTGTCACTATTCTGTGGCCATGAATTGGGGTAGGGGGGAGTTGGTTACTGAATAGTGCTCTAGTGGACTGTGACATGAGACAACTCATAAAATTGAGATTTAAAGTGGAAAAGACCAAAGAAAGCAATGAAAATTAACTTCGACAGTCAGAAAGGAAAATTGAAAAGGCAAGGAAATGAAACTTAAAGAGGAAATACAAAACCACAGTATGAAGAACTGCTCCTTTGGATATTAGCATGGTGGAAACTGAGCTCCTAAGTGCTCTATCAATAAATGGAACCATCATTAATCTTTCTGACAAGATACTTTGGGGTAACCAAACTGTGATGGTTCTAGGCCCTGAATATCCTGTATTACCCTTAGGATTGAAGATGACTCCTATATACAGTAATTGCTGTATCATGTTTCTCCATTGCAGTAAATTTTAACAGAAATGGCTTTCAAAAGCTGTCTTAATAAAAAGTGATTTAGGGGAAAAAAGAAAGAGTAACCAACTCTAGTTATTCCAGTTATTTCTTTTACAGTGTTCACTCAGATATATTGGATTTTGAACTTCTTTTAAAAGGGGCACAGCTACTATGTCATTTAAAGCTGAAGTAAGAGGTGGAAGGTTTGTACTCAGCTGGGGATTTCTAACAGAAGACATCATCCTTACCCACCAAACCATATAATTAGAGCTGTTTACATATCTTCTATAAATCTCATCAGACGACATTTAAGCTCTTATTGAGAGAGGTTTTTAGAGAGATGTTAAGATAAAAGTTGGACAAATCCAAATCTCAATTATTATCTCTCATAGAAAAGCCAAAATTTATAAATTTGAGAAGACTTTCCTTAGCACATGAAAAAAAGAAAAAGGGCCTGCATATTTGCTACAATGATTATAAAACCTTACAGGAAGAGGACAGACAGGAAAATAATAACAAGACAGAAATCAGGCCCCCCTCAACGTGCTCCCCTTGGTCAAAGAAGAATCATGGTGCTGGGCTGGGAGTATAGACTTAGAGATCACCCCGTGTTTCATCTCAGCTCTACTTCTTATCAGGGTGATCTTGAGCAAATTATTTAATCTCTCAGAGTTTCAGTTACACCATCTGTTAAGTGTAGATAAATAATAACAGTACCTATTTCACTTAGGCTTGTTTTGTAAATTAAATAGTTAAGGTAGAAATGCTTAGCAACTAGTGCCTGCAACCGTAGTAAATGTTCACAATAAGGTAGGAGCTTTAAATGGGTTGAATGGCAGCCCTCTCAACTCCAAATTTATCCATGTACTAGATTCTGTGATTGTGACTTTATTTGGAAAAAGGATCTTTGCAGATGTAATCAAGATCTCAAGATGAGATCACCTGGATTATCCAAGTAGTCCTAAATCAAATACGGACAAGAGACAGAAGAGGAGAATATACGCGGAGGAAGAGACAGTATAAAGATGGAGGCAGAGACTAATGTGACACAGCCATAAACCAAGGAGTGTGAGGAGCCACCAGAAGTTAGGCAAAGGCAGGAAAAGATTCTCCCCTATAGTCGCAGAGGGAGTACAGTCCTACTCACATCTTAATTTCAGACTTCTGGTCTCCAAACCGCAAGGTAGTAAATTTCTGTTGTTTGAAGCCACCCAGTGTGTCATAATTTGTTATAGAAGCCCTAGAAAACTAATACAGAGCTACTTTTGAAGAGTTTTTGCTGAAATATAATTCACATATCCTACAATTCATCCATTTAAATTTTACAGTTCGATGATTTGGGGGTATATTACATCATTAATGTTTTTTTTATTTCGACAAAATAAACCATCTTTAAGTATACAATTCAGTGGCATTAATGACATTGATGATGTTTTGCAACTATCATCACTGTCTAGTTCCCAAATTTTAATCACCCAAAATAGACATTCTATACTCCTTAAGTAATAATTCCAGATCTTCCCCTCCTGACAGCTCCTGGTAACCTCTAATCTACTTTCTATAATACAGAACTTTATTACTTACTAATACAACTGCTATTACTTCTGCCATAGTAAAATATTTGGAAATAGAATAATGCCTCCTCTATTCTATTTCTCGATTGAGGTGATTTTGGCAAAATGTAATTGTCATATGAAGGCCTAAAAATGAAAATATCTGCCAATTCCCTCTTTGTGTGCTATATGAGGAACCAATCAGCAGCTAAGGAAAGCTGACAAGGCTCTGAAGGCAATTACACAGGAAGAGCTGCCTTCCTATTCAACTCAAATTTCAATAGCCTGATATAGCCTTGCTTTATCAGTGGATTTAACCCTCTGTCCCCCTAGGTATACCTGGCAGGCCAATTGAGATCTCCAAAAGTCTCTATAAAACATAGGCTCTGCTATATTGACAGTGGGGCAGGATTTCTAGTTCACTCTCCTCTCAATATTATAAAAATTGCCTGTATTTTATCCATTATTTCACTTAAGACTTTCTTTTCCATTTGAAATGTGGTTTTCTAGGGAGATATTACATAGTATGTGTTTTATTTATGCATTAATTCAACAAATTTTAATTAGAGGAAATGACACACTATTCTATAGATGCTATAAAGGAGATAAGTATTAGTAATTTACTTGGACTCTACTTTTATTCGTCATTATAACTGCTGCCCACCAGGCTTTGGAGTATGCACAAACCATAGAGAATTCTCTCAGT
Organism: Paguma larvata; assembly: GCA_030068075.1. NCBI lineage: Eukaryota > Metazoa > Chordata > Mammalia > Carnivora > Viverridae > Paguma > Paguma larvata. The sequence continues at coordinate 52,319,108 of CM057826.1, read as the reverse complement.
GGTTGTTTTAAAGATAATTATATATAATGGTTGGGGCTTAAGTCATAGGGGATCATATTTCAAACTATTTGCCAGAAAAATTTTCTGTCCCTTAGAAAATATGATGTCCTTTTTGAGCCAAGCTATTCCATGTGTGGGTAGTGCATATAGAGACAGTCATATCTGGGTCCCAGTTCTGCTGTTAACAGAGAGACCTTAAGCAAGACACAACCACTCCAGGTCTGATTTTCCTCAATTTTTTTAATGTTTACTTATTTTTGAGAGAGAGAGACAGAGACAGAGAGTGAGTCAGGGTGGGTCAGAGAGAGAGGGAGACACAGAATCCGAAGCAGGATCCAGGCTCTGAGCTCTCAGCACAGAGCCTGATGCGAGGCTCAAACTCATGAACTGTGAGCTCATGACCTGAGCCGAAGTCGGACGCTTAACCAACTGAGCCACCCAAGCACCCCTGATTTTCCTTATTCTTAATGAGTGATAATGTTTGAATCTACTTCTTACAATTGTGAGAATTAAATGAGATAAATTATCTTAAACTATTAGGATAGTGTCTTGCACATGAGTGTTTTGGAAATGATACAAATAATCAAGTTACAAGACTACAGATCTAATACAAATATTATGTAGTATTCAGTTTCAGAAGGCTTCCTTTCTCTGTAAGATGTCTTCCATTATTTTTAAGCACATTTTCTTAGAGTTCTTTTTTTATTTTAAACTTAATAATTCTGTCATTTGAGACTAGTCATAGAGTAAATGGCTAGTTCCCTTAGAAGAATGTTGCCCTCCTTCTTCATTGATCCAGTGAGCATTTATTAAGCACTTATTACACCCAGAGTACTGGGTTCCATGCTATATCCCAGAAGTTCATGGTGTAGTGGTACATAGGCATATAAACAAATAATTAAAGGATTGAATGAAGGTTATATTAGTAGGGTGTGCAAGGCAGTAGGAGAAGTACTAAAAAGTGGGTACTTAACTCCACGCTACAAAGGCAGAAGAAATTACATTTAAGAATAATCTGGAATCAGGAGGAATTATAGTTAATAATTAAAAATCTGAATCATATTTCCTGCCTCACTTCATTCTTTCCACGAACACCTACAGAGCACCCGCTTTGTGTCAGGTGCTTTGCCTGATAAATGACAGAGCCTTGGCTCTCAAAGCACTCAAGTGAAGAGTGGAAGTAAGCAGGATACACTAAGGACTGTTAAAGAAGCTAGTAGAAGGTGCTCTGTGAGAACAGTGAAAAGGCAACTAACCGAGTCAAGCAAAGGGCTCCAGAAGAAGTATTCTCTAAACTAAGCCTTGAAAGATCAGCGGAGTTAAACATTAAGGGAGTGTGGATAGAAAAATGTACTTGGCAGAGAAGTAGCACATACAAATCTATTGATACAAGGCAAGCAGGAGCGTATGGAATTCAAGGCACCAAAAATAGTTCAGTTCGACTAAGGCTTAGAGCAGAAAGTGGGGAATGGGAAGAGATTGGGCTGAAGACAAAGGTAGAATTATTTTGTTAAAGGCTCTCTAAGCCATGTGAAGGACCTTATTCTGAGGGCAATGCATATCTTAAAAAAGCTCTGTGCATAAAAGTAGTATAATCTTATCTATACCTCAGAAAGATCACTCGGGTGCTTGAGGGGTTAAACTGGAAATAAGGAGACAAGCCAGGAGGCTGCTGCAATAATCCTGGTAAAGATAAGAGTTTCTTAAACAGGATAATGGCAGTGGATATGGTTTGAAGAGATATTTAGAAGATAGAAATGACTGGATTTGCTGATGTGAGGAGTGAGGGATAAGAAGGAATTAAGGATAATGCCAAGATTTCTGTCTTGGCAGTCAAAGGCTGATTATATTTTCATTCTGATGGGGATCTCAGAAGAAGGAGCTCTTCTTTGGAAGAAAACAAAGAGCTCAGTTTGAATATGCTAAACCAGAAGAAATATTCCTATGGAATCTTTAAATAGAGATAGATAAAGTATCTAGGAGGGAGTTGATATTCAACATGTCCTGGAAATACAAATTTGGGATTCACCAGCAAAGAAGTGGTCAGAGACGCCTTAAGAGTATTAGAAATTGCCCAAGGTAGAAGAAATCAAATGAAAGGAAAACAGGTATGAAGACAGACACTGTGAAAAACCAACATTTATGGAGTTGGCAAATGTAGAGGAGTATACACAAAGATCTGACAGGGACAAGACACAGGTAAGAAGAAAACAGAAGAGAGTATTATTTCATTTTGATGGGGACGTCAGAAAGAGGAGTTGTGCTTTGGAAAGAGTAGTAGGAAGAGAAGGAGTCACTACTATCATGAGTTACAGATAGGTCTAAAAGAATCATTTAAAATAGATAACTACAAACACATATGACTAATGGTCAAGGAAATATCAAGAATAAAGGTAAAATCAGTTATCAAACTGATGTCCTTGTCCAAGCAAGAGATGATGAGATCTGGACTAGTTCAATCTGGACATATTTGGGAGTTACAGATGAGAAGACTTAGAAATGAGAGATGAGAGGAAAAAACAGAGTCAGGGAGAAGAGGGATGGTTAATTTAATTAGGGGATTGTTGAAATTGAGGAATGATTCAGATTTCCAAGTAGAACACTAAGTGAAGAAAAATGATCTTCAGCTCAGAAGAGAAGTCAAAAAAGGAGAGACCCATTGAAGAATCACCAATTATCTCAATGAGTGAGGACTATATGCAGAGGGAGAAGAGGAGAGAGACAAGAGGATTCTGGAAACACCATCCAGTGAAGGAGCAGGAGTGCCTAGAGGCACATTCATTGAGATAGAAAGAGAGTCACAAAAGCAGTACTAATTAAACTAAAAAGTCCAAACTAAAAGAAACAAGAAGACGAGCATCCACAATTTCAAATGCTACAGAAAGTTTCAATTACATGAGATGGTTCTCCAGGACTGACTCAAGGAAATCCAGTTCATATCCTACTTACTTATGGTGTGAAATTATGAGAACAGAATACCCCAGGAAATACCCAGAACTTGGATTAACAACTTTTTCTCTATATATAAATTTCTAGCATAAATTGAAGATTTTAATTTTGGTAAAGTTTATTGTCAAAGAGTAATTTTTTTAATGATATGTAAAGTAAAAGCTATGGTAAAGACTTGATAAATAAAAATGAGAAAAAATCTCTAAGCAACAATTTGAAGAGAGCGCAATATAAAATGTCATCTGAAATATTACGCGATTGTTCTCTAAAATACCATGGTTTTGCTCAGGTGCTCATTGAAGCCAGATTATATACTTAGGAAGTTGACATCCAGCATCCTTTAAGATTATTCTGCATATATATAAACTTTATGTATAAATGTATATATATATGTATATATATATATATATATCCTTTAAGACTATTCTGTAAATATATATATATTTATGCAGAATATTATATATATATACTTTATTCCAGAAAAAAAATAAATATTTTAATGATAATCAGCAACATATTCTACCTGAATATAATTTCAAAATAGATACTCTGGAAAAAGTTGAAAATGCTTAAACAACTGTAAATAAGAACTGGATAATGTAAACCATAGAAGCAAAGCAAGCTTAAATTCAGAAGCTGTTCTGAAAAACCACAAGTGATTTAACTCACGTTAGTGAGATACTTTGAGTGAACCTAAACATCTTAAATTGCATAATGATTATATTAATGGATAAACACATCAACCATAATACAGACTTATCTTCTTCCATATACAAGCAGTTTTCCTTCATGTCTTCACTAATTTGTTTTCATATATATTAAGTTGGTGTTTCTAATAAAATAAATGCTCCCCACTAATGCTAAGTTGAATGTAATATATTTACAATGACTTCAGTAAGAACTAGGTATATTTAAGTGCACTGTATCTACCACCTGGAATGACACCAGGTTTGTACCATTCCTCCAAATCATTCCACCCTCACATCCTTGGGCTGTTTTTGCATTGAAAAACCCACGATTGTTTGCAGTTCACAAAGTCCTTAACGTTATGAATTCAGATAGCCTGAAATTACTTGATGCCCAGATTCAACAATCTCCCAGCCTATAATAAATTCACAAATGGAATTTATAAGCAACAGAAACAATAATAGGACATTTTGTTCTTTTAAACTAAAGTTCTGGACCAGCCGCTAGCTTAGTGGCCAGAAAAGTTATGTTTTGGCTCCAGACCATTGTAAAATGCCTCTTAAGGATTCAATAATAAAAACAGAATCCCTATCTTTGAGAATAAGCTGCCACGCTCTGATCTAATAGAGTAGCCATATTTATTAATATCCATATCATCATTTTAATACCCTACTTTATCTTTCCAGGAGAGTGCATAGAGTACAATGAAAGCCACATTTTACAAGCCAATTTTAAATGCCTTTTAATGATGATTCACAGTGCTCCAACACAGATTTCTCATCAATATCACCATCCTACAGGCATGCATTAAAGCTGCAAATCGTTTCTTGGGTGGTGTTACTGTCAGATTCCAAATGTACTATGAACATAACTCAGAGGTCTGAGTTAAGCATCACCCTTGGATGCAATGGGTATAATCCGATTTCTGCAAACTGGAAGTGATGCCAGTCATACCAGAGATAGATTTGAATGCCCTTGTTTGGAATATAAGTCTGAGTCTCTCTCTCTTTTCTCTCTACTCCAAATGAGAGCAGGAAAACACTTTTTAGTTCAGAACCATTCCGACCCCTCCCGAAATAACCATGAGTTGAACATCTGTCTAAGTTTCTACAATTTGCAAATCATTTGATTATTTAAATCTTTTTCCCCTACTAAATGTTAATCAGCATTCCTGCTGGTGGTCCTTAGGGTTGTTACCATGGAACTTGTAAATTATTTTAAAGATGTAGCTTAGATAAAAAGGGGGACACCTGTGGATGAGTTCTTTCCATTATCATTAGCATAAACCCTTACAGGCCAATTTCTGCAACACTGTGATAAACTGCTGGAAATAGAAACGTTTGACACAAAACATGGTGGAAAAGCTTAAATTGTTCTGGGTCTTTCGCATACTTTCACATTGGTATTAAGAATGTTAGAAATAATTTAATCATTGCCTGATTATAGCGATGTTAGGAGTAATGAAATCCTTGCCTTATTACATATGGACTCATTCAGAGCCTCATTATTTATTTGGCAAGCATTAGGCATCAAATCAATTTAGTCAGATACTTGAAAATGGGAAATTCAAGATGAAAGTTAAAGTGAAGATTAAGAGGTAAAATTAAAACTATTTATTTCTAGCAGGCACAGAGCAATTTCCTTTGCAAGAGACCTAGCCCATGAGAGTTTAAATAAGAAGGGCAAACGGTAGAGTCCATCTCAAAGAAGGGAACCAAAAATGAAGAATAATTGGCAAAGCACCCTCTATTACATTTGCCTGGGTCAAATGACATAGGAAGAAGAGAGTGATAACTTTGATTTGTAGCTATGGAATACACTCTGTGCTTTTATGCATCTGATTATTATTGGAATGGTTTCCATTTCCAGCTCAATAGAAATGGGAAGAAGGGAAGTACATACTAATCATTTGGGAATTTGTAGTTTCATTTTGCATATGAAAAGCTACTGACATTAGTAGGCTGCAGTAAATGTATTCAGTAGTGTTTTGGTTTTGGCCTTAGAGTAGTGGCCACATCAATGACATATTTTCACACTGCAATGTATATGGGAACGTATTACACCCACACTTAAATTGAGGCTGGAGATAATGCCATTGTAAGCAGCTTTCTGGTTGTTCCTTGTAAGGAAATTTTCTAATGTATTGATCCATGACAATAATTAGTAGATTGGGTCACAGGAAGCTGATCAAGCTCCTCGCATAATGGGGAATAATTGCCAATAAAATCACACAGGAAAGCTTAAGGAAAAATAACTTCTTCCATTTGAGCATAGAGGTAATTAGAAGTACAGCCAAGACAATCATAGGGCAGTATTTGGATCTGTTACCCTGGCTCTAACACATCAGATAGCAATACATATGATCACACACAGAACCAGTGGCAGATGGGAGAAGAAGTTGGACTTAATTCTAGTCTTTCTGAATAAGGTGAGAAGCTAGACATTTAGACTGAATATTGGAAGTGGGCCAGAGCATTAACTATAGCAAGACAGAGCCATGTTACTACTGAAAGGGATAGTGTTTAGTGTAGGAACAAAAGGGATATATTCTTTGTATTCAGGAAATGTGACCAAAAAAAAAAAAATACTAGAAAATGGAAATCAACATTCTTATTGCACCAGGCACTGGGTTATAAGCTTTACATATAGCATCTCATACGATCCTTCTAATAACACTTCAGGCTGAGGAATATTCAAGTTTTTTTTTTTTTTTTTAGTTATTTTCTGGTAAATCCTTTTGTATACTTTTTTTTTTCTTTATAATAGTTTATTTTCAAATTGGTTTACATATAACACCCAGTGTTCATCCCAACACGTGCCCTCTTTAATATCCGTCACCCTCTCTCCCCCCTCCCTCACCTCCCTCACCTCCCTCACCTCCCTCACCCTCAGATTGTTCTCAGTCTTTGAGAGTCTCTTATGTTTTATCTCCCTCCCTCTCTGTGTCTTTTTTTCCTTTCCCCTCTTCCCCTCCCCCTGGTTTTTGCTTAGTCTCACAAAGTCCACCTATTCGTGGAAACATATGGTATCTGTCTTTTTCTGACTGACTTATTTCACTTAACATAATACCCTCCAGTTCCATCCATGTTGCTACACATGGCCAGATTTCATTTTTTCTCATTGCCATGTAGTAGTCCATGGTATATATGTGCCACAACTTCTTTATCCATTCGTCAGTTGATGGGCACTTGGTTTGCTTCCACGATTTGGCTATTGTCGAAAGTGCTGCTATGAACATTGGGGTACACGTGCTCCTATGCATCAGCATTCCTGTGTCTCTTGGGTAGATTCCTAGCAGTGCTATTGCTGGGTCATACGGTAGCTCTATTTTCATTTTTTTGAGGAACCTCCACACCGTTTTCCAGAGCGGCTGTACCAGTTTGCATTCCCACCAACAGTGTAGGAGGGTGCCTGCTTCTCCACATCCCCGCCAGCATCTATAGTTTCCTGATTTATTCATTTTAGCCACTCGAACCGGTGTAAGGTGGTATCTCAGTGTGGTTTTGATTTGTGTTTCCCTGATGATGAGTGACTTTGAGCATCGTTTCATGTGTCTGTTGGCCATCTGAATGTCCTCTTTGGAGAAGTGTCTATTCATATCTTCCGCCCACTTTTTCACTGGATTATTTGTTTTTCGGGTGTGGAGTTTGGTGAGTTCTTTATAGATTTTAGATACTAGTCCTTTATCTGATATGTCATTTGCGATTATCCTTTCCCATTCCGTCGGTTGTCTATTAGTTTTGTTGGTTGTTTCCTTTGCCGTGCAGAAGCTTTTTATCTTGATGAGGTCCCAATAGTTCATTTTTGCTTTCAATTCCCTCGCCTCTGGAGATGTGTCACATAGAAAATTGCTGCGGCTCAGGTCAAAGAGGTTTTTTCCTGCTTTCTCCTCTAGGATTTTGATGGTTTCCTGTTTCACATTCAGATCCTTCATCCATTTAGAGTTTATTTTTGTGAGTGGTGTAAGGAAGTGGTCTAGTTTCATTCTTCTGCATGTTGCTGTCCAGTTCTCCCAGCACCATTTGTTAAAGAGGCTGTCTTTTTTCCATTGGATACTCTTTCCTGCTTTGTCAAAGATTAGATGGCCATATGTTTGTGGGTCCATCTCTGGGTTCTCTATTCTATTCCATTGGTCTATGTGTCTGTTCTTGTGCCAATACCATGCTGTCTTGATGACTACCGCTTTGTAGTAGAGGTTAAAATCTGGGATTGTGATGGACCAGATAGAGACCCAGCAAAAAAAGAGAACTACAGGCCGATATCCTTGATGAACATGGATGCAAAAATTCTTAACAAGATATTAGCAAATAGAATCCAACAGCATATAAAAAGAATTATCCACCACGATCAAGTAGGATTCATCCCTGGGTTGCAGGGATGGTTCAACATTCGTAAATCAATCAACGTGATACATCACATTAACAAAAGAAAAGATAAGAACCATATGATCCTGTCGATTGATGCAGAAAAAGCATTTGACAAAATACAGCATCCTTTCTTAATAAAAACTCTCGAGAAAGTCGGGATAGAAGGAACATACTTAAACATCATAAAAGCCATTTATGAAAAGCCCACAGCTCATATCATCCTCAATGGGGAAAAACTGAGAGCCTTCCCCCTGAGATCAGGAACACGACAGGGATGTCCACTCTCACCACTGCTATTTAACATAGTGTTGGAGGTCCTAGCATCAGCAATCAGACAAGAAAGCAAAATAAAAGGCATCAGGATAGGCAAGGACGAAGTCAAACTTTCACTTTTTGCAGACGACATGATACTTTACATGGAAAACCCAAAAGAATCCACCGAAAGCCTACTAGAACTGATCCATGAATTTGGCAAAGTTGCAGGATACAAAATCAACGTACAGAAATCGGTTGCTTTCCTTTACACCAATAATGAAGCAATAGAAAGAGAAATAAAGAAGCGAATCCCATTCACCATTGCACCAAAAACCATCAAATACCTAGGAATAAACCTAACCAAAGATGTAAAAGACCTTTACGTGGAAAACTATAAAAAACTTATGAAGGAAATTGAGGAAGACACAAGGAAATGGAAAAACATCCCATGCTCATGGATCGGAAGAATAAATATCTTTAAAATGGCAATACTACCTAAAGCAATCTACACATTCAATGCAATCCCAATCAAAATTGCACCAGCATACTTCTCAAAGCTAGAGCAAACAATCCTAAAATTTGTAGGAATATTCAAGTTTAATAGAAGGGATAACAGTTTTAGGCAGATTATGTCACCGTTCCTGATCATACTTGTTAGAAATGACTGACCTGAATATAAAACAAGCTGTCTGATTCTAAAACTTATTCTTATATAAAAAAATGCACCTTGGTTTACCCAGCATGCACCATCAGGTAAAATAAACCCTATCTCTCCCCAAATATCATCCAATTGTACAGACCCTATCTTGGCATTCTCCACGTTTCTGTCAGCCAGCTAGAGAAGACCTGAGGCCAAACAGCTTCTGTGAAGTGACCCCAAATTCAATAAACAGTCGTTTAATCTACTGAAGTGGTGAAAGTGACTTTAGTCTCAGTCAGGAGTGAATCAATTCACCCCCATCAGAATGTTTTTTAATGTGGCAATTTTACTAGTCAGCTCACTAGAGAGTCAAGCCGAGAGTAATGTGAGGAAATCCTTTTAAAATCTGCTTTTGTTTTATTTAGGTTTGCTTGAAGATCTTATGTAAAAAGATACAATATTAATGTAAAGAAGAGGAACTAAAATAAATAAATAAATAAATAAATAAGGAGGAACTAATGAGCTCTTCTAAAATATACACATATTTTTAATTCACATTCAAGCTGGTTAACATATAGTGCAGTATAGCTTTCCAGAGTAGAACTCAGTGATTCATCACTTACATATAACACCTAGCAATCATCCCAACAAGTGCCCTTCTTAATGCCCATCACCCATTTAGCTCATCCCTCCCTCCACCTTCCCTCCAGGAACTCTCAATTTGTTCCCTGTATTTAAGAGTTTCTTAACAGAGGCACTCGGGTGGCTCAGTTGATTAAGCACCTGATTTTGGCTCATATCCTGTTCTCACAGGTCACGGGTTCAAGCCTCACATCAGGCTCTGTACTGACAGCTCAGAGCCTGGAGCCTGCTACAGACTCTGTGTCTTTCCCTCTATTTTCTCCTCTCCCATCCATGCTCTATCTCTCCCTATCTCTCAAAAATAAATAAAAGTTTAAAAAAAAATTTAAGTGTCTTATGGTTTGCCTCCATCACTGTTTTTATCTTATTTTATTTTTCTTTCCTTTCTCTTATGTTCATCTGTTTTGTTTCTTAAATTTCACATGAGTGAAATCATATGGTATTTGCCTTTCTGACTTATTTTGCTTAGCTAAATAAATAAATAAATAAATAAATAAATAAATAAATAAAGGAGGAACTAATGAGGTCTTTTGCTGGGCTTATCTTTTCATAATATTGCCACCCATTGCCAGTCCCTATGCTATTTTCAAGAAAGATCTCTTTATTTCTCATATGAGTCACCATACTGGATTGCAATAATCTCTTTATCATATCAAGATTTGCTCTGTTTATATCCTGGCTAATAACATATAGCCACCAAAGTATAATCAAACATAAGAAATAGTCAGTATATTAGAACTATTCTTTGGCTCTTTGTGGAAGTCAACTCATAATCGAATGCCTTTATGAATAATCCTTTCATTTTTAGGAAGTTTACATTTTTCCTTCTTAAAGGAAATTTTAATTCCTTAGTATTTCATGAGTTCATAATTGTTTTGTGATTAAGATAAAAATAAGCTGGCTACTCTGATAAGTCCCATGTGGTCATTACAACCAAGTGAAAATCGTTTTGTTTTTTAAAATAAAGATTCTTTACAAATAAGAGACATCTCATTGGTAATGCTACTGAGCCTTTCTTGGCAGTAAAGAAACAGTGTTGTGAGTATAGCAGAAGAGAAAGATGGAATGCAGTATCTTTGCAACTACTACATTACATATATGTGGGAAATAATATAAAATACAGGTTAAAATGAGAGTCAAAGTATTTGACAGCAGGAAGTCCTAGTAAAGAGTCTTAAACAATACCACACATCTTTATTTTTGGATTATAAAAGTTCAGAGGAGATGTCAGACACTGTGCAATGTTTATTTTTTAAAATTTTATTTATTTATTTTGAGAGAGAGAGAGAGAGCATGTGTGTGTACATGAATGGGAAAGGGGCAGAGAGAGAGGGAGAGAGAGAATCCCAAGCAGGCTCTGCCCTGTCAATGCAGAGTCCTACTTGGGGCTTGATCTCACAAAGTGAACAGTAAGATAATGACCTAAATTGAAACCAAGAGTCAGATGCTTAACCGACTGAGCCATCCAGGTGCCCCCAAATTTAAGAATGTTTAAATATTACCCAATAAATGTTAAGAACTGTTGAGGCATTGAGTGCATGTGAATTTGAAGTAGTGAGGAAAGAGAGGACAAGGACATGTTGACACCAATAAAGGAAGTAATCTTGACAATTTAAAAGAAGAATGTTCAAAAAACAGAAGACAAAAGGAGGAGGTTACACTAAGGGAGGCAAGAACAGAATTACAACCACATAAAAATTTGGGTGAGATGAGCTACTACAGTGGAATGAAAGAACAAAGAAAAAATACAACATATATTCTATTCATCACCAAGTATTTGAGACTAAATGAGTAAGTCTTACATTTCCTTTATTTTTTTTAATTTTGCTTTTTTATGTGAATCATTTCTTTTTCTCCACATTTTGAAAGGTTTGCAAGGTCATCTTTCTAATGGACCTCAAACTAGGTCATGTAGAACTCCCATTTCCTTTTTTGGGGGGAGTTCGTTAATGGACAAAGGAGTTGCATTTCCGGTAATGGAAATTAATTCCATGTGGCCAACCATTCCATTCTATCTACTCAGACAACATGATACACTTATATAACTACAAATCTAGCATATAATCATCATCTACCTCTATTGTTGGACTCCCAACACTGTGAAGGGGAAATATTAAAAGAAAAAATATTAGCGACAATTTATACCCAGATACTATCCATCTAAAGAGTTATTTTAAAGGACTGTGTTGACGCCAACTTCAGGGTGCCATAGCATTCCCATATTCACGTAGCCTAACAGAAAATGAATAAAAGTGAGCCCTTTGAATCTCCCTGGTTATATCTATTTGTAAAGGAGAGTGCTTCATAAATAAATCCTGTCAATGTAAAGCGTGATATAATTTCTCCCGTCCTAAAAGATAACCACTCTGAACACCATTTACTCCTCCCTGTGCCATCCATTTATCTATTCCTTTTTATAGAAAACCTTCTTAAACACTCTATCTCCAATTCCTCTTTTGTCATTCTCTGTTTTTCTATCTCATGATTGTGAGATAAAACACAGATACTATATGAAAATGCATACGAGGTAAATTTATACCTTAACCAATTGTTGTAAGGTAACATCCATGCAAAATACCACTCAGGTAATGAAATAAAATATTCCCCACAGCCCAGAATCCCCTACATGCCCTTTGATTGTAATGTTTTCCTTCCCACCTACGGATAACTAGTATCCTGATTTTTATTCTGTTTATCTCCTTGCCTTTTAAAAAAAATTAACGTTTTTATTTATTACTGAGAGACAGAGAGAGACAAAGCATGAGCATGGGACGGGTAGAGAGAAAGGGAGACACAGAATCTGAAAGAGGCTCCAGGCTCTGAGCTGTCAGCACAGAGCCCAACACAGGTCTTGAACTCACAAACTACAAGATCATAACCTGAGTTGAAGTCAGATGCTTAACCAACTGAGCCACCCAGACGCCCCTCCTTGCCTTTTAAAAGAGTAATCCATGTTATTATATTTCCATAAACAATACACTTTTTTCCCTATTTTTGAAGGCTATGTAAATGGAAACATTAGGGCTTCCATTTTACTCAAAATTGTATTCTTGAGATTTACCCAATCTCAAAAATTGGAATAGAGGATGGCCAATTTTGCAGCAGGTGAAATTTAGCCAGTAGTAGGATGCTTGTAAATGGTTTTCAAAAGCTTAAAATTAAGATAACTTTAAAAGGTGCAAGGGCTACAGATTGGCTTTAACTTCTATCAAGGATTTTGTCTGTTTTGTTTCCTACCATATACAGCACTATCTGAGATATTTTTGTTGATGAATGAATATGAAATTATATTCTAAAAACTTATCCACTTGCCACCTGTCCCTTCAGAGTCAAGAAGGATATCTGTAGATCAGGGACCCCAACCATGAACTTTTTCTTTTTCTCTGGTAATTCCTACTTTAACCTTCTAGTGAAGGGATTAGAATAAATATATTAATACTAAAATCATGTATTAAACTTATGAACCTAAAACAGTTTCGATTATAGTGAAAATCAGAGAAATATTTGTACATTTAAGAAATATGAATTTTGGGTGCCTGGGTAGCTCAGTCGGTTAAGCCTGTGACTTCAGCTCAAGTCATGATCTCACATTTCGTGTGTTCAAGCCCTGTGTCGGGTTCTGTGAAGACAGCTCAGAGCCTGGAACCTGCTTTGGATTCTGTGTCTCCCTCTCTTTACCTCTCCCCCACTCACACTCTGCTCTCTGTTTCCCTCTCAAAAAGAAATAAACATTAAAAAAAGAAATACAAATTTTATTGATGTCTATTCAAGCACTTAATATATATTCTCTGGTCTCTTAACATCTGAGAGGCTGCCAGAAGTCTGTATCTGTCTCAGACAGGTAGCATAGCTTGTCTCATCAGAGACATGTTGAACTGACAAACCATGAACACTTACCCTGCAATCTGCCTACAAATGCTTTACAGCTATTAAAAGTCTTGGAATCCAGACTAAGTGACAGTAAACATTGATTTCAACACTTCCCAATTCAACAGGTGAAATTATATTGTGCGGTATCTATTATATAGCATCTTGCTTCTTCACAAGAGAATGAGATGAGGTTTAACATAATTGAATGTAAGATGATGGGCTAGATTGGCTGGTAATTCAAGAGCTACTGAATCTGTCCAGCTCAATTCAAGCATTTTGTCACAGGCTCTTCTACCAGTGTGTATTTTTTCCCCTTCAAATCATGTAAGTGGAGAATCCCTTTCTTTTTTAAGGGAAGGAAACACAGTAGTAAATTCTAGATCCCCTTTACATGACTTTCACATGTCATTTATGACCAAATAATTATAATATTGATAAATTCTTCTACTATTGCTACAGAAAGGGAGAAATCCAAGCACCTATATTTATCACCATATTTTTATCCAAAAAGCATCTTGTAAAATCAGCTTTAGAAGAAGAGTATGTTCACTTTAAATTAGTTTTCAATTAGTTTAAAAGTAGGAACATGAATAACTAAACTAAAATTTCATTGGGACTTGCAAAAGCAGATTCTTATTTTACATGTTAAAAGAATCTTTGTGGATAGAGCTTTGGACTATAAGCTAGGAGGTCTGGTTTGTTTGCCTTCTAGGCCATTATCTAACCCTGATACCATGAATAAGATCCTTGAACAGTGTGTATTTCATTTTGTATGTTGAATAGCAATGATATTTTACAAACCACTTGCTTTATATGAAAAGCAAGTTCTGCTAATATATGAAAAAATGCCGACAAAAGTATTATGCAATCGACAAGTATTTGTTATCACACAGATCTTTTACGTATGTGCTATATTTGATACAGAAGTGACTCAGGTAGATGAACTCATCAGGGCTAAGGAATCTCCCTATTGTAAGTATCTATAAATTCTGTTATGATTCTCCAAAGAGCAAAGAATGGCTTATATATATTTGGCTTCTTGATGTTGAATAACTCAGGGACCTGACAGAGGAAAAACTAGTTGAACTTTAGTGCTTTAATTGAGATGAACAAGAGAAGTAAATCAAGATATATATTGAATATTAACTATAACACTATCCTGTGCCATTGTGGAGTTTACTAGTTAGCATTTTTTATAGAACTAGAACAAACACTTCTTAAATTTTTATAAAGCCACAAAATACCCCAAATAACCAAAGCAATCTTGAAAAAGAAAAGAAAAGCTGGAGGGCATCACAATTCTGGACTTCAAGTTATATTACAAAGCTGTAGTAATCAAAACAGTATTGTACTGGAACAAAAATAGACACATAGATCAATGGAACAGAACACAAAATCCAAAAATAAGCCCATAAGTGTATGGTCAATTAATCTTCAACAAAGAAGGAAAGAATATCCAATGGGAAAAAAGTTTCTTCAACAAATATTAGGTATTTGTTGGGTATTGGGAAAACTGCACAGCAACATGCAAAAGAATGAATGAAACTGGACCACTTTCTTACACCATATACAAAAATAAATTCAAAACAGATTAAAGACCTGAATGTGAGATAGGAAACCATAAAAATCCTAGAAGAGAACACAGACAGTAATTTCTCTGCCATCAGTCATAGCAACTTCTTTCTAGACATGTCTCCTGAGGTAAGGGAAACAAAAGGAAAAATAAACTATTGGTAGTACATCAAAATAAGAAGCTTTTGTACAGCAAAGAACACAATCAACAAAACTAAGAAAACCTACTTAATGTGAGGAGATATTTGCAAATGATATATCTGATAAAGATAAATATATCTTTAACCAGAGAGAACAAACTGATGGTTACCAGAGGGGAGGTGGGTAAGGGGATGGGTGAAATAGGTGTTGGGGATTAAGGTGTGCACTTAGGAGCACCAGATGATTAAAATAAAAACTTAAAAAAACAATAAAACAATTACAAATATATTTATACCCAACATCAGAGAAACCAAACATCTAAAAAACTATGAACAAAATTGAAGGGAGGAATAGACGTTAACAGAACAATAGTAACACATTTCAATACCCACCTTAATATTGGATAAACCATTCAGACAAAAAATTCATAAGGAAAAATGAGGACCTGAATAACACTATGCACCAAATAGACCTAATAGACATATATAGAACATCTCATCCAACAATTCCAGACTACACATGCTTCTTAAGCACGCACACAGAACATTCTCCTGGAAAGATCATATTGTAGGTCAAAGAGCAAGACTTGACAAACTTAAGAAGAGGGAATTACTATCTTATATCTTTGCCAGCCACAATGGTATGAAGTTAGAAATCAAAATCAGGTGGAAAACTGAAAAATTCACAAATAATTGGAAATTAAACAATATACCCCAGAACAACAAAAAAGTAGAAAAGTAGTATATCAGAAAGTCTCTTGACACAAACAAAAAAGAAAATGCAACATATCAAAACAAAACTTACAAGATAATGTAAAAGCAGTTTTAAGAGGGAATTTTATAGCAAAAAATACCTACATTAAGAAAAAAGAAAGATCTTAAAAAAAAAGCAACTACCAACAAAAACATCCTAACCTTATGCCTGAAAGAAACAGAAAAGGAAGACTAAACTAAGATGAAAATTAGCAACTGAAAGGAAAAAATAAAGACTACAGCAAAAATGAATGAAATAGAGACTAGAAAGAAAATAAAAAAGATCAATACAACTATTGGTTGGTTTCTTGAAAAGATAAACAAAAATGACAAACCTTTAGCTATACTAACTAAGAAAAAAGAGAATACTCAAATAAACAAAATTTTAAATGAAAAAGGAGACTTCATAGCTGACACTATAGAAATAGAAAGGATCATAAGAGACTATGAACAATAATTTACCAACAAATTCCTGGAGATACCCAACCTATTAACACTAAGCAATACAGAGATAGAAAATTTGACAGACCAATAACTGGTAAAGAAATTGAAGTAAGAATCAAAAAGCACCTAACAAAGAAAAGCCCAAGACCAAATTGTTTTACCAACAGCTCTACCAAACATTTGAAGAATTAATGACAATCCTTTTCAAATTCTTCCAAAAATCAAAAAGGAGAAAGTTCTTCCAAACTCATTCTTTGAGGCCAGCATTATCTTAATAACAAGTCAGATAGGACAATACTAGAATATCCCTGATGAACATAGATACTAATATCCAAAATGTATAAGGAACTCAATAGCAAAATACAATCTGATTTTTAAATGGGCAAAGAATCTGAATAGATGTTTTTCCAAGGAAGACACCCAAAAGACCAAGAGGTACATAAAAAGATGCTCAACATCACTAGTCATCAGGGAAATGCAAATCAAAACTATAATGAGGTATCACCTCACACCTGTTAGAATGGCTATTCTCAAATAGACAAGGTATAACAAGTGTTGGCAAGAATGTGGAGAAAAGGGAGCCCCAGTGTCCTGTCGATGGAAATGTAAATTGATCAGCCCCCCAACTGCAACAAGTCTCATTTTTCTGAAACAGATTCTCTCAACTATAGTGTCAGTGCCCAGTACTACTCTCTTGCCATCTAATATGCATGTCTTAGCTCTCCCTCAGTTCCTCCTTTCCCTCACTCTTCAAACCAATCAATCACCAGATAGATTTAATTCTACTCAATAAATATCATTGGGACTGGAATCTGTCCAGTTTTCTCCAGTCCCACTTCTACTTTTCTAATTCAGTCAATCATTCATTCAAAACAAAACTTTTTTCAATGTCCATGCCATGTTAGAACTGTGCTATAGTACAGGCACTGGGGAAATATTGGTGATCAAACCAGGTATTATTGGAGTATTCATGGAACATCTATCACCATTTATGAATTGTTACCAGAGCCTCATCATTTTTATCCTTTTCTCTAGATGTATCTAAACTATTCCAATATTTTTTTATATTGAGGACAGATAATTTTTTCCTAAAATGAAATTTCAGATACGATACTCCTCGTCATACCATTCAATGGACTCCTAATGCTCTAAGACAACGCCTAATCTTCATAACATGGCCTACAAGACCCACCTTGATTTGTCCCAAATTCGTATCTCTGTACTTATTAATACTACCCCCCACCAGTTTCATCTTTACCTTGAACAATATGATCCAGCCACACCTCCAATTTCTATAAACCACAATGCTATTTCTACCAGAACATACTACTTTCTCTTTCTGAAATACACACACTCCCTCTTGATCTAGCTGCTCACTCCTAGCAAGCATTGCATGACACATCTATTCACTATACTTGTTTTGTTTCCCTTCCCAACACTCTCCATGGAATCTTCTATGATTTTATGCTGTTTAAAAGCAGTTCTTATTTAGGATTTTTCTTATATTAAGATTATCAAATCATATTCATAAAAAGCCCTTGTATATGCCAGCCAACGTGCATATCACTATAAATATAATATCTGCCCCCAAAGAAATAGGTCTTAACCAATGGTAGGCTAAATTACCTGTGAAGATTTTAAAGGTATAGATGTCTAAAGGAATGCTTAGCCCTAGGTATATAAAACCAGAATTTTGAGGGTAAAATCCAGTTACGATTTTAAAAATCCTCAAGGTATTCTGACACTTGTTCCTGGTTAATAAACACTGTGTGGGCATGTGCATACACATACAAACACACAGGAAATTTTCAAAAAAGAAAATAAGCAGTGCACTTGATTAGTGATTTTTTAAATGTATCTCATAACCAGTAAGATCAGTGTCATTTTGACATGTAAAAAGTACCAGTTCTTGAAAAATTCCCAGATATACTGAATTAGAAACTTCCAGTTAAGCGGGACCCATCGATCTTTATTTTTGCAAACCCATAAGGTATTTCAGATACCCTACCCTACCTTATGTATGCAAAGCATAATTTGGTATTTGATTATAGTAGCCTTCCGCTTTGACACCAGGCCATGGTCTCAGAATCATTCTCAACAGAAAGATGAAGAAATATTGCTAATCACATCAAAAGCCATAAGATATCTAGGAGTAAACCTAAGAGGTAAAAGCTGTGTACTCTGAAAACTATAAAACACTGATGAAAGAAATTGAAGATGACACAGATAAATGGAAAAACATTCAATGTTCATGGATTGGAAGAACAAATATTGTTAAAATGTTTATATTACCCAAAGCAATCTACACATTTAATGCAATACCTACCAAAATACTACCAGCATTTTTCACAGAGCTAGAACAAAGAATCCTGAAATTTGTGTGGAACCACGAAAGATTCCAAATAGCCAAAACAATCTTGAAAAAATAAACCAAAGCTGGAGGCATCACAATTGCAGACTTCAAATATATTACAAAACTATAGTAATATAGACAGTATGACATTGGCACCAAAACAGACACATACATCAATAGAACAGAATAGAAAATCCAGAAATGAACTCACAATTACATGGTCAAATAATCTTCAATAAAGCAGGAAAGAATTTCCAAAGGGAGGGGGGAAACAGTCTCGCCAATAAATGGTTTGAGAGAACTGGACAGCGACATGCAGAATGAAACTGGACCACTCTCTTACACATACACAGAATAAATTCAAAATGTATTAAAGACCTAAATGTGAGACAGGAAACCATAAAAACACTAGAAGAGAACACAGACAGTAACCTCTTTGACAATGGCCATAGCAACTTCTTACGAGATAGGTCTCCTGAGGTCAGCGAAACAAAATAAAAAATAAATTATTGGCACTTCATCGAAATAAAATCCTGTACAGTGAAGGAAATAGGCAACAAAACTAGAAGCAATCTGTGGAATGGGAGAAGATATTTGCAAATGACTATCTGATAAATGGATAGTATTCAAAATCTAATTCTAAAAATCTTATCTTAAAAATCTAAAATCTAAAAAATGTATCAAATTCAATACCCAAAATACAAATTAAAAAATTAAATTAAAAAATGGACAGAAGACATGAACAGAAATTTTTCCAAAGATATACAGATGGCTAACAGACACATGAAAAGATGTTCACCATCAACTTATCATCAGGAAAATACAAATCAAAACTACAAGGGAATATCATCTCACACCTGTCAGAATGGCTAAAATCAACAACACAAGCAACAATGATGTCGGCAAAGATGTGGAGAAAAGGGAACCCTCTTGCACTGTTGGTGAGAATGCAAACTCACCAGAGTGAATTTAGCCACTCTGAAAAACAATATGGTGTTTCCTCAAAAAGTTAAAAAAAAAAAGCTTCCCTATGATTCAGCAAATGCACCACTAGGTATTTACCCAGGGGATACAAAATTATTATTTGTAAGGGATATATGTAACCGATGTTTATAGCAGTGTTATCTACAATAACCAATTATGTAAACAGCCTGAGTGCTCGTTGAATGGTGAACAGAAAAAGAAGAGTTAGCGCCGCGCGCACACACACACACACACACACACACACACACACTGGAATATTACTTAGCCATAAAAAAGAATGAAATCTTGTCATTTGCAATGATATGGAAGGAGCTAGAGAGTATTACACTAAACGAAATAAGTCCGTTAGAGAAAGACAGATACTATAGGGTTTTGCTAATATGTGGAATTTAAGAAATTAAAAAAATGAACATGGGGGAGAAAAAAATGGTAAACCTGGAAACAGATTTAACTATAGAGAACAAATTGATTGTTACTGGAGATGGGTTGGACAGTGAGAATGTGTTAAATAGGAAATGGGGTTAAGGAGAACTTGTGATGAGCAGCAAGTGTTGTGTGTAAGTGATGAATCACTAAATTCTACACCTGAAATTAAAAATAAAGAAAGAATCAATGGAAGGAAAAAAAAAAGAAATATTGATAATCAGAGTTATACTTGAAGTGAAATTTTTCTGTGATTCTTCCTGTAATTACTATAGGATTCATACTATTACTTAGCACATAGAAAACTGTTTAGGACATATGCTTGCACAAAGGAGGAGAGAGGGTTAGGTATGAAGACATGAACTTCGAGATACTTTTGAGAAAGGAAAGAACAAAAGAGATGGTGTGGAGGAAAGCCTGTCTAAAATGAAGGGAGACGTGTTGGAGGCAAGAGTAGAGAGGAAACCAGGTAAACAGGAAATTTAACAGGGCATAATAGAATAGAATCCAGAATGAGAGAGGTTTTAGCTAATATATTTTAAATTCAATCACATTAATGTATGTCCATAAACTGTATTGACCCTGTAACTGAGGGACCTAGTGCTTAGTTTTGATATGGTATAATGGCAGAAATTTTCCTAACTGTCTCACTGAACGGGAAAGAGGAGGCAAATAAATACTTTCAAATGAGCTAAATCATAAATAGTATTTCCAAGTAGGCTAAAATCGAGGGATTTAAGACAATTTGGGGAATTTTTGAGTTTTTAAAATGTTACTATAATGGGTTCAGTACAATTAATATTAAGGTCTCGCAGCCCCACTTTTTTCTATTGCCATTGGGAAGTCTTTTTATTTGAATCATGGCATTACCTATGATCTACTAAATGCTCCTTTCTTGAGAGGAACAGGATATTTTACAGAAAAGTCCACATTTTTTTTTATCCAAGCCATTACATTTAAAATTTCAATAGGTCCAATTCAGTGTATAAAAAGAGTAACCAGAGTTTTAAAATATATTTAGAGTCACTATATTGTACACTTGAAACTAATATTGCACTGCATGTTAAGTAATGGGAGTATAAATACTTAAAAAATAAGAAACTACAAAAAATAAAATAAATTGATAATAGTCCCATTTAATAAATATCTCTTATATTGTCCATTATTTTACAAATATTTTGAAAGCCTGAATAGGCTTATTTGAATATATAGCTTCCTACTAGAATTTGTGTAACTTTGCTGTCACCAACAGGTTGCTGAGTGAATTAAATGTTTTCATTATATCTAACAGCTAAAAATCAAGGAATAAGCTACACTGTTATTTTTCTTAAACTTGAGATGCTCTGTAGAGTGCAATTAAGCATTAACATATTACATCTGGGAAAGTAATTATTATTTTTTTATTTGCCTGAAGAGGATAGTGTGGACATATATCAGCCAAAGAGCCATTTGTATTTTTTTTTTCTCTAGCAGTAGATTTATTTCTCCATTAAATGTAGAAAGATCATCAATATCCACTACATGGCTTCAATTAACTGAACATTTTGTCAACCACTGCTATTCTCCAGCTGCCAGATATACCGTATGAAATAATAGAGAACCTATCATGTTTTCTCATCTTCCTTCTCAATTAAACAAAAGAAAATGGAATGACAAGAGGACATTAAAACTAAGGCTGCCTTTTAGTTGGCATCTGCTCTTCTACAGACAACTTATAAAAAATTGTGTAAAGGAGGAACCAATGTAAAAGTAAGAACACAAAGGTGTTCCCTTCCCCCTACCTTATCCCATTTTCAATGACCTTGGTTTTTGAGCTTCACTGAATGTCTCAGCATCACTGAGCCATAAAAGAGAGGGTTTGAGAGTATTACATTTGACCATGACAGAAATACTCAAGAAGACTATTGGTCAATCAAGAATAAAACAAACAGTTTATTAATATAATCACATATTACTACAAACTGTTATTGTATTATTTAACAATACAGACTAATTTATTATTATCATTTATTATTTTTCAAGATTTCTTTAAACCTAAATTGTCCTGGAGAGTATTAAAATGTGTATTCAGCTTGGGTTCATTTGTTTTTAATAAGGAATGTTTAAGGATTTAGGATCACATACATGACAAAATGAAAGTAAGAACATAAATTATTCTTATTCTGATACATTCAAGTGTAGCCCACATAGACAAATTGAATTGGACTATCTAAAAGAACTGTTCTGTTTTTTATATCTGTATTCATTTATGCAGCCACTACAACATGTTTGGTAAAGTGGTGGACAGTTAGGAAGCAGATCTCCACTTTAACACCACTTTCCAGTTAAGTGTGTGAAGATCCAAACAAATACTTATAATACAGTATGACAAGTGCAATAATAGGTGTGTGTGTGTGTGTGTGTGTGTGTGTGTGTGTGTCTGTGTGTGTGTAAGAGAGGGAGAGTTTACATGAATTTGGGAATAAGAAGGAAGTGATCATGGAAGTGTCATGGAAGGCTTCCTAGAGAAAAAATCATCTGAAATGAGTTTTGCAGAATTTGATTAGGAGACTCTAGGAGGAAAGAGCATTTGGGATCAAGACATGAAGATATTTCTTGGTTTGTTATTTCTATCTTAATTGAGAAGTTACAAATCAGGCCTTATGCTACATGCTTTAAGGAGGATACCTACTATAATCCTCCCAACCAACTGTGAGGCATTTACTATAATCATCTTTATACAGATTGTAAAATGTAAACAATTCATCCAAAGTCAAACATACTGGATTTTATCTCAGAAAGTCTGATTCTAAAGCCCCTTTGGTGTATCACCAGAGATAGCATGGAACTTCTAGGAACATCCTATTTTTCTCCATGACCAACAATTTATAGCATTTAGAGGTGGAGGGAACTACAAGAGGTGACCAAATCAGAAATGAAGGTGTGAAAAAGATGTTCTTTTTATATGAAAACACTATGTTGGGACTTTATCCTGTTGACTACATAGTATCTTTGTAGGACTTAAAGGATGACTAGAATTATTTATTAGTTTTATAGTAGCTAATTATTTATTAATTTTATAATAACCAGTACAGAAGATAGGAGAAATGATCATTAGAGTTAGGAGTTACCCCTATCTCTATCTTAAGTCTACCTTGGTTCCATAGTGTAATGATTAGCACTCTGGACTCTGAAGTCTATCACTAACATAAGAAACTGTGGCAATATTTCAAGCAGAAGATGTTAACTTGAACAAAATGAATGGGATCTGTAGAAAAGTGGACAAATCCAGGAGATACTGAGGAGTAATAATCCACACGGCTGTTTTGATACATTGGATGTGAGGAGAGGGGCAGAAAAAGGAGGAATCTGGAATGACTCTCATGTTTCTAGCTTGAGAAATAGTATTTGGATTGTAGTGGCTTCTGCTGAGAGAGAATACAGGAAGAAGACACATTCAGAAGTAGAACAAGGGAAATGATGGATTCTCTTTGGGGAATGATGTCACTGACATACTCCCAGACAGTATCATTGCAGTTGAATACAATGATATTGGATGCAGAGACAGGTTGAGGTCAAATGTGTATTTGTGTGTTTCTGTTTTATAGGCTATTGAACTTATGTCAGTTGACAAGATCAATCAGGAGGATAAATTGAAATAGAAAATAAACTGGCTTAGATATCAAGAAAAATAAGATCCCATGAAAGAGGTTGAGAATGCCAGTAAAGAAAGACAGAAGCAGAAAAAAACTGTGGAAGGGATCCTTTTAGAGAATAGGCAATGTCACCAGTGTTAAATAATAGAGTTTAAGTTCAATAAGGACAATGTGTCTACTGTATATGGCCTTGGAAGGATCAAATTTGGTTGCATTGTAGGGCAGAAGTTAGACTACAGTCAGAGGGGGAAGATATTTGAGTGTCTAAACAATAGTGAGGCTGAAGTGATGCCATTATGAGGTCTACAAGGGCTAAAGAAGAAATTAAAGCCAGGTAGAAGCTAGGAACTGGATGTTGTGATGCATTTAAAGAAAAAAAATGTATGTATCAAGATACTAAGGAAATTGAAAGACTGAATGGTTATGGTGAAAACAGGTGCCACTAACTTAAGAGTCCAGAGATAAAACATCTCTGAGCAATTATACCATTTAAGCTTCTGGTCATTTATTGAGTAATAAAGAATGGAAATGAAGGTCATCAGAGAAGAAAGGGTCAGAAATTTGGGCAAATGACTATGCAAATGTTCAAAGTACCTAAAGTAGCTCAGAGCAATTGGGGTGTAAGGGGAGACTAAGGCAAGAGCCAATTCACAAAATCTCAAAGGTTGGAAGAGCAGGGTTAGATAAGAGACCAGCCAGATAGCATGAGCCTCATGTGAGAATGACTTTCCCCAAAAGGTGAATAAACACTAGTTAAGGCAGTGGAAATGGGAAATTGAATAAGGTCAGCATCTCTTACCAGCTCCAAGAAATGCAGAATATGGAAAATCCAAGTATCTTCACCAAAGAGAGCAATGGAGTAGAAAATAACTTCCTCCTACAAGCACCTAGTGAGCCACAAACTCAGCTCATAGCAACCAGAACCTCCTCTTCCATAACATTCACTATACTCGTGATTATAACAGCATATTTGTCTTTGTCGTATTTAACTTCAATCAGAGTTACTAGATTATATGTATTGTCCCATTCATTACGTTCATTCTTCTAGCGTCTTCCATAGAAGAGCTATACACATAATAACCTTCTAGGAAGCACTGTGTGAATGAAGGGATGGATAGGTGTACGGATCAGAAATATTCCCGTGACTTTTCCAATTGGGTAACACAAAAACATCAGAAAAATGGATATTTCTCCTCCACATTTGTAACAACACATTTGCAATGTTACTTGCATCATTAGTAAACTAGCTAGCTAGGTTTTTTGAAATGTTTATTCCAGCTTGCATGATTATCTAACTTAAGTATATATTTTGACCAAATTAATCTGTAATATTAATCCTACTTCAATTTATGTTGTGCATAAACAGTCACAGAGACGAACAAATCAAACTAATTAACTTTGAAAAAAACCTGGATACCAAAAACCACATTTATGAAAAGAAAAAAAAATCAGGGGTAATATTGTCAAAGATGCATTAAACATTCTGGTTTTGACTGCAGGCTCCCGATTTAATTCCCTTTAATCTGTCTCACTTTTATATTTCCTGATGATGCTTCCACCTGCAGTTTCAGAATGTGAAATTACAACAACAGGGACAGGATCGGAATTCTCAACATTCAGAGTGACTGCTGTAACAAGCAAGGCTACAGGTTCAGTCACTGGTTCAGCTAAAGGACCAATATACGTATCTTGTCCAAAGTCTGCTATTTTTCCTTGACAATAACTTCCACTATTCCCTTAAGGAATAACTTGCAAATGTCTGCAGTTTTGCATCTAAAGTCCTGCTTTCTCCCTCACTGTCCACTGTCTTGGCAAAACTTTTTTAAAATATAATTTATTGTCAAATTGGCTAATTACAGTATGTACAGTGTGCTCTCGGTTTCGGGGGTAGATTCCCGTGGTTCATCACTTATATACAACACCCAGTGCTCATCCCAACAAGTGCCCTCCTCAATGCCCATCACCCATTTTCCCCTCCCCTCTACTCACACATCAACCTTCAGTTTGTTCTCTGTATTTAAGAGTCTCTTATAGTTTGCCTCCCTTCCTCTCTGTAACTACTTTTTTCCCTTCCCTTTCCCATGGTCTTTTGTTTAGTTTCTCAAGATCCACATATGAGTGAAAACATATGATATCTGTGTTTCTCTGACTGAATTATTCACTTAGCATAATACCTTCCAGTTCCACCTACGTTGCTGCAAATGGCATGATTTCATTCTTTCTCATTGCCAAGTAGTATCCATTGTATATGTAAACCACATCTTCTTTATCCATTCATCAGTTGATGGACATTTAGTCTCTTTCCATAATTTGGCTATTGCTGAAAGTGCTGCTGTAAACATTGGGGTACATATTCCCCTATGAATCACCACTCCTGTATCCTTTGGATAAATTCCTAGTAGTGCTATTGCTGGGTGGTAGGGTAGTTCTATTTTTAATTTTTTGAGGAACCTCCACACTGATTTCCAGAGTGGCTGCACCAGTTTGCATTCCCACCAAGAGTGCAAGAGGGTTCCCGTTTTTCCATATCCTTGCCAGCATCTGTTCTTTCCTAAGTTGTTTATTTTAGCCACTCTGAACAGTATGAAGTGGTATCTCATTGCGGTTTTGATTTGCATTTCCCTGAAGATGAGTGATATTGAACATCTTTTCATGTGTCTTGTTGGGAGATTTTTGATAATTGATTCAATTTCTTCACTAGTTATGGGTCTGTTCAAATTTTCAAATTTCCTATTTCTTCCCGTTTGAGTTTTGGTAGTGTGTGGGTGTCTAGGAATTTGTCCATTTCTTCCCGGTTATCCGGCTTCTTGGCATATCATTTTCCATAGTCTTCTCTAATACTTGTTTCTATTTATGAGGGATTAGTTGTGATAAGTCCATTTTCATTCGTGATTTTATCCTCTTGGGTTCTCTTTTCTTTTTGAGAAGTCTGCCTAGGGATGTATCAATTTTGTTTATTTTTTCAAAAAACCAGCTCTTACTGTCATTAATCTGTTCTATTGGGATTTTTTGTGTTTGTTTTATTTTTTGTTTGTTTTAGTTGTTGTTTTGGATTCTATATTGTTTATTTCTGCTCTAATCTCTATTATTTGTCTTATTCTCTTGTCCTTGGTGTTTCTTTGTTTTTCTGCTTCTAGTACCTTTAGATATGCTGCTAGATTTTGTATTTGGGATTTTTCTTGTTTCTTGAGATAGGCCTGGATTACAATATATTTTCCTCTTAGAACAGCCTCTGCTGCATCCCAAAGGGTTTGGATTGTCGTATTTCATTTTCATTTGTTTCCATATATTTTTTTTAAATTTCTTCTTTAATTGGCTCATTGACCTATTCATTCTTTAGTAGGATGTTCTTTAATCCTACTAAACCTCCATGCATTTGGAGGCTTTCCAAACTTTTTCCTGTGGTTGATGTCAAGTTTCATAGCATTGAGATCTGAAAAAGTGCATGGTATGATCTCAATTCTTTTATATTTATTGAGGGCTGTTTTATGACCCAGTATGTGATCTTTTTTGGAGAATGTTGCATGTGCACTCCAGAAGAATGTGTATTCTGCTGCTTTAAGATGAAAATCTCTGAATATATCTGTCAAGTCCATCTGGTCCAGTGTATCATTCAGGGCCATTGTTTCTTTATTGATTTCTGCCTAGATGATCTGTCCATTGCTGTAAGTGGAGCATTAAAGTCCCTTGCAATTACCACATTCTTACCAATAAATTGCTTATGTTTGAGATTGTTTTTTTATATAGGAGTGCTTCTGAATTGGGCGCATAAACACCCAATTAACTCTTTTTGATGAATAAACCTCATAATTATGATATAATGCCCTTCTTCATCTCTTGTTACAGCCTTTAGTTTAAAATCTAGTTTGTCTGATATAAGTATGGTTACTCCAGCTTTCTTTTGACTTCCAATAGCATGATAGATGGTTCTCCATCCCTTCAGATCTAAAATGGGTCTCTTGTAGACAGCAAATAGATGAGTCTTGTTTTTAATCCATTCTGATATCCTATGTCTTTTGCTTGGAGCATTTTTTCCATTTGTATTCAGTGTTATTATTGAAAGATATGGATTTAGAGTTATTTTGTATTTGTAGTTCATGCTTGTAGTGATGTCTCCAGTCCTCTGTGGTCTTTACGACATTCACTCACAAAGTCTCCCTTAGGATCTCTTGTAGGGCTGGTTTAGTGGTGATGAATTCCTTCAGGTCTTGTTTGGGAAAACCTTGATCTCTCCTTCTATTCTGAATGACAGCCTTGCTGGATAAAGGATCCTAGGCTGCATATTTTTCCTATTCAGCACTTTGAATATTTCCTGCCACTCCCTTCTAGCCTGCCAATTTCAGTAGCTAAGTCTACTACTACCCTTATGTGTCTAACCTTGTAGGTTAAGGCCCATTTGTTCCTAACTGCTTTCAGAATTCTCTCTTTATCTTTGTATTTTGCCAGTTTCACTATGATATGTCATGCAAAAGATCAATTCAAGTTACGTGTGAAGGGAGTTCTCTGTGCCTCCTGGATATCAATGTCTGGTTCCTTTCCCAGATTGGGGAAGTTCTCAGCTATGATTTGTTCAAGTACACCTTCTGCCCCTTTCTCTCTCTTTTTTCTTCTGGAACTCCTATGATATGGATATTACATTTCATTGAATCACTTAGTTGTCTAATTCTCCCCTTATAGTCTAGATTTTTTTTATCTTTTTCTCAGCTGCATCTTTTTCCATAATGTAATCTTCTATTTCACTTATTATCCCCTCTGCCTTTTCAATCCTCACTGTCATCACCTCTAGTTTATTTTGCACCTCATTTACAGCATTTTTTAATTCATCATGACTATTTTTTAGCTCCTTGATCTCTGGAACAATAGATTCTCTGCTGTCTTCTATGTTTTTTTCAAGCCCAGCAATTTATCTTACGATTATTATTCTAAATTCTTGCTCAGTTCTATTGTTTATATCTGTTTTGATCAATTCTTTATCTGTCATTTCTTCCTGGAATTTCTTTTGAGGAGAATTCTTCTGTTTCATCATTTTGGCTAGTTTTCTGCCCCTTATGTATTTTAAAAGTTTGTTATGTGTCCTGCACCTGCAAGCACTACTATATTAAAGAAGGTCATATGCTGTTCAGATCCTGGCCCTTCAGGAGGCGCTTTTTGGAATGTGTTACTTGCTGTTGTGATTTCGGTCGATTTATCTTCCTACACGTAGTGATGTTTTGGACCTTCCAACAGGTGTGCTTTGATTTGTTTGTTGAAGTAGCCCTATGGACCGCCAGCTTGTCCCTGTGGGTCCCTGGAGACGTCTCTGACACTCTGTAGCCCGGACTTTTGGAATTCAAAGTCCTTTGACCTCAACACTGCTGTGTTTATGTGATGAGGGAATTTCAGGTCCCCCTACTTCTCCACCATGTTGGATCTCCATCTGGCAAAACACTTTTCATTCTCAGTATTTCAGAGACTGCCCTTGGTACTCTCTCATCCAGTCTGGCATTATCACTACTACTGGGTGAAAGAGCTGCAACTAGGGGCGCCTGGGTGGCTAAGTTGGTTAAACTTCCAACTCAGTTTCCACTCAGGTCATGATCTCATGGTTTGTGGGTTCGAGCCCCAAGGTTTTTGAGTTTGGACCCCACATCAGGCTCCATGCTGACAGTGCAGAGCCTGCTCAGGATCCTCTCTCTCCCTCTCTCTGCCCTCCTCTATTCACTCTCTCTATCTCTCTATCTCTCAAAAACAAATAAATACATGAAAATTTTTTTAAAAAAAGAGCTGCAACTGATAGAAGCTCATCTTAAAGAGGGCAGATGGTCAAACTGGCATTTATATTTATTTAAATTTTAATTTCCTATTAATAGAAGTAAAAAATTTCAGATATAGAATCAGTCACCAAGTGCCAAATGCCAACATAGGATCAATATTTTATTGCTTTTACTTTTTAAATTTTTGTTTAAATTCCAGTTTAACATACAGTGTAAAACTAGTTTCAGGTGTACACTACAGTGATTCAGTGCTTTCATATAACACCCATGCTCATCACAACAAGCCCACTCCTTAGTCCCCATCACCTGTTTAAGCCATCCTCCTACCCACAACCCTTCTGCTAAGCACCTGTTCTCTATAACTGAGAGTCTGTTTTCTTGTCTCTCTTTTTTTTCCCTTTTGCTCATTTGTTTTTCAAATTCCATATATATGTGAAATCATATGGTATTTTTCTTTCTCTAAATGACTTTTTTCACTTAGCATAACAGTCTCTAGTTCCTTCCATATCATTGCAAATGACAAAGTTTCATCTTTTTTATGGTTGAGTAATATTCCATTGAATAAATACATACTACCTCTTCCTTATCCATTTACCAATCCAGAGAACTTGGGCTGTTTCCATAATTTGCCTATTGTAGTTAACACTGCTATAAACATTGGGTACATGTGTCCCTTAGAATAACCGTTTTGTATTCTTTTAGTAAATACCTAGTGGTACCATTGCTGAGTCATAGGGAAGCTCTATTTTTAACTTTTTGAGGAAACACCATACAGTTTTCCAGAGTGGCTACACTCACTCTGGTGAGTTTGCATTCTCACCAACAGTGCAAGAGGGTTCCCCTTTCTCCACATCCTTGCCAGCACCTATTGTTGCTTGTGTTGTTGATTTAGCCATTCTGACAGGTAAGAGGTGATATCTTATTGTAGTTTTGATTTGCATTTCCCTGATGATAAGTAGATGTTGAACATCTTTTCATGTGTCTGTTAGCCATCTGTATATCTTCTTTGGAAAGATGTCTATTCATGTCTTCTGCCCATTTTTTAATTGGATGATCTGTATTTTGGGTGTTGAGTTTGATAAGTTTTTAAATAAGTTTTGGATACTAATCCTTTATCAGATATGTCATTTGAAATATCTTCTCCCACTCCATAGTTTACCTTCAATTTTTGTTGCATTTCCTTTGCTTTGTGGCTGATTTTTATTTTGATGAAGTCTCAATAGTTTATTTTTTATTTTGTTTCCCTGGTTTCAGGAGACGTAATCTAGTAACAAGTTGCTATGGCCAATGTCAAACTGTCAGGTTACTGCCTGTGTTCTCTTCTAGGATTTTTATGGTTTCCTATCTCACATTTAGGTCTTTAATACATTTCAAATTTATTGTTGTGCATGGCATAAGAAAGTGGTCCAATTTCATTCTTCTGTTCCCAACACAATTTGTTGAAGAGTCTGTCTTTTTCCAATTAGATATTCTTTCCTGCCTTTTTGTTAATTAATTGTGAATGGTTTTCTTTAAAAGCATCAGTTTTATGAACCCAAATCTAATAGTTGAAATAGCCAATGTTTCCTATCAATTAGTAGATCACATAAGTAATATATAGGATTGAATGGGTTTAATAAAGCAGTTCGTAAAAATGGCTAACACCTGCTTTATAGCTTATAAAGCCTTTTTAAAAAAAAAATAAAACCTCATGGATCTGTTTATATCAGAAAGCCTATAATATTTCAATAAGGTATACATTTAGTTTTATTTTTAAGTTTGAATTATTGAGAACTTGCAAGACAGTAGAATCATTAAATGTGGAAGAGAGCACAGGGTAGTAGAAAAAAACTGGGATTAGGAAATGAGATCCCTGGATTCTAGGCCTACTCTCTCTCTGCTTGTTTGACCATAAGCAAGTTATTCTGTCTCTTTCTTTATTTCTTCATTTGTAAAATGAAAGATATAAATTATATCCTTCTAAATTTACTTCCCATTTATGACTCAAATGAAAGTGTGCAAAATATTATGATACTGTTATTAGCCAGATCACATAGCTAATGCTTCTCTAATTACCTACCAAGACCTGTCTTCCAAACACGTTAATCCGAAGGTTCCTTCAAGAGGTAGGAAATTCTGATCATCTTAACGAATAATCTATGGAAGGATGTTGAGAAATACATTTAAGCTTTCCTATCTATTGCAGGACTTGTCTTTTCATAGCTACTTTGTCAAAAGACAAGATGTTGAAACTCTTGTTACATAATTCTATTTTTATCAAGTAACATCATTAAGTATAAGCCAATTTATAAAAGCTTTTACTAATACATTCAGTGCTAAACTTCAAGCAGGCATCTTTCAAGTGCTCTGTCTGTCAAGGTCAAAATCAAAAACTTGTTTTAGATATCATGCATGCTGTCACTGGGTTTTCAGGCATGTATCGCAACATCAAGCTAGCAAAGCCAAAATCTATGTCGTCTCCATATTAGTATTTTCTTATTGATTGGCACCATATTGCTCACTACAGATATTTCATATACCACACTTTGCGAAACAAAATCTATGCATTAATATTTTAAATGCAAATATATGCTTGCATTGTTTAAAATTTATTCAACTCCACTATTCAAGAAATAGAAATGAATGAATGAGTAAGCAAGTGAGTGACTGAACAAATCTAAAATTGTATGCTGGGACAATCCTCGCTATGTTGCATGCATTATTTCATTTCATCTTCACAAGAATCAAAAGGTGCCTATCATTACTATCGTTCCCAGTAAAATCAGACATAAGAAAAGTAGTTGCTCACAAAGCAAGAAGAAAACTGAGTCCAGGAAGCCCATCTTCA
The DNA here is from genome assembly GCA_030068075.1 of Paguma larvata. NCBI lineage: Eukaryota > Metazoa > Chordata > Mammalia > Carnivora > Viverridae > Paguma > Paguma larvata. Next base: position 52,286,814 of record CM057826.1, on the reverse strand, counting down.
GAGCCTACACACTAACTACTAAGCTGCTCTATGTCCACATCATAAGATTGTTGTCAGCATTCCGTTACACAGCATATGTGAAATGGTTAGTACAGTGTGTGGTACATGACTAGACCATAATATGAAACAAAAGAGGTTCCAGAGAAGAATATGGATTCAGGTGCAAGAATGCAGGATTCAAATCCTATCTCTGCCACTTACTAGTTCTGAGACCATGGGTAAATCACTTGAGCTCTTTGTGTCTTAATATGCAAATAAGTAAAATAGTAAATAACAAAAGTATCCATTTCATATGGTTGTTGTGAGGATCCAATGAATCAATACATGTAAAGCCCCAAAACAATGCCTAGCCCATAGGAAGAACTATAACTATTATTATTGTAAATGTAAGCTAATATCATTTCCACATTTAAAATGTAGATTCTTCTACTCAGAGAATCATCTTTGCTGATGTGGACTTTAAGAATCATAAATATAAAGTAACTTTTCAAAGTCACATGGGTAAGGAGTAACTCAAAGTCTGGACTTTATATTCCAAATTTATTTATTACAGTATGTGTCTTATTACTTTGGCCAAGAATCAAAACCAGGTCCCTCCCAAGAGAGGTGAGATGGTAATTCTTTTTTTCCCTCATAATTGACAGATAACTGACATACAATATCCTATTGGTTTCAGGTGTACATCATGATGATTCAGTATTTTTATATATCACTAAAGGATCTCCATACAAAGTTAATTATGATATTATTGACTATATTCCCTTTGCTGTTCATTACATCTCTCACTACTTATTTATTTTATAACTAGAAGTTTGTACCTCTTAATCCCCTTCACCTGTTTTGCCTGCCACCCAGTTCCTCCCCACTCTGATAACCAAGTTTGTTTCCTGTATCTATGACTCTTTTTCTGTTTGGTTTGTTCATTTGTTTGGTTTTTTGGATTCCATATGTAAATGAAATGAGGTGAAACTGGTCTCTCTCTGTCTGACTTATTTCACTTAGCACAGCACCCTCTAGGTCCATCCATGTTGTCATAAATGGCAAGATTTCATTTTTTATGGCTATGTAATATTTCATTTCATACATATAACATCTTCTATATCCATTTATCTATTGATGGACACTTAGGCTGGTTCCATAACTTGATTATAGTAAATAATGCTGCAATAAAAATAGAGGTGCATATATCTCTTCAAAATGGTGTTTTCATTTTCTTCAGGTAAATACTCAGAAGTGGAATTACTTGGATCATATGGTAGTTCTATTTTTAATTTTTTGAGGACTGTCCACATACTTTCCACAGTGGCTGTACAAATTTACTTTCCCAACAACAGCATACCTAAGTTGACTTATCTCCACATCCTCACCAACACTTGTCTTTTTGATTATAAACATTCTGACTGGTACAAGGAGATACCACGTTGTGATTTTGATTTACATTTCCCTGATGATTAGTGAACTTGAACATGAGTCTGTTAGTCGTCTGTATGTCTACTTTGGAAAAATGTCTATTAATAATCTCCACACATTTTTAAATGAGGATATACATATATATAAAGATGGGTATATATGTGTGTATATCTATATATAAAGATATAAATATATATATATATATATAACAGGATATATCTACAGATAGATAAATAGATAGATAACAGATGTATGATTTGCTGATATTATCTCCCATTCAGTAGGTTGCCTTTTTGTTTTGTTGATGCTTTCTTTTGTTGTGCAAAAACAATTTAACTCAATGTAATACCATTTGTTTATTTTAGTTTTTGTTGCCCTTCCTGAGGAGACTGGTCCAAAAAATATTGTGAAGACTGATGTCCAGGAGTTATTGCCTGTGTTTTCTTCTAGGAGTTTTATGGTGTTAGGTCTTACATTCAAGGATTCAACCCATTTTGAATTTATTTTGTGTATGGTGTAACATAGTAGTCCAGTTCCATTCTTTTGCATGTAGCTGTCCAATTTTCCCAACACCATTTATTGAAGAGGCCATCTTTTCCTATGGTGTATTCTTGCCTCTTTTGTAATAGATTAAGTGCCCATATGAGCATGGATTTATTTCTGAGCACTCTATTCTATTACATTGGTGTATATGTCTGTTTTCACATCAGCACCATAATACTGTTCTGATTACTATAATCTGTAGTATAGTTAGAAATCAGGGAGCATGATATCTCCAGCTTTGTTCTTCTTTCTTAAGACTGCTTTGGCTATTACGATTTTTGGATTTTTGTTGTTGTTTGTTTTTTTTTTTTTTTTGAGAGGGGACGAGATTGTGGTTCCATACAAACTAAAGACAACACAAATAAATGGGAAGATAATATGTGCTCATAGATTTTAAGAATTAGCAGTTAAAATGTCTCTATTATCCAGAGCAATCTATATATTCAGTGCAATCCCCATCAAAATATCAGTAGCGTTTTTCACAAAACTAGAACAAAACATCCTAAAATTTGTAAGGGAGGTGGTAATTTAACCACCAATTCTTGTTTATAAACACCTTTGGAAAGAAATATGGGTAGCATCTTGATAAAAACAAAAAAATCTAACAAAATGAATCAGTCAATCTAATAAATTAAATTCAGAATTCTACTTCTCTTCTAGAAATCAGAATGCTTAGAAGAGTAAAGTAGGTGTAAGCAAACTATAGCCTGTGGGACAAATCCAGTCAGTCACCTAGTTTTGTAAGGCCCATGAGCTTACAAAATAGTTTTCACATTTTAAACGAGGAAAAAAGTCAAATGAACATATTGTGCTATGTAAATATTACCAGAAATTCAAAATTCATGATGCATAAATAAAATTTTATTGGAAGACAGCCAAGTCCATTCGTTTACTGACTATGGCTACTTTGTATGGCTACTTTGCACTACAACAGAGTTGAGTTTCTGTGGCTGAGACTATAATGGTCCACAAAGTCTAAAACATTTATCATCTAGCTTTTTACAGAAAGAAAGTTCAGTGCTTTCTTTTTTAGTGCTTCTACATCTTAGTGTTAGTGGCAGTGGACTGTCCAGAAGAAAGTATTTTATGAAAATGATGCTGAAATAAATGCCTTTTGATCCCTTCATACACCCAGAAAATTCTCTACAGTAATGGTTGTCTATGCTATGCTATGCTATCCTAGGTCTCTACTTGGAATTACTGAAATATAAAAGTGAAATACTCACCTTTTGATTACAAAATATACACCATTTGATTCACCTTTTTACTCCATGCCTGTTTTTAAGAAGTTTTCATACGAGGCATGCAGTCAATTGAGTGTCTGACACTTGATTTCAGCTCAGGTGATGGTTGAGCCCCACACTGAGTTCCATGCTGAGTGTGGAGCCTGCTTAAGATTCTTTTTCTCTCCTCTGCCCCTTCCCCCAACATATGCTTTTTCTCTCTAAAATTAAAAAAAAAACATTTTCGAGGTAATTCTCTTAGGAAAGTTTGACAAAAGTCAGCCTATGGTGCCCTTTCACAGAGAAGAGTAAAGGTGAAGACTTGGGTTCATACATGAACTGAAAACTTAAGGTCCCCAGGCTGCCACGTGACTAGGATGCACACTGAGCATGGTATCTCAAGATGGAGGAAAAGAGCTAGTGTATCCTAGATAAAGGATAGCATACTAACCCAAGGCTCATAGTGTAGAATCAGCTGGTTTTCTATTTGGTGGCTAAGAACGCTGATGATGACCAAATGTTCAGAAGCCTGGGACCGGTAAATGATTGGATATGGTACCAGCTCAGACAAGGGTGTTCTGTGGTTTAGCATTTCTAATGACCTTTTGAAAGTGTAAGTCAACATTACTTTTTAATGAATTTCCTTTGTCCTATTTCCAGAGCCCTCAGCACTCCTTGGTTACACTTGGGTGACTCATGATTAGTTCTGCAATACAAACATAGACTACAATTTTAAAAAAGAGTGAATAAAAACAAATATGCTTTCAATCACAGCTGAGAGGGACAAAAGGAATTGTAACAAACTGTATTGGTATTGCAAATTGCCTACTTTTATTACTCGTTTTCTTTATCTATCTATGATCATCATCATCTTCTAACTACTAACTTATTATAATTAAGATTGTAGGTCCTTTAACCCAGGTTTGTTCTCTCAATGACATTCTATTATCTAAGTTTTGAAAAAGTGATTTTGAAACTATTCTTTACAGTTAATGACAGTTTACTTAAATAAACCTCCCTGCTCATTAAATCTGATCTTCAAGTAAATAGTATAGGGGCACAACTAAGAATCATAGAATTGTGTGTCCTTGAGCATCATGGTAGAACTATATGTGGTTAAAATTATGGGATGTTGGGTCTGATAAATCCTGATTTGAAGCCCATTCCTGCTACTAACTTATAATCTCAAGTAATTTATTTCAATTCTCTAAGCCTTGGTTTCAAAGAACTTGTCCTCATAGAATTGCGGTTGGATGAAATCTAGTAATTCATGTAAAGTGCCCAGCACAGAAAGTGCTCATTAAACATACTTATTATCACTCTATTATAACACAGGCTGACAATCCTGTACCCTACTGAGCCAATGCACAACAATAAATCCATGAGTGTTCTATAGTGTCACTTAAGGCCTTCTGTCTGTGTAGTCTCCACCTGATCTCAATAGGTACCCTCAAAAAAGCCCATTTTTGTTTCATGTGCTCAAACTACCATTATTCTTATATTGGTCTTCAATCATTAAGTGTTCCACTCTACTTCCTAGAACTACACAAAATTAATCTGCTCTGTGATCATCCATGTAAGTTTTCTTTCCCTCAAACTAATTAACCCAGTTATCTTTTTTTTAATTTTTTTAATGTTTATTTATTTTTGAGGCAGAGAGAGACAGAGCATGAGTGGGGAAGGAGCAGAGAGAGAGGGAGACACAGAATCCGAAGCAGGCTCCAGGCTCTGAGCTGTCAGCACAGAGCCTTACACGGGGCTCGAGCTCACAGACCACGAGATCATGATCAGAGCCGAAGTCAGATGCTCAACCACCTGAGCCACCCAGGCTCCCCTTAACCCAGTTATCTTAACAACTTCTTGTATTTTATCAATGGTTCTTAGCTCTAGCTGCACATAAAACTCATATGGAACTTTTAAAAAATCCTGATGCAAAAAAACCTCTCCAGAAAAATTAAATCAGAATCTCTGGAGGTGAGACCAAAGCATTCTTAGTTTAAAAAGCTCCCCAGGTGGATTCCACGTGCCCTTGTTGTGATGAGCACCGGTGTTAGATGGAAGTGTTGAATCACTATATTGCACACCTGAAACTAATATTGCACTGTATTATAACTAATTGGAATTCAAATAAAAACTTTTAAAAAAATCCCCCAGGCAATTCTAGATGTACAGCCACAGTCGAGAACCACTGTATATACTTTCAAATTATTTCATTATGATGATTACTTTCCTAAGTAACTTCATTTTCTAACAACACCACCTAAATTACTGCTCTCATATAAACATTATACGCTTGATGGCCTGTGCTGGATCACCATCACCTCCCCTTTTTTTCAGTGCAAGAAGATTTTCACCTTATTTAAGCAAATGCAGCCCAATGCTTCTCATACATTACTGTGCGTAAGAGTAACTTGGGGAATTCAGAAACTCTGGGATGGTACCCAAGGGCTCCCAGGAAGCCATTTTGTAATGCCGATGTTGTTGGTCCAAGGACCATATTTTGAGTAGTAGATGTCTACCTGACGACAGAATCACATTAGAATGACATGCCAGCACTAAGAGAGAATGAGTACAAATGTTGTCTAACTCACATCATGTCATTCAATTAATTATTTTATAATATATATGTATTTAGTGAGTTCGTAAATTGGTTGGCAAGCCACCTGTCTCAAATACAGGCTATTTTCTCAGATGTTCTTCTTGGTGCCTAGTTTGGAAATAAACATCCATTTGTCTTTGTGGCACCTGCGAGAGCGAATTTAGCTGGCTGAAGGAATTCATAGAAATATTAATTTTGTACTTTTTATTTTCTAAAAATAATTCTAGAACATTTATTTTTTAATGTTTCTTTATTTTTGAGAAAGAGAGAGAGAGAGAGAGACAAAGCACAAGCAGGGGAGGGGCAAAGAGAGAGGGAGACACAGAATCCAAAGCAAGCTCCAGGCTCTGAGCTGTCAGCACAGAGCCTGACATGGGGCTCGAACCCACAAATTGTGAGATCACGACGTGAGCCAAAGTTAGGCTCTTAACCAACTGAGTCACCCAGGTACCCCAATTCTAAAACATTTAGAAAATAAATATCCTCCCTGAGTACAAGAATTATTTATTTTATTAATAATGTCTCTTGGGGTGCCTGAGTGGCTCAGTCAGTTGAGCATCTGACTCCTGCTTTTGGCTCAGGTCATGATCTCATGGTTCATGAGATCAAGCCCCATGTTGGGTCCTGTGCTGTCACACACAGAGAATTCTCTCTCTCCCTCTCTTTCGCTGTTCCTCCCCTACTCATGCTCTTTCTCAAAATAAATAAATGAATGAATGAACTAATTAATTAATTAAAATGTCTCTTATTACACTCAGTGTCTTCAATATGATGGACATAAAGAAAACAATAAATGAATACAGGCTTATTAATGAATTGATGAGACATACTGGAAAATAAAATATGTTTTTTATGTCTATGGAATAACTAAGAAGAGAGGCTATCTCCAAAAAAGAAAAAGATTAATTTCATGGTGTAAACAGTGAATATAATTTTGCTAATAAACGGGAAAAATGAAAGGATGAAACAAAGGTTTTGAAAAAAATGATAGTCTGTAAAAAGGTAGAGAAAGATGACAGGGAAAAGACATTTCATCCTTCAATGTGTATAGTTTTACATCCAGAATCAACATCATGCTTGACTTAGGATATCTAATGAGACTGCAGACCTAAATGGTGTACTTGTAGGACCTTCTGTCACATAATGTCAGGGATAATATATTAAGCCAAGGAACATGTGAGTTATATTACAACTGCAAGGGAATAAAAATTAAAACCCCTTCATGTGGAAATAGACATAATCATGCTACATTTCCCTGTAGAAGAACATACAGTGACAATTTTTCTTCATATAATATTACATTAGTTTTAATTCTTATTAATAAGATACAAGAGTCATTAACACTATTAAAAATCTAATTATGTTAGCAATTTTCCATCATGTCATATTTGAGCAGTTAAGTATTGGTATTTGTTTTTCCTAATGGGATTCAAAAGTCTAATTAATAGGCTTTCTTTTGTGGTTAAGTGGAATGAATCTCTATGAGAAGCAAGCCATTTTTAATTCTGCAGGCAACTTATTTTCTCATATAGTATACTATAAAGTCATCTGCCCATCTGTGGTATAAATAAGTAGATCCAAATTATGAGATTATCCTATGAAACTGAACAATGCTTTTCATTATATGTGACATTACCTATATTCAAAAAACGTTACTGTTTAGTAGACAAGAAGTATAGAAAGAGTATACAGTAGATTATTACTTAAGGAAATTTGTGGAAACTTAAAATGGTAGGTTGAATGAGCCAGATATTTTTTTCTGCTTGAGCTGGTATCTCTGGGGGCAATACACATCCAAATAACATCTATAACAGTCAAAAGTTGTGTTTCTTAACTCCAATCTTGTTTATTTAACCTAAAGTTATGTCTTAGAGAAAAACATTTTGTGTTAACTATGACTCTTTATTACTTGGTAGTATGCTAGTATGTATATAGTATATGATGTAATATGATTAATATCTTATATAATATAGAGTATAAATAATACCTTTAACATGTCACTATATATGTTATGTATAGTATATAATATCACATAGACAATATACATACAGTATACACAGCATATTTATGTGATGCAATAATATATAATTACATATGACATAATATACGGTGTACTTATAATCTTTCTCTCTCTATATATATATATATATCTATACAGATATATATATATACAGATATATATGCATATGTATACAGATATACATATATACTCACACGCACACATACAGTAAATCCTTGGCAAGCATAATCCATTCTGAAAATATGGTTGTAATCCAAAGCACTTGTATATTGATCTGAATTTCCCCATAAGAAATAATGGACACTCAGATGATTCATTCCACAACCCCAAAATATTTATATAATAATGATTACAATACTTCATTATAATACAAAATAATAAAGAAAATACAAAATATAAAGAAAAATTAACCTGCATGTACCTCTGAAAGCCTTCATGGCTGGTGTGAGGGAGACAAGACAGAGGAAGGTTATCTTGTCGGACAACTTTCACTATCACTAACAGAAACACGGCTATCTATTGACTCAATGGAATCTTTTTCTTTTCCTGCAACTTTAACAAGGAACCTATCCAATGACATTTGCTTTTGCCTCCTTTTGGGGATTTCATAGAAATGTGACATCATATTGCTGATATGTTGAACAGATTCATTACTTGCACTACTATAGCCTTATTCGGGTGGTACTTTTCTACAAAATTTTGCACTGTTTCCCACATTTTACGCATGTTCTAATCTCATTTGAAGTGAGAGATTCATTTACCTTTTTCTCCTCCTCCTCTGCAGATGAGATGCAGATGCAGATTTCTTACAAAATCTTGTAATTTTGTCCACTCGGATACCTCATTCATATTTCTCAATGATTTCCTCCTTAACTTCCACCGTAATCATTTCCTTCTTCTTACTGCCTTTCTTTTCAACCTTTTTCTGCATGGGGACCATTGTATACACTCACACAGATGTTGACTACAGTACAGTATTAATAAATTCTTTTCATCTACTGTATTTAATGTAACTAGTGATAAATTAGCAGAGGAAAGGGTCTATATCTGCAGGAAGCCTGACCTAGAATGAAGCAAAACATTCCTAAGCCTACTCTTGTATAGAAAAGCAAAGGACTATCAATAGGTGCTTTGAAGTTACAAAAAAATACACTAGTGCCAGTCTTGGGTGCCTTCCAATGTTTTGAAAAATCACTGATTTCTAACAAACACCGTAGCCTGAGACCAAATATCGGAGCATGAGAGGTGATCACCCACAAATCCACAGCGAGAGAGACAGAGAGAGAGAGAGAGGGAGGGAGAGAGAGAGAATAACCAGTTAGCTCTTTGTGATTGTGTGATGTTTAGCGTCATGTACTACTCATATTGTGAGACATCACTCGTTTACCAAATAAAAATGTATTAGGAATGTTTGCTTGTCTTGTGGAATGCTCAAATAACAAGTTACTCACAATCCAAGGTTTTACTGTACTTCACAACTGCAAAAGCTCAGGAATTGGGGATAAACATTGTATTGGAAACAGGAAGTTGCTTATGAAGTAGACTTCCAAATCTCCTGTACAGCAGCACAAGTCCAAAGGGCTACTGGCTTCTAAAGATTAAAAAAAAAAAGTCTTTCTAAAGAAAACTAAGTACTATTGGGGTGCAGTACCATACTGAGAAAAGGAGGGGGAGGGAAAGTGAAGTAAATGTTGTCCACAGAAAGTTAGATTCCCTAGCTTTTTTCTCACACAAAACTCCCGAAAAGCTTAAATTCTAGGGATGAGTTAGAAGAGATCACTCTGAGCATTCCAACTAATAAAGAGAGAATATAACAAAACCAACATTTTATGTTCACCAATATAAGGGCTGAGTCAGTGACCTTATGTTAAAACCTCATTTGATAAATCTTCAAAAAGTTCAGAATCTCAAATCGGCTTTTATGTTTCTTACTGTTGAAATTACCAGAATCAAGGATTGCCAGGTATGAGGACATTTTTGTACTAAAATATAGAGAACAATATAAGCACGCAAAAAATATGAAACAAACAGGCTCATGCAGAGAAATTTTTAAAATTAGAAAATCATTAACATATTCAGAAAGATAAGTCAATATATTTGTTAGATGAAACAATAATAGACTTATCAAAAAGAAATGCTCATAAAATGAGGAAAAACTCTTATAAATAACTTTGATAACAGGGGTGCACTGGGATGCCTTATTTGGTTAAGTGTCTGACTCTTGATTTAGGCTCTGGTCATAATCTCACAGTTCATGAGACTGAGTTCTGCATCAGGCTCTGGGCACAGCGTGAAACCTGCTTGGGATTCTCTCTCTCCTTCTCTCTACCCTTCCCTGTTCATGCCCCTACACATGAACTCTTTCTCTCAAAATAAATAAGTATTTAAAAAATAACTATGATAGCAGAAATATCAGATTAGACAGAAGTGTTAATAGTAGATCCAAAATACACAAAAAAATGGACAATTAGCATAAAAAGAAAATTAGAAAACTATAGCAAGATGCACAATATCTGTGTACTTAATACTTATCTTAATTAAATCTAACTTAATTATTTCTTCTATTAATATGTGTTTAGCTGTAAGTTTTCATCTGAGCATGGCTTTTGTCCTTTCTCATATGGTATCTTCATTATCATTATTTTCTAGATACTCTGTAAACTTGGTTTCAACTGAGACTCAAACAATTTCAATTTTTAATTTTCTTAATTTTCAGTTGGTAAGTAAAAGTACTACGTTTTGTTTTGTTACAACATTGTAATCAGAGAATGTTTGCTGTATTTTTTTAAAAACACTTAGTTTTTTCTCTGAGGCCTAATATAAAATCAATTTTTATAATTTCTTTCTTGCACATTTGAAAAGAAATCATGTTCTTAGATTTCTGGGTAGAAAAACCCAATGAATATCAATTAGATTTATATTATTAAATTTTATGTGAGTTAGGGCTCTCATACCCTTACTTATTTTTTGGCCATTTGTTTGTATGTGACAATGGGACAAGCAAATTAAAATGACATAATCTTAATGTGTTCTTGACTATTCTTTGCATTTCCTGTACCTTTGGTTATATAATGTTGATGCTTTGGTATTTTATATATAGATATTTACAAGTGATAAATATTCACTTGGAATAAACCCTCTTTCATGATAAAAATACCTTCTTGGTCTCTCCTTTTTTTTTTTCTGTGATAGGAGGGATAAGTCTTAATTTAATTTGTTTGATATCACTATCATGATGCTGCTTTCTTTGGTTTGCCTTGGTTTGGTATATCTTTGTCATCTTTTTAATCTTTTTGTATTGTATTTTTTATATTTAATTTACAGGTTAATTATTTTAAAGCAATTGGATTATCTTTTCATTTTAATTAAATTTTATGAAGTTAAGATTTTTGATGGGACATATTAGGGCCCCTAGCTGGTTCATTCAGTTAAGTGTCCAACTCTTGATTTCAACTCAGGTCACGACCTCCAGGATTGTGGGTTCAGGTCCTAAGTAGAGCTCTGTGCTGATAGCATGGAGCCTACTTGGAATTCTCTCTTTCCTCTCTCAGCCCCTTCCCGTTTTTCTCTCCCTCAAAATATATAAATAAACAATAAACATTTTTTCCATAGGACATATTTATCAGCAAACTTTATGGTAAATGTTTTCCATTTTTATGAATGTTTTGTCAATATTTGTTTTTAATTTTCCTTGTGATGATTTTTAACGTTTACAGCTAACATAAAATTTACAACTAGAAAGTACTAATGCTTACTTTTACAAGTGTGGCTTTATATCATATTAAGTACATGATAATTATTTACTATTTTTAATATTTGCTACTTCCTCATATGCATAATGAGGGATTTAACATTTTTCCAAATTCTACTGTAACATTTTTCCAAATTATCAATTTTAGTAGATAATATTTTTTGCATGTTTACTTTTATATTTTTTAATATACTCATAACCCCATCTTTTGATTACTTGATTTCAAATTTGACTTCTGATTACCATTTTCATACTACCCCCTCTATAAAAATTGAAGAAATCAGTATTCTGATTACCATCTTCTCCACCATCCCATTCCCAGATAACATTTGTTAAGCTCACTTTCTGTCCTGTTAGGGTTTATAATCTTCACACTTCTTTATGCTTAGTGCTAGAATTAAGTGGATTCAATGCTCATCAGCAGCCATTTTACTATAGTTTCTTCATTAATTTTATTGTTGGCTTGTTTTTCTTTGAGAATCTATTTTTTATTGATATTGAACAAAAGCTCTGGTGTTCTGCTATGAACTAAATTGTGTCTCCCTCAAATACACATTTTGCAGCCCTAACCCCCAATATGACTATATTGAGAATTTATCTTCTAATAAATGCTCACGGAATAAATTGTCCTTGAGTTGTTTAATATTCAAATAAGTTTTAAATTCTCTTTATACTTGACTAATACTTTAAATGGATATAAAATTATTGGGTCACATATTGCTTCCTGTGGGCTTTTAGACATTACACACCTGATTTCTGGCATTAAGACCTGCGATGAGATGACATCTCACTGTAGTTTTGATTTGTATTTCCCTGATGATGAGTTATGTTGAGCATTTTTTCATGTGTCTGTTGGCCACATGTATGTTTTCTTTGTAGAAATGTCTATTCATATCCTCTGCCCATTCTTAACTGGATTATAAGATATCACCTCACATCTGTTGGAATAGCTAAAATTAACAACACATGAAACAACAGATCTTGGCAAAGATATGGAGAAAGGAGACTCCTCTTACACTGTTGGTGGTACTACAAACTGGTACAAGCAGTATGGAGGTTCCTCAAAAAAATTTAAAATAGAACTACTCTATGATCTAGCATCTGCACTACTAGATATTTCCCAAAAGATACAAAAATACATATTTGAAGGGACACATGCACCCCAATGTTTATAGCAGCATTATCAACAATAGCCAAATTAGGAAAGAGCCCAAATGTCCATCAACTGATGAATGGATAAAGAAGAGGTGGTATATATAAATAATGGAATATTACTCAGCCATCAATAAGAATGAAATCTTGCCATTTGAATGACATAGATAGAGCTAGAGAATATTATGCTAACTAAAGTCAATTAGAGAAAGACAAATACAATATAATTTCACTGATATGTGGAATTTAAGAAAGGAACAGATGTTCATAGTGGGGGAAAAGGTATAGGTAAACCATAAAGCAGACTCTTAATTATAGAGAACAAACTGAGGATTACTGGAAGACCAGTGGGTGGAGGATGGGTTAGATGAATGATGTGTACTAAGGAGGGCACTGGCTGTGATGAGCACTGGGTGTCATATGTAAGTGATGAATCACTAAATTCTACTCCTGAAACTAATATTACCCTATATGCTAACCAAGCAGGATTTAAATTAAAAATGGTGGGGAAAAAGGCCTGCGATGAGTAGTATGTGGCACATTTGATTACTCACTACCCCCATATGTGACTTGATAATTATCTGGTTGCCTGAAGGATTCTTTCTCATTGAAATATAACATGTCTTAGTATTAGTCTTCCTAGATAAAAATTTTCTGAAACACATTTTACTCTTTCGAACTGTAAATTTAAGTCCTCTTTTATTTACAGAACATTTTGATGTAATATATGTATTTTCCTACCCAATTATTTTACTTTCTTTTTGCGGAATACCAGTTATATAAATTTTTATCTCCTTTCTAGATTTTCAGCAGTATCACTTCTTTGCACTGATTTCAAACTGCATTTATCTGTGTTTTTTTCTTCCCTTTTTCCCTGAGCTGTGAAAAACTCACATTTTATCTCCTATTATCTTGAAACATTTTATCTTAATTCTTAAAACTCCACTTGGGTATTTATTTCATACTATTGACTGATGCCATACATTTTTAAATATGAATGTATTTCTTCACAATTTTTACTTGTCCCATTGCAATATTTATAAAGAATATTCTTCATCAGGCATTATTTTTTCCTCTTAGTTTCTTCATGGTTTCTTATATTATCTGCATATAGACAACTTTTATTTACGCCAAAGGTCATTTTTATGATTTCTTTTAGTGAGACAACTTCTTCTTGGTGCATCTACTTAAGAGATTCACTGGGAAAGGATGCCAGGTCTATACTACAGATTAGCAGCAGATCTTATGTACTGAGACACTAAGTATTTTGAGTTTCTGTAATATTTACCAACAAATCCATATTGCCAGTTGGTACTTCGTACAATCCAAGACTTCTCTCCTCCCCCCTCCGTTGCTGATATACTACTTCAAAAAAAGTTTTATTCACACTCAACTTATTGGGACTTCAGACTAAGAGGGTATACTGGCATGGTTCCATCATGCCCTTCCTGTTTCTAATGGGTTTTGTCCTTCTAGGGTATTCACTTTACTTTGGACAGAACAGTCCACTTTTGGCTTTCTCTGAGTCCTGCATCCATATTTCTTTCCTTGCAACATTATTCCAGTGCTATTTGTGAGACTTACTCCATCTGGTAGTATTTCCTAAAGCATTCAAATATTGTTTAACTGCTGGTTTCATTAAAGGTCCATTGTATTTTGTTCTTTTTCTTCTAAATATTTTTTTGTATGGAAAGTGGGGAATTGTCAGTCTTTATTCCACTATGTTAAAACCAGACCTGAGAACGGAAATATTTTTAAGTCTTAGGCAGAGAAAAATATCTTCCTCCTGAAGAGATTAGCAATGTAGAATTAGCATTAGGACTCATGGGGTATGTGTTTATCTCATCATTCGCCCTATCCAGTAGCACACTATTTAAGTTAGAGAGAGTTTTATAACTGTGAGGAAACTTGACAGAAACATTTGCCTTTTTTCTATCTGATTTTAGAATCCAACATCATATGAGAAAAAGATCAAAAAATGGTTATTCCTAAAAATTAAGTATTTATATAATTCTTCCTGCCTTTTATGTAACTTTGTTATAGTAAGTTAAAAAGCAATTGACAATTGAAAATAATCTCAAAACTCTTTCATATAATGCAAATCTCAATTTCACTTTTATGAATATTTCTAAATACTTTAATTCAAGATATACTCTTAATCTTGCAATGAAATTATTAGAAATAATCAAAATTAGCCTGAAACTTAACTATTAATAAAAGCATCTAAGGCATAATTATAGTATAAAATTTTATAATATATAAATTGCTATTTAAAATACAAAAATAATTTATGTGATAATTATTTATTTATCTCTTAAACAATTGCAAATATTCATAAGACTTCTATTTTTTGTAGACAACATGCCTGTTATGTTAAAAAATAACAACCAGTTATCAATTACAGTTAATTTAAATGGATAAATGCTCAGTTAAAAGACAATTTTAGGGTCTCCTGGGTGGCTCAGTCAGTTAAGCATACGATTTTGGCTCAGGTCATGATCTTGTACGTCATGAGTTCGAGCCCTGCATCAGGCTCTGTGCTGATAGCTCAGAGTCTGGAGCCTGCTTCAGATTCTGTGTCTCCCTCTCTCTCTGTCCCTCCCTGCTCATGTTCTCTCTCTCTCTCTCTCTCTCTCTCTCTCTCTCAAAAATAAACATTTAAAATTTTTAAAAAGAAAACACAAGTGTAAAATAAGAAAAAATTTAATTATACCTTTTGCTAAAACCTAAGGATATAGAAATATAAGTATGATGATAGAAAAAAGATCTTTTAAATAACTGAAAGAATCCTGAGATTACTATACAAATAATGAATGAATACATATTAATGTAGAAATTACTAGAGACATTTTCACTACATAATGAAAAATAAATTCACCAGGAAATTTACAATTTTAGACTTCCTGTACTTGATATCATAATCTGGGAATTAATAATGCAAAAACTTATAGGCCTACAAATGAATAAATTTAGTCACAATTAAGAGATTTTGATATTCTTTTCTCCATAATTGCTAAAAGCAGCAGCAAAAGCTAGGAACAGAGATGGGAAAAAGGTTGATGACTATCAACACTCTTAATCTACAGATAAATATATTGCTCCAACAACTGGAGAATGTAAATAATTGTCGAGCACAGATGTAATGTTTTTGTAAACCTATGTATGTTGACATATAAAGCAACTCTCAAAAATTTTCAAATCTTTGAATTCTAGGCAGCATACTCTCTAACCACAATACTCCCTAAGCATAATGAAACTATAAGAAATTAATTCAAAGATAACTAGAAACTTCTCACATGTTAAAGTTAGGAAAAAAACTGAGTAATCCACAAATCAAAGAAAAAATAAAATGGAGATTAGAAAATACTTGAAGTCACTGATAATAATAACACTGCATAAAAACACATATGGGATACAGCTAAACGTGTACAAGGAGAAAATGTATAGCTTTAAATATGTATAATAGAAAAGAAGGAAGGCTGAAGATTAAGAAATCAAACATTATTTCAGAAACCAAACAAAACAAGCAAAAAAAAAAAATCAATGGCATAATAAACCCAATGAAAGTAGAAGGGAAGACTACTTGATTTTTTTTGGAATGTAAATTTCAATAGTAAAGAGTATTATATGTTTGGAAGAGGATTTTATTTATTTTACTTTAATTCCAGCAGAGTTAACATACAGTGGTATATTCATTTCAGGTGTACAATACAGTGATTCAACAACAGCACATACTACTCAGTCCTTATCAAGTTCATCTATTTCACTCATCCCCCTATCCACCTCCCTTCTGTAACCATACGTTTGTTCTCTATAGTTAAGAGTCTGTTTCTAGGTTTCTCATTTTTTTAACCTTTGTTTCTTTCGCTTCTTAAATTCCACATATGAGTCCAATCATATGGTATTTGTCTTTCTCTAACTTACTTCATTTAGTATTATACTCTCTAGCTCTATCCATGTCATTGCAAATGGCAAATTTTCATTTTTTTTTATGTTTGAATAATGTTCCATTGAGCATATATAGTACTTTTTCTATTCTCATTCATCTTTCAATGGACACTTGGGCTACTTCCATAATTTGGCTATTGTAATGAATGCTGCGATAAACACAGAGGTGCATGTATCCCTTTGAATTCGTGTTTTTGTATATTCGTGTTAAATACCCAATAGCATGATTCCTGGATTATAGTTTGGTCTATTTTTAGTTTTCTGAGGAACCTGCATATGGTTTTCCACAATTCCTGCACCAATTTGCATTCCCACCAACAGTGCAAGTGGGTTCCTTTTTCTCTGCATTCTCACCAGCACTTGTTGTTTCTTGTGTTGTTGATTTTAGTCATTTTAACAGGTGTTCAGTGGTATCTCCCTGTAGTTCTGATTTGCATTTCCCTGATGCTGAGCAATGTTGAGCATCTTTTCATGTCCGTTACCCCTCTGGATGTCTTTTTTGGAGAAAAGTCTGTTCACAGTTTCTGCCCAGTTTTAATTGGATTCTTTGTTTTGGGGGTATTGATTTTTATAAGTTCTTTATATATTTTGGATACTAACTTTTTATTGGATATGTCATTTGTAAATATCTTCTCCCATTCCATAGGTCGCCTTTCAGTTTTGTTGACTGTTTCTTTTGCTGTGCAGAATCTTTTTGTTTTTGTCACCTCACTAATTTATTTTTATTTTTGTTTCCCTTGCCTCGAGAGACATACCTAGAAAAATGTGCTATGGCCATTGTTAAGAGAGATTACTGCCTTAGTTCTCTTCTAGGATATTTAAGATCTCAAGTCTCATACTTAGGTCTTTAATCCACGTTGGGTTTATTTTTGTGTGTGGTGAACTAAAGTGGTCCAGTTTCATTCTTTTGCACGTTCCTGTCCAGTTTTCCCAACATCATTAGTTGAAGACACTGCCTTTTTCCCATTGTACATTCATTCCTCCTTGGTAGAAGATTATTGACCATATTAAGTGTGCATTTATTTCTGGGTTTTCTGATAGATTCCATTGATCTGTGTATCTATTTTTTATACCAGTACCGTATGTTTCTATTACTAACACTTTGTAATATAACTTGAAATCTGGAATTGTGATACCTCCAGTTTTGTTTTTCTTCTTCAAAATTGCTTTGGCTATCTGGGGTCTTTTGTGGTTCCATACAAATTTTAGGATGCTTATTCTAGTTCTGTGAAAAAAAACTGTTGGTATTTTGACAGAGATTGCATTAAACCTGTAGACTGCTTTGGGCATTATGCACATGTTAATAATATTTGTTCTTCTAATCCATGAGCATGAAATATCTTTTCATACTGTGTGACCTTGAATTTCTTTCATCAGTGTTTTATTTTTTTCAGAGTACAGGTCTTTCACCTCTTTGGTTAAGTTTATTCTTAGATATTTTATTGTTTGGGGTGCAACTGTAAATGAGATTGTTTTCTTAATTTCTCTTTCTGTTCCTTCATTATTAGCGTATAGGAATGCCACAGATTTCGATGCACTGATTTTATATCTTGTGAACTTACTGAATTCATTTATCAGTTTTAGTAATTTTTGGTAGAGTCAGGTATTCTTTTTAGGGTATCATGTCATCTGCAAATAGTGACAGTTTTACTTCTTCCTTACCAATTTAGATGCTTTTTATTCCTTTCTCTCATCTGACTCCTATGTCTAGGACTTCCAATTCATGTTGAATGAAAGTTGTGAACATGGACATCTTTGTCTTGTTCCTAACCTTAAGGGAAAAGCTCTCAGTTTTTCTCCATTGAGTACGACGTTAGCTGTGGCTTTTTCATAGATGGCCTTTATTACATTGAGGTATGTTCCCTCTAACCCTATTTTGTTGAGAGCTTTTATCATGACTGGAAGTTGTACTTTGTAAAATGCTTTTCCTGCATCTATTAAAATGATCATATGGTTTTTATCCTTTCCTTCTTGATGTTATGTATCATGTTAGTTGATTTGTGAATACTGGACTAACCTTGTATCCTAGCAATAGGTCCCCCTTGACCATGGTGAATCAATTTTTAGTGTATTGTTGGATTCAGTGTGCTAATATTTTGTTGAGAAGTTTTGCAATTATGTTCATCAGAAATATTGGCCTGTAGTTCTTTCTTGTAGTGTCTTTATTTGGTTTTGGAATCAGGGTAATGCTAGAGTCATAGAATGAATTTGGAAGTTTACCTTCTTCTATTTTTTGGAATCGTTTGAAGACAATAGATATTAACTGTATTTTAAATGTTTGGTAGAATTCACCAGTGAAGCCATCAAATCCTGGACTTTTATTTACTGGGAGTTATTGATTACTGATTCAATTTCATTGCTGGTAATCAGTCTGGTCAAATTTCTTTCTGTTTCAGTTTTGGGAGGTTATATAGTGTCTAGGAATTTATCCATTTCTTCAAGGTTGTCCGATTTGTTGAAATATAATTTTTGTATGAGTCTGGTTAGAGTTTTATCAATTTTGTTCATCTTTTCAAGGAACCAGCTCCTGATTTCACTGACCTGTTCTATTAGGTTTTCTAGTTTATCATTTATTTTTGCTCTAGTCCCCATTATTCCCTTCCTTCTGCTGGTTTGGGGTTTTGTTTACTCTTTTCCTAGCTCCTTTAGGCACAAGTTTAGATTATTTGATATTTTTCTTGCTTTTTAAGGTAGGCTATAAACTCCCTCTTAGACCCACTTTTGCTGCAACCCAAAGATTTTGGATTATTACGTTTTTATTTTCATTTGTCCCTACATATATATTTTTTTAATTTCCTCTTTGACTTTGTGGTTTACCCATTCATTGTTTAGTAGCAGGTTATTTAACCTCCATGTATTTGTGGGTTTTCCAGATCTTTCCTTGTGGTAAATTTCCAGTTTCATTGCACTATGATCAGAAAAGTGCGTCATTTTGAAATTGCTCAGATTTTGTGTTTTGTGACCTAATATACCATCTATTCTGGAGACTCTTTCGTGTGCACTTGAAAATAATGTGTATTCTCCTGTTTTAGGATGGAATGTTCTGAATATATCTATCAAATCCATCTAGTCCAGTGTGTCATTCAAAGGCATTGTTTCCTTGTTTTTTTTTTTCTGTTAAATGACCTGTCCATTAATATAAATTGGGTGCTAAAGTACCCTACTATTTTCATATTACTATTGATTAGTTCCTTTACATTTGTTATTAACTGTTTTATGTATCTGGGTACTACGATGTTGGGTGCATAAATATTTACAATTGTTAGGTCTTCTTGTTGGATTGTCCCCTCAATGATTGTGTAGTGTCCTTCTCTGTTTCTTGTTAATTTTTGTTTTAAAGTATATTTTGTCTATTTAAGTACTACTACCCCAGCTTTCTTTTCACATCCATTTGCATTATAAATATTTTTCCATATTCTCAGTTTCAAACTCATGTGTCCATAGGTCTGAAGTGACTCTTTTTTTGGGCAGCATATGGATGGGTCTTCTTTTTTATCCATTCTGTCACTCTATGTATTTTGACTGTAGCATTTAGTCCATTTAACTCAAAGCAATTATTGATGAGTATATATTTATTGACATCTTGTTATTTGTTTTGGGTTTGTTTTTGTGGATCCTCTCTGCTCCTTTCTTCCCTTGCTCTCTTCTTTCACCATAAGTTGACTTTCTTTAGTGATATAGTTGGATCCCTTTCTCTTTATTTTTTGCATATGTATTACTGGTTTTTGATTTGTGGTTACCATTAGGTTTGTATATAACATCTTATGCACAAAGCGGTCTTTATGAAGTTGATGGTCACTTAAGTCTGAACCCATTCTTTACTCCTCTCCTCATGTTTAGGTATATAATATGATACTTTACATCATTTTTTGAACCTTTTGACTGACGTATAGATATACTTATTTTTACTGTTTTTGTGCTTCCTGCTTTTCTTTATCTTATTCATGGTCTTTCCTTTCCATTAAAATACTCTCCATTATCATTTCTTGTAAGGCTAGTTTAGTGGCAATGAACTCCCTTAACTTTTGTGTGTCTGGAAACACTTTATCTCTCCTTCTTTTCTGAATGACAGCCTTGCTGGTCAGAATATTCTTGGCTGACAACCTTCCCTTTCAACACTTAATTATCCTGTTACTCCCTTCCAACCTACAGTTTTTGTTGAAAAATCTACTAATAGCCTTATGGGGTTTCCCTTGTATGTAACTGCTTTCTTTTCTCTTGCTGCTTTTAAAATTCTTTGTCATTGCTTTTTGCCATTTTAATTACTATGTGTATTAGTGTGGACCTCCTTAGGTTGATTTTGTTGGGATTTATCTCTGTGTCTCCTGGATCTGAATTTCTGTTAAAGGAAGGACATTTTAAAAACAATTAAAACTGATAATCATATGGCAGGACTAATTAAGGAGCAGTTAGATAGATAAATTCAAATAAGGAGCAGAGTTGATCAAAGACATACTTTTTTTTTCTTTGTTGAGAAATTAATTTCCAAAGGGTTGCCTCATAATCCAATAACAAAACTTTATATTCATGCTGGCTGTACCTTGATATTATGATGATTTGATTTCTCTTAACTCTGCTACATTGTAAAGATAAGATAATAAGGATTGTCTTCTGAAATTGAAAATATAAAACCAATATCCAATAAATCAGCTAATAACATCACCTTTAACATATTGAAGAGTTCTCATGCTTACAAAAATTGAATACAACTAGAGTGAAGAGAGCAACATGTGTCAAGAAAGACTTTGGAACAGAAGAGAGCTTGATCGCCATGTAAGCCTTAGAGAAGATATAACTCAAACCAAAGACTTGGAGTATGTACATGGAAATCTGTTGAGGAAGGAGGATTCTTGCTAGGCCCAGTGATCCTGTCTTCCTTGGAGGCTCCACCTTATGATTCCAGTACCACTAAACATTTACCTTTTCTTAAAATCTTCCTTTTTTTCTGATTCTAGGCTTGTCAAGAAATCTTTCAAGAACTTTTTTTCATTTGGAATTACCTATCGAAATAAATTCTGGGATTGGAAGGAAGCTTTGGCCCTCTCCACAAGGAAAAAGTCTTGATGTACATAGCAACTTTTCATGCAAGTTTTGGCAGTGATTGTGAAGATCGCCCTGATATTTCAAGTCATAAATGGGAGAATGTGCTAAATCAGAACAATATCTGGACCTGATATTTCCATTTCTAAAGGTAAATTAATAAATTAGCATTCTGGTTTGACACTTCTGTCTTTTGGGGGCCTATTTAGAAGAAATCAGTGACTAAAAGTCTGAACAACTCTGGAAAAGTAAAGAAACTAGTGCTCTGTGTGGCCAATGGCCAGATAGAGGTGACTAGGTTTAGTATCTTATAGACAATATTTAAGCTTATTTAGCTTGGATGGAGGAATTTCAGTTATCAAAATGACAGAAAAATAGGAACTCGCCCTACACTACCTGCACACTAGGTAGATAATCATCAACATGCAGGGCCAATTTGAATGAACAGTTCAACTACAGTTTTCACCTTTAAATTTCACTTTTGTTAGATCTAAAAACTAGCAAGGGATTCATTCAAATGAGTCTGGATATTTACCTTACTCATTAATTTACAAACTTAGATTTGTAGTCAGACAGCTTAGAAATGCCAGAGAAACAGAAAATACAGGAGATTGTTAAGTAATAATTTGTTGGGGGTCCTTGGGAGATGAGTGAAAAAATTAGTGAAGTATACTATGTATATGAAGAATATTAAACAGAAGAGTGAACAAAGGCTTCTCATACAAATCTTTTGAACTTAATTAACTAATCAATTTTCAAGGATCCCAATGAATATTAATAGCCAAAGTTTAATGTCAATGCATAATAAATAATCTTAAATCTTACTGATGTACACTTTGAAATAGCAAAGGCAAAGGAAGGAAAAGGAACCAAGTAAATCAGTAGACTGAAAGAAAATTAAGCGTGGGTGACCTAATCAAAGTTATTAGTTTTTTTACTTTCCTCCCTATATAAAAAAAAAAAGATGTAAAATGATTATATTTACCCAAGTTTGTCCAACCATCAAATAAATTAAATAGTACAGGGGTGACGACGGCTCAGTCACTTACGTGCCTGACTTTGGCTTAGGTCATGATTTCACAGTTCATGGGTTTGAGTCCCATGTCAGGCTCCGTGCTGACAGTTCAGAACCTGGAGCCTGCTTCAGATTCTGTGTCTCCCTCCCTTTCTGCCTCTTCCCCACTTGTGCTCTGTCTCTCAAAACTAAGTAAACATTAAAAAAAATTTAAACAGTACATAGATTTCTTGAAAGAAAAGTGAACATTGGAATGTTTCCTTTATGTTTGCTATGATCAAGTGTACTCTAACTTCAAAATTTAGCCTAGATTTAAAACACTCTAAGTAAAAGAATTGATTTATCAGTTTCTTATCACTTTTATTCATCCACATTGAAGGTACTGAACACACTCTCAGAAAAATTAGTTCTCAGGCAAGACATGTCTCTATATTGGGAGCCTCAAAAACGCATACTTCAATAATAAAACATTTATTTGGAGGTGGTTGTGATCTACTTGGAAGTTAGTGAAAGAAAACTGTAATGTAATTTCTTGGGTAGCTATGAGGAGGTGTTCTCTGTAGAGTTCCCTATAACAAATTTTTTTAAGTAAAACTGTGAGTTTGAACTAATAATAGCCAATAAACTGGTGACATTTTATATTATATAAGGCTCTAATCTAAGTTTGTAAAAAGATCCTCAAATATAAATACAAATCTCCAAATCTTTAGTGTTCTACTCAAAACAAAACAATATTAGACAAAAACATATAACAAAACAAAATTCTCAAGAAAATTAAAAATAATAATCTTTAAAGAATTGTCTACATTCACTATTTCTTTAGCTCTAACACTTACTTATATACTCTGGATTCCATTTCTACTACTTAGTGTGTGTGCCACATCACTCCTTTTGTGACTAATCCTGTTAGATATGTTTTAGTCCTTTTCGTACTCTACCTCTACATTATATTTGAAACTGCAGAAACCTTATATTTTTTAATGTTTATTATTTTTGAGAGAGACACAGAAAGCAAGCAAGGGAGGGGCAGAGAGGGAGTGAGACACAGAATCTAAAGCAGGTTCCAGGCTCTGACCTGTCAGCATAGAGCCTGACAGGGGCCTGGAACTCACAGACTATGATATCATGACCTAAGCTAAAGTCGGCCGCTCACCTGAGTCACCCAGAAGCCCCTGCAAACCTCTTATTTTTTGAAACATCTCTCTCACTTTTTTTTTTCCCTCTGTTTTGAATCTTTTCTTCTCCTGTTCTTCTCCAAATGTTGATGTTCTTCAAGGCTTAGGCCAAGACCTTTTCTCTCCTCACTCTGCCCCTTCTACCTACATGATCTCATTCACACTGGTGACCTCCAACGTATGACTACAACCAAGATTTTTCATCTGAGCCTCATATTCATATACCCACATGCCTAATGAATTCTGAGGCCTCTCTAATATGCTATAGGCCCATGAAACACAATTTAGCCAAAGGTTACATTTATCAACTTCCGCACAAACTTACTCTTCCAGTTAGGTTGGGGAATGGGACTTCTAATCAGCTGTCCAAAGCAGAAATTTGGATTGATGATGAGACTTGGATATCTCCAATATAATCCCCAACATAAGTAAAGCTTCCACAATAATCTCTCTCAAGTGTGTATCATGATCCTACCTCCTTAAAAACCCATTTGTGGTCCTCCACTGCCCAGGAATATGGCTCACTTTCACATCACATTCAAAACCCTACACTGACTTCAAACTATGTTTCCAGTCTTGCTTCTTTTCCTTTGTGCTCTCAGAGTACATTCTGAACTACCTACTAGTTTCCAAACACACCAAGAATTTTCACACCTTTATGTTTTCCCTGCTTAAAATACCTTAATAACCCCATCAAAGTCTTACTCATTCTTTAAGACTGAAATGAAATGTAGGAGTCACAGACAGAGCTAATTCTGTTTTCCTATATGGTTCCAAAGCACTTTGTTCAATTCTCCACTCAGCCCTTCTATATGGAGTGTTAACAGATCTGTGTCCTAGGCAGGAATACAAGCTCCATGAGTGTAGTTACTCTGCTGCCCTATATCCTTCAAGTTACATCATTTTGCCAAACACTTGACACACTCAATAAACTTAACAAATACAGAATTTCAGTAGTAGCCTCCCCATTCATGTAAACATAGGCCTGTAATTGATAGAAACAATTACAGGTCAGTGTTGACCCTCAAGAAAGCGCTCAGGGTCCGTTCTTGTTTCTCACTCATGAGCTCAAGTTGTGTGTAGCTCACTGGCCCTTTGGAAACAGGGTATTTTTATTGTGGGAACCCTCACTTTCAGGGAGCAATGACTCCTCTGCAAGCTGATTTATGTGGCTTCTGGGAGACAGGACTTACAGAAGGGCTCTAAGGGTGCTTTCTGCTCACTCATATCACATGTATCATTCAGCCATGGCTCACAATGCTATAAAAATGTCTCTGCCTGGATGATGAAACACATCTATCCCAAGGTATGCCAGAGATTTGAAAATAAAAAGTAAATCTCCTCCTTGGGTGGGATCCACATTATCATGCAATTTGTGAGCTTGCCCACGTGAGCCCGTTTCAGGCACTTTTAGATCAGTGGAGCAGCTATTAAAGTGCCATCAAAGCATTTTTGACTCCATAGAATTAATCATGAAATCTGTTCCTGCCAGCTCACTTATCATATTCGAAATATTAATTTAGGGAAAAATTAAATCGGACACCCACCGACAGCAACATTTTGCCCTTCAGAACTCCCCTTCATATTGATTTATTAATGGCTGCCAGAACAGTGTACTAGAACAATTTATTACTTCTTTCTGGATGTTTCTGTATGCTTACAAATAGTCCTTGGGAATGAGAGGTGTTATCTGACAGTCTTTTGACAGGGGTATTTTTCAATTTGCATAACATTTGGAGGATTTATTGGAATTTAAGGAAGAAGTTTCATTTTAGTATCAGTGGCAATGGGTGATTTGCTTCAAGAAGTTTTAAAGCCAGGGTGGCCATTTGACTGTAGTGCAAGTCGGAGATAATATAAAACTTAGTGCATCGTGGAATCCACTCTGCACTGTGATGAGGAGCTGTAAATTGCACAAAGGAAGCACAGGCTGTCCTTTTATGAACTATGTAAATATTCTTTTATTTTTTACTTTTGCTATTAAGATCTTAAATACTTAAATCAGCACTTGAATACCATCAAAGTTTAAATGATCAACTGTGATAGTACATATTCCAGGCAGTAAAAGCAAATAATCCTCTAATCCTGAGACAGCTTTACTCCCTGGACCTTAGAGAAGAATCACACTGAGCAGAGCCACTGAACAACCCTTACAAGGCCCAAATTTGCCATCCTATTTGTATAAATCATATCACCAACCCAGATACAAGTAAGAGATAATCTTGTTTGAGCAATAGGCTTTGTGCTCATTCACATTCTTTAATGGTGACCTTTATTTTGAATCCTTCATCTGTAGCAAATATTTATGGATTTTTTTCTTGATCTCTGTGGCTAGAGAAATACACGAAGCAAAGCCACAGGAGACTCTGGAGGTCCACATGTGGTCCAGAAAAGGAAAAGCATGGCACCGGTATTGGTCTCAAAATATTAGTGATTAGACTGAAACCAGAGCCCCTCTTTTCTGTACCACAGAGTTCTGAGAATGATACCAGAGCTCTGCCTCTTATTTCCCTGAAACACATCTAAGCTGTAGGCTACCTGAGATACACACTATTCCAGTGCACTGCTTTTTCGGAGCTTTGTGCCTTTGAATTTGCTGGTTCCTCTCTCTGGAACATCCTTCTTTCCTCTGACAATGATCCTTTAAGACTGTTCAAAGTCACCCTCTCTAAGAAGCTGCATTAGTTTCCTAATGCTGCTGTAGCAAAGGACTTAAAACAATACAAATTTATTACTTCACAGTTCCAGAAGTGAGAAGTCTAGAATGTAGGTATGTACAGGCTCTTGGAGAGAATCTGTTTCCTTTCCTTGTCCAGCTTCTTGATGCCACCTAAATTCTTTGTCTCTTGGTGCCTTCCACCATCTTAAAAGACATGAAGGTACATCTTCCCAACTCCTTTTCTTTCATCATCTCATTGACTTCTCTGCTGTGATCTGTGCCTCAAGTTGTTTGTGATTTTATCAGGCCCATCCAATATAAACCAGACTAAATGTTCCATCTCAAAATCTATAACTGAATCTCAGATGCAAAATTCCTTCTGCAATGTACAGTAACATATTCATGGGTTCTGGGGATTGGGACATGAACATCTTTGGTAGAGAGGGCATTATTTTGTCTACCAAAAGAAGCCTTCACCAATTTCCTTCCGTAGAGTAAAGCTTTGCCATCCTCTGGGTACAAAAGAACCTTAGCTGTGCACTCTCCTGAATCAGGTACAGATGATTGTGCAGGATACTTATATATAAAGCATGTAAGAATAACACTGTAAATGCAGTAAGTGGGAGGAAATTGTATTTTCCAGAAAAATCTTCCAGAAAAGAAGTTTGTTTAGTTACAGGAGTACTTCAATAAACTGCTTAGAGGAGAGAGAGGATCATAGGGCTCCGAAGTAATACACTGGCCACCACGCTGCTTTCTAAAGAGGACTCTTATTTACAGAGTGGGTCTGAAGATGTCAAGGCCATCCTTCTCCGCCTCTCCCAACCACAAACTCAATCCCTTTTCAAAAAAAAAAAAAAAAGAATATGCATTTAAATAATATTTGTTGGAAAGAAAACCAAATTATCAACCAATGTAGAGGGCTAACACACCCCAGAAAGGAACCTATCTATATTTCACTGCTTATTACTTTGTTATAAATGTCTTCATCTAGAAAATGGGGATAAAAGCTCATTCTCACATGTTGTTGGAAAATTAAGTATGTAAAATGTTTAGAACAGTGCCATACACATAGGGTGTGTTTAATAATCCTTAACTACGCTTATTGGGCATTATTGTGCTTATATAATAACCACCTGGTTTAACAAGCTGCATATTCTTCAAACCCCAGGATTAATAATTTCTGCAGTGGCTAGAACTTCACTATCCAATACAACAGTGAGTAGCCACATTTGGCTACATTTACATTTACATTTACATTCATATTAATTAAAATTACTAAAAAAAGTAAATATCTAGTTCCTCAATCACACTAGCCATATTTCAAGTGCTCAGTAGCAACACGTGGCTAGCAGTTACCTTTTTGGACAGCACAAATATAGACCATTTTCATTATCACAGAAAACACTACTTATAACTCGTTCAATAAATACCTCAGTATCAAAGAGTACAGTAAGATTTTTAGAGGAGATAGAGAAAAGTTTAATGTCTCATAGAGTCATTCTTATATGGCAGTCATAGCTTCTTTCATGGTAAATCTTGGAGCCATAATAGATCTGAAATCAAGTAAACACAGCTTTTTTTTTAATTCTGAGATGATGGGGCACCTGGGTAGCTTAGTCAGTTAAGCATCAACTCTTATTTCAGCTCAAGTCATGATCTCAAACTTCATGGGATCAAGCCCTATGTCAAGTCTCTGCACTGACAGTGTGGGGCCTACTCATGATTCTCTCTTTCCTTCTTTCTCTGCCCCTCCCCTGCTCATGCTCTGACTCAAAAAATAAATAAATAAATTTTAAGCTTTAATATGAAAGCACAGTTTAGGCTTTGAGGTTCTGATATTGAGATAAAGATATCTTTTTTTGGCCTCCATCCTCTAGCTCCAGCCAACCAAAAACTATTAATCTCTTTGTGGTAATGACACCATTTTCTCATAGTCTTTAAAACTCTGGTTATATTAAGAGACACAAGAAAAGTGGACATTTACAATTTAGACCAGGATGAACAATATGCTCCTTTATTGTGACTCTCAATATTTTTAATATTCCACTCATATGTTCTCTAACTAGCCCCAACAGTAGTTCAGAATGTATTATTATCGTAAGTCCTCAGTATGTATAGTTCAAAATGTAGGCTAAAGCAAGCATGGCAAGTATGTCAGTAATCCAAAATTCTATGCCCACAGCAGACACCGTTAATCAACCTACAATATTCTCCCCCATTGGACTGAATATAACATCAGAATCCTTCTCAACACAAGTCTCAAGGTAGCATCTATCAAGTAGTTGGTATTGGCATGTGAGTTCAAACCTACTTGTCATTCCTGGGTCAAAGGATGGTTTAGTGGACTGAAAGAATCAAAGAAGCAGAGGAAAGCCAATTGTCTTATTTAAACAACGCTTTCTTTAAGGTGCAATCAAGCTTCATTTCTTTTCCTTTTTTAGTATAAGAGAAATGTTCTTTAATGAAGAACTCAGTGGAGCAACAGTGCCACCCAATGGCTGGTTAGGTTAGTTCTGCATTTTGCTGTTACCATTTTAACAGAGAAACTGTCTTCTACAGATAAAAATGGGAAGTGGAACTGGCTATTAGCTGCTTAAGCTCCTATTCACCGTTTTTCTAAATGATAGATACACAAAAGGTACGAGGCATCCTGAGAAATGGAATTGTCTTAAAACAAAACCCTCAGCACGTTTCCGCTATCAAATCAAACAGCTCAACAACAAAAAAGTCTCCATGTGAATTGATAAATGAACAAGATGGATTTTCACCTCTCATTTATAAGTGGGTGGAATGGGCAACAGTTCTCCAACACCTCCCTCCACCCCCAGGTGTGCACGATTCTTTTTTCCTATTTTCTAATAAATCAGTGTGCTAAACATACCCTACTAGAAACATTAGAGTAGGTATATGTATTACAGCATTTTATATGCAGAAAAGGCATATAAAGGCTATGACAAGTGTTATAAATAGAACTATTATTTAGTTTAAAGGAAGAAGAATTTACATTTCCCAAATCGGAGACCACTCAAGCTTTGAGATTCAAGTAAGCAAAATAAATCTGAGCTTTTTGCAGTGTGAAATCGAAGCTCTAACTCTATTAATAGAAGAGGTGAGTAATAGATTTTCCTGGTTGCATGGTAGCGGGTTTTTATGACCCAATCTTCATGATCTGCATAGCACACCGAACACTTCCAGCGTGAGGTGACAGGGAGTCCCCAGGCACTGAGTCTGCATGTTGTAAGTGCTGGAATTTTTCTCCCTTGGAGGGACTTATTTCAAGATCTGGAGACATCCCCACAAGACTTAAGCCCAAATAAAGGAAAAAGCCTACTCTTCTTTTAAACTTCCAATCAATCAGAGTGCTCATAGTCTTTTTTTTTTTAACTACACTGATGTTCTTTTAAAAATATTCCAACAGTTAAACAGAATGAGTTGAGGCTGGATTGATCTGATCTTTGTTTAGTGCATAAAGAGATGACATGCAAATATGCATTACTGTTTACTAATGATTGCTATGATTAATCACTTCTGAAAAACAACTCCCCAATCTGGCATCCATTTGCAGTCAAAGGGCTTTTGTTCAGAACTTTTTTATTTAACCTCTGTCCTCTTATTTCATTTAGTTTTTGTTTTAGTGACTTGGACTGTGTTTTGTAATACATATGATTAAATGGAAAATGACTCAGACTTTGAAAAAGAAGTGTATAGGCTGAATACATGCACCCAGGAAATACCTTAAGCAAAGACCAAAAATATACCCCTACTGAATGCGAGAAGAATATTCAATTAAGTTCATGTTTCTTCACTGAGTCGGTATGTAGGAAGTTCAATTAAAACAAGTTCCATGAGTTATTCAGGTTTTCCTTTTCTTAGAGCAGTATAATTGTAGAAAGGCAGGATAATAGGGGCTGTACTGTATGAGATTTTACATTAGATGACCTTGACCTGCGCTTGAATTCCAGTTCAGCCACAAATTACTATGTCAATTCGAATAAGTTACTCACATCTGTGAGTCTCAATTCTATCCATAATCTGTTAAATGGAAACATCAATAGCAAAAATCTATCATAGTCTTATGAGGATTAATAAGTATTTTCTATAGTAAGAGGATGGAATATTCAGAGACTCTCAAGTTCTCCAAGGTAACTGGAGGGGCAACAGCTGTGAGGAGAAAGACTGGATTTAGGGAATGACTTGCCTTAGAAATGTAACTCTAGCAACACTCTAGAGCATAGTCTCTGAAGAAAGTTAGAGGTAAAGAAAGAAAACAAGGAAGATTGTGGGTTCTGAGTTCAAACCACCTAAATTTTAAAATGATTTCACCTCTTCCTAGCATCATGATTACACATCTCCCAATTTCCATGTGTAACATGGGAATAATAATAACAGCATCCCCCCAGAAATTATAGGAGTTAAACTGAGGTAAGACATATATAACTTTCACACACCACATAGCTCAGAGCAAACATCTAACACTGGGATCCAAAAGTAAAACTCATCTTCACTGATACCGCTGAAGGGGTATCATATACAGTTGTGTCTGTTCACCGAGGGATGCAGAGTTTAGTAACTGTCAAGTCATGCAAAGTTAAATAATGTTTGTAGAAGACAGAACAAAAAGGAACATAACCTACAGAATCTAGAGTAAGTTCCTGAGATTCCTAACTCTTTAACCTAGTGATTCTACGATGTTTACCTCTGCCAGGTAGAAAGCATCTGGAAGAAAATCTCTGCCTTAAAGAGCAAGAATTCTAGTTCAGAATATTTACATATTAAATGTCAATTGAAGGAGGTCCCATAACAAAGACGTAGAGAGGCTTTTGCACAGTGGTAAAGACTACAGACTCTACATTTGATCTTAGCCAAAAGGCCGAGAAGCGATAAGACTACAGACTCTAAACCAGACTGCCTGGGCTTGATTACTGACACTACCTAGTGGTGCTGCCCAGGAACTGTGTCACCTTGGGCAAGCTACCTAACTCTACTATATCTTACTTTTCACACCTATAAAAGAAGGGAATAATAATATTTATCTAATAGGACTATTCTACAAAATAAAGCAGTAAAAATATGTCAAGTACCTGAAGCATATTTAGTGCTAAATAACTATTTACTACTACTGCTGCTGCTGCTGCTACTACTACTACTACTATTTCTACCATGAGTGATAAAGGTCCACTAATAAAGGCATCATTAGAGCCAGATGTGTTTCATAACTTCTCTGATATTAGAAAGATAATATGGTACGAACCCAATATATTACACAATCATCCCAGTGGGATCTCTGACAGCACTTTATATTCAAAAATGTTAATATTACTGCAGTATGAATTTCCACAATTGTTAGCTAAGTAAACACTGATAAAGAGACTCACACAGAGCAAAGTCCAATTTTGCTGATAAATGAGTTCGAATCAGGTAAAATTTTATTACCAGATGAGTTTTTAAAAGCTTTTAGTTTCCAGAGCTTTCTGAGTTTTGGCTTTGTATATTTGTACAGTTAGGAACATTTGAGAGATATCAGGAAGGCTTCATAGAGATGGGTGTATTTTCCCAGTTGGTAGACAAGAGGAGAGTGGCCAGCAAAGAGAATGTGTGACAGACTCCAGCAGGATCGCCCCCACTTGCCACAAGACAGAAGGGCTGAGGGACAGTGAGGCTGGAGTTATATCAACTGATCCCCACAATTGGCAAAGATCAAATGAGGATTAAATTATGTCATAATTTAAAAATGTTAATTCTTTTGGATTGGCCATACATCTTTAGGTTAGTATGTGTAGCCAGGGACTACAAACCAGTAGGTCTAGACCACCAGTGGTACCCTGAGAGATGTGCTTTGTTTGGTGACAGTGTTTGGTTTTAGGAATTTGGAGACTTTGAGGAGAGCATATACTTACCATTTGCCACAGATGGACCATCCCGTCACTATCTAGTGTATCCTCCAGGTGGATTCCAGAATCCAGGTGGATTCTCTCCTTTCTATCTCCCTGGTCTCTCCTAGCATTGGAAGTTTTGACTAGTCATTGGCAAATAAAAGAAAATAACTGTTTGAAATGAGTCCTGAGATTTCAAATGATTGACTGGTGGTGAACTCATCTTATGGTTTCTATGCAGACCAGAAGAGAGGCTTCATCCTAAAATCTAGCTTTCATGATTTGGCAGTGACTGCTGAAAATGCTGTATTATGGATATGTTTTAGGAGGCTGCCAGACTCAATGTTATGGAGGAGGCGAAAGACAGCATTAATCTGTCCTAGGTCCAACATCACCAGTTCTCAAAATATAATCCAGTGAATAATACAATAAGTAACATATATGTTTCTTTCCTCTGCTATCCAGTATGGTAGCCACTACCTACATGTGGCCTCTGAGCACTGGAAATGTGACTAGTACAACTTGAAATATGCTGTGAGAGGAAAATATCCATCAGATTTCAAAGGCTTTGTACAAAATATTATTCAAAATATCCCATTAATAAATTTTAATATTGATTACAAAGTATAATCATCATATTTTTATACTGAGTTAAATAAAATCCATTATTAAAGTTGTTTACTTTTTTTTACTTCTTTAATGTAGCTGCTAGAAAATTTGAAACACATGTGTGTCTCATTAAGACATTTCTATTGTACATCACTATTTTATATTATTCATGTTAATGATGTAGTAACATTAAAAGTGATTTCTGACCCTCATTTACATTTTTTTGTGCAATTTTTAATGAACTACAGACCCCACTACATTAATATTTCAAGGGGAAAAAAAGGATTTCCTATTAACTCTGTTAGGAAAAAAAGATAAAAGTTTCCATGGTTCTCTCAACATTTATCATCCAATGAACTTCCTAAATTTCCCTCCCCATCACACATAAGTACCAGCTGGGAATCATTGCTCTACAATAGCCTATAGACCAAATACACCAGTCACATATATGTTTACATATTGTCTATGGGTTTCTTTGCACTAAACAGCAGGGTTGAGTTATTGTGACAGAGTCCCCAAAGCCCAAATTAGTTACTCTCTGGTCCTTCACATAAAAAAGTTTAATGACCTCCGCTCTAGAAAAACAATTCCAAATGGGCATTACTAAATTAATCCTCATAACAGATGTTTAGATCAGTTTACAGACACAGACTGCTTAGGAAGAAGTCTAATTCATTAGTGCTGCAAACCGCGAATACATTCAGAAATAAAACATTATCTTGCAACTTTTAAAAATATTCAAAAAACATTTTTTGAAACTATGCTTTATAAAATAAGACTCTGGGAGGTAGTGCTATGAGACAGGGTTATTTGAAGCTGAACTGAGGAAATGATAAGGGGAACTACTTCTGTTGATTTGCTCTGCCAAAGATTCCAGACAAGGTCATGCTTTACCCTTATATTTCCAACCTAAGAATGACTTCTGAACTCATGGCAAATTACTGGGAATTTCTTTCCATTGATCATAAGCATCCTAAACTTTTATCTGCTTGGCTAAGATACTTTTGTAAGTTCCTATGAGAAATTAAGTACATTATACTATTATCTTTGTCAAAAAATGTCATTTTTTTGCTTATAATTTGAATCTAAATCTCCTGGTTTTTAGAACCCATTAGAAAAAACTTCTGATTTGTGCTTCATGAGTCATCATACAAAAAATACAGAGCTCCTATGTCAAAACTGGCATTACACTTAGCAAAATAACCTCTGGAAGTCGATAAAGCATTGTTTCATTCTTCTAAGACCTAGTTATCATATTAAAGGTTGCAGATGTTCATTTCCCAATTTTATTAGCTTTCTTCACAATTGGTTAAAAATGGAAAGAAAAGAAATTACAATTCTAATTGTGACTCTACTTAACTAGTTCAAACTGATTTAAGTCTGAACATCTGAGAAGTCTAAAAACTCAGCAGCCATTTAAAAGTCTATTTGAGCAGTAGATCACAATTCCTTAGAGAAATGGAAAGGTGCTTTATAGTCTAATGCTTCCTTTTGAACTGTATATCACTTTTTCTATTTAGAATTCATTTGAATGCAGAAATCGAGCTAGGTTCCTTTCGTTGGAGACACTCCAAATATTTTGACAGTTATTTGAATACCATATTGACAAGCCCATTATATTTACTGGTCCTAAAACAAATAATTTCCACATATTCTAAGCTTTAAAACCCTTTAGTACAAATTATTAAAAGATTATAAAGTGTTTGTCTGTGCATTTTTAAAGGGAGGGATTTGTGACTTCTTAAAAAAGGAAAATATTTGAACAGCAGCTATAATTCTAGTATATTCACAAATCAGTCATTAAAATGCATAGAGCAGAGTTGTTGCAGCTGTATACAGCTTTTATTATTCAGACTGCTAAATGGGTGAAACATATATTTTAATTTAATGTATAATGCACAACTCAGAATGAACCAGAATGATTCTTCCTCCCCTCCCTTTCCTAAGGAGAAGCCAGAGATCGTTCACAGGACTGGTGATAATTTCTCCTGGACAACAGCCAGCTGAGATTTATTGAAAATGCCGGCATCTCTTCATAAAACATTGCAAGAGCTGGCAGAAGTTTAGTCAAAAATCAGCCCATAACATTTCTACTTTTATTCATATATTTTCATGGGGGATTTAATTGCTAAGCCTTCAGCTCTGGTTAGCAATTATGACCCAATGGGAACTTCAGCTCCTATAGAAAGTTAATAAAGGAGTGTCTTCTCATATCATTATTATGGGAATAAAAGACTTGAGTTTGGGGAGAGGGAACACGTAAAAGTCTGGACTAAAGGGAGCTAGCTATGAAGAACCACCTGAATACTATAGATAAAGGGGAGGACAAGATAAAGAGAGGGTGTTTATTCTTATTTAGTGACTGTAGTAAGTCAGTGAAGGTATGTTTGACAGTAAAAGAAATTACTTGACATGACTATATCAAAGCGTGTTGTGATTTCTCTATTTTAAATAGGCTAGACTCCTGTCTAGAGGGTTCATACCTGGAGAATGCTATTGTCTATTTAATGGTCAAACTTTGTATCCAGCCCTTAGAATGTTATCTTGAGTGTCCCAGAAAAATAAAGGCCCTCCCCTTACATTTTCAGTACAACAACAACAAAATCCCATTTATAGCGTCTCTTGTCTCTACAGGTACTTGTGGTCTATTTTATTTCCTTGCAGAAATGTAAGGCTCTCTCTGATGCAATTTATTCCTTTCTTAAGATCTCTGACAAGCTCTCACTGGAGTTCTGAACTATACTCCTACAGTACAAATCTCAGTGGTAGCACCAACTAATTTATTGTGTTTAATCAGAGACTCTGAAAAATAATTTTTTTTGTGTCTTTCCATGTCTAGAGATTTATACTGGTGCTTAGTGTCTTAGAAAGGACAGTGCTAAACTTCATGTCAGTTATGTTGGCTTTCGGATTTAGTCAATTCGTGACCATATCAAGGGAGGATTGTATCTTTTAGCATTATAGGTAATTTTGCCACAGAGAGGAACAAATTAGGGCTGAGAGTTTAATGGTCTTCAGAGATTCTGAACTTGGCTTACTGAACTGCTGAAGCAAACCATGACACACAAAAGCATTCAAAAGTGTGAATGCCACAGGATTCTCCGTGATCTCTCAGGCTTCCACTGCTCTGCAGCAGATGCCTGGCAGAGTCTAAAGGCCTTTTCTCAACTTCAAGATATCAAGACTGTACACAAAGGCCTATAGTAACTTCTAATTTTTTATCATTTTAAATAATCAGTAATATGGCCCCAACTCTGATAACCACATTTTTTCTGAAACATCTTCAGTATTTACTCGTGGTTTATTTACTACTTTATAAAAGAGATTTGAGGTGTCCTTATAATAAGGGAGATAAACCTCACAATTTTAATTAAATATAAAAGGAATGCAAAACCATGGATTGGTAGAATATATAAATATGCGACCACTTGGGGCATGTATAATTGAAATTGGACTTAATGTATGGCCTGATGCCTGTTGCTGACAGTACAAGAACATAAGCTTTGATCCACAATGTTTCTTTCACTCACTTCTAGAACCTATTTATTCTTATTACATTTGAATGACTCTGTAGACCAGTTGCCTTGTATGTTCAAAGTTTATGATTTCAGCACATCAATTTTATCACAAGAGAAACAAACAAAAAAAGAACAGGGGAGGTTGGTAAGATTACTCTTACTAACATCTCCATTCATCTTCCTTTAAAAAAATATCTGATCCTAATGTCTTCCAGGTCTTTGCCTAATGGGGGTGCCAATGGTCTCATTCGACTTCTAAAACTTTCTTAATCAATTAGCTACTTTCTTTTGCATCCCAGCTTCCTGACTCCCTCTCATCTTTTCCCTTCTGTCTATAAATATCACAAGTCTCTCCTATAAGGAAAAGATTTCTTCCACCCAGCCTCAACTTTTCCAGGGCTACCTAGATGACTGGCCACTATTCAGCCTCTCTCAGAGCACTGATGAATATTGCATATAAGGGCGATCTGGGACCAGTAAGAAAAATGACGGTGGTTTGGGTTGGCAGTCACTAGCTACTCCCACTGGCTCAGCACAGAGTGAACAGTTTAAAAAACACCCAGCTCAGGGCACCTGGGTGGCTTAAACCTAAAGCATCTAACTCTTGATATTAGCCCAGGTCATGATCTCACCATTCATGAGATCAAGCCTTGCATTGGGCTCTGCACTAACAGCATAGAGTCTGCTTGGGATTCTCTCTCTCTCTCTCTCTCTCTCTCTCTCTCTCTCTCTCTCTCCCTCCCCCCCGCCCTTTCCTGCTGGTGACCTCTCAAAATAAATAAACATTATAATTATTTTAAAAATGTGTTTGTTTTTTTTCACCCACCTGGGTGGCCTAGTCGCTAAGCCTCTTACTTCAGGTCAGGACATGATCTCAGAGTTTGTGAGTTTGAGTCCCACATCGGGTGAGCATGAGCCCTGCTTTCGGTGAACATAAGCCCCACTTTGGGTAAAACATAAGCCCCAGGTTAGCCCCATTTCTCTCTCTGTCTCTCTCTCCTCTCTCTCTCTCTGCTCCTCATGGGATCCTCCCTCTCCCTCTCTTTACCTGTCACTCACTTGCACCCTTTCTCTCTCAACAAAACAAAAGTGGGCAAAACAAAACCCAACTCATAGCTTCTTCCCTGAGTGGGGAAAGAGCTGGACGGAGCATCTAATATCTCATTATCTTAGGGCACCTAAACTGGCTTCACTCTTGCTTATCTAAGAGTGCTAGTGGGCCCCTGCAAAATTTAGATGCCTGGGCCCACTAAGAACAAAGAAACCAGATTGGACAAGCAAAAACATTTGAGAAGCCCTAGAATCACTGCCCAGACTGATTGCTGAGGGTCTTCTATGTGAGCCAAGTCCACAAAGACTAGGAGAGATGGCTGTTTTGTGGAGTGCACACACCAACACAGAGTTCAGGAAAATGAAGAAACAGGGAAATTTTTCTGAACAAAGAACAGGGTAAAGTTCTAGAAACCGATGCTAAAAATAGAAATATAGTACTTACTTGACAGAGAATTCAAAATCATAAAGATGCTCACTGACATCAGAACAATGCAAGAACAAAATGAGACAATAAAAAGATAGAAAATGTGTAGTAATTATGTACCTGAAGAGTGCAAGCCCCTTTCAATAACATCTGAGTTTATGTTGATGATGTTACTTGGAAAGAATGGGGGCTTGTTGCCAGAGGAATCAACCAATGATTAGAGAGTTGGATCTTTTGGCCTTACCCCACTCCCTCACCTCCAGGGGGAAAAAAGGGAGACTGGAAGTCGAGTTAATCACTCGAGCCAATGATATAATCAACCATGTCCATTTAATGACACCTCCATAAAAACCCAACAGATGGAGTTTAGATGGCTTTTTACTGTAAACATGTGGAGATGCTGGGATGGTGGCACACCTGGAGAGAGTGTGGATAGTCCACACTCATTTTCCCATATCATGCCCTATGCATCTCTTTCCTATGACCATTCTTGAGTTACATCCTTATAATATAAAATATTAGTCTGCTAATGAACTGTTTCCGGAGTTATGTAAACCACTATAGCAAGTTAACCAAAACTGAGGGAGTCATAGGAACCTCCGATTTATAGAACCTCCATTGGTCAGAAGCACAAATAACTTGGAAAGAACAGAGAAACAACAGAAAAATCAACAAAATGAAGAGCTGGATATTTGAAAAGATAAACAAAATTGACAGACCTTTAGTTGGACTAACTAAGAAAAAAAGAGAGAAGATACAAATAAATAAAATAGAAAATTAAAGAGTAAACATTGCAACCCATGTCAGAGAAAATAAATAAAATAAAGATCTCAAGAAATTAGCCTAACCAATTATATTCCAACAAACTGAATAACCTAAATGAAATTAATAAACTCCTAAAACATGCAACCTATCCAACCTACCAAGAGCGAATCATGAAGAAACAGATAATATAAACAGACTGATTACAAGTAAGGACATTGAATCAATAATCAAAAACTTCCCAACAAAGAAAATCCAAGAACCAGATGCTTCACTGGTAAATTCTACCAAATATTTAAAAGAAGAAATAATCTCGATCTATATTAAACTCTTCCAAAAAATTAAAGAGGAAGGTACAATTTCAAACTCATTCTTTGAGGCCGGCATTACCTTGAACAAAAGCCAAAGATACCATAAAAAAAGATAACTACAGACCAATATCCTTGATAAATATAGATGAAAAAATCTTCTATACTAACAAGTTAAAATCAACAGCACATTAAAAGAATCATACACGGGGCGCCTGGGTGGCTCAGACAGTTGGGTGGCCGACTTCAGCTCAGGTCATGATCTCACGGTCTGTGAGTTCGAGCCCTGCGTCGGACTCTGTGCTGACAGCTCAGAGCCTGGAGCCTGCTTCAGATTCTGTATCTCTTTCTCTCTCTGCCCTTCCCTTACTCACTCTCTGTCTCTATGTCTCTCAAAAATAAAGTAAATAAAAATGCTAAAAAAAAAAAAAAAGAATCATATGCTATGATTAAGTGTGATTTCTTCCTGTAATGCTTGATGGCTCAACATTTGCAAATGAATTAATGTGACACACCACATTAACAAAATGAAGGACAAAAATCACATGATAATTTCAATAAATGCAGAAAAGGCATTTGACAAATTCAACACCCTTTCATAATTAAAAAAAAAAACTCTTAACAGACAAGGTGTAGAAGAAATGTAGTTCAACATAATAAAGGCCATTTATGACAAGCCCAACGGTTGAAAAAGGACACACTAACGGCACAGGTACACAAAAAGTTGCTCCACACAACCAATCATCAGGGAAATACAAATCAAAACTAAAATGAGATATTATCTCATGCCTGTTAGAATGACTATCATTAAAAGACAAGAGATAACAAATGCTAGTGAGGATGCAGACAAAAGAGATCACTGTATACTGTTGGTGGGAATGCAAAATGGTGCAGCCACTACAGGAAAAATATGGAAGTTCCTCAAAAATTAAGAATAGCATTAGTATATGATCCAACAATTCCACTTCTGGGTATATATCCAAAAGAATTTAAGTCGGGATCTTCAAGAGATGTTCACTGTAGCACTATTCACATAACCAAGTTGTGGAAACAACCTAAATGTCCACTGATGGATGAGTAGATAAAAGAAATGTAGTAGAGCATACAATAGAAAGTTATTCAACCTTAATGACAACAAAAAGGAAATCGTGCCATATGCAACGACATGATGAACGTTGAAGACATTTTGCTAAGTGGAACACCAAGTCACAGAAGGACAAATACTACATGATTCCACTTATGTGAAGTATCTGAACAGTCAAACTTACAGATGCAGAGAGTAAAATGGGAGATTTTAGGAACTGGGAAGTCAGAGGAGGGTGAAATGGGGAGATGCTAATCAATGGGCATATACAGTACCTAGTTTGGTATCATGCTTAATGTTTTGTTCTAATTGATAATAAAGTAGTTAAATCAGAACCTTGAGATTCTGAGTTCTCTATCCTATTGTCTCTCCCCTTGGCTTGATTGAAACCATGCTCATGATCTTTCTGCAATTAATTCCTTATTCCTCAGGCTCATTCCTGTTATCCCAAGGGATGAACCTTCTGGAAAGAGGACTTCATGGAGATGATTAGGTCACACTGCATTCACCAATTAAATAATAGTTAGCTATGGATTTCTACTGAGAGATGTAAATGATTAGTATATCCTTTAAAGAGACAGCTTTGTTCTAAGAGACTACCATTTTATAGTCCTATTTCTAGAGAATTACTCAATATTTTCTTAAGGTCATATGGGACACCACAGAGCTAACTATTTAAGATGATAAATCTGTACCTTATCACCATTAGAGACTGCTTTCATGGCTACTACTAAAGTTCATCATATAGACACAGCTATTAAACATTATCATGCATGAACCATGTAATGTTACAAAGAAAAGTATACCACAGTCTCTTCACTTTTTGCATTTCTTTAATCCCTCACTAAGCTTAATCTCTTTCTGTCTTCCTCACACACACACACACACACACACACACGAACATGTACGTACATTTATGTATACACATATATATGTACATGTACACATATATGTATGTATTCTCTTTATGAACTGTATTTCATGGACAAACATTACTTGTTCTTAGGACCAAAGTGTTTAAACAATCTACAGTAAAAATTATTTCTGAATAGATAAGCAATATGGATATAGGTTGACCTTAATAATAAATGGCTATAGTTAATATATCTTTATTTATTTCATACTTGTTTCTCTCACTCTCTATTAATATATATTCCTAAGTTATGCATAACTGAAAATAAATAGTTTGGGGTTGGATTTGAAGCTTAAAGCAAATGGAACAAATAAATGTGGTATTACATAATATTGGCAGTATATGAGAGAATTTAGGACGATACACAGATAGCTGTTTTTATAAGGTTGTATACTTATTTCATGTATAATGATAAAAATGTACAAAGCACAAAACATTTATGATTTTATATCTATAAATTCTCAATATAAAGCTAAGTAAAAATTGCATTTAATTAAAGAAAATATTGTAGATATGGAAAAAATTTTGAAAGCAGTACAAAAATATTAGGGATATAAATGTAGGAGTATAAAACAGATTTCATTCAGGAAGACAGAGTACCAATAATAGTTAACATGTATACAACACTTGTCATGATATGTCAAGTGCTATTTAGGATGCCTTAGGTCCATTTAATTATTTAGTGTCTGCAAACAACTCTAACAGATAGATACTATTATTGTCTTCATTTTCTAGATGAGGAAATTGAGGCACACATTTGATTTAAAAGTGACTGGCCCAAGGTCATGCTGGAAATATGACTCCATATTATTCATTTTTAACTTCTAGATTATACTCTTTTAGTTTTTAGTTAATAGTCAATGCACCGGAGAAGGATAAAAAAAATTGTAAAATTTAATACCTAATCATAAAAAAGAAGAGAAGAAATAAGACGTCAGAGGAGACATTATTGGGTCCCCCGTGCGCCATACATTCTTTTCATTCCTTATTTGATCTAAAAATTGAACAGATGGAACTATTCCCTCCGAGTACTTAAGTTACTCTGTAATTTTCAGAGACAGAATACATCAGGGAAAATGGCCCTTTGTGGACAAACATTCTTTGTTCTCAGGACCAAAATGTGTCTAATCAACCTGTAGAGAAAATTATTTCTGAATTGATAAACAATATGAACATGATTGTCTCAAGCAATAGAGGACTTTCATTACTATGACTTCCATCTATTGTGCACTTGCTATGTAAATCCTTTATGTGCAAAACCATATTTGCTTCTCACAACAAGTAAGGTTTATTATACCCCCATCCTACAGAAAAAGATTTGGAGGCCCAGAAAAGCTAAGCACCCATAGGAGAAGTGGGTAGACTCAGGATTTGAACTGCCTGATTCAAATTTATGCTATTTTATGTATATGTAAATGATGCCGGAGTATTTTCTTAGCCATGTCCAAAAACTTAATTCTATCTGCAAATTCAACAATAACTTCACTGC
Organism: Paguma larvata; assembly: GCA_030068075.1. Lineage (NCBI taxonomy): Eukaryota > Metazoa > Chordata > Mammalia > Carnivora > Viverridae > Paguma > Paguma larvata. Next base: position 52,244,243 of record CM057826.1, on the reverse strand, counting down.
ATACCTTTAAAAATAATACTGCTTATTTTAATAGTTCCACTAAAAAAAAAAAACCAAAATATGTAGCCGTCCAGATGCAAAAGGGTCTCCTTGCAAAGATTTGATTTTGTATATACCATAAATTAATACTAGCTATCCAGCTTATATTAAATTTAATATTTTCTATTTTAATGGCTTAATTTTTTTAATATTATTTTAAAGGAGGGAGAGTGTGTGAGTGGGAGAGAGGAGCAGAAGGAAAGAGAATCTTAAGCAGGTGCCATGCTCAGCACAGATCCTGAAGCGGGGCTCAATCCCATGACCCTGGGATCATGGCCAACTAAGAGTCAGATGCTCAATGGACTGAGTCACCCAGGTGCGCCATTTGTGCTTTTTAGAATATGATTTTTACTAATTCAATCAACAAATTCTCAAGTGTCCACCAGTTCCTGATGACAAGGAACACAGCACCTGGGTGGGGATAATTAACAGGTACATGCAAAAGGAGGCACACAGTTCAAGATGACATGCTACAGAATAAACCGTATGGAATAAATAATAACATCACTTTCTATAAATCCTTCAACAGTAGAAAAAGACACTCTCAGGTAGATAAGGGTAATTGTAACAAAAATTAATTTTCTTTTACACCACTTTCGGAATCCCCGTGTACTCTGTTGTAGCATACGGTTTAGATGACAATAGAATTATTTGGACTATGTCTCTTTTCCCTCCACTATTAGATGAGAATACTTAGGAAATAAAGACAGATTCTCAGTCATCTTCATATTGCACTTGATAATTATGGCTAAGTGTGAACTTTTATTGAATACTGCTCATAGCACCTTAGACATCTCATTCTTTAAATCTGCACAACCACTCCTGGGTAGGCACTATGATCACTAAATTTTACAGATAAATAAAGTAAATCACTTGCTCAAGACACAGACTTAGTAAGGGGCAAAAGTAGGAGGTGAGCCCAGGCCGACTGACTCTCAAAAGCAGGTGCTCAATAAATGTTCATCAAAGTGATTTAAGCAAAATCTGTTTCGAGATGGTACTCACAGAGTATATCAGTACCTCATATTGAATCAATAATTATCAGGGACATTGATCAGGGTTAGGTAACCCCCTTCTTCATTCCCAGCTAAGCAAGGTCATGGCATGTTGACGTAAATACGGCAACAGCAATGTACAAGGACGGTCTACGAAGTGAGCATTGGATTCATGTACAGTCTTGATTTTGCAAGACACATTTTGCCGTCCGCCACAGATGCTCGAAGGTATAAGTAAGTATGCTAAAATGGGGTCTTGACTTACTTGACCATAACAATTTATGACAGGAAGAGGAGGAGAGAAAAGGGAAAGGAGGAGCCATGTATTACTGAAAAGTTACAGGCATTGTGCTCTGAGCTAGGCACCTCACATATATTATTTTATAAATCCTATGACATTCCTTCAAATTTTGAAAACTAAGGCTCAGTGACATTGAGACTATCCAAATCCACACATCTGTCAAAATTGGAAACTAAGCCTCTCTGAATCCAAACCCTTATACTACCATTAAAAACAGAGAAATTATATAGTCTTATACTATTTCTCAAATACTTAATGTATTCTTTATTTAAAAAGTCACACATATTAAACACCAAGTATATGTAAGATATGAGACTTGCTCATAAACGTCAACTATCGTAATTTGCCTGAGAATATCACCTAAATTCTGGGAACATCTGTCTGTGATATTAAGCATCTGAGCAGTGTTTGAGAGTATGGTATCCTATGAAGACTAAGGATGCTTGTTTGTTGAATTATTAAAAAGGAAATCATTCTCATTATTTTGAAGTCAAGATGTACTTACTAAGGGGTGCCTGGGTGGCTCAGTCAGTTGAAAGTCTGACTTTGGGTGAGGTCATGATCTCACAGTTCATGAGTTCAAGCCCCACATCAGGCTCCCTGCTGTCAGTACGGAGCCTGCCTCAGATCCTCTGTCCCCCTTTCTCTCTGCCCCTTCTCTGGTCATGCTTTCTTCTCTCTCAAAAATAAACAGTTAAAAAAGATGTACTTACTAAATTCAGAAACAGAACATAGACCATCGTGTAAAAGAAAGGTTTTGTGCTATGATTCATATTAGTCTACCTGCAATGTACACTGTCCAAAAGAGGAAGAAAATATGGCCCTTGCTCCTGAGATGCTCATTACTGTATTCTGAATTTAAGAAATAATCACCATTTGAAAAAAAATCCTGAAAGGAATTAATCTGCAGAAAGAAATATTTCAGACTATATACACGCTATTTTTTACTGAGGAGAGAACAATGTTACCCAATGGATACAAATTTTTGGAAAAGAGAGCATTTTAGTTTAAAGGGTATCAATATAGTATAGTCTTGATATCATGAGCTTGGATATAAAGTAATAAAAATAAATAATAATAATGAAACAACCTAGGTTCAGATCTTGGTTGGCCTTCTTGGGTCTACTATCTATTCTTCGGGTAACAGCCTCTCCATCTTGCTTAAGAGATCAGGCCACTATTCTAAGTCCTGTGTTTAGAGAAAGGGATGTACATGACCCCACTCCCATGACCCAAGCATAACCCTCTCAGAATATTCCATCTTGTGAACATCAAAGATGGCTATGTGACTCTAATTGATCCAAATCAGAGAAAGGCCCAGGACTTTTCAGGAAACTGCTAGACATGGAAGTTTTCAGCTTTATTGGGGATGTTGTCACAGCCTGTCTGTTGCAGCCATCATTCAACCACAAGAAGTCCAGTCTGCCTGAGAATGGAGCCAACATATGAGGAAGCAAAGAAAGAGAAACAAAGTCCTAATGGACATCATTTGAGCTCCTTGAATCAAGCCATTTCTTTTTTTTATTTTAATGTTTATTTTTGAGAGAGAGAGAGAGCAAGCAGGGAAGGGTCAGAGAGAGAGGGAGACACAGAACCTAAAGCAGGCTCCAGACTCTGAGCTGTCAGCACAGAGCCGGACATGGGACTCAAATGCACAAACTGCAAGATCATGACCTGAGCCGAAGTTGGCGCTTAACCGACTGAGCCGCCCAGGTGCCCCAAATCAAGCCATTTCTAAACCTAGGAGTAATTCCTAAGTGTTTGATTAAATAAGTCAACAAATGACCTCTTTATTTTTGTTCGTACATAGATCTAGCAACCAACAGTGCTAATACGGCTAATTACCACTGGCATATCCTTAATTTATCTACTTAGGATTTTTGTGAGGAGTTTTTATAAAATACCATATGTAAAAGATTCAGCTCAGGGCCCAGCACAATTTATTATAGGCTGACTGGGGAAGTATTTGCTGAAAAATAATAAGCTGAACCGAGAGTTCAGAAACCCTCACTCATATGGATGCCAAACAGAAGTGCGACAGAGGAAGGGGCCAGCAAGTGTGATAACCTTGCTCTCCTGCAGCCCCTCTCTTTTCTCAGGCCTGGAGAAACTAGTTTGGATTCTGAAGTGACAAGGCTAAGCACAAGGAGGAGAAATGGGTTAGGTCATGTCCATTCACGTCAATCACTTTCACATTCCTAAGTAGAGTATTTCAAATGAAAAGCCTTAGATATACAAAAGAAAACAAAACAGGTCACCTGGACCATAGTGAGTCTTTCAGGAAAACTTGTTCTGGTACAATCAGGCTAAACCTAACTGCATTGTATAAAGCTATCATATGACTTGAGAATAACACCAGTGGAAGTAATTTGGGACTTTTTGTTGTAGTTCTGTGGCCTATTTTTCATGCCTCTTTATTGTAGAGAGAAATTAATAATGACACAAATTATTCTAATTATTTCCTTCTGGTGCATAATTTGATAGCCAGCAATTTAAATAATGTTTATATTAAAGTATAATTATATTTAAAGATATTTTTGTAGTTCTATAGAACTTAAATCACATTTTTACATGTTTATTCTTAATAAACGAGGTCAATCTCATCACAGAATCAACATAGAGACTACAAAAAAAGAAAAAAAATCACTTACATGTTTTTGAGCTAAGATCTAGCATGTGTATTTGAACGAAAATTTGAAATTGCTGTAACCCAGCTATTAATAGTGTTTTGTTTGGTGATTTTTCAAAGAAAAAGTGAATATGGTCTTTTTTATATGTTTGTAATTCACTAGGAAAATTTAAAACTTTACATTTGTAATGCCAACCAAAATTTCTCAGGGACTTAAAATACTAAAATTAAATGAATTAGAATATTAGAATTAGAATACACTATAATGATTCTTGTCATTTATTTTCAAATAATTCTTGTCATTTATATTTTTGTAAACTCATTTTCAGAAGCATAGCAAGATATTCAAACGGAAACATCACAAGGTACATTGTTAGGTTTGGCCATACCACTAAAAGAAAAAAAGAAATATGAACACAAGCAAAAAGATTCAGGGATAGTCAGATTTACTGACCCCTGCTAAAATAAATTATAGTTTTGTGAGAATAAGAGAACCAAACTAATAATGTTTCAGTTAGTTTAAGTGGTTTTACAAAAATGATTCTATTAAAGAACTAGGTTGTTTTAAAGGAGGATCATGAATTAACACAATAGGACAGTCAAGTATTCATAAACACACTCACATGCGTGCGTGCACACATGTGGATTTTTTCCTGAGCAGCCACAGATAGATAAAACTGAAATTCTTTTCATTTTTGTAAACCATTTAACTGACATATGACTGACAGACAGAAAGACGTACATATTTAATGTATACAATTTGATAACTTTGGAGATAAGGATAAAGACAACCGGGATTCTTTTAAATCGTAGTTTTAGAATTTCTTCTTTAATCATACAGTAGGATTTAACCCCAACTGTATAGTTCAAGCCTCAAATGTAAACCCAACTGTGCCTTTCTTTAACTCATTAAATATAATAATTTCCAAGCAGCACCTCCCAATAAAAATGTAGCAAGACACATGAGTAGCTTGTTAATCTTTTAGTAGCTAGACTTTTTAAAAAGTCAAAAGAAACAGGTAAAATTAATTTTAATAATATATCTGCATAGCTCAATATATTCAAAATATTATAATATCAACATGTAATCGATATAATATTAATGAAATATTTTACCTTTTTTGGGTACTGTCTTTGAAATCCAGTCTGTATTATACACTGAGCGTGTCTCAATTCAGGCCAACCACACCATGCTCGTGGCTTCTTATTCAACGCTACAGTTCTAAAGTCACCAGTGGCACTTCCTCTGACAATTTCCTTCTTTGAAAATTAATGTGCCATAGCAAATGCAACATGTGGACTCTTTCCCTGCGTCCTTTCTCAACTACGCTCATTGTGGAAGGCCATTAAGAGAACTAAAAAATCTCAAAATTCCAAAACACAATCTGAGGATTATTCAGGGAAATAAAAGGGTCCAACAAAAGTGGGTAACTGAGAGAACTGAAATGAGGGTGTAGATGCGTGTCCAATAATCTACCTAGTCCAGTGACTTGACACTTCAGCAAATTAGATGCCCCAGCATCTAATGTTTGTATCTAAACATGCAAAGCTGTCAGAGGAAAATACATTAAATTCTACCAGGCCAAGAAATGCAGGCTCTAACTAAATTTTGTAGTATAGCAATTTGAGTTTCTAATTATAACAGCAGTAATTTTAGATAATATTGGCTATGAAAGAGTTCGGAACTTTCTTAACACATTAGTCAAATACCATACATACATTTGGACTACAAACAAATATGAGAATGCTGACATATCCTCTACTACCCTGCCACTTTCCCATCTGCAAGCTAGAAATGGTGGCCGAGGAGCTTTCCCAGATGTTTTTCTATCTCGAATTGGAAATAATAATGCAGTTTCAAAACCCACAGTTCTTTGTCAAATTGTTCGTGATCCCAAGTGGAAAATCACATCATCAATTAGTTCTAATCATAGCAACCCCTCCAAAAAACTTACTTTACTCTTTCTCTAAAATATTATTTTGTAGACCATCTTAGTTAATATACCCTTTATCTATTTAAATTCCCAGTGTTTTCAGTGCTTTGACCATATCTTACTTCACTTGCATATCTAATCCCTCCTACCTCTGTCTACCCCTGAGAAGCACCAAAGTTCAGCAGGTGAAGTGACTGTGGTGTAATGAAAATCCACGGACTGTGGACTAAAGCCAAACTTCATTCGAAATCTGCCCCTGCCATTAATAGTGAGTGACTTTGGGGGCATCTGGGAGGTTCAGTCGGTTAAAACATCCAGCTCTTGGTTTCGGCTCAAATCATGATCTCATGGTTTCATGAATTCGAGCTCCACGTCGGGCTCTGTGCTGGCAGCATGGAGCCTGCTTGGGATTCTCTCTCTTTCCCTATCTCTCTACCCCTCACCTTCTCACACTATCTCTGTCTCTCTCAAAATAAATAAATAAACTTAAAAAAAATAGTGAGTGACTTTGGGCAAGATACTTAATTTCTCTAATTGCTTTTTACCTTTCAAATGGAATTCAGAATATCCATTAACAAGTCATGGCACAAATGTTAATTCTGGCTATTTTTACTGTAGTTCTTATCAATATTAACCCAACAATCTCATTTCTAAAGGATCTCAAAGTCCTTCAAATAAAATTAATAAAGGTTTTAAAAAATCTCAGTATTATCTATCTATATCTTTATCTCTCTATATAGAAATATGGAAATATGGATATCTACACATCTATATCTCCATGGAGATAGAAAGATAGTGATACAGATATTCTCTCTTTTTCTCTCTCTCTCTCTCTCTCTATAACTTCAAAGTTGGTCAGTAAGTTAGACAGCTATCTCATGTTGTCTCCCCCTACCATATTTTAAGAAAGTAATTTTTAGGAAGTACTCTTTGAGGTGTTAATAGTATTTTTTAATTCTATTTCAAAAGGTTTGGGAAATAAATTTTATATGGATAATTTTTTGACATTTTGGGAAGCTTTTCAAAATATTTAATTTGATTAAAGACTCCAGTATATATATATATTTATATATAATCAACATTTTCTAAATTTGCATGACCACAGAATCTTTTCTGTCTTCTGGGACTGGTATTCCACAGATCATACTTTGAAAAATGGCATTAGCATCTAATCCTTTTTTTTTTTTTTAAGGAACTGACTTATAAAATTGCCTCACCATCCTAGCCTGCATATACTTTACGGTTCCTGCACTTTTACTTTCCCTTCTAAATCAGAGGAACAAATCCTTTCCTTGGTTCCAATCTTCCTGAAACAACTTTGTGCCAGGTTCCAAAATTTCGTTAATCCATAGTCTCATATATTCTACTGTGTATACAGAATTCCAAGTGAAGAAACAGTAATTAGAGACACAAAATAAAGAAATCCAAGTTTCCAAAAAATATTCTCAGAGTTTCAAGTCTGAATAAAATTGAATATCCGAGGTTTAAATTAAAAGATTAGAAGCTGCTAATAAAAAATTAGATGAGGGGCGCCTGGGTGCCTCAGTCGGTTAAGCATTCAACTTCAGCTCAGGTCATGATCTTGTGGTTCGTGAGTTTGAGCTCTACCTCAGGCTCTGTGCTGACAGCTCGGAGCCTGGAGTCTTATTCAGATTCTGTGTCTCCCTCTATCTCTGCCCCTTCCCCGCTCATGTGCTCTCTCTCTCTCTCTCTCTCAAAAATAAATAAACATTAAAAAATTAAATGAAAAAAATTTAAAGTCATATGGTAATATCCAATGTATGTCACTGAATATCCACTTATAATAAAAAATTATATAACAATATCATTGTTTATTAAATATTAAGATTTAATTATTCATTGAGTTGCTCAAAATCACAATTTTAAAAGGCACCAGTAAACTAAATGTATGCTAATGTATTGAACAGTATTCAAATTATCTGCAAAAGCATATTTCTCAAATCAATTTTAAGATGCCACACATTTGGAAGATATTTAATTGACATTTTTCCTGGGAGATACTCAAATGGAATGCAAATAGCCCAATATACATCTTAGTATGGTAGCCTCACTCTCTTAGTCATTTTTAGTCTTTCTATAAATATCAAGAACTTTCTGAGTCATAATAGATCAATCATCATTGGATGAGATAACTCCTGTTCATGCTCATCTTGAGAACTATGATAAACACCTGGACTTGCTTTTTTCAATCTTTTTAGACACAATTACAATTCAGGAATTTTCATGATGCAAATCATAAATGAATTTAAAACCAGTAAGAGAGAGTAGGAGAAAGACATAAATGATTTGAGGGGAATCTACTCTCCTCTAAGCAGGCATTTAAAACATGAAACTATATATTTTGTTCTAATATAGTACAATCACCAGGAAAAGCACTGCAAGTTGTCATAATTTAACTAAATTTGGGATTTAGCCTCTTACTACTCTATGTCCTCTGCTTCAACTTGAATGGAATGCTAAGTAAGCAGGGAAGATTGGTAGATAGTAGACAGGTAGATAGACAGATACAGAGACATAGGCTTCAAAAATGACTATTTTTCTATTAATTTTCACTATTATTTAGAATAGAAATCTGTATAGGGTAAGGGCAGCGAGACAGTAATCTGTAATTCTGTAACAACTTGCTCAAAAGACTTCAAAACCTCTTAATCTGTGAAATATGTAAACCCATTTTTCATATGGCAGATTATGTTCAAGCATAACATAATGCCAGCACCCTGTTTGAGATGCTGAAACTTTAATCAATGATTTGTCTACCAAATGCCTGAAAAAATAAATCCAGAGGCTAATCAAATGAGTTAACTGATTTATTACTCACTTTTTTAAAATTCCCGGCTCTTTAAAAAAAAAACTCTCTTTTTGATATACCATTTATTTGATGTGAATTAGTCTATATTTAATATTATAAAAAGCATGCAACATTCATTTGGAACTGAGCTTCTGACCTGAAAGATCATTCAAAGCTAGTCAAATATATAGGTAGATGCCTTTTTAACGTTCCAAATGGTCACTAGTACCAACATTTTAGTTGTCACTAAACGGAGGCACAATTCAGATTTTGTTGCTTAAAGTTAACAGTTTCAATCTAAGAATCTCTAAAGAGCTCCAAGGCTCAAAAGCTTCTAGCTGCTTCTAGAGCTCAACTGACACACGGTCATGCCAAGCTGAGAGACAACTGCCAAAGTGTACTTTGAGCAGTAGCAGAGAAAATCAAATCCAAGGGTCCCAGGCTCTTATAAATGTTTTCATCTTGAAAACACCAAGAAAAAAAATTCTTTGCTATATATGCCAGTCCTCAAGTATATTTATTATTTCAATTTAATAAGCATTTACCTGGAACCCAAGAGCCCAAATGAAAATAAATGATACTTATTAGTGAATAATGGTTTGTTCCAGTCTCTAGGTCTAAAATAAAGTAACCTCATCAGAAGATAAATACCAGCACTGCCTTTGGAAGTCAATAGGTAATGGTAAACAAGAACAAATGGAAAGAAATAAGGAAAACAGCTTAGAGTTGGGAAATTGTTATCTCATGTCAATGATATGTTCCATTTGTTTCTAGATCCTTCGTTGGCTAGCACAATTACATTAAATGTAAGAATTTATCTGCAGTGGATTTGGGTACATTTGAATCATACATGGGGCCTAAAAGAAGAAAAGAATTCAATCAGATGAGAAAAGATTCTGATAGGTATAATTTCTGGGAATGATAAGTGACATATCCATTTCTACAGATATTATATGAATTTAGATGTAGTAGTAGTTTGGTCTTGGCATATCTCTTTCAGATAAATTGCTTTCAGGCAGTAGGCTGGCCTCAAACCAAATATATCTTTAGAGAAATGTCAGTCAGAAATTTCTAACAGACATCCTGAGGTCTTACTCAAGGTGTTTCTAATTGTAATTATCGTCATGCAACTGAAGAAAAAGATGGACTGCGTTTAAGGATCTATGATTATCTAATGGAGGCAAGGTCAAGAAATAAGACTGATTCTCATAAAGGCTGAGAATCAGAAACCAGAAATTAGTCATTCATCTAGTATCATCTTCCTTTCTCCCTTCATATAGCCTGTGTCTGCTTCTATTACCCGATTTTCTTCATGAAATGGCTCTTCCTGCATACATGCCTTCTCCCCCATACCCTGAAAAATAAAACCTGCCCCAAAAGTCAACGGTAATTCCAGAGGTTATGTCATTTCTTAAATTCAGACTTGTAACTACAGTAGAAGCTAAATCCTGTTATTTGACTTTATTCAGTTATATGAGCTGAAAAAACCAGAGTAGAGAACTAAGAATACATATATATGTGTGTATATATATAGTTCATAATATACACTATATTCATATATAGTATATAGTAATAAATCTGTAATACATAAATATAAATATGCATTAAAATATTTGAAATATATATTCAATCATTATAACTTCTTAATGTAAAATAGCTGTATGTAAATCAAGAACTTAAGATCTTGAAGCTGGAGGGGAGGGGTGGGGCATGGTCTGTACCTCTCTCACCTAGGTGCTGGCTCACCTGCATGGAATCCTGATGTAGATAAGGGTCCAAGAGCAACACCTCATTTCCTACCTGGACAAAAGTATGGTCTGATGTTAGGCTAGTTGCCACAGCTTCTCTGGGTAGCTTACTGGCAATCTTTGAAGGGTGTGGTAGAGGGCCTCCTAAACTGCACAAATCTGTCATCTCTTCTTCCTTTTTCAGTCCCCCATTAAGGTAGCCCAACTCAGATTTTGACTGCTGGGGCCATTTCTCCTGATATGTGAATATCTTTGTGCAGTTTTAGCAAAATAGCTCAAGTAGCTCAAGTTCACCTACAATGCTACTGTAGCCACAAGAAGCTCACAACTCTTGATCGACAGCATGAAGTTGGAAATGACATTCTTGGACTTCGAAGACTGGTTCATTAGCGACTTTTGCTTCTGTCTAGACCTCAGAATGCTCATGCCTAGGAGAAGCCAGCTACCATATAAGATGTTCAATTACCCTGAAATAGTCATGTTGTGAATTCAAAGCTTGATATCTAGAAAGGCCCTGTAAAGAGAAGAAAGATGCCTGATGAATTCCAATCCTTCTAGACATGTGAGTGAAGAAACCATCTTGGACATTCCAGACCCAGCAGATATGAAACGGAAAAGAACCAATGGATCTAGTCAATGGCCAGTAGTGAAGCACTAGGCACATGGCCAAAACAGAGCCACCCCCACTGAAGCCCAAGTCATCACAGAGTAAACACAAGTCATCCTCACTGTGCCCTGCCTAATCTACTGACCCACAAACTTGTGGGGATAGTTAATGGTTGTTGCTTATACCACTAAATTTTAGGATGACTATTACATACTCATAGATAACTAAAACAACTATACAACCCTGACATTGTTTTTTCAGCCTTTGAAGATATTTACAAACATATTTGTGGATGGCTGAAGTTCCTCAATTAGTGATTGCAATATGAAGTTATTTCTTTAAAAATAATCAATCTTATTTCATCTGAATTAGCATGGGTTTTACTATCATAATGACTTAGTTAAAATACATAGTTTTGAAAATTAATAGTTTTCTTAACTATTAATTTCTCATTTTATTTTACTTATTTTAGTTTTTTTAATTTTATTTATTTATTTATTTATTTATTTATTTATTTATTTTACCATTTATTGTAAAATTGGTTTCCATACAACAACTAGTGCTCATCCCAACAAGTGCCCTCCTCAATGCCCATCACCCACTCTCCCCTCTACCACACCCTCCATCAAGCCTCAGTTTATTCTCAGTATTTAAGAGTCTCTTATGTTTCGTCTCCCTCCCTCTCTGTGGCTTTTTTTCCCCCTCGTCCCCTCCCCTATGGTCTTCTGCTAAGTCTCTCAAAATCCACCTATGCATGAAAACATATGGTATCTGTCTTTCTCTGACTGACTTACTTCACTTAGCATATTATGCTTAATGTTATTTATTTTAGAGTGAGAGAGACAGAGTGCGAGGCAGGGAGGGCCAGAGAGAGAGCGGGAGACACAGAATCCGAAGCAGGCTCCAGGCTCCAAGCTGTCAGCACAGAATCTGACATGAGATCATGGCCCAAGTCAAAGTCAAACACACAACCGACTGAGCCACTCAGCCATCCCTTATTTTATTTATTTTAAAAATGGAATAATAACAGTAATTTTATGGTATTCAATAAAATATTATGCATACTGATATAGCCACTATGAAAAACAGTATATAAGTTCCTCAAAAAGTGAAAAATAAAACTACCACACAATCCAGCAATTCCCTCTGGATATTTATCCAAAGAAAACAAAAACACCAATTCAAACAGGTATATACACCCCTATGTTGACTGCAGCATTATTTACAACATCCAAGATATCCATCAATAGATGAATGGATAACATATATATTTTATATCACATATATATATACATCACATTACACAGATATATATACATCACATATCACAGACACACACACACACACACACACACACACACACACAAATATGTGTATGTATAATGGACTAATACTCAGCCATAAAAAGAATGAAATCTTGCCATTTGTTGACAACATGAATGGACTTAGAGAGTATTAGGCTAAGTGGAATAAGTCAGACAAAGAAAGCCAAATACTATATGATTTCACTTATATATAGAATTAAAACAAAACAAAACAAAACAAATGAACAACAAAACTGAAACAGACTCAGATACAGGTAAATGAACTGTTGGTTACCAGAAGGGAGTGGGTGTTGGCAGTTAGGTGAAACAGGCAAAGAGGATTTAAGAGGTACAAACTTTTTGCATCTGCTTTTAGATCATTTAGAGTAACTTTGAGGAATTTTATCAGTCATTCCCAAGTATACCTTGTTCTACTAGAAGGAAATCACTTAGCATTTTGAAGTTACTTCATTCTTATTTGAAACATTTGTGAAAAATAACTTCACATACAGGAAGAGAAAGTAAACAGAGATAAATCATTGAAATTTAATCTGCCACAGATGCAATGAAAAGAAAAAAACTGTGGGGGAAGGGTAGAAAAAACTTGCAAAATATTTCAATCAAATTAACATCAAGCATAAGTTAGATGAGACGAGGAAGATAATTACCTGCCTAAAAAAGCAATTAAATTAAAGTTCTTTTTTTTTTTTTAACAGCACATGCTGCTGTTAGAAAGAAATAGTGGAAGTATTAATTCTGGAAATATAATATTTTAGATTTACCTTTTCTGGAAATACTCATAAATATGAAAATAAGAATGGTGTGAAGGTAGAGCCATGCATAATCAAATACTGTGGAAGCAGTCCAACTTCACTCAGCCATTCCATCTCACTAGATCTTGAGGAGATATTATTATATTACCTGCCCATAATAAAATGGTTCTTTTGAAACAAGTGTTATCTTCCAACAGTCCCTTCTGCTTTATTGGAAAAGCAGAATCTCTGAATCCTTTCTTGATAATTTAAGGCTGCTCATCTCAACTGATTATTCATTTTACTTGAGTCCTTCTTCAAGAGGATGTCAAGGACTTTTATTTTTGTCATAGAAACCATTAATTTGCATTTGAAAGATGGGAAGTTGGGAATAAAGTCTTCAACTAATTATAATCAGTGGCTGTATCTCTATGCAGAAGACTGTGCATAGTCACAAAAGATCTAAGAGGAGTAATGCCTCTGTTTTATTCCTGTTTGTGTTTTCATCAAAATTGTGGAGATTTTTATTAGTCTCCCCCACATTTCATTTCTCATCAATTCCTACCTTGATTTTATATGTGAAACATGTTTGGTCTTTCAATAGTCAATATTTCTAAATCTTTCTCTTATAATTAATTGCTTTCGTCTTCCCTCACTATAACTTTCTTTGTTGTTTTACTTTTCTTTTGTAAGAAAAAAAATAAGATAAAAGATGTATCTCATGAAGATTGTAAGTAAGTATAGTTTATAATTTATATTTTAGCAGAAAATGAGAAGGCTATATTCACTGAATATCTCCACTGAAATAACGGGCAGAGTATAAGTTACTAATTAGTATTTAAAATCACAATTAGCTTTAAATTTATTACATCTTTGAAAGAAAACTATATTTCATATACGATATTGTTAAAAGTTAAAGCAAACAGAGGTATTCTGTAACATACCAAAATCAAAATTCAAAGGCAAGTCATTTATAAACATAAATTGAGAAAACTGAAAAATAATAAGAAAAATAATGCAACAATGAGCAGAAGCCATACAATCCAATAGAAAAAAAGTGTTGCATAATGAAAGCTTAATAAAAAATAAGTTACTGCAACACAACAGGTTCAAAGGTCAAATTTCAAAGGTCAAATACAGGCAAGGAAAATTTCTCATGACAGAAAAACTAATATAAAGTAAATTTTGGTGAAACCGCTCAGTTTCACAAAAAAAACTTGAAAAATCACAAACATTCATTCAAATTTAATCAAACTATGTTGAACTCAACTCAGATCTCTATATTTTAATAATGTATACAGAAGTTTTCTAGATCATAGCAAAATTTAATTTTTGGCATTATTAAAGACCCAAGAATATGTGCAATATGATCTTCTAATTAAATTACAAACATCAAAACACAACAAACTCCAAGTAAATTCCTGAATATAAAAATAGGTAGCATTTTAAGGTTGATTTCATATAATAAATTATGAATCAATATATCAGCACTTTCATGAAAAATATACCAAAAGACATTTTGGATCCAACATTCAACAGTATACTTTAGCCACCATATCTGCTCTCAGAAAATGCTAATAGCATTTGATCAACATTTTCGGGACAGAAGTGCCTCAACTCCACATTTAATTATTATAAAATAAATTTAAGTTGATTCCAAACCTGTAGTATTATAGTCTAATTTTCATTAAATGAAATTAAAAAATAAAAAACATTTTTTCTCTCAGTCTTCTGGCTCCATAGAGTCCCACTGAAATCCACAAGAAAAATAGCAACTACAAGAGAGACATGTTCAAACATTGATTGATTTCTTACCTTTGGGATTAGATTGGCAAAGCCAACAGCAAATGAATGAGAGAACTATTGTACTAATAGATACTTTAACTGTTTCCCTTGGAAATGGCAATGAGACTAATAATGGCCTGCAATAACAATAATGAATCCTATTAGCTTTTCATGATGATGACAATGATGATGATGATTATGCTAGGTTGAAAATAAGATTACAAGAAAGAATATTATGCAAGACGATCTCTGAAATTATCTATGAAATATGTTCCCTTCCATATGTATATTTCTTCTAGACAGTGTGCAAAGTAGCAGGTATTTCTTTGGTACATAATAACAGAAAGTTTGTTCCAATCATGCAAATTAAATTTTGGTTATTGTTTCTGTGAAATATATACTAGGAGCAGCATAGATACTTTCTTTTCCCATATCAGCATACTATGTCTTATCTGTAAGTCAGAAAGAAATCCTATTGCCTCTGTCACAGAGAAAAATTAGCTCCTATCTGACAATGGATTAAGCCATCTTTAAATTTTGGCTTTTCCAGGGAAATTTCAGTATGTTTAATTCTTATCCTAAACTTTGGGTTAATATATACAAAACACCTAAATTCTAAACTCCCTAATGTGTAATAATATTGGTCACCTCATGCCAATATATTGTTTAAAAATAGCAGTCCTGTTTTCAAAAAAATTGATGTCAACCATGTGATCCCTCGATGTAATAACTTGACAAAACAGCAGGTGGTTTTATGGCATTATCATTACAAGTCACTGTTAGAAATATTGATAAAATTTTATGTTTCAATAGCATAAGTTATTTTCTTCCAAAATAACGTGTATTGTGCATGACTAAGCAGTCTTTAATATTATCAAACTCTGGAGAACATCATATATAGCCTTCCATCCTGACTGAACTCCAAAACAGAGAATGGATAATGATAAAAGGAAGATGGTGTTAACAATTTATGTAACTAATGAGAAATGTGTCACCTAAACTTTAGCCAATATTTACCCCTTGGTTAAAAATATCTTCCTATTAAATTATTTAATGTAATTAATTGTGGCTTTCCTTATAATCACATACAAATCTCCCCCCTCCATCCACCCCCAAACATTCTATACATCTTTCAAATGGCATATATTGAGGCTTGTCTGTCCTTCTCACACATCAGAGGAAGGCCATCCAGTTTAAAATGAAATGTTGGAACTTGTCTGATGTAAATAATGATTTGCTCATCCAAAAAATGTCTCTAGGGTGTCATTTCTATTCCAGACACTTTGTTCTGAGTGCTATCTCTTCTATAGAGCTCAACCCTAAAATGGCTTATAGATATTTTCTTTTTGACACTTACCGCTGCCCAGCACTCAGTGCTGGTCTCTATGTGGGTGTGAGTGTCTTTTAGATGGTGACTTCAAAGAGGGAAAAATGAGTGGTGCGAATAGAGATGGACCGTAAATTAGTAAAAATAAATTCAAATCCTCTCTTCGTCTTGAGCTGCACGGTCTTGAGCATATCATTTAAACTACCTGGGCCCCCATTTCCTTATTTGTTAAACTAGCGAGTGACAAAGATGACCCCTTAACTTTGAAATTATAACATGCTTCCCTTTAATCACTTTTGTGCCATCTTGTTTATGATTCTAATTTAAGCTTTTATTCAATTAATGTTAATATAATAGATTTCCAACTAGTCTACATTTCCATTCCTTCTACTGCGCTATTGATCTGATGTCCCTATGTTTGCTTCCCAAAGCACTGTTTCAGCATGCCTGAACCAATGGTTCTTAATATTCATGATTTCGGGATGAGTGAACACTTGCCACACATAAGGGCCGGGGTGTTATTTGGCTGAGGCCAACCAATGGTTAGCAGACAGAAAATAATGTGTACACAATGTTTCCCATTTTTAAAAAGAACCCAGAAATCTAGATTTTATATGAAATCTACTAATTATAAAATCTTATCAAATTATTTTTAAAAACTGAACACCCTACTTGGATCAAATAAAACACATCTTTGAGACTATTATATCCCATGGAGTAGATGAGTGCTTGAAATCTCTGTGGTATGGTTGCTAGTGCATTTCAGTGCATTCCCAAAAACCCAGTATTTTCACTCTGCCGTCTGAGAGGCATCAGCATAAATACAGCAGAAGACTACAACTACCCGACTATCAGAGAATGGCAGTTAGTTCAACCTACTCACTTACATGTATGTAAACTGAAATCTAAATAACTGAAATACCTTTTCCCAAGGTCAGATGGCAAATTGGTAACAAAACTGAAACAAGAATCCAAGTCTCACACACCCTGGTAAAATTCTTGTACCTTCTAGACTTCCTCATCAGTGTTTCAATATGTCTGATTGATAGAAAACTTCCATGCTTTCAAATTGCAAACGTACATTTCTCATTTATGGAGCTACCCTTCCTAGGATCATTCTGTACATTATTCATCTTGTTCATTTACATAAAATTCACCAAGTAATATCAAATTATACATAAATTATAATAAAAATGTCATTTGGGATATACATGCAGTATACACATAAACACACACATATAGATGTGTGTGCTTGTGACATGAAGTTTATTTTATTTTTTTTTAATTTTTTTTAATGTTTATTTATTTTTGAGACAGAGAGACACAGAGCATGAGTGGGGGAGGGGCAGAGAGAGAGGGAGACACAGAATCCGAAACAGGCTCCAGGCTCTGAGCTGTCAGCACAGAGCCCGACGTGGGGCTCGAACTCACAGACCGCGAGATCATGACCTAAGCCGAAGTCGGACGCTCAACCAACTGAGCCACCCAGGCACCCCTATTTTATTTTATATACACATACGCATGCACGCACACACACAATGAGCCTTTTAACAATAAAATCTTCAGTTCTGTTTACTGATAGGACAATACATTCATTATATTCTCCATTATTATGAACAACATCCCGCCCCTTCCTAAGTTCTCTGTCTTTTGGGCCCTATTAAAAATCACAGTGGAGGAATGCTAATTCTTACAGCTCAGTTAAAATTACTTGGATAAGCCAAAACTGATCCATTCTTTCAGATGCCTTATCATTTTTAACCAGTGTTTTGAATGTGACTTCTCAAATACGGACTATGAAAAACATATCTAGTTGATGGTTACCAAAAAAAAATGGAGGAAAAAAAGTCGAATGGCAACATGAAATTATCTTTATTTCTTCTTGTAACAAGTGTTGCTGTATTCAGTATTTTTGAAGCAGGTTATTCAAACGCTATAGGAGAAAAGATACACATGGGTCCTTTTTATTGTATTGCTTAGCAAGAACAAAATCTATGAATAGTAGAAATGAAAATTAATATCTCTGGGAACATTCAATTTACTTGAATCATTTGTAATCTCATTAAATCATATAAATGTGCTCAGATATAGGGGACCCAGAAACTATTCAATTTCTTCTCCTTCTCCTTGTAGCAAGTGCTGAATCAGATTATGAAAACTAGGAATCTACACGTCAAGTCTGGTCCGTACACATTGTTGTATGTCATATATACTTTTTTATTATTATCACTATTACTATTGTTGAGATTGTTCTTCAAAAATTGTCTTCTTTGAAAAATCAGGAGATGTTACATCTGACTTTCTTAAATAACTGAAAAATCTGGAAACTAACCAAACCTGTCACCCACGTCCCTTTACATTGAATGCATACTTCCACTTCACCACAGTCCTCACCTTTTTTGCTTGTGTCTCTGACATTGAGCCCAATTAATAACTGTCTTATACCCAAACCTCAACACTCATTTACTTTACTTACAAAACATCGGTAAGAATTCATAGTTGTGAATTTTTGCTTTAATGAGTGTATACTTTAACAAAAAGACAATTAAGTGTGTATATACAACTCTGAAACAACCAGTTTTTTTTAAACGTTTATTTATTTATTTTGAGGGAGAGAGAGAGAGCACACATGTGACAAGTAGAAAAGGGGGAGAGAGAAAGAAAGGGGGATGGAGAGAGAGAGAGAGAGAATGAGAGAGAGAATCTCAAACAGACTCCATGTTCAGTGTACAGCTTGACACAGGACTCAATCTCACGAACCAAGAGATTATGACCCGAGCCAAAATCAAGAGTCAGATGGTTAACCAACTGAGTCACTCAGGTGCTCCACAGTTGTTTCAATTTATAAAAATAAGAACTGACACCAAATTAAACACTTATTTAAACAAATTTCCCAACCAATTCATTCTAAATGGTAAACTTAAGTGATGATTCTCTGTGGATTTCTTGCATCTCTGCACATCTTATGAGCAAGGCATTCGTTGCCCTTTCATTCTAGACCATCACACTTAAAATATCTGTATAGTGAACAACTTGTGAAGATAGAATACATTCGTCCAGAGCAAAGGATAGTTAGGTTTAATGCCCATTATAAACAGTTCAGGTTTCCTCAGCTCAGAGTGTTTGTCTTGTAAAACAGCATACTCTTTGCAGACATCAATTTGGGACTATGTAGTTTGCTCCTGCCTGTCTTCTGCAAATATCCACGGAACTGTTGCAGGCTAACTTATTATCTTATAAATAAGGGCAAATCTCTTGACAAATTGCCCCATTCACTAATTTTTTATGAATTAACTAAACGTAAAGTTAACTCTAATCTAAATCATGCCGTATGATCTCAAATGTGTTCATTACTCTTCTGTTCATGTAAGGAAGAGAATTACAAATCTTGTACACAGGTGTCAGAATATTCTGGGTGAAATATTCGTGATCAGAATACTGATACTGTAGAGGTGATATGCTATGGTAACAATAAACACAGGCTTTCCAAACTAACAGATCAGGTTTTAAACCATGGTTTCCCCACCTGTTAACTGTGAATTTTACCTTGATTTTTTTTCCATTTCTTAAGCTTTAGCTTACTCATGTATGAAGTTGGGCAATAATTCCTGTCATAAGGTAGTTGTAAGTACTCAATTCAGTATTTGTAAAATACAGTAGAAAAATATCTTGAGAAGTCATGTTCTAGGGTAAACTTGTTGACAAGTTGTTTCTTGCTACTAAAGATGCAGTAAGAAGGAAGAAAATCGAGAGTCTAAATTTCCTTTTATTCCCTCTCTCTCTCTCTCTCTCTCTCTCTCTCTTCCCTCCAATGTTCAGGAGAGTATTCAGGCCTGCATCCCCAAGTTCTAGGTTTTCCTGGTCTCTAGACAGTATGTTTTAAACTTGTTTTTTAAAGGCAAAGAAGTCAACCCCTAGCAGACCTTTAAGCCCACTGGCAATGGAATGTTCATTTAGGAGAAACAAAGGTGAAAGAATACATTCATTCTGGAACCAGACACTGTGAACAGAGGAAAAGCTGAACCAGACCAAAAGTTATGCTCTTAAAATAGCAGATGCAACAAAGAGTTAAGTTTGGGGTAGAAATAAACTAGATTATGTAGTCTTGGCATCTCGTTGAAGGCTCTCTGGCAGAGTTGAAGTGGTTCACCGGTGGAAAAGTCTGCCCTTAAATGACCATATTGGTCAAGGGAAAATAGTTGCCAAAGTTTCAAGTGTGGATTTAAAAACAAAACCCTTCCCAATTTCATGCACTATACAGGAAGAAGAAAGATTACCAATGGAAAATGGCTGATATAGGACTTACAGCCAATCTTGGAAGTGGGGCCGTCAACTTAGATTTATTGTGACTTAGATAAATACTTGAACTTGGTGTTTATTTTATGAAGGTCATCATAGAGAAATTTAAATCTGTTTGGCAAATTGCCTAGAAAATAGCACGGGCTCAATAAAATGGAGCTTTTATTAGGAGTATTTTTATCCTCATTAGTATAGGCCATTCTCGTTCAAAGATCTAAATTCTGTGACACATTTGTTTTCTTTTTTCTCTAACACTTGGAATTTTAAATGTTCTAGATCTTCAAGACCAAACTTTTATTCAAGGTAACAACTATTTGTATAACTTCTCTGATAGATGCTTATATGACCTCTGTGGGGATATGTTCATGGGCAGGATTTTCACAGGGTTTTGTTTGGGTTTGGTTTTGGGGGGGTTTTCTTCGGTGGGGGATGGGAGACTTTATTGTTTTAGTAACTATTCTTTGTTCTCATCCCCCTGCTTTAAAAAATACAGAATATTTTCAGAAGGGAAGAACATCTACGTCCCAGATAAAGATCATTTTCATGACTATACTTTGTCCTAAAATATACTGAACAGTGTATCTACAAAACAAGAAATATATAGGACAATGAATTTTAGGTCACTCATTAAATGATTTGTATATTGAATCAAAAGGGTAGGTAAACTCGTTTTTATTTTTAATGTTCCATATCCACATATGAATTTTTATATGCACAAAACTTGGCATTCTCTATAAATGTAATACTAACTATAAAACATTTTTTAAATCTCAAGTATTATATAATAGAGTAGAATAAAACATCATTGTATCTGACAGATCATCGTTGATATAAAGTAATACAAATCTCACTAATAACTGAGGAGAAGTCCAAAGAGACACAAAATCATCTAATTTAAAATTTATAAATTAGCTCCCCCAACTTGTTCTGTGACTTGAATCTAATTCAAATGGAATTTGGCACAAGACTTCAGGATAATATATGGGCCTGTTGGATATGAAGTAGTGTGGAGTATGACCTGGAGGTCTTGGTGACAGTTCCTATGCCAAATGGTAAAAGAAGTCGTGTTTAAAACTGAGGGAAACAGAAATCATTCACACTACATTAACTTAATTCACACATGCTCTGCTGAAACCTTGTGAAGTCATTCACTGGGGACAGGCTTAAATTACAGGTGGTGTATTTTCTGTACAATGAACCTGAGTTACTAAAAGCACTAACTAATCTTACCAGCCACCTATTGTTAGCTAAACTGAGAAACCCATCCTATTTTCCCACAGAAAATTTTCAAGCAATTCAACCAAATGAAGTTATTTCAATTCACTGCATTTTCTGAGTATTTTTACTCCTTCTGAGGCATTATGGGTCATACACAGATGAGTATGATTTGACTCCTCCTTTTCCTCACCTTTAGGGGTTTTAATCTCTTTAGGTAGAGATTAGAGGGACTTTTGATAGGGACACAAAATATTTACATTAGAAGGCATCATATGGAAAGGACCATTATCTAAGAAACCATGGGTTTCTCCAGAACAAAATCTTGGTCTTATGCACCAATATATTCTCTTCTCCAAGCATAAGGTCCAATGTTCTGTTGAATGAAGAATTTTTAATATAAAACTGGAATCAAAGAAAGATTGACCAAAACTGGGTACAAGATAAAAACTGATGAAGTATCTCTAAGTGTGACTGAGGGGAAAAAATCACACAATAAGCATTCAGGTTGAGTTTTAAAAGAATAAAGAAAATTTGACAAGTTGTTCTTGAGGGGGAGGGTACTTAAGAAACAGAATTCTGCATGAGCAAATTCCTGTAACGTGGGGAAGAATAAAACTAAATTCAATGAAGAGCAAGGAGCATCTTTGATCGCAAAAGTTTAGGATGAGCTGGAGAGGTAGCTCTCAGAGGTATTGTGTGGTTATTTCACCTGATGGAGGCCCAGGTTGTAAGCATTCACCTCATTTTTCTTTTCATTTTTGTCTGACCAGCATCTATTTACCTTATTTTAACGACAGTGTTCTAGGCTAATATGCCTGGAAATACCATCTTTCCCCTGTGTGTTTAAAGTTTTTGAGACATAATTTAAACTCAGTATAATACTAATTTGTAAGATAGGAAATTGTGGCACGTGTATAAATAAACGTGTAATTGCCAACCACATCAATTCCGGAACCTCAGAAAACCTCCTTACGCTCTCTGCCTATTAGTACTACAACAAAAGAGATATGTCCACCTTTATTTCCATATACTATTTTTGTCCATTTTGAGTATAAGTATAAACTTGTTCTTCAACTCAACCTATAAATTTCATCCATACTGCTGTATGTAGCAGTACTTCATTTTTTTTTTCGGGGGTGATAGTATTCCATTATATAAATACACAACTTATGTATCCATTCCACAACCGGTGACCATTTTGGTGGTTTTCAATTTGGACAAATCAAGTTAAATATGTGGGATTTTGTTAGGACTAAAATCTTCAGACATAGTGACCATATGTACCAGTTTATTTAACTCCCACTGTGCATGTATTTTTTTGGGCATAATTATTAACTGCGCCCCCCCTTCCATTCTACCCTTAAAAAATAACATGGTTTATATGATTAATTATATGGTAAACTTATGTTAAAATCAGATGACACAGCTTAAAAACACATTATTTTCTGAAATGAAAGACCAAGAATAACCACCACTTACTATCAAAGCAGCTGACTGGATCTATAAAATAAAATTTAATTAGGGACACCTGGGTGGCTCAGTCAGTTAACCGTCCAACTTCAGCTCAGGTCATAACTCTCTCTCTCTCTTCTCTCTCTCTCTCTCAAAAATAAATAAACATTAAAAAATTAAAAAGAGGCGCCCGGATGGCTCAGTCGGTTAAGCGTCCAACTTCGGTTCAGGTCATGATCTCCCATATTGTGAGTTCAAGCCCCACATCGGGCTCTGTGCTGACAGCTCAGAGCCTGGAGCCTGCTTCAGATTCTGTGTCTCCCACTTTCTCTGTCCCTCCTATGTTCATGCTCTGTCTCTCGTTGTCTCTCAATAATAAATAAAAATGTTAAAATTTTTTTTTTAATTTTTAAAAAAGTTCTATTGGAACAATCCCAATTTTAATTTTCTTTCTGTGTGGCCTATTAATTTCACAGATATACACTCCAAACTCGAGAGAACAGGACCCACAACACAACATTTCGCTGACATCGTCAGCAACATTTACATGTTTACTTGTTTTTTCTTTATAAAGTTCTATTTACTTTGAAACATTTCACAACTAGACTTGATTTGACTATTTTCCTTTATTCAGTGTATTTATTATTGATGCTGTTTTAAATTATTTATCGCTCTATTTATTTGGTATTCCCAAGACTTTTAAATAAAAGGATTTTTCCCCTAAGTAACTCACACTTAACTCCATCTCCATCTTCCCTCTAAGCACTATTTTAATCAATTATTTCTACATACATTATGTATTTCATCTATCACCAATGAACTGTGTACTGAGATACCTGTTTTTAATTTTTTCTTGAATATATAATATATCCTGGATCCCATAGTTAAGTGTTAATGATTTTTACAGTTATACAGGAGTGTCACAGATATAATTTGTTACCATTAAAATCGTATTACTAAGGATTACTTTTCAATCAGTTTGTGAAATTTAGCCTATACACACTAGAAGGCATGAAAAATTGGCAAATGGTAAAAGCTTGATGGTCTTCCTTAACAAGGTGTTAGAGTGCATTCATAGCAAAAGTATTAAATGGATTTAGGGCTTCAAAGAGGTGTTCAAAAGAAGCCACAGATAAAAGCAGGAAGACTAGTTAGACAGAAAATTCTGAACGATATCTTCTTGTCTTCTGATGAAAGAAAAAAGAATTTGTAAATGTCTCTTAAACCAATAATAGAAAGGAAAAGCTGCTTTGAACATTTAAGTCACTCCTTGAATTTGCAGTAGTCCAGTAGGAAAATTGGTGGTAAGACTTGCAAAAGTAACAACAAAGAAAACTTCCTGGTCTCTGTTTCTGAAAAGATATATGTTCTAAAAGGAGGAATTTACCTTTAGCATATTATCACATAATATTAACAGATAAAAATCAAAACTATTTCCGGGCACCTGGGTGGCTCAGTGGGTTAAGGTTCTGACTTCAGCTCAGGTCATGATCTTATGGCTCGTGGGTTCAAGCCTCACATCAGGCTCTGTGCTGACAGTTCAGAGCCTGGAGCCCGCTTCAGGTTCTGTGTCTCCCTCTTTTTCTGCCCCTCCCCCACTAGCACTCTTTCTCTCTCTCTCTGTCTCAAAAATAAATAAACATTAAAAAATTAAAATAAAATCAACACTAATAGTATCTGTTTATATATTTATTACAGAATTATTTTGAGATCATTTTTTTTTATTGTTTGCTGTTGCTTCTGCTCTTTCCTATCTTGCAACAACAATAACCTTGTAGCATCTCAAACTTCAAAGAATACAAACATATAATTTAGTCACTGCCAGATGTCAGGGCATCTCGAGATAAAATTATTCTTTCCTTGTGGGGTTTTATTAAATAAGCAATGTGCCTATGTTCTGCATTTTGAGTTTCACTGATATCATTTTGTCCAATATTCTTCTAAGTTAATCCAATTGATCAAGCTTCTGACAAGGGATCTTGAAAATGAATTGTAGCCCGCATCTTTAGTTATTCTACCCATAAAATTTTCATACTTCCATGGTCAAAATGCTGAAATTTTATAGGACACATTTGGAGTGTTCACTAAATATAAACTTGTAGGCCCCATCTCTGCTTAACTTCAATCAATAACATTTCTAGACTTGTTAATGGCTTAAAAAACAGTGTAAAACCCTAAAGTGTTTTTTCATATGGAATATTCTGACATAAGGTAAGTGAATCAAACTCTACCTCTCTTGAAAACACTAACAGTGCATAGATAGTCCTCATTCATGAATTATTGTCCTCGGTCATTCAGACATCTTTTAGGCATTTTATAGCCTTCCTCTCATACTCTCTTTGGAAAGGATTCCAGTCATTCCTGATGTTAGCTGCTCTCATTAATCAGAATGCTTTCCTGACCAACCTGTGACCAACCTAGATCCCTCCCTTTTTTTTTTTCCCAGTGAGAATGGCTTTTCCTCCTTTGAAACCATCAGGAAAACTTTCTCCAAATGTATACAGTATTTACTGGAAAGCACATATTTAACAATAAACAACACCAACACAATGAGGAATAGAACCTCCATACACTGTGAGAATATAAAACAGTGACCCACCAATTCCACTTCTAAATACAAATCCAAGAGAAATAAAAATATGAATCCACCCAAAATCTTATACTTGAGTACATTATTTATAATGCCCAAAAAAGTGGAAACAATCCAAATGTCCATCAACTGAGAATGGATAAATGAATCAAGGTATATCCATACAATTTTTTGGCCATAAAAAGTGAATAAACTATGGATACATGCTATAACTGGGCTCAAACCAGCAAATACTACACTAAGTGAAAGAAGCTGGTCACAACAAACAACATACTGTATGATTCCAATTATATGAAATATCCAGAGTAGGCAGATTTACGGAATCAGAAAGTAGATTAGTGGTCCTAGGAAAGGGGGGCCCAGAAGGTGAAGGAATGAGAAGTGACTGCTAATGGAGAGGGAGTTTCTTTTTGGAGTGATGAAAATATCCTTAAATTGACTGTGGCAAAGGCTGTGCAAGTCAGTGAATACACTTCGAATTGTATACTTTAAAATGAGTGAACTATATAATAATTAAATAATATGTAAAGCTCTTACATTTTTAAAAAGAGTATAATATAGCATGAGATATATATGTACACATATACATATATATATTCTATTACCTAAAATAACCAGCTTGAATACTTATTTATCCAACAAATATTAATCAAGCACCTAGAAAAACAATAGGAAATACTAAACATAAAAAATGGTAGAAATAATAAAGGAAATAATGAGGTTCAAAAAATGAAATGAAATCGAAGTAAATCTTGAGAGTAGAAAAGAGATATGGTGGATCTTAGGCCAAATTTTCTCTGTGTCAGTTAATAGCATGGTAACCTCAAACTGGACACTTAACCTCCCTTGGCCAGAGGACGCCTGGCTCAGCTAATTCCCTTCAGCACAGCAAAAGCAGTTAGACTGTTCCAACCTGTCTTCCGTTCTAGAACATTTGGGTAATTCTTAATGTTTATGACAATTATAGTTTTTCAATTAAAATAATAAAACCTTTAGAAATTACATTTAACCCATTTCATTACTCTATTTTTTTTAAATAGAAAAAGAAAGAATATATAAACATTTTTGGCATACCTGTGTACTCTACAGTAGAAAAAAAGGAGTGCCTACAGCAGAACAAGATATAGTGTCAAATTCATAAGCTGCATTTCTAACTTTGTTCCTAGCACCACTGTTTTAATTAAGATATTTTATTTCTTTCCTGATCGATAAGCAATAATTCAAATTCGATTTTCCCCAAGAACGTTTGAATTCAACAATTCTCATTTTTTTTGTTTTTCTCTTATTTTTTGTTTTCAACTCACAAAGCAAACACACCAAGAGAAATATTACTCTTTAATTTGCAGAAAGCCACACTCTGGAGTTTGACAGACCCAGCCTAAAGCCCAGGTCTGCCTTCCTCTCATTTTTTGAGTGACTCTGGCAAGTTACTTTACCTTAGTTAGCCTTGGTTTCAGTGGCAAATGCTGTAAGTTGCCTTCTCAGTGTCTACTCTCCCCTTGTTCTTAGATATAAACGCCAATTAGTTTGGGGTATCAATGTGCCTAATTAACATTCAACTTTAGTTTTAAGCATTGAGAAGTAAGAGGAAGGTTCTGTGTGGAGCTTTCAAGAAAGCTTTCAAATAGGAGCAGAATCAGCTGGCATTCCATTTTGGTCCTCTGTTTTTCACCTTTCTCCTGTGTAGCTTATACGGAATCTAGACACAACACCTGGAGGAGCAGTGGCCACACTGTGTATGAGGAAGCACATCACACACTAAGGATGGCAGGCAAAGCAGGAAGATGAAAAGATTTCTTACAACACACAGCAAATGTACCAGCTCTGGACACATACTATAAACTACATCTCACTTGCTTACATTCTCCTGTTTTCTAGGCTTTCCACTGCTTGCAGAGGGGCAGATAGATAATTGTACCAATCCCTATGTTTTTCAATTACCACATACTTAGCACATGGTAAGTGCTGAAAAATAAAGAACCATTAATGTTATTAGCATGAATTCCATTATAAACCTTAACTGACAGACATTGCTGACATACCAAATATCTTAGGCAAGACATGAGTGGGACAAAGACATGTAATCTGTGAAACCAAACACAGAGATATATATTTTAAAATCTATTGGTTTCTAGTTACACCTGCATTCAGCTAGGGAAGGCTTCAATAGTATACACTTAACCTTAGAGCTACTGCCATTTTCCCATGGTCGCAAAGAAGTCAATAAGTAATTGATAAATTTTCTGTCACTGTGAGCAATTAATAGGAGTTACACAGCATCAGTTACATCAATTTTCCTGTATCTGAAGAGCAAAAAATTGATTTCACAAACTTACTGGTGCATATTGATTCAATGCCTATCCCTAGGCCATTTCTATTTAACGCTTTTGTGCAGCCATTGAAAAAAAATCTCAGGACTGTCAAATAAAATATAGTTCTGTGGAGTTTTTATCTATTACTCTGCTTTACAAGTATTTTTGGGATCAGTAATGCTTTCAAGCTGAGGGATGTGGATAGTCTCTCTTCTAAAATATTTTCACATCTGAAAATAAAATAGGAAATAGCAAAAAATTATTCATTTAAGTCTGAACTCTCAGGTGACACATTCATAAAGGTATTAGAGTTTATGTTTTTTGGAAAATAAAATGATTTGTGTGTTTTAAGCCCCTCCTTTTTTGGTTTTAATAAGTGCACTGATATAAAAAATACAAATATCTCTCCAACACTTTATTTTTGGGGGTATTGTGCTTCCTCATCTTCCCAAGCAGTCTTGGAATGGCATCCAAAAAGAAGGAAGGTATGCACACATATATCTGAATATATTTTAGATTCAGTAATAGTAGATGCTAAAGATATTCTGAAAATTCCTTTATTCAAATATTTCCCTGTGGACGAATGTGGACAAAGTTTCCACTCTGTGTTAGGTATATCCTGGGTCTTGGGAACAACTGTGAGAACAAGACAAAAAAATCCCTGCCTTCATACACCTTATACTCAAAAAAAGTACAGATAGATGGAGAGGGAGACGATAGAAGAAAAATAAGTAAGCAACATAACTTCAGATAGTGTTAACACTGTGAGGAATAGTGATGAAATCTAGCAAAGGAAGAGAGAGTAAGTGGTGGGAATTTTATATTTTGATAGAGTGGTAAAAAAAAAAAAAAAAAAGAAAAGTCTTTTCAGAGGCGAGCTATTTGAGCTAAAACCTGAATGACTAGGACTGAGCTTTCCGTGGGTGTAGAACAGTCTAGAAAGAAAGAATGGCTTGTCCAAAGGTCTTAAAGAAGGAAAACATTGTGTTGTTCAGGATTGAGCAGAAAAGCTAATGGCTAGACTGAGCAAGGGGTGAATGGTAGAGGGTAAAATTAGAGTTATCAGCAGATGTCAGACGATGAAAATCTTCATACTTACAGACTGTGATAAAGACATGTCAATTATGTGACGTAAATAGCCACTACAGGGTACTAAGCATAGGAGGTACTGGACCTGACTCATATTTTGCTTCAATTCCTAATGGCATTAATTAATCCTTTATTTCAAAGGAATTTAAGATTACTTAAAAATATATAAAGAATGTAATTGTTATATCTCTCAAAATTCAAAAACAGTTAACCTTTTCTGTAAATAGTGGTTCTCACTTGGGGGAGATTTTGTCTCCTAGGGACATGTGGCTACCTCCGGAGATATTCTGAGTTGTTGTGATTGCAGGGTACTGGCAACAGGAAGATAGAAGCCAGAGATGCTCCTAATCATCATACAATGCACAGCCACCCCCACAGAAATGTCTCATCTGGCCCAAATTATTTATGTAAATAATTCAAAAAACATTCACAGCAATTTTGTCTAAAAATAAGAAGTGCATTTTGTTTGATTTGATATTGGCCTCACAGCTTTACTCAAAGTTCCAACACCTCTCCTAAACACACACACACACACACACACACACACACACACACACACACAGAAAGAGAACAAAAGCAACAAATTCTTGGTGTTACGGACTGAATTCTGTCTCCCCAAATTCATATTTTGAAGCCGTAACCCCCAATATGACCAGATCAGTAGACAGACTATTTAGAAAGTAATTAAGTTTAAATAAGATCATAAGAATGGAGTACAAGTCTGATAGGACTGTGAAGGCACTATTTCCCCTATTTGAAGGCACAGCATGAAGGTAAGCCAGGAAAGAGAAGAACCTTGATGTTGGACCTTTCATCCTCCAGGACGGTAAGAAAATACATTTCTGTTGCTTAATCTATACAGTCTGTGGTATTTCGTTATGACAGTCCAAGCTTGCTAAGATATTTGGATATGAGCTTTCCAAACAGTGATCAACGTAGAGAGAGAAGGGCTTAAGAAACACTAACCCCTGTGACACATTTCAAAGTCATAGTGACTTTCAACCCAAAGCTTATCAAAACATTCAATTTAATAGATAGTCAAGAAATTGTTTTCCTAACTTTGCCCTAGGATAGAAAATCTACAGTGTATACAATCCTTGACTTATTCATAGCAGTACTGTCCTGAAACCAGTTATCTCCTGGATGACGAGGTAAACATTCAAACATATGGCTGCATTCAATAAAGTAGCAGTCATGCTAGGTATTTTTTCATTTTAGAACAATCAAATTTATAGTGTGGGATTTATTCTCTAATTGAAATTTACAATCATTTCTTCTTGAGACATTTTTTCCTAAAGATGTAAAAGCATTTATGTTTCAGCAATTGCAATTTTATTCCTCATAATTAATAACAAAATCACTATCTATTTCTCATTTTGATGCATTACAAGACACTTGACAGTTGGAAGAGATTGCAAAATGTGTTATGTTGTGTTGCTTAATACCTTCCAAGGAAAACTGTCTTGCCTCCAAGTTAGTTCGGTTTGCTACATTACAATGAGACTATAAGTTACTTTGACAGAGAAACAGGAAAAGGAAGTCTATGCTTATAAATATAAATAAGAGCCTAGACAAAAGAGAAAATGTAAAATTATTCCATAGCTACATGATGACTGAGAATCCTGATCAGCGTAAACATAAAACTCAAACAAAAGGCCATTTTCCTTTTCCACTGATATCTTTATGAACATAATCGAGACTTTGATACAGTCCTTACTAGCTAATATTATAAACACTGTTTCTGCTTGTGAGTACATAAAACTCATTTCTGTTTTTAGCATTTACATATCCCAAAATGAAGTGCCCTATAATTGTGCTCAACTCATATATTGCTAAGAATCTACCAGAACCTGTTCTCCTCTGCAAGAATAACAAAATAAACTTATTTCATTGTTATGTGTGATTATTCTAGTGTAAAATATTCATAAAATTGATTGTAACATAGGACTCTCTTCTTCAACATGCAGTATAAATACATAAAGACAGGGACAGGAAATTGTTGCTCACAGTGGAAATTTGTTAATAAACTGAAATAATAGAAAATTAAGCAAGGTATTTTCAGAGCAAGGGAAACAAAACATCCACTTGCCTGATGAACTGTTACAGTGCTGAAGTTAATCAATTTTGTTTGGTGAGTGTTCTTGTGGTGCAGAATACACCATTAATTAACCATCTTTACCCCTGAAAAAAGAATCCTTAGTTTCTGCTTCTCCTTCCTCATCAGAAAGAAGAAAGAAGGAAAGGGGGGCAGAAAGGAAGGAAGGAAAAAAAAGAGATTGAGAAAGAGAGGAGGGAAGGAAAGAGGGAGGGAAGGAAAGAGGGAGGGAAGGAAAGGAAAAAGTAAAAGAAGGGGAAGAAGTAAAGGAAAAAGACAAAAACTGAGAGGGTTGGGAAGAAGAGTTTGGACACAGGCTGGAAAAAAAAAAAGAAGTAAGTTTCATGTTGCACCCGGATCAAGGAAAGAAACGATAGAAACCATAGAGTCAGACCCTCCCTTTCAGTAATGACTACTGCACCCCATGGTTTGTCATATCTCACAGCCCCTTGGAAACAATAATTACATTAGCCATAATCAAATGTATGCCTTGTGGGGCCAATCTGTTTGGGGAGTTGATAAATCAGGTCTGCACACTCAGCTTCAGATAGTTTGGATAGCAAAGTAAGATCTTGGCTGCTTACCTATAGTACCTTTTGAGTATCTTGCATTGCACTACACTATGTCACTCTCCAAAGATAAAGGAATAATACCTTCCAGCAATCATCTTTCATCAATCATTTGGGTCTGCATAGAAATTAAGTTCAAGATGCCAGTGTCTGGTGTGAATATTCCTTTGTAAACATACTTGGGCTTCATGCTGCTTTGTTATGTGGCTACTTACATAATTTATCACCCCAACATTTGGCCAAGGACTGTAGAAAATCTATGCCCAACGTCTACATTTTGTTCTTTTATTTGCTAAGCATTTACTTTACAGAGATAATCTTAACAATTCCATGTTTTCACTTTCTTTAAACTGTTTTTCTGTGTAAGCAAACATTTAGTGCCAAAATAAAAAATAATAGGATTATTCCCCTCTTGACTCTTTGTACTTTACTCATCTTGCCGCAGTCCCCAAGGTAGGAAAAGAAGAATTTCAGGTATTCGTGTTGCACATTGTGTCTTTTAACAACAGACTGATTTTTGATCTTCACAATACAGAACCCCTTAGAGAACAATATGTCTTTTTATAGGAAATTACATTCCACCTAACATCCCATGTGCACTTCTCAAATAATCTGTTCTCTTTTAAAAGTACTACAGCTCATTGCCAAACCAGTAAGAATTAGAGGAAAAGCTCCAAAATGCATACATAAAGTGGAGTAGGTTTAAAATTGAGGTGCTGCTAATTGGATATGCTGCCTAAGTCAGTCTGGGCTGCTATAACAAATTATGACAGCCTGGTTGGGTCAAACAACAAACATTTACTTCTGACATCGGGAGGCTGGAATTCCAACATCTGGGTGTCAGTGTGTCTGGGTTCTTGGGGAGAGTTCCCTTCCTGGTCTACAGGAAGTATTCTTGCTGTGTTTTCATGTGAAAGAAAAAGAATGAGGTAGTTCTTTGGCCTATTCTTATAGGAGCACTAATCCTATTCATGAGGGCAGAGCCTCTAAAAGGCTCCATCTCCTAATACCATCCCATTGGGATCAAGGTTTCAAAATACAAATTCTGGAGACACAACCATTTTCTGGATAGATAGATGGATGGATAGATAAATAGATAGGTAGAAGATAGACAGATGGATAGATAGATAGAGACAGATACCTTGATTCTAAGTGCAGTGAGGAATAAAGGCATAATTATGAAATATCATTGATATGTTTCATATATGGTAAAATTTATAGGCAGTGCCTTTGCATGGGCTCTGCCACTTCTGCCTTAAAAGAAATGTTCGGGTGTTTATTACTGCTTTAATTGCATTTTTAGAAAATACTTTAAAAAATAATGAATATCACAATGAATGTACCTCTAGTGGTAGAATTCTCAGTATTTATAAGATGATAGTAGACAAGATAAAGTTTTTGCAAGAACTCCATACACTCTCAACTAAAAGAACATAATTTTAATATTCACGTAACTCCATCAACAAACACAAGGCTGAATAAAGTTACTAACATGTACTTTTAGATTTTATACACTTTTATACAATTATAGACTTTTACATTGTTAATGAGATAGGTAACAACAAATTGCTGTTATGTGGCTATTGATATATCAGCACATGTGTATAACCATTAATGTGAAAATAAGAAAATAGAGACCACTGTCCTTTTAACCTTGATTTTTCCACTAAGATATAAAAACTAATAAACTAGCTTAGAGAGAAATATAATATGCCGTAAGTGCCAAATCATTAGACTTTCTCCAGACATCTGCCACCATGGCACCTTCTAGAAAGATAGAAGCAAAATAACAGCACTGGCAAAATCAAACTTCCTAAAAACCAACCCTGCAAAAGAGGCAAGACATAAAAGCTTTCTTATCATTCTCTTCCCAGGGAATGAAAACATGACCACTGTGGCATGTTTCAGCAAAACTCCAGGTAAGTGGCAAAACTAGCCCTGAATCCACAACTCCACTTCAGAACAACTTCTCATTTAGTATCCTCCTGAACAAAGATGGCATCATATGGTATCTTTCCACTTCACCTGCTTAGTGCCTTTGAAGAGCTGCACTTGACATTCAGTGACAAATCACTCCCTTAAGGCTCTTAAGTCACCTATCATCTACTGCAGACTTGAGATTTCAGTCCTGTGCAAGAGTATCACTCTCTACCAAGCCCAAAATGTGTTTTCCAGGAATTCTCACCTCTGCCTCCAAACCTCAGGAGGCCCCCTGCAACTGGCTTCCTTGAGAAAGGCCTCTAAACATAAAATAGTTGTTTTCCCCCCCCAAATCCCAACCCCATCTCACAGAAGAATTCAGTATAGGACGGCCTTTAAACTATAATCACAAGGGTTTTCTTATAGAGGGAAAATGTATATTAAAATATGAATTTACTATATGTTATTTTCCCTTATAGGAAATGAAACAAAATTAATTAAAACCACAGAATTCTAACAATCTTTCTAGACAATCGATGTAAATAAAATTAAAACTCAAGGTGAATACATAGATCTAGAAAAGAGAGTCATATCAAACACATTTTTTGGTACACGTATAGTGGTGGAAGGAGAGGAAATGCCATAATGTAAACTTTTTCTTTGGGGCACCTGGGTGGCTCAGTCAGTTGAGCATCTGACTTTGGCTCAGGTCATGATCTGGTGGCTTCTGAGTTCCAGCCCAGCATCCAGCTCGCTGCTGTCAGCAGGGAACCCACTTTGTACCTTCTGTCCCCACTCTCTCTCTGCCCCTTCCCCACTTGGACTCTCTCTCTCAAAATTAAATAAATCTTTAAAAAGAAATAAAATAAACTTTTTCCTCTAACTGCAATTTGAAATGTATAAGTACTTAGTAGTGTGAATATAATAAGTCTAGGATTTTTGTTTTTGCTATCTTTATTAATGTTCCTCATATCCTTCATAGCATGTGGTTCAGTTAACTTTGTGCCCAAACAAGCTCACGTCAAAATATCCAATCAGTCCAATTATTCCACTGGCATATAACACAGATAGGTTGTATAGTTTTACGAGTACGGAAAAATGAACCAACTATTTTAGGTCATCATAGACATTTATAAAATAAACAAACAAACAAGCCAACAAGGGCCTTAGAAAAGTTAACAGATAGGAGTTTCTGACAGGACATCTGTCGGCCCCATCTTCTAAACAGGCAAGACTAGGAAAACATTTGTATGATAGAGAGTTCCCAGTTTCTGCATCCGTCTTGCATTTACCACCTAGCTTGATCATCTGTTACAACTTTCCCAAACCAATCTCTTTCTTATTTGTACGTGGAAGGGAGGCATTCCCTAAGGATATATACAAAATTGAGGTATTTTATGGGTGCAGTCAGCATGTAACACATGACTTATGGCAACCATCTGAAATGTAGCAATTTTGCATTTTCTAAGTCCATTTACTACACTCTCGCTATACTCTTGAGACATAACCAAGACCCTAAATGTTTCATCATGTCCGGAAGACACTCAGAGATGAACTTTTTATAAAGTAATAAGTTTCCTTGGGCATATCTGTTGCTTCCAGGTAACCATAACTATGATGGTTATCAATATAGTGGTTGGTAGAAATGTCCTGAATGTCTCAGTTGCAATTAAAATAAATAAAAGGATGCTAGGAGTTGCACATAATCCACCTTAGCCTTCAGGGTAAACTGCTGTCAAGATTTGCCTGGCGTACTTTCTGTCATATATACCTCAGTCTTTGGCAAGATAATTATATATAACAAAGACAGTTTTTAAAAGAAAGTGTTATTGGCAAAATATAAAAACTTGACATACATTTAATAGCAGATAGCTGTAGCTACATTAAAATAATGAAATGTTATTTCAATAATGTCCTAGCTATTTGTTGTACCTCTGATAACTTCACTATTTTATTATTAAATTAATCTTCCTAAGGCTTAGGATTTATCACCTCCTACTCAGAATCTAATGCTTCCTCACTAGACTCTGGATAAAGTCCAATCTCCTTGCTTAGAACACGAGATTTGACAAGTCAAGCCTACCTACTGCTCTAAATTTATCCTCCATTGCTACACTGGATAAGCTGTCTCAGTCAAATTCTTCTACTTACTGTTGCAAGAACAAGATGTCGCCATTGCTTGGGAACTCTGCTTATGCCATCCTTCCTGTATGTTTGCTCCTCTCTTCTGCATTTAGAAGCACCACCCTTTCTTCAAGACTTCCACAGATGGTGTCAGAGTTTGGTGATATCGGCTTCTCAATAAATAGTTATTCTTCTTATTATCTACCCAATACTGTGCTTAGAATATCCTCATTATAGAAGAATTCTCATTCTCATTACTGAAAATTCAAACGTTAAAAATCATTTCTAATTTTCATAAATTTCATTAATTCAGCCCACATATCAAGCACCTACAGTGTGGTAGTATAATACTGACAACGGCTGATGTGGACCTTGCCCTCATAGAGGGCATGATGGCGGATGAAGAGGAGAACAACTAGAAAGCAGGCATTATTATTATTCAATGTCACAGGTGGACAAACTCAGGCTTAGAGCTGACAAGTAACTTAGCTAATTCCACACACTAAGCAGAGTAAGATTTCATTGTCCATTTTTTCACTCATTCCTCATTTCTTTGTCTAACTCCTTTATCTAAATTGTTATCATGTTGTGTACATGTACCATTTATTCAGCACTTACTACTATATGTTATTTTGCATTGATATTTAAATTTCCATATGTACATCCTTTTTTCCTAAATAAAGTGTTAAATCCCTTGAGAATAATGACTCCATGGTATATGTTTGGTGTCCTTGAGGCCCAGGGCATGTCTGATCTGAAAAGCAGATACTTATTAAGCTTGATGATAACATGAACAGACTTTCATTTGTAATTAATCTCAACAGGTATTACAATGTTTAAAACAGTGACATTTAACATGCAGTAAGCATAAAGAATACCTGCATAGATATCCTGCCAGTTTCAGGCATGTTATTTTAAGGCCTATCAAATACGTTTTAAGACATATCAAATATTAAAAGATGAAAAATAACAATCATGCAGGACTACTCTCCAACCTACAGACTTTATTCAGATTTTACCAATTGTCTTTGTAATAATATTTACAGCAAAAGAATATCCAGGACTACACATTGCACTGTCATGTCACTTTAGTCTCCTTTAATCTGAACAGTTATTGAGCCCCTGAATTTCAAGCCCTTGATATTTTTAAAGACTATAGTCAATTATTGTACAATGTCCCTCAGTTTGGATTTGTGTGATGTTTCCTCATTATTAGATTCAAATTATGGACTTCTGTCAGGAGCATCTCAGAGGTGACAAGGTGATGTAAAGTTCTTCTTAAAACATCAGATCAGGAAGTATATGCTAATGCCTATCCCATAACTGGGATTAGCTGGTTAAAGTGGTATCCACCAGAATTCTCCACTGCAAAGTTATTTTATCCTTTGTAATTGATAAGTCTCCTATGAGGAGATAAATGTATGTAGTACATGTAATACATTTATCCATATAAATATTCTATTAACTTTCACCTATTAGTTTACATATATATTAATAATTCTTGTCTAAATCAATTATTATTATTACAATGTCCAAATGATAACTTGCTAATTGTGAGGAGATTCCTCTTTCATTTATTTATTTGGTTAATTACATCAGTTTGGATTCATGGATTTGTGTTATTCAATAGGTTAAAATCCTTTACTGTCATTCTTTATTCTTTGTGTTGATGCTCAAATTTTCCAAGATTTGGCTGGTAAGTGTCTCTTCAAACTTATACCTGTCTCTTTTGAAAACATCAATCATCGAGTACATCCTCACTTTCTGCTACATGATACTCCAGGTTCATCTCGTACTTTTTGTATCTGGAATCAAATATTTCTCTAAGGAGCCCTGGTTTGTTCCTTTTAGTGAAAAATGGTATCTAGAAACCAAGACGAGGGCTATTTTCTTTGGAAATATCTACAGTCAGGCTTATCAAGATGCAATATTGGAAAATCAAATGGTCCTTTCTAAATCTTCCTCACACGTGCCCCAGCAGAAGCATGTGACTGGATGATTCACTCACTGGAAATCTAATGCTTACTTGGCTTCCTAGACAACACTTTCTGAGTCCCTTTTGAGTTCACTGTATTCCATCTAGGTCTTGTTTAAAGGATCTTCCTCATTTTCCTGAACTTTGCTTCCTGGATTACCCTAAGAAAATTCTTAGAGCCCTGAGTATACATGGTTCCCAGAGAATCACACAGGGAAAGCATTAGAGCATAATTCTGAAAGTCATTCTCCCTGAATTTGCATTCCAACTGCACCACTTACTAAGTATAGGTGGATTATAGGGGAGATACATAACCTCCTGTGCCTCAACATCCTCATCTATAAAATGGAAATATTAACAATATTTACCTTGTAAGGTTGTTCTGAGAATTAAAATTGTTCATGGTCCATAGTAAACTCTATTATTAGCAAGTCTCACATTTTAAATACCATCTTTGTACTTCCCCAGCACCACCAACCCCCACATTCAGAAATATTTTCACCAGCTAGTTATATAATAGTGACTAGGTATCTACCAAAAATATTCATAATTCACATATGCAGAACCAAACACTTAACTTTATTCATAATATCTCATGCCTATTGTTCTCCATTTCAGAAAATATGAGCCAGAGGGATTCATGTAAAAACATAAATCCATCCTATTAACTCTCTACTCAAAGGCCTACCTTATTATTAAAAATTAAAACTAAGTCCCTTACCAGGATCGATGGGATCAAGTGGCTTTGCCTCATCGACCTCCACACACTCTCACATCTCCGCTTTGCCTCCTGACTCACTCAGGGCCTAAGCACTGTTTTCTCCCTGCCTTCAGCTCTCTTCCTGTCCAGATTCAAACGTCTCATTTGCTCAATCTCTGATAGTCAAGGTTCTCCAGGAAAACAGAACCAATAGGAAGTATACATAATATGCACAAATTGCTAATTCAAGACCCAGGAAGAAACAATATTTCATTTGAGTCTGAAGACAAAGGAAAACCGAAAACAAAAAAACATGTCTCAGATCAAAGGCCTTCAGGCATAAGGAATCTCCCCTTCCTCATGGGAAGGTCCCCTTTTTGTTCCATTCAGGTCCGCAATTGAATGAGGCCCACCAACATCAGGGAAGGCAATCTGCTGCTTTATTCCTGCTACTAATTCAGATGTTAATCTCATCCAAAAGCACTCTCACAGAAGCACCCAAAATTATGTTTGGCCACATATCTAGGCATCCCATGGCCCAATCAAGCTGACACATAAAATGAATCATCACACAGTTTTTCATCATTTCACTGAAATAGTCTATCAGATAGGACATCTCTAACAACTTATATAAAGTCACAACCATATTCTTTCTCTGTATCCTTTACTCTTATTTTTTTTCTAGCACTTATCACCAACTGACGTACTGTATGTGTGTTCTCTGTTCCTTGTCTCTTCCCTCCTCCTCCCCACTCCAGTACATTCGATTATAAGCTCCATGAAAGCATGGACTGTTTTATTTACTGCTTTAATTCTAGCGCTTAGAACAAAGAGGTAATCATTAAACATTTGCTCTTTGAACGGATGAATACCTTCCTTACCTGCCATATTATTTAAAAGATAAACTAGCTCGTTCTTTTATCACAAATAGGAGTAATAACCATAGAATTTACTCATCCATGTGTGATAACCTAGAGACAACCTTCCATAAGGC
This sequence comes from Paguma larvata, assembly GCA_030068075.1. Lineage (NCBI taxonomy): Eukaryota > Metazoa > Chordata > Mammalia > Carnivora > Viverridae > Paguma > Paguma larvata. Next base: position 52,204,676 of record CM057826.1, on the reverse strand, counting down.
AGCCATCGGTGACATGCAGAAATTGCTTTTTGTTTTAGAATATACGCATTATGTGGATTATCATCATCAGAAATAAATATTTATTTCTCAGTATTCACCAAAGCAGTAGTGGCAAAATATTTTGATGAGATTTTAAGAGATTACCAAATTCAGCATAATTGTCAAAACTATGGAAGTATTGATTCTTATCTTAAAGCTTTTGTTCATTTAAAAAAATAATTAAATTTCTTAACTGCTCAAATAACAGTTTACACCAAATAGTTATCAACTTAGAAGTTGTGATGACTACATCTGAGTTAAAATAAGCTAGCACGGTGATCAGTTAACAAAGAGTATATATAATGTGCCTTCAATTCTGATTTTTTGTTGTTTATCCTGACAACCATCTCCATTCTGCTGCCTAGACTCATTTCACAGATAAAAGAAAAACATTTTTCTTTTCCATTTTCTTTCTCCCAGTTGCCCTCTTTCTCTTATTTGATCTCATTTCTATTTTTGACTTCTGTAAGGAAATGGAATTTTCTGCATTCAGTCTATAATACCCTGTATCTTCGTCAATTTTGCTTCAATGATACACAAATCTAGAAACTGATAACTGCAGCCTGTCAGAAGGTATTTCTATAATAAGGCAGAAATTTCTATGATTCATTTTTATGGAGTTTCCTAATGAATTTTTAAGCATATATTTTTTTCATTCTTAGCATCAAAGTCTATTATTTCATAAGCAGTTTTGGGAATGGTATATCCACATGTGAAACTTTGATAACATCCTTTATTATGTTCTTAACAAATGTAGAACTCAATTATTTCAAATCTATTCAATTAATGCTCTACTGCTTTTTCACGCTGGTCAGTCAGTCTTTTAAGCTCTTTGCAGAAATAACAGGAGCTTAAACCACATAATACTTGGTGTTTGAGGAGGGGATATGCTTTGAAAGGCTCAATTCTCTAAGCAAAGTAGTTCTGTGAAAACTGTTTTCATTTTCATGATGATAATCCATCAATTTCTACAGTCCTTAAAATAATATAAAGTAGTTAAGCCATGGGGTTTCAAGTCTTACCTACCACTGGAAGTAAGCTTAAGTCCTGTTTGGAAGGATGTAAAAACATTTTTATACAAAGAAAATTAATAACCTCAAGCATTTGGATAAGGGCAAAATAATCCATATACTCTAATGTTTTGGTTTACTTGGGGAGCCTTCAAAAAGTGTCACAAGGGGAAATAAAAACAAATATCTCAAAGATACCTTGAAAGGAAAATTCTAGAACTTAAATCTTTTCCCTCCAGTGACATATTTACGCAATTATCATAAAGACAGTTTCAAAGAATCAGAATCAAAATAGAGTGTCCCAGCACAATGATGCCAGAGAAAACTTCTCAGTCTGGTATTTGTAGAAATGATTCAAGGAGCTAGGAAAAAGAGACTGCAATTCTCTTATCATTTCTTAGAAATTTCAACAAAATGTGTTTTAAGGCAGCAATAATCATAAGCTTGTAGAGTAGAGTCAAAGGTCAGCAAACTATAGTCCTGGATCAAATCCAGCTAGGGGCATGCTATGGAATGGTCTTTACATATTTAGATTTAAATCCTAAAATATTTATTACCAGGCACCATACAGAAAAAGTCTGCTGATCCCTGTTCTGAAGCATAACCTGAAATTTAAACTTAGTATTTCTCTTTTCTATACCAAGAAACCAACAAACTAGGACACAGAGACCTAGAACCAAGAGAAAGTAAAAATGATATCTACCACAGAAATTGTCCAAGAATACTGGTTAAGTTGTGATGATATGCTGGAGATGGCTTATACTGTCTTCCAACAACCAATTATTAGTTTTCAGGAATTTTGAAAGTTAATTGGTAAACTGTTGATAGTTTGAAATCAGCCATTTGTGAGAGTATTTACACCACAGAAATTAGGAATCACTACAAATAGGGCTTTTGGGGTTTCTGTGTGTTTATTTTGGTCTGTTTTCTAGCATATCAGTGCTGTTACAGCAAAGTTTCTGCCAAAGAATCTCAGAATTAAAATTATCTTGTTCAACTCTCTATATATTTCCAATGAAGTGACCCTTTGCCTTCTGCATACACCTCTTTTGACAAAGAACTTGCTTTTTGCAAGGTAGCCCATTTAGTTTGGGATTTATGTAACCACAACCATGGATTTTGACTTCCATAGTAATGTTGACTATAAATATTCAGTTAAAAAGTACAAAGAAATCTAGAAGAAATTTAACAAGCAGTCCTTCAAAAGCATACCTATGTGTTTATGTTTTGTACTTGCACTTGGATATCCCAGGGACAAAAACTAAAAGAAAACTGGGGAGCAGAGGGGCGGGCACGTAAGCCGACTCCACAGAGCATGTATGGAGTATTTCTGCTCTCATCACCAAGGCCAAGGGACTGTAGATTTAATGATCATGATTAGACAGGAGAAGAAATATTATCACATGGATTCTCAGATGAAGGCAAGACATTTCAATAGTTACTAAATCAGTAAAGTGCTACCAAATGAGTTACTATCCCGCAATTGGCACAAGGAAATAAGAATCAAATTTAAGGTTGACTTCTGACGGGACAGGAAAAAAGTCTTCCTTGAAAATTCATAGGCCGGAGGTTCAGATTTAAACTATTTGCTTGATATATACCCTACCTAGCTGAAATATTAACATTATAAGGACAATGATGCTCATCACAGGTAGTTCAGAGGTAAATGTAAACCTCTTTAAAAGATGAATTATCACAGATAAGGCCTTCTAATAATAAGCCTGCATGTAGAACACAAAGTTGCAGGAAACTCGAGGAAACAACAGACATAAACAAAGTCAGCAGGCTCAACAAACATGAAACTTCACATAATAAAGCTACAGACTTAAATACTTTGTTTTTTGTGTGTTTTTAAAATTTTTTAATGTTTATTCATTCTTTTTTTTAAAGTTTTTTTTATTTATTTTTGAGAGACATAGAGGCAGAGTGTGAGCAGGGGAAGGGGAGACAGAGAGGGAGATACAGAATCTGAAGCAGCTCCAGACTCTGAGCCATCAGCACAGAGCCCGACACGGGGCTCAATCTCACAGACCGTGAGATCATGACCTGAGCCAAAGTTGGTCGCTTAACAAACTGAGCCACCCAGGCACCCCAATGTTTATTTATTCTTGAGAGAGAGCGAGAGCGAGAGCAAGAGAGAGAGAGTGCTAGCGGGGAGGGGCAGAGAAATGGAGACACAGAATCTGAAGCAGGCTTCAGGCTCCAAGCTGTTACCACAGAGCCTGATGTGGGGCTTGAACTCATGAACCACAAAATTATGACCTGAGATGAAGTCGACGCTTAACCCACTGAGCCCCCCAGGTACCCCCAGACTTAAATATTTTGAAACAATTATACTCATGAAAAAAGAAAACTGAAGATACAAGTTATAGTTTTTAAAAAATAGTAAAGCAAAAGAAAACAAAATCCTAGTAAAACTGAAAAAGAAACAAGCTTCTGGAAATGAACAAAATAAAATCACTGAAAACAGACTTAGTGAACTGTGTAGGTAAAAAAAAATAATATTAAATAAATAATTACCTAGGAGTAAGTAAGAACATTTGGAAGAAAAGTTAAGAGATATAGAGGATAAAAACGAGAAGGTCTAATACATCTTTAATAGGAGTATAACAAAGAATAGAATCCAAAAAAATGGGAAAAGCTGATATACCGAAGATTACAACGGAAATTTCTAACTGGCTAAATGTAATAATCCTTAGAGAAAGGATACAATTCTTAGAGAAAACATACAAAATACAGTAGAAGAAAAGTAAAACAAAATCCACACATGGATATATTGAATATAAAGACAAAGAATAAGTCTTAAAAGTGCCAAAAGAGAAAGAAACAGACTACTCTTTAAAAAAAAGGACAATTATATCTTTACTTTTTAATTTTTATTTTGTGTGTGTGAGAGAGAGAGAGAGAGAGAGAGAGAGAGAGAGCACGACCATGAGTGGGGAAGGGGCAGAGAGAGAGGAGCCTGAAACAGGCTCCAGGCTCTGAGCTGTCAGCACAGAGCCCAACGCAGGGCTCAAACTCCTGAACTACGGGATCATGACCTGAGCCAAAGTCAGACACTTAACTGACTAAGCCACTCAGGTACCCCACAATTATATCTTTTATAAAATTTTCAGTAGCAACAATGAAGTCCAAAATATCTTTAAGTATTAAAATAAATTATGGGCAATTATAACCATTGTTATTCTAGAATGAGGGAAAAAAATGAAACAATTTTTAGTCAAAAGAGAGAGAAAGAGAGAGAGAAAAGGAGAGAACGTTTACTATAAGAACCATTACAGGATATACTTCATGGAAGAGGAAGCTAAACTCGGAAGGAATCAGTAGCAGAAAGGTATGAGGAGAGAGGAAAGCTATGTGTGGATTGTTAAATTTAAAGAAGCACTGACTACAGGCATACCATAGGGACATTGGGAGTTTGGTTACAGGCCACCACAATAATGTGACAATAAAATATGACAATATGACAACAAAATGAGTCAAATGAATTTGCCAGTTACCCAAAGCATACAAAACGTATGTCTACACTATACTGTAGTCCATTAAGTGTGTAGTAGCCTTATATCTAAAATATAATGTACATATCTTAATTAGAAAAATACTTCATTGCTAAAATGCTCACCATCATCTGAGCTTCCAGGGAATCACAACGTTTTGCTGGTGGAGGGTTTTGCCTTAATTTTGATGGCTGCTGACTAGTCAGGGTGGTTGCTGAAGGAAGGGTGGCTGTGGCAATATCTTAAAATAAGATGACAATCAAGTCTGTCACATCGATGGACTCTTCCTTTCACAAACCAATTCTCTGCAGCATGCAATGCCGTTTGATAGTGTTTACCCACAGTAAAACTCCATTCAAAATTGGGAGTTCATTCTCTCAAACTGTCCCTGCTTTATCAGCTAAGTTTACATAAACATTAATCTCATTGTACAACTCCGTCAGAGGTCTTGGATGGCCTGGTGCATTGTCCATGAGCAGTAATATTTTGAAAGGAATCTTTTCTTCTGAGCAGTAGATCTCAAAAGTGGGTTTAAAATACTGAGTAAAACCATGCTGTCAATGGGTATTTTGTTATTCAGGCTTTGTTGTTCCTTTTATAGAACACAGGCAGAGTAGATTTAGCATAACTCGTAAGTGCCCTAGAATTTTCAGAATGATAAATGAGTACTGACTTGAACTTAAAGTCACCAGCTGCATTAGCACCTAACAAAAGAGTCAGTCTCCTCTGGAAGCTTTGAAGCAAGGTGTTGACTTCTTTCTAGCTATCAAAGTCCTAGATGTTATCTTCTGCCAATATAAGGCTGTTTTCATCCACATTGAAAATCTGTGGTTTAATGTAGCCACTTTCATAAATTATCTTAGCCTTGTCTTCTGGATAACTTGCTGCAGTTTCTACATCAGCACCTGCTGCTTAACTTGCACTTTTATGTTATAGAACCAACTTCTTTAAATATTATAAAGCAACCTCTACTGGCTTCAAACTTTTCTTCTGCAGCTTCCTCACCTCTCACATTCTTCACGGAATTGAGGAGCGTTAGGGCCCTTCTCTCGCTCAGGCTTTGGTCTAAGGGGATGTTGTGGCTGGTTTGATCTTCTTCCATCCAGACCTCTAAAACTTTCTTCATAACAGCAATAATAATATAGCTGTTTTGCTTTCTTGTCATTTGTTTTTTCACCAGAGTAGCACTTTTAATTTCCTTCAAGAACTTTTCCTATGCATTCCCAACTTGGGAAGCTGGTACAAGAGGCCTAGCTTCTAATCTAGCTCAGTTTTTGACGGGCCTCCCTCACTAAACTAAATCATGTCTAGCTTTTGATTTACACTGAGAGACATGTTTCACTTCAACACTGAGGCCACTGTAGGATTATCACCTGGCCTAATATCAATAATGTTGTGTCTCGGGGATTAGGAAGACCTGATGAAAGGAAGAGAGATGGGAAAATAGCCAGTGAATGGAGCAGTTAAAAAAATGTTCACTGTCCTACATGGGTGGGGTGTGAGGCACCTCAAAACAATTACAATAGTAACATCAAAGATCACTGATTACACATCACCACAACAAATATAATAATAACGAAAAAGTTTTAAATATTTCTAGAATTACAAAAATGTGACCCAGAGACATAAAGTGAACAAACACCATTGGGAAAATGGCACCAATAGGCTTATTCAACATGATTACCACAAACATTCAATTTGTGTAAAAAAAAAAAAAAAAAAACGCACTATCTACAAAGCACTTTAATAAAATAAGTATGCCTATATATGCATTAGTCTGTTCAGGCTGCTATAACAAAATACCACAGACTAGGTGACTTAAACAACAGAAATTTATTTCTCACAGTTCCGAAGGTTGGAAGTCCAAGATAAGGAGAGGCTGTACTGCTTTCTGGTGAGATCTCTCCTTGGCCTGCAGGAAGCCATCCTCTTTCTGAGTCTTCACATGGCCTTTCTCTGTGCATGCATACTAATGAATCAGACTGAACCCAGAATATCTAACGCCATTTATAAAAGTAAAAACACGCAACCATATAAAGAGGATACTTGAAAAACAAGGGTTAGAAGAGACACGAGCCATCTAGAGAAAAATGTAACAGAAAGCAACTGCATTTAAAGCAGTTCGTACCAGTACAATCTAGACAGAAAAAATAAACACAGGAGAATTGAGTCCCGTAACTGATTTAAGTGCTGACGGAAATTTTTTCATGAGCTATTTCACATAATGAGAGAAAAGCTGCAGTTAATATGGTCCAGTGAGGCAAATGTTTAGTGGAGAAAAATGATTTCCAGGATGATGGAAAACGGTGGCTGAGATGTTTGTTCAGGAATGCCTGGATGCTGACCTTAACCCTCTTCTTTATGGGATAATATGGACCTAACGACATGGAGCTTATACAGGGGGAATGAATGTTTCTATTTATTTCCATAAATTGAAATGCCTAGTTGTGTGTGCTCATTTTAAGGAATGGGTTCATAAAAGCAGAAAATCAAAAAGGCCTGCAACTTGCCAATAACTAAACTTTCCAAATCCAACTAACTCCAGCTCCCTTTCCAACCCACTGCCCTGCACCTCCCTATATATTCTCCAGTCCACGTAATAAGCACATGCAGTTTAATTTAGGTGTTAAAAAATCAACTAGAGCAAATGTCAGCAACATTTTCTGTAAAAAGGCCAGATAATAATTTTAGGCTCTGTGAACCAAGAGTCAAAATCAAGAACATTATGTGGTCAGTAATATAATAAGAGAAAAAAAAACAAAATTTCATAATTTTTTTATAAAATTCAAAACATGAAAATCATTGAGTATATTTTTTATAATAGAGATCTATCTACAAAAGAAAAGAATGGAATTCTTATGAGGGAGAGATAATGTTTCACTGAAAGGGTGTTCAAAATTGGCATCTCTATCATAAAAATTGGTTGCAAATGTTTATCTGCTAATGCTGATCTGTAATGATATTTCACCAATTTCATCTTTAAAAGTATCTTTTAGCACAGATATTGTCAAATACCGATACTAACTCATGAGCATAAAATTTTGAGGATATTTGTTATCTGAAAGACATTTATAAATTCTATTAGATTCCTCTTTTGGTATTGTTTTTCAACATGTCATTACAATGTACATTAGTCACTCCAATCAAAGGTGAAACAGAATCTCCTCAGTTGTCCAGTTAAATGGATTTTGCAATATGGAAATTCCCTATTAACTTGCACTAAAATCCAAAAAAATGCTACTAGATGTTTGGTTTGAGCTTAAAAAGCCTATCTGTTGTAAATGTGCGTGGAATTGAATATCTTACTTCTGTTTTGACTCTATAGTATAAGAAATATATAAAGAGTTTGACATTACTTGTGATTCAATGTTAATTACTGTCAAAATATCTTTATTGCGGTATACATTTCAAATATTAGTGTGCTTTGCTTTATAACTTCAGTTTTAATTAATTACACAAATTATCAAGTTTTCACCAAAAGTAAATTAATTTCCAAAATGTGTAGGGTTCCTAACAACTGAAGACGGCTCTTATTATTCAAAAAAACTTTCATTTTCAGTCTTAAGCTCAAGCAATTTCAATGAAACCTCATCCCTGATAAGTCATCAGACTTAACCCGCTGAGTGATATGGAAAGTTATGATATATAGCTTCTACTTTTGACAAAAAATTTTAAAAAACTGATGATGGGTAAGAGTGAATAAACTACTAACACTACCAGTTCAATAATACATAATAGATTCACAGATTTTTGGCAAAGTACCTGCCAATGAATAACATGATGAATAACTAGGGGTTTTCAACACTTCACACTTTCACAAGTTTTGCCCAACTAAACCAATTTCTCCTCTACACATATTTTTATAACCTTCTGTTATAACACATCTTAGCAGATTCCACTTCAGGCAGCACTGGATTAGTGCTTTCTTAAAGTTTTTGAAAAAATTCTTATCTATAAATAAGTGTTCCCTACTGACCAATTTTTCAGTCTCTTTAAACTTAGTGCTACTTCCTCAAAGAAACAACTTAGAAATATGGTAACAGCTGTCAATTGTCAACTCACCAATAATCAAAGAAGTTCATTCAAAATTATTTGTCTTGTTTTATAATTGATTATTTACACTGTTCCAAAAGTTCTCAACTCTTTAAGCAACAATTCTTGCTGAAAAGCTAACAGTCTTATACAACATTTCTCTGCATACATTTCTTCGGTTGTTTCAGTCAAACACAATTTACTTAACCCCCTATAAGTCAGTGACTTTTCTTACTTTGTTAACAAGTGGGCCATTCAAAAGCTTATTCGTTTACAGTTTCATGTTTAGTTATCACTGTTGTAAAGAACTTCTGCTGAGATGAGATACAGCATTAATTTTTAAAATTTTCCTGGCCATAGCTTTCTTGTGCACTGGGGATACTGTGATGCATGCTTATTCTGGTAATCTCATCATTTATTGTAACAGTCTTTTAGCAATCTATATTGCCACTGCATAATAAAAACAATTTGGGGCATCCATTCAATAATAAAGTAATTCACACTCCACTGTGCTTTAAAAATATGATATTCTGGGGATACCTGGGTGGCTCAGTTGGTCAAGCACCCAACTTGAGCTTGGGTCATGGTCTCATGGTTTATGAGCTCAGATCCTGCATCATGCTCTCTGCCATCAGCACAGAGCCTGCTTTCAATCCTCTGTCTTCCTTTCTCTGTCTCTGCCCCGCCCCACCCCGCTCTCAAAAATAAATAAAAAATTTTAAAGTGTGATGTTCTGTATTAGTTTCCCATGGCTGCTCTAAGAAATTACCACAAATTAAATGGCTTAACACAACACAATTTACTCTGTTATAGTTCTGGGAGAAAGAAGTCTGATCAAGATATCAACTGGGTCAGTTCTTTCAGGAAGCTTTGGGGAAGAATCTATTCCTTGCTTCTTCTAGCTTCCAGAGCTGGCTGGCATTTCTTGGCTTACAGCATTCCAATCTCTCCTTCTGTCATCATGTCACCTTCTATGTCTGACTATGTCTACATCATTCCTGCAAGGAGCCTCATGATTACACTGGACACACCGATAATCCAGGAAAGTCTCTCCATCTCAAACATGTAGATGTGATTACAAGATCCTTTGTGCCTTATAAAGTAACACACAGGTTCTGGAAATTATGGAAAAAATGGACAATTTTGAGACGTTCAACCTACTGCACAAAATCCATTTTTGCTTCCTCATCTTGATATAATGAGTATGCACTGATAATAAAAAGTAAATAAGGCGGTGTGTAATAATGTGCATTTTGAAATGCTATCAAGTTATAACAGCATCACTGCAATTTGTAGTAGCTGAACATGACGAGGATATGGTCTTTCCTGCAAATATTCACCTCTGCTCTTGTAGCAGGAAAGCAGTCACAAACGATGTGAAAATGAGTAAGCGTGGCAGCATCCCACCCTACAATTTAAATTTCATATAATTTTCACATCTAAAGTATTAATCTTCTTCTGATGTTTTCAACCATTAATAAAGTATTAAAAATCACTCTTATCTATCAGGACATGCAGAATTAAATGGCAGGCTAGATTTGGCTCTTAAATGAAATTTGCTGACTCCTGGACTAAACTAACAGACAATGCAACAGGCAGATAAGATCTATAGAAATACTTTGGATCAAGTGGTTAAAAAAAATAATAATCTTACATTCAAACTAGAGGGGAATTCACATAAAAACCTTATTTCTGTCTCCTGTCATAAAATCTGAAGATCTGGCAATACTGGGCTCATACGACAAAATTCCCACAGTGAAATAATTTGCTACCTTAGATAGAATGTGGTCTACTTCATTTGGTCTACTTCAATCTTAAATTCCTTTGAGTATGAGACCCTGGTTTCTTATCCCCCTAAATTTCTTCTTAAATTCTTTTAGCAATTCCTTCTGGCTTGCAATTTCTCAACCTTCTACCATCTCAACTCCTTTTCTTTTTACTAGCTCCATTCTCTCCTAAAATATGGCGCACAATAGAAAATATAATACTTAGCAAAGACCCTAGTAGTAGGTAGTTCTTAACCCAGGCTCTGCATTAAAATACAGAGGGGTGCTTGGGTGGCTGATGGCCCAGAGCCTGCTTTGGATCCTCTGTCTCCCTCTCTCTCTGCCCCTCGCTCACTCACACTCTCTCTCTCTCAAAAATAAACATTTAAAAAAATAAACTAATAAACTGGGAATATTTTGGGAGACAATTTCAATGCTTGGGTACTACCTAAAACCAATTAAATCAGAATTGCTGAGACTAGGACCCAAGTGTAAGTATATAAAATATTCCAGATGATGCTTTTAAATGTTTACTTATTTATTTTTGAGAGAGAGATGGAGTGCTCAGAGGAGGTGCAGAGAGAGGGGGAGAGAGAGAATCCCAAGCTGGCTCCTCATTGTCAGCACAGAGCTTAACTCAGGGCTCAAACTCACGAACTGTAAGATCATAACCTAAGCCAAAATCAAGATTCAGAAGCTTAATTGACTGTGCTACCCACAGGGGCCCCACACTCCAGGTGGTTTTATGTAAAAGCAAAATCCATACCTACTGAATTAGAGCAAAAACACTATCATTTTATCTTCTTATAGGGTTTACGTATTCAAACTTCTGCTGAGATGTTTGAACTTAAAAACAAAGCCAGTAAATTTCTATCTATCTGAAATAGTTAAATATTATGGGCTATTGCTGTTTAATTTCTATTTTCCATTTTTCACTCGTTCTTTCGTTCAACAAGAATTTATTAACCACCTACTACTTTCTGCACAGTAGAAACTAATTGTCTAACCTCATTAGACAGTTACAGTGAGAATAGCTTGGTAATTCTCATTTCAACTTGTTGACATGAATTGAACTCATATTACATTACGAACTACCAACTTGCCTGTGTGGCAGACTTTACACCAGGCACCCCTCGTGGATTTCTGTTTGCTCTTATGGGCAACATACTACTCTACACAGTATACTCTTACTATCTCCAGAATACATATATTGAGTCTGAGACTTGATGGGATTAGAAAGGTCTCCATGCTTTCACAACTGATTTATGCACTCTGGGATCTGAACCAAGACTCCAGAACCAACTATCCAAACTGTCTAATACTCCGCTAAACTGCATTACACCAGGTGATAAACTATACCACCACACTAAATACAATGTAACAGTTTTAAGAATATAAAGGGCTTCAGGGTGACTGCAATGCTGCAGGCTCAACTCTAAAATGTAATCATTACTTGTAGGGAGACCATACATTCTATTTGCCTGTGATACATCTGGTTTATGACTATTTTTTTTGGAGGTGGGACAAATATATTAACAGACCCACCTTAACCCTTAAAAGTATCCTAGTTTAGATAATAAAGAATACAGTCACCTAGTTTTATAAGACTATAGCCAAGTACAGTGCCAATAAACTCTAGGCTCTCAAAATGTTTAATATTTTTAAAAATGGGTGAAGCCAAGAACCCATGCCCTGCCTATAGCTTGACAAGTTTATGTTTAAGAAAGTCACCCACAGTAATGTATATCATGTGCTGCTCTGAAAAATTCAGTACAAGAACATTCTAAGTATTTGCACATTCAGAAAAGTAAGATTTTTATAATTAAAGGAGTTAATTTAGTTCCTATGATTGCTTCGGTCAATGAAATAAAAGTTACTGACTAGCACTATATTTTAAATATGGCTAGTTTTAGAAGCTTTTTGACCTCTGAATACACTTACGCTGTTTCTGGAATTTTCCCATGTGAGAAAAGGGACTGAAGTACGTGTCTCCTTTCCATACAGTGGCCAAAGAGGGATGGGAGTTTTTCCACTGGCAAGAGGCCTTCTGTCCTGGGCCACATCTAAAATCTCCATTTTATGTGGTTTTGTTTGTTTGTTTATTTGGTTTTGTTTTGCCTTATTTATTTATTTGTTTGCTTGTTTTTACATAAATTCAAGTTAGTTAACATACAGAGTAGTAGTATGGGTTTCAGGAGTAGTATTTAGTGATTCATCACACCCACATAACACCCAGTGGTCACCCCAACAAGTGCCCTCCTTAATGTCCATCACCCATTTAGACCATCCCCTCACCCACCTCCCCTCTAACAACCCTCACTTGCTTCCCTGTATTTAAGAGTCTCTTATGGTTTGCCTCCCTCTCTGTTTTATCTTATTTTATTTTTCCTTCCCTTTCCCTATGTTCATCTGTTTTGTTTCTTAAATTCCATATATGAGTGAAATCATATGACATTTGTCTTTCTTTGACTGACTTATTTCACTTAGCATAAAACACTCTAGTTCCATCCACATTGTAGCAAATGGTAAGATCTCTTTGCAGATATTGAACCACCTCTGTAACTCAGGAATAAATCCCACTTGATTGTGGTGAATAATTCTTTTAACGTATTGTTAGATTCTATTTGCTAGTATCTTGTTGAGAATTTTGCATCCATGTTCATCAAGGAGACTGATATGTAATTCGCCTTTTTAATGGGGTCTTTGGTTTTGGAATCAAGGTAATGCTGTCTCATAAAATGAATTTGGAAGACTTCCTGTCATTTCTATTTTTTGGAACAGTTTCAAAAGAATAGGTATTAACTGTTATTTAACTGTTTGTTAGAATTCCCCTGGGAAGCCACCTGGACCTGGACTCTTGTTTTTTGGCAGATTTTTGATGACCGATTCAATTCCTTTACTGATGGATCTGTTCAAATTTCTTTTATTTCTTTCTGTTTCAGCTTTGGTAATTTATATGTTTCTAGGAATCTATCCATTTCTTTCAGATCGCCCAATTTGTTGGCATATAATTGCTCATAATATACTCTTATGATTGTTTGTATCACTGCAGCGTTGATTGTTAGCTCTCTTTCATTCATGATTTTATTGATTTGGGTCTTTTCCTTTTTCTTTTTGAGAAATATGGCTAGAGGTTTATTAATTTTGTTAATTCTCTCAAAGAATCAGCTTCTTGTTTCATTGATCTGTTCTTTATTTTTTTATATCACTGATTTCTGCTCTGATTTTTATTGTTTCCCTACTTCTGCTGGTTTTGGGCTTTATTGGCTGCTCTTTTTCCAGCTCCTTAGGTAACACCTCCATTTTAATGTGAGATGTGGTCCAGCCTAGGGGTGTAAGCTCATGACCACAAGCTAAAGAAATTTGCTATTGATTGCTTTAATCACTCCTCCTAACTCATACTACATGCTACTGGACCATTTATGAAGGCTCACAAAAAAAATCACTATCAGTGTATTTTTTTTTAATTTAAAATAGTTTATTTTCAAATTGGTTTACATAAAACACCCAGTGTTCATCCCAACATGTGCCCTTTTTTAATGCCCATCACCCCCTCTCCCCCCCCATCTCCCTCACCCTCAGTTTGTTCTTAGTCTTTGAGAGTCTCTTATGTTTTATCTCCCTCCCTCTCGTGTCTTTTTTTTTCTTTCCCCTCTTCCCCTCCCCCTGGTTTTTGCTTAGTCTCACCAAGTTCACCTATTCGTGGAAACATATGGTACCTGTCTTTTTCTGACTGACTTATTTCACTTAACATAATACCCTCCAGTTGCATCCATGTTGCTACACATGGCCAGATTTCATTTTTTCTCATTGCCACATAGTAGTCCATTGTATATATGTACCACATCTTCTTTATCCACTCGTCAGTTGATGGGCACTTGGTTTCTTTCCATGTTTTGGCTATTGTCGAAAGTGCTGCTATGAACATTGGGGTACACGTGTTCCTATGCATCAGCAATCCTGTGTCTCTTGGGTAGATTCCTAGCAGGGCTATTGCTGGATCATAGGGTAGCTCCTACATTGTTGGTGGGAATGCAAACTGGTGCAGCCACTCTGGAAAACGGTGTGGAGGTTCCTCAAAAAAATATCAGTGTATTTTTAAACTCATAAGCAGGTGAGAGAGGAGATGAATCTACCTATGGGTCTCCATTACTCATGGTGCAGGTGTTTGTTATGTAATGAGATGGTGCACTTGTTCAGAATTCTAAGAATGTCATTGATGCAAATTTTTTCTCACATTATATTTCTTTCTCCAAAATTATCCATACTCTTATTTGACTTGTATTTTCTTCCCTGTGACTATAATTACATTATATATTAAAAAGTAATAAAAAAAAAGTGTTCCCACTTAAAAAAAAATACAGAGAGTTACGTTTCTCTAGTCACTTCTGATTAGCTCTAATCTGACTCTCCAGAGGGAAAGGACACGACATTGAACATTGAGTTTCTCTATTCAGAAAGCCAATCCTTAATAGCACTGAGGGGAAAAAAAAGATTCTTTTGATCTTGTATTTTAATCTTAAATTTTAATTTGCACTATACAATTTTAATAACTGTCCTCTAGGTTTCAAAGTGAATAGAATTAGGTATTTTGTGCACGTTGCATATTACACATGTAACTTCAGATTCCTTTGTATCTGCAAGAGCTTTGAAGACTGCTTATTAAATTAGTAATGACCACCAGTCAAGGGCTGTCAACCTCTTTCGTACACTCATGAGCCTTGGCCACAAATCAAAACTAGATGTTGAACTCCTTTTTTGTTCCCAAGCATAATGTAATGATATGGCCTGTGATTAATAAACTCATGTTTCTCACAGGATTGTAAATAACCCTATCTCCTGCTTTTTCTGGGCTCTGCTTAATACATACAAATGAATAATGATATCAATTGATTGTTTATACCACTCAAAAGTCTGATCATCAAATTCTCACACTAACAAAAACAGTACCACTTCTGAGCAGTATATTCCCATCCTTATCCTAAAATAAAGCAAAGTTAGTGTTCTAACAATTCAAAGACAAAGTGGCTATTTCACTTTTCTGTTTTGGTTTGAACACACGTTTAAGAAATTACATCCTATACTCCTTGAATGCATGTGAGAGAACAGGAGTCTAAGTTTATTTGGAATCCAGCATTAAAAATACACAAATGTGTCATACAATTGGCAAACACTTTATATTTTTCCAAGAAACTATCCTTCTGTTCTTTAGTTCACGAAAGGAAAATACACTGAAAACTCACTGTATGTTACACACTGTACTAGGGGCTGAAGAGATACAAAATTTTATAAAACAGTAAGTTTTGTGCAGTAATTCACTGTAAAAATAGTACAAACATGGAATCAAATAGTCACATTTAAGGGTCATAAGTGAAAGAAAGAAGAGAAGTAGACTAGAACTAAGGTGACTGGGCATTTACCTTGAGGGGCAGAAAGCTTCAGTGAGGATAGAAAGCTTAAAACATAAGGAGGAACTCACCAGACAGGTAATAAGTGGAGCAAGAGCATTCTAGGCTGACCTCCAGTGAGGACAAGGCATGGAATGGAAGGCCTATTAAGGACTTTTTTAAATTATTTGTTCTTATTACACAAGGACAGGGGAGAAACAGGAAATGATGCTGGAGAGGAAACCAGGATTCTATTGTGTGTGTATGTATGCATGTGGGTGTGCTCACACACACGACTATGGACATACGTTAGATCTTAGATTCTGAGAACTAAAGTGGTTATCTATCAATGTATACATTTAGAACACAATCATGTATAAAAAGACAGTGATTGCTATTATGTCCCCCTCCAAACCTCAAGGCCTCAATGCACCCACTCCCAAAATATTCATTAGAAAATGCAAAGTTGGTCCAGAATAAGGTATTCAATGAGTACAATCCATATCTATTAATGACGATAAAATACGAATTATAATAGATGTGAGTCTTTATTATCATGATGATTAATACTAATGTCAACTGAACAAATGTCTGATATACTTTGTTTGTTGAGTGACAACTTACACATTGTAAAATCATTGTTGAGGGTCTACGAGTTTGAACAAACTTACAGTTGTCTAACTATCCCAACAATCAAAATATGGCACAGCTTCCCCACCCAAAAAAAATTTTCCTAGCACCCATTTTAATCACTTTCTTCCCTGTGTTTCCACAGTCTCTAACCAAGGGCAACAACTAATCAGTTTTCTGTCTCTTTAGTTTTGCCTTTTCCAGAATGTAGTAAATAGAACCACACAGATTGCAGTATTTTGAGCCTGGCTTCTTTCATTGAGCCTAATGCATGCGAGATTTGTTCACAGATGATGCACATTGACGCTTGTATCAGGAGATCATTTGTTTTTGTTGAGTAATTTTCCACTGTATGGACGCACCACACAGTTTGTTTACACACTCATCAGTTTAAAGATACTGAGTTATGTCCAGATTTTGTCAAATATTTGCCACTATAACCATTACATAAAAGTTTATGGGTGAACATAAGTTTTAATTCTTCTTAGGTAAGTATTTTGGAGTAGGATTGTTGGGCCATATGATTTTCACTGGCGGTTGTACCAAAGTGTTCCATTTTGCATTCCCACCATCAATGTATGAAAAGTCCAATTGCTCTGATCCCCACCAGCACTAGGTTTTGTCATATATGATATTTTAAGCCATTTTAATAAGTATATAGTATCACAACATAGTTTTGTTTGCACTTCCCTAATAACTAACAATAATTTAACATCTTTTCATGTCCTTTTTTACATGCGTTTATCTTCTTAGGTGAAGTGCCTTTGCAAAACCTCTGCCCATATTTTCAAATGGGCTCCTTTCTTAGTATCATAATTTGAAAGTTCTTCATACATTCTGAATATACATCTTTTATCAGTTATGTGTTTTGCAAAGATTCCTTTTAACCCACAGATTCCCATTCTCTTAATAATGCCTTTCACAGAGCAGACATTTTCAATTTTGAGAAGTCTAAATTATTATTTTTTCCTTTTTTATGATTGTCATTAATGTCATATCTATGAAATATTTGCCTAATCCAAGAATACAAAGATTTAGTCCTATATTTTCTTCTAAATATTTTATAATTTTAGGTTTTATACTTATGTCTAGGGAAAAATTTAAGGTAATTTGCATGAAATATGCAATATATAGGTCTAGATTCACTTTTTGCCAATGGATCGCCTATTTTCCAGCACAATATTTTTGAAAAAAAGCATTTCTTTCTGCGTGAAGTTACCTTTGCATCTTTAACAAGATGCAAACATTAAAATTTAATTAAACAAACATTAAAATTAATTGGCCACTCAAGAGAACAGTATTGAGGTTTCTCAAAAAACTAAAAGTAGAACTACCCCACAATGGCTGGATTGTACTATGGATTGTACTATTAGGTATTTATCCAAAGGATACAAAACTACAGATTCAAAAAGATATGTGCACCCTGATGTTTACAGCAGCATTATCAACAATAGCCAAACTAAGGAGAGAACCCAAATGTCCATCTATTGATGAATGGATAAGAAAATACAGTGTACATACACAATGGAGTACTACTCAGCCACTAAAAAGAATAAAGTCTTGCCATTTGCACCAATGTGGATGGAGCTAGAATGAATTATGTTAAGCAAGATAAGTCAATCAGAGAAAGACAAATACCATATGATTTCACTCATATATGGAATTTAAGGGGAAAAAAAACAAATGAACATACGGGAAGGTGGGGAGAGAAGAAAGAAAAACAAATCACAAAAGACTCTCAACAATAGAGAACAAATTGAGGGTTGATGGAGGGAGGTGAGTGGCAGATGGGCTAGATGATGATGGGTGTTAAGGGGGGGCACTTGTTGTGATTAGCACGGGACGTTGTATATAAGTGATGAATCACTGAATTCTACTCCTGAAATCACTATCACACTATATGTTGGCTGACTAAAATATAAATAAATAAATAAATAAACAAATAAATAAATAAATGAATGAATGAATAATAAATAAATAAAATTAATTGACCAAATAAAAAGGAACTGTTTTGGAACTCTTTAATATACTTTTTTAAACAAAACTTATAAAATGATGGAATTTACTATAGTTCTACTAAGCAAGCTTTTGAGAAGCCCAAACATATACATGAGGAGACGGGAAGAGTGAAGCTTGACAGAACACTGAGGGCTCTACAAACCTGAGTTGCCCTATACAGTAACACAGAGCCACTCTTCTTTGTTAAATGGCTCTTTCCACTGAGCCATTTCTCTTTATTAGAAATATCAGGTTGGACTCTTCTCCCATGAATTCACTGCCTTTTATTGAAGCTGACATATCACCCAGGAAAGCAGCAGAGAGAAGGATTTGACCCATGACGGGTAAATTCATTAGGAACCAGCATATATCAGTACCATAGGATAAATAAAGAAAAACTTTTCACAGCTGTGTACAGATCTTGCAAGATTTTTTTTTCCTTCTCCTGGCTCACTTTACATACATCTGTAGCACAGTCTCTCAAAGAACATTCCAATGAAAGGAGATTTCTCAGATGCAAAGCCTTTGTTCTTAGGTAACAATTTTTCATGTCTTAAGATTCCAAATCCAAATCCAGATCCTGAGCCAACTTCTCCTTGTATATCACGCTCCTTTGTGTGATTAAAGGACGTAATTCATACAAAAGTCATCTCTCTTTTACAGGTTGTAATTCTCATTTAATTAGAATATAATTAAAACCAAACAAGGAAACATGCAGATGAATAACTTCATAAGTTATTTTTTCTTTGATAATCAGCCTAAAGTTGGAAAATGGTTTTGAGCATTTTGATAGTAAGCCACTGATGTGTGTGTGTGTGTGTGTGTGTGTGTGTGTGTGTGTGGTGTGTGTGTCTTCCCCTGAAAGGCACTCATACAGAGAGCATTTTAATTTTCCATGGTATTGCTATTTTGACCTCTGAGACCTTGCAAAGTGAAGTATTTATGATCCTGGGCTTTTTTATGGTATTGTTTCAATATTTTTGTAACATTTGTATTTCTTGCTGATGTTTTTGGCATTAAAAATCACTCAAGCTGTGCTGAAATATAATGGTATTCACTGAACCATACCATGGAAGGATAATTCAGTTCAGTGAGGTTATTCTAGCTCATCATGTACACAAAGGATTGAAAGAAATTGTAGAAGATTCTCAGTTCTCTACATGGGCAGCATTGAGTGGTTTTTTTCCCTCTAATAACTTGACATAGGAAAACCTTCACTTGAATATAAAAATATCCAGCTTTAAGTCTTTAGAGCAAACCAAAGGAACAATACAATGGCCTATGTATAAGGAAGCAAAGTCCTGCTGAAGAGTTGCTCTGGATCACTAATTTCCTTTACATCTTAGCCAGACCAAAACCAAACCTCAACAAACCACCTTCATTCCCAGTATCAATACATCCCTATCAAGCCCCCTGAAAGATTAGTCTCAAACTCCATTAGAGTAGTGGAATGCGCCATTACAGGTATAAACCAGGGATGGATATTTAAGTTGTTTCTAACTATAGATATTCATAACGCCTAAGTTTGACTGCTACTGCCTGAGTTTGTATCTACTTTGCAATTTCCATCCCAAGAATAGATAAATGCTTTCTGTCTTTTGTCACTCAGCTTTAGATGTCAATTACCTATCATCCAGTATTATTTGACTTTTCATATATATTTTCTTTTGATAGGTTCATCATTCAAGTTTGGCCTTGACTATACAACATGAATTCCTAAGGGATGAAATCCAAAAGCTGACTGGTCAAAGCACTAATATTTGTATGTCTAAAGAGAGAGAGATAGACAGATAATCTCTAATAGACATATCTTTTTCTTCAATTACACAAGACAAATACATTTTGAAATGCAAATGATTGATTGAGACCTTAAATTGACTGTACACATCTGATAGAAGCCACAAATTCCTACTGAAGATGAAAAACAGATCTCCCAAGTTTTACTCCCTGTAGATAAGTAAAAGTTAATAACGTTGCAATATTCAAATGCAGGACACTGCATTTGGGCTCTGAGATATGACAAACCTAAGTTCAAATGATGTCCTGCTATGTGTCTGCTGGGTGACTCTGGGCAAGTTTCTCATTCCCTTTAAAGCTCAATTTTGTCATCTGTAAAATGGGTATAGTAAATGTTTGGATTCTGGTTCAGTTGCTACAGCAGACTATAAAATAATACTGACTCAAGCAAAATAGAAGTTTCTCTCAAACGACAAGCTAAGCGTTACATGCTAATATAGCAGCTTTATGGTGCCAAGGACAGGGCTCAATCTTTCAAGCGGCTCTGCCATCCTCAATATTTTAATCAAAATAATGCTGCTTATGCTCTTGTTATCATTTCCATGTTCAGCCAGTGGAAAAGTAAATAAATAGGAGGTATACTTCAAGGTACATTTTTGCACGTACACTACAAAAATAATCATCATTCTCCATTCTTCCCTGTATCTACACCTCTTCACAAGGTGACTCTGCAGTAACTTCAGAAAGCAATTTATTTCTCCACTCCTTGCATGCATGAGTGCCATGTTTACAACCAAATGAATGCATCAAAAGTCACATACATGAGTTCTGGATCTAGATTTCAACAGGTCTCAGTGCTCTCTTGGTGCCCTGACAGGCACTGTGTAAACATGCCCAGATTAGCCTGGAAGGAAGAAAGACATGTAGCCTTAGCTGATAATCAGCCCCACCTGATCTGATAGCTAATCACAGATGCAAACTCAGAAAACACCAGAATACTACATTAGCTGAGCCCAACTGGCAGTCCAATTTGCCAAACTGAAGAATTATGAGTAAAAGGAAATTATTGTTGTTTAAACTCACTAAATTTGGAGGTGGCTTTTTAGGCAGCAAGTGATAAAAGAAAAAAAGAAAATTTTCCTTTTAATGCTATGACCCAGAATCTGCACATATGACTTCTACTTTAATCTTAGTCAGATGACCGTTGTAGCTGCAAGGGAAGCTAGGAAATGCAGTCTTTCCCTGGATGGTCATGTGTCCAGCTACAGCTAGGTTATTATTACTAAAGGAAGAAAAGGGGAATCTAGAGAATTTATACTGGCAGACAACTAGTTAGCTGCCACCTCTACGTCTTTAGCTGGTTAAGATAAAGATTAATGTGAAATTAGGTGTAACAGTCTTGTCTCAATAAGAAGGACCCAGGAACAGTCCAAGAAAGGTTTACTGTCATTTATATTCAGAGTTGGAAATAGAGAATATTTGTTTAAAGGGTCACGAAGAATAGTCAGGAATGTCAAATTCTCTGTACCTATTTCTGGTTTCTCCATTATCTTTTAGCAACCCTCCCCCTGTTCCAAACTAAAGCCAGGAACCACAATGGAAGAAGATCCATAGAGAGAATATGAAGAGTGACACTGAAACACCACATCTACTACTGATGTGATGTGGACAAAGTCTAGATGTCTATTAGAAGAGATTAGATAAAGCTTATGGCATAAAGCCAGGGGTAGGACTAAAGGAAATCCTTTCAATTTTATCATCTGTCACTGTACAGTAAATAGAGAATGTCACTGGGCAACTGTCAGAACTGTGAGAAGGGCTTTTCTGATTTTTTTTTTTTGCCATTATTGGAGTTTTGTTAATTTTTTTACCAAGGTAGTGGGTGTGGTAGTAAACTATCTTGACCTTGAGGAGAGAAATAAAATAGGTGTCCATTTCCTGCAGGCAATTTATGTGTCTCTTTGCAGCTTTAATGGAAAAGAAATGAACGACAAGAGCAGAATGGGAGATGGGCTGTGAGAAACTGATAGAAAAGAAATCTAAAAGTAAAACTTTAGAAAGAGTCTGATGGATGTGCGTGAACCCCACCCCCCATAAAAGATGATCACTTATTAACTAGCTACATGATTATGTAATGGTAATTGTGGAACAAGTAAGAATTCATTAAACAAACTTTAATTAAGAGCACATATTCATCTTACTTTGAAATCTGATGTTTTTGACTTATCCCCCAAACTACTGGCTAGTCTCACTTTTGGTAAACAGTTATTATGTGTGAATCACCTCTCTCTGCTTCCAGAGCTTCTACCAATTCAGAATTTGCTATTTTAAGTCAAACGCTGAATCAACCTGAAAAAGTATAACTAAGCGATCCTGGATAGAAGAAAGATTAAATAATCAATAAGTAAAGTGACACATACACAAAAGAATGAGACAGCAGTGAGATGCAGGGCATGTGTGGGTCATCTTGTGAGTGGCAGTATTTACAGAATATGTCCAACCGAGACACAAGGAAGGGCTCAAGGTCAACAATGACTAGAAAAACAGAAAGCCAGAAGAAAGAAGGCTTTGTTGGGCACCATATACGGATAAGGCCTAAAAGCTGAGAGTGGTGTGCTCAGAGATGAGCCAGAGAATATAAAGGACATCTCAAAGAAGAGCAACTTCAGAAGTGGGAGAAGGACCACAGATCAAGATAAGGGCACAGAGAAAAGGAAGATGAATAGCTCCAAAGCACCATCTTAAGGAATATTTGTTTTATTCAAAATGATTAAGAAGCAAATACCAATGTCGTCTGCAGTAGTTGGTACTTTAAAATATAAGACATTGTCAGGATAACTATGAAAGGATTAGGAAATTATAATATAGAGCATAAGAGGAGCCCGACCAAACATTAAGGTGTGATACCCAAGAGATATAAGTCATTATTTCCGAGAATATTCAAAGGAATACTAGTTCTCCTGAGGATAATAGATATTATATAAAAACAATAAATATGAAACACATTCACGTTACATGTGGTTCTAAAATTTCTTTCCTGCAGAGAATATTGAGAGCTAACGTGCCTTGTGATACTCCAAAAGGGAGGTGTGTGGTATATACCTGTTCTTTGTTCCTCGTCATCACCTGGTCACTTTTCATTTGGGGAGCAAGATGGCTGCTTGCATTGGGATTTTCCATCGGAGTCTTCAGGTCATATCCTTCTCCCAAACTAGTGGACAAGTGACCAAGTTCAGGCTAATCAGGTTCTTCCTTCTAAGAATGTGCTGCTTTAACAGATGGACATAAGGATAAAAAATTGGTGCCTTGAAGCATCATTGTTCTATTCCTACTAATGGGCTCCCC
Source organism: Paguma larvata (assembly GCA_030068075.1). Classification (NCBI taxonomy): domain Eukaryota; kingdom Metazoa; phylum Chordata; class Mammalia; order Carnivora; family Viverridae; genus Paguma; species Paguma larvata. Next base: position 52,181,235 of record CM057826.1, on the reverse strand, counting down.
CTTCTTTGCGAGGTCTAGTGATTCAGGTTTCCTTAGATGTTCTGAGCTTCCCCAAATCCTTCTATGAATTCCACTCAGGCTTGGCAGCCAGAGTTCTTTTATTTGAAACCAACTCACTCTAAAGGGAACAGTTTGCAACACTTCACAGATACATTTGACTACGGTTTTTTTTTTTTTTCTTTTTGGCAAAATAGCACACTACACAGGTTATCTTCAGAATACACAATGCCGTAGATAATAAAAGAGGGCTTTGGGGACATATTAGGAGAATATAAACTGTACTCCATGCTTATATTCAGAAATCACCATCAGAAATCACCAAGTAAGGAGTACCAACACATTCCTCTCATCATATTCTTGCCACAGAGAGCATTAAAATGGTGATAATTATGGTGAAACCACCACACGAAGATACTTTATTGACACCAAGACCATTAAAGGTCAGATGGCTCCTAGTCTGAGAGAAAGGTAACATCTTCAGAAAAGTATAGAATTTTAAGGGTTTCATATTTTAAAATGGCTTTCAAGGGAGCCTTGAGCTTACCACAAGGCAGGACCTTTCTGGAGAACAATAAGCCCAGTTAAATGAACAACCTTCCTCACTCCAGAAGGTTATGGAAGCATGGGGGAATTATTTCTCACAAGTCTCTTCCCAAAGCCTTGTAATGCAGTAGAATATAAATTTTTTATGAAAAAAAAATTGCTCTTTAAAGATATTCACTTATGAAAAGCAAAATTTCCCAAATAGAGGGCACAACAAAGAAATATTCCCAGTTAAGAAAATAAGGGGAAGAGGAGGGCCCAAATGGAAAGAAAGAATAAAAAGGTACTAGAAGAATATACCCAAATCACATAACTCTGTACTTCTACAAAAACATGTCCAGAAACAACAAATGTATCATAATATTCATGGCTATTGCAAATAATATGATTATTATTCATAATATGATTTTGGTCCTATTCCATTAGCCCCATTACACAGATTAAAAAAATGATTTGTATTCTATTCTCTTTATACTACAAGCCATTATACCATTACAGAGATGAGAAAACTGAGACAGTAGGCTAATAGTCTAAGGGCCTACCTCTTTAACCTATTTAAACTTCCCCTCAGTTAATCCTCTTGCCCTAATCATTTTCCTCTCTATCCCACAAAAAAATGCAAATGTGACACAACCCACAGTGATAATGATGGTAAAAGGAAATTATACATAGATCTGTAGGCACATATATACCTACACATATATACATACTCAAACATATTCAAAAGGATGCCTGAGAAGAATGGAGTGAGGCCCTGAAAGGGACAAGAAGAAGAAATGAAGAATAGTCTTGAAGAGCACTGAGGAACATACCTTTCCTCTGTCTGGGTAACAGTAAAATTAGAAATGTTTTGGGGTAGTTATTGAGAATTTTGAGGAAATGCAAGCTTAAAGAAGTTCTTAGAGAAGTATCGTGCAGAGTCGTCGGGAAGAAAAAAACAACAAAATGTTTTCTATCTGTCTATTGAGTCTTTTGGCCTGGAATAGGTTCCTCTTTTCTACTAACCCATCCTGTATCCATGTAGGATAGAGATATTTGTCTATGATGGAAATGAAATGAATGCTTTTAGAGCAAATCAGTTATGTGTGGTTGTACCGTGTTCACATAAATTCTAACAACTCTTCTCAGCTCTCACAGGACACTTTTTACAATTAAACAATTTTATGATTTTATCATGAACTTTCAGTTTGGTCAGGCTTCGTCAGGATTTCTAATGTATTTATTTTACTTTTATTCTAAATTAATGAAGACTGTTTCAAAATTAGAAGTTGCCTGGATCAGGTACCTCAAACTCAGATGACCCCAGAATCTAAGCAAATGGCCTAAGTGAATGAAGCCATCTGTGTGTGAAAAAACCTGTACGGTCATTTTGGTCTGCGTATCATTTGCCCACTTTTCATAATGGCCTGAATACAAAAAAGAATATCCCTAAGAAACGTTACCACAAAAGTGCAATGATAATGACAAAGCAACATTGGTCTTGATCTCAGAGAGATAATAAAGTGTGGGTAGGTACTGTCACAAACTGGCAAATGCATGATCCTCTAAAGCTAGTAGCTATTACCCAGTCTTACCTATTAAGTGCCATGCCTGAAGTGTAGATTCCAATACTGTCCGATGTTCTGGATTTTTAAGCAAAACGTGGTTCATACCAAAAATATCCCCCCTTCCTGTATCTATGCCCTTTGGTTTGTAACTATAACTATGGGATTGCCTATGTCCTTCTTTTGACCAACAGAATATAGTACAAGTGACAGTGATGCCAGAGCTTCTAAACCTAGAGCTTAAGTAGTCTTACATATTTCTGCATACTCTTACTTTATTTTTACCATCTGCATGAGAATACATGTTTAAGAGCCAAGGATACAGAGAAAAGACAAATTGCCCTAGCCGAAAGCCGGATGTGTGAGCCCACCAAGATTAATAAAGTCACATAGCTAAACCTCAATTCATCCTAGACACACATGTAATAAACTTACTTTTTGCATGCCACTGAAGCTTTGTGGTTGTTTGCTATGCAGCATTATCATGGTAGTAGATAACCGATACACAAATCCAGGTTCTTAGGTGAAATCTTCTGACTTTCAAAATTTGTACCTGAAAGAAGTTCTTGAAAAACTATGAGGCAGAGTTACTTGGGAAAAAAATATTTTCCATCTATTTATTCCATCTCTTGGCCTCAACTAGCTTCCCTTTTGTAACAACCCATCCTTTATCCATGTAGGATATAGATACTTCTCTATGATGAAAGTTTTTTTTTTTTTACATTAGCAACAAATTTATGGTTTTTAAAAAACACAACACAATTCAAACACAATGTTCTGTGAAGCTGATCCAGACACACACCACTCTTTGGCATTCTCTACTATAGTCTAATCCCTTCATTTTACAATGAAGTAAAAGGCATCCTAAGAGACAAAATATCTTTTCCAATATGAAGTAGTTGGACCTCAGATGTGCTAATTCACCTAATTTGGTCACTTTTTAAAAAGCATCTTAGTGTCTTCCTTTGAGTGCATGGGTATTTCCAAAATCACTCAGGTCTTCCCTCCCCGTCATTTCTGCCACTTTGTTTTTGTCCAGAGGCTAGATTCATATCAAGGATCTACACTGCATTCATCTCGACATATTTCACCTGAGCACTGTCAGCTACTATGTTCTGAGCAGGGTTTGAATTCTCTTTTTCCCAGGAAAGGTAATACTTCTAAAAACGTGCTAGAGGCCACAAACTTAGTATATTCTTTCAGCATTAAACTCACACCACCTCTCTCCACAACACAAATGAATAAATGATGCTTCTATTTTAAAATGGAATAATTTTTACACAATGCTGATTAAGGCAAAATTCCCATGAAATCTGGTTAATGCTGGTCTTGGACAAGAAAAAACCAATCTTAGGATAAGAGCAGACAGGCAAATTGTAATAAGGTATGTGTCCATTCATTTATAAAAAAGAGTTTCTCTTTTATAGAACTAGTGAAGGAGAACCCATATTGAAAGTTGTGATTATTGTTTTAGCCAGGATTCATAAAGAGACTGAACAGCTGCACACTTTATTAGATCTAATCTAAATACCTGCTCCTTGTATTTTGTGCTGGGAGATATTTATGTTATCAATTCAACTCTATACTAACCATCAGGAAGAATACTCCCTGTAGCTCTGCCGACTCAAAATAATGACTTGTAAGGGAGCCCTAATGACAGAACAAGGGGCAATTATAGACCCAGCATGAGACTTAGAATAACTGTGTGATGTATTTTGTGCACTTGATTGACCTCATGTTCAAGTTCGTTTGTGCCTCACTGTTTTAGATACGGTCTATGCCTCAGGGTATATGCCTTGTTAATTTCAATATAAGAAGACAGAACAGATTAGATCAGATGGCTCAGACAAAAAACAAAGCAAACCAGTGCTTGGCGGAAAAGTGATGGCACGTTGGAGTCTACCAGAAGGAACTATCAAATATCTTTCAGGGAAGAATGAAAAGTTAGAATAATCAATATGGAATGTTTATTCATTTCTACTCTTGGGAGAACTAAAACAATGTACATCTTCTTGTGTCTACATAATTGTGGTGGCTCCTGGGAGGACTTAAAATTTATTGTAAAATGAGAGAGGGATAGGAAGACACAGAGAACAAGAATTCAATATAAAATAAGGTTACTGTGAGATGTCCATAGATTATATTGCTTTAAAGCAAAATCATCTGGCAATCTCTTCTGTATACGTTACTTTGAAATACACTCCTGCTATGCTGTAATTCACTGAATGAGAGAGTGGGGAAGAGAGTCTTTTCCCAAGGGGTTGTTTATAAACCCAATTCTAAACATGCTTACTTAAACGGGAGGGGGCATTAAAAGAAGAGGTGCAGGAGAAGAACTGTTGTTTGTTTGTTTGTTTGTTTGTTTGTTTGTTTGTTTTATCGATGTGAGTGTTTAGCAAAAAAAAAAAAGAACAAGAAGAACAAGAAGAACAAATCCTCTTGATTTGTTGTGTACAAAATTATAGAGGGAGTTCAAGCACATAACGATATTGCAGACTGACTTGAAAACAACATAGAATAACTGGCACTTATGCAATTTCTCAGAAACATAGCTTTGATTCTAAATTGGTTGAAAAGAGGCGTTCCAAAATAGTCATTTCATCAGTCTTGGTTGTTTGTTAATAGTACCATCTAGTCAACTCCGCCTACCCTTCCAAAGTGGTTGTTAGAAAAACCTTACAAAAGCCTTGGTGAAAACTTGAAATCAATGTTTTCTAAATGATACTGGGAACCACATCTTTTCTCTTCTATTGTTAGCCATGCAATCTTTGAGAAAGTGCATAACTAATATTTGATATTGAAGGAGGAAGCTCCTAACTCAGAATACACAAATAAATTGCCAACCTAGTGAGGAATACAGACACATACTACCAAGTAATTACAAACTGGAATATGGGAATCTAGTCCATATTTATCTGGCCCAAAAAATTTAGACTGGAAATGGTTTATAACTGAAACCATAGGAATGTAAGAGCTATTATAGAAAAAAACAATACATTGATGTTTTCCACACCTATTTTTACCTCAACTGTTAGAAAAAGAGTAGGAAATGTAGGTTCAAACATCCAGTACTTTTTTAAGAGTTGATTTTCAATAGGCTGCCAAGTTTTAAAAAACAAATATCAGTAAGGTCTCTTCAAAACACTAATCAGATAAAATATACTGATTTTAAATAGCATGTAGAACGGATTTTCAGATTTCCCTGAGAAAACAGATTTCTGACTGAAAGCTCTTGATTTAGGAAAGATATTTCTTCTCCACCAAGGCAATATCCTCTGCTAACTCAGAGTAACTAATAAGATGCAGGCAATCCTAATAAAGCAAGCATAGCACATGTGACTGATTCATTAATTTTAGATCACCGCCTTTCAATTTTATTTTACCAACACTGGCACCACTATTCCCCAGATCTAAGCCAAAGAGAAAACTCTCAGAAATAAGACAGACAATGGAATTATTTTATAGTGTATGTTTTTTAAGAAATATAAATGAACTGATTTAAAGTCATTAAGTTAGAAAAATAAAGCTGTTTTCATGATATCAACAATTAAAAAGTCCAAATGCATTGTCATGTAACAGCCTTTATTTGACCTCTTTCAGCATTTCATTCAACTAAAGTTGAAGAATGCTGGATTTAAAAAATTCTGTAAGGGGTGCTGGGGTGGCTCAGTCGGTTAAGCATCCAACTTCAGCTCAGGTCATGATCTCACAGTTTGTGAGTTTGAGCCCTGCGTCAGGCTCTGTGCTGACAACCTGGAGCCTGGAGCCTGCTTCAGATTCTGTGTCTCCCTTTCTCTCTCTGCCCCTCCCCTGCTTGCACTCTATCTCTCTGTCCCTCAAAATAAATAAATGTTTAAAAAAAATTTTTTTTGAAAGTCTGTGATTTGGACCTATTTTGGCCAGAAAGCATCTATTCATCATTCATCCAGTAAGGTGATTTTCCTCTGGAAGATGCCTAGCAATTTTCACTTCCCACATTCGGGGATGTTTGTAGTTCCACCCCTGGCATGTGACTCAATTCTGGCCAATCAGATTTCCTTATTTTTCCTGGCAAGAATATTGCTTCAAAACAGATTAACTGACACAGTTAAGACCCATGAATGAGTCAAATCCTGAATATATTTTTGCTATAATTGGGAGAGTCACTGGATTTGAATCTGGCAGCCACCCTAACATTATATAGAACCTTGAGAAAGATTCCACGAAAACAGAAGACAGCTCTTTAAGATAAAGCGAAAATAAATTCTGATACATTCATTTACTATTTTATTTATTCGGCAAATATTTATGGGACATTTATAATGGACCAGGACAGTTATTGATAAGGCAGAAAATAAAATAACATATACTCTTGCCCACATGATGGATGCTTACTTTGTAGTGGGGCTAACAGTAATTAAAAAAATAATTTCAGAATGATACGAGACTTCGTAAGAAACGAAGCATAGTAAGAAAGTATGATGCAGTGGAAGTGCTATATTGTCTAATGCAAACTACTAGCTGGCAAACTACATGTCTTAGATCAGATCTGTTCTTTACATTTTTTAGGGATTGTTAAAGAGACAGAAAATATGCAACATTAGCAACATGTGGGTATAAAAGCCTAAAATATTTACTATATGGCCCTTCAAAGAAAAAGCTGCTAGCCTATGAAGTTAGTTCACTAGAACTCCTCCAGTCCCTCTACATGCCTGCCACTGAATTCTATCAAAAAGTAGAGTCTATTTTCCCATTCCTTTTACCTTGGCTGAGCTTGTAAATATTTTTGGCCAACAGAACGATGTAGAAGTAATATTCTGAGAAACTTCCAAACCTCTATCTTGAGAAGTCTTGTAGCTTTTCCTTTTACTCTTGGAAAAAAGACTCCATGTAAAGAAGCCTAGACTCTGCTGCTAGAGAGAGAGACCTTAAGAAAAGAGAGTCCCTGAACAATGAGAGACCACGTGGAGAAAAAAAAGCAACAGAGAGGAGAACTGAAGCATCATAGGTCATACTAAGGTCCCCAACCCATTAGTGAATCTATGTTTCGTCCTCTGGCCCCAGTCAAGGTACTCTGACCAATGTGAAAGGAACAGAGATAAACCATCCTCATGAAACCTTACTGAATTCCTGATTCACAGAATCATGGATGATAAAATAATTGTTGATTTAAGCTGCTAAGTTTTGGGGTACTTTGTTTTGCAGCAACTGTAAGGGAAACAAAAATTGGTACCAGAACTAGAGTGCTGCTTTGACAAAAACCTAAAACACAAAGAAATGCCTGTGGAATGAGGTGACAGATGGAGGTTTGAAGAAAGCTGAGAACTACTCATGGAGGTTTGAAAAGCATTAAAAAAATACTATTAAGGACTGGGGATATGATGACCTGTGTTACACAGAGGTGAAACATTTGGCAACACTTGTGAATCTAGCTAAGATTTTTAGACATAAGTCTGAACGTGCCAATCAGTTTCTGTTGTGTTATGAATGATCAAGTATAGCAGAGAGAAAAACTAAAGAAGAATTGCTGCATATATAAGCATAATTTAGAGGAAATATAGAGGACCCAGGATAGTTTTTCCAGTCAGAAAAATGTGCTCAGAGTAAGAAATAGCCTCCAGATGAAAATAAAACCAAGAGTGTGGCCATAAGATCCTTTGTTTAAAACTCAGAAGAATTAAAGTTATGTTTATTACACCCTTCAGTGAAATTAAGCTAAGTATAAATAAGAATCTCAAAGCATTGGCCTAAATCAACCCGGTGTGCCCAAAGTGGAGGGAAAAAAGAGTTATCAATGTGACTTTGGCACACAGAGTGAATCCCTATAAGGTATATGAAAAGTCCACAAATATTCTACGACAGCTACACAGTAGGAGTACTATTAGTTGGACTGAATGGGACTGAAATAGATGAAAATGAAAAGAGGCCCATGGGCCCTCAACTTTATGCAGATAGACAGCAGGAGGTGGGAGCTGTTAATCTACAAATATTTCTCAGTGCACAAAGCCATGTGTCAAGGAAAACAATGTGTCAAGGAAAACCCTTTTCGGGGAGCAGAAAAACTAGGTCCTACTAAAGAAACGTTCTTTTGAATAGGGAAACAGTGGCATGTGCCTAGATGGTTTTAGAATGCTTATGGACCAGCGATTGCTATGTGTCTTCCTTTCTCCCACTGCTGAATGGGAGTGTCCACTACAGTTACCCTGCTCCTGTATTGTATTTGGTGTGGAGAGAGGATATCTTGACTTTTCGTTCACAAACCTACCATCAAGAAGAACTACATTCAAAGAGTCTTTTCCTCTCCAGAGCAGATGTATATTAAAAGACATCCATGTTGGGCCTGACACTGTATTTGGATAGGGGTTGGAGGTCTTGAGGGGATGAGTATATTTTATATGTGAAACGAATGAGAAAGAATATAGCCAGAGGTGGCCTGTGGTTGCTTATCTACAGAAATCATGACCAACAATGATCTAATCCCTGTACACATGACACAACTCCCAACAAACAGGGAGTCTATTTTCTCACCACTTGAATATATGGTGATCTTATGACTTGTTCTTACCTAATTTAGAATGAAGTGAAAATGGCATTCTGGGACTTCTAATCAGCCCTTAAAGGCCTTCTAGCTTCAGCTTTCACTCTTGGAAGAAAGGTATATATAGCAAAGCCCAGTGAAGCCACATGGAAAGTAAAGATCCAAAAGATGAGACAAGAGAAGCCGAGTGGAAAAGATTCGAGGCACACCAAGGCCCCAGAGAAGTGAGGGAAGCAATATTGGTTCTGTAGCCCCAAACGATCCACCCAGCCATCACTACACAGAGCAGAAGACAAGCTACCCACTGAGTCTTACTTGACTCTGACACAGAGAACCATGAGCGATTAATAGATGTTTTAGGCCACTAAGCTTTACGGTAGTCTGTTAGGAAGTAATAGGTAAAAGACACATAGTCTATTTATACAGGGTAGCCAAAGAAGCTCACTGAAGAAGTGGCATTTAAACTGAGGTCAAAATGATATGGATAAGAAAAGCTCACTGAAGAAGTGGCATTTAAACTGAGGTCAAAATGATATGGATAAGAAAACCAAAAGATTGAAACAAACAGACAAACTATTCTAGAAACTTCATGAAGTTCACTGAAGCTGCAGTCATGTAGATAAAATGAGGAGTAGAAAGAAATGAGGTGAGTAAATAGGAAGAAACTGGAAAAATATCAGATATCATAAGACCTTTTAGTTCATAGAAAGGACTCTGAATTTTATTCTAAGCCTATGTTAGAGTTCCTGAATCAAGCATACTACTTCCAGAAACTTTAAGTTTTATAAACCAATGAATTATTTTTTCCATCTCTCTTTCTAAATTTGTTGTATTTATATCTCAAAGAGTCCTAACTAAACAATTTGATTCACTGCATCGTAACACTATTTTAAGACCTTACACTGAAATCTCAGGATAGTATTACCAACTATAAAAGGTAAGATACCTAATTTCTGCACAAAAATGAGATTCCCTGAAAGTAACAACATACTAGTGATCTCCAGTGTGTTCAGATTTGGCAGATTACTTATGAAAGTGCTTTAAGAATTTATTTTAATTAAGTTTTAAGACATACTTGTATTAGCTTCTGTGGCTACCATTAACAAATTATCACAAACTATGCTGTTTAAAACAATAAAACTTAACGCTCTGATATTCCTGGCAGCCAAAAGTCTCAAATTGCTTTGTTTTGTTGGTTGTTTGTTTGAGCTTTTTGGTGGGGACACCATTCAACCCAATAAAATAATAAAAATACGTTTTTTAAGTCAACAGAAAAGGTAAAACGCTGTGGAATGCCTGAAGCACAAGTGCAAGAAACAAGTTTGAAAATCATGACTCTAATTTCAAAGGTATATGGTACTTCATTTTGTTTTTAATGTTACAATTTCATAGGATGATTAATTTAGTTTAAGAGGGACCAAGAGTTGAAGAAATCAGCTTATACTTTAGGTATTGCATACCTGCAGGAGGAACCTACTGAAAACATCTGAAACTATTGAAAAAAATTATTCTGAGAGTCCCAATACTTCAGATGCCGACCTCTATCTCCACACACAAGAAATACTTATTTTCATCTTAGTTTCACTGGAACCATCCTCACTCCATTTACAATGTGAATTACAACTTATATTGCTACCCTCCACGCCTGAAAGTGACTCAGTAGGGAACAGAAAAGTGAATCACTGTAATACAGACAAGCTTGGTGATATCTGTGAGGCAAACAAAAAGAGCATCCTGTGAATACTTACTGTCTCCTTTTTTAGGCTGCATCCAGTTGAAGAGTTGAATCGAAAATTACTGTAGAGAAACAGAGATTAAAAATAAAACTGAAAAGCAGTACGATATGATTATGCTAATTAAAAAAACTATATTTAATAGCAACTTTCATTTCTGACTGCAAATACAAATAATAGGTCCGTACTTCCAACATAAGGAATGTTCGCATATCCTTTATGTTTGCACATTTCTAATTCTCATGTCTAAGAATACGGAGTTGTTCAGAATGATTTCTGTCCCAAGTGACAGAAAATGCAACTCAAATTGGATTTGGAGGAAAAAAGCAAAACAAAAACAAACAACAAAAAAAAGTAGTAATTTAATTTAAAAGTCTTGAGTTTTAATTATAGATAGAACCAGATCCCTGAATGACCAGGTCCCTAAATGACCTTCCTCCATATCTTAAATTTATTTTCTTATATATTGGCTTTATTCTCAAAAAAGGCTCTATTATGTATTCCTGCAAATTCTGGGTTACAGTCTTTCAGGTTCTCACTGTTAAGTATAATGTTAGCTGAACACTTCAGCAGAAGTCTTAGATTTATTGTGGTAGGAACATGTATCCAATCCTGAACCAATCACTGCAAGTGGAAAGATAAAATGCTCTGATTGGTAAGGACCAATATACATGCCAACCCTGGAAACTTCAGGAAAGTCAACCCATCACTGGTGAAATTTAGGTTTTCTCCTTTCATTTTCATTATAATGAAAATTTCATTATCATCTTATTTTCATAATTTTCATCATATTTCATTCCTATTCAAAGAATAGCCTTTCTTATGTATATCTCTGTATTGTTTTCTGATTATTTTAATAGAATAAATTTGTAGAAGTAGTAATGCTATGTTAATATATGTACATATATTTTGAGACTTTAAAATATTAATAAAATTGCTTCACAGGAAGTGGTATCAATTTCTATTTCAATGAGTAGTGTATGAATTTGTCTTCACATGTCTCAGTGTATTTTTAATATTATCACTTTTACTAATCTTTCCTACAATGGAAAATAAAATTAATTAATTCATATTTATATATCACTAAGCACATGTTTTTTGTTGAAATTGTGAATTTGCAAATACAAAAACACTTTACCTCTACATACTTCAGCAAATATCTCTTATATAACCATAAGACCATAATCATAACCAAGAAATTTAATTTTGATAATATTTAATAAAAACTCCACATTCAAATGTTTCCGATTTGCCCCAAATATCCTTTATAGCTTTAAAATAATCAAGATTTCTGTCAAAATCACACCACAAGTTATCATTACTCTTTATTTCTTCCTCTCCAAACCATATGACTTTTCTTTTCCTTGTATTGCATTAGCTAGGATTTCCAGCTTGTCATGGAAAAGAACTGATAGGAGGAAACAGTCAAGAGAAAGCTTCTAGTTTCTCACTGTTAAGTATGATGTTAGGTGTAGGTTTTTACAGATGTTCTTTATCAAGTTGAGGAAGTTACCCTCTACACCTAGTTTACTAAGAGTTTTTATCATGAATGGATGGTGGATTTTGTCAAATGCTTTCTCTGTATCTGTTCATATGATCATATGATTTTTCTTCTTCAGCATGTTGATGGGACAGATTACATTAAACTGATTTATGAATGCTGAACCAGCCTTGCATATCTAAGAAAAAACTCACTTGGTCTTGATGTATAGATTTCTTTTTATATGTTGTTGAATTTCTGTTTACAGATTGCTCAATTTATTGATATTTTGTTGAGGATTCTTGCATTTATGTTCATGAGAGATATTGCTCTGTAATTCCCTTTCTTGTAAAGTCTTTATATGGTTTGGGTATTAGAGTAACGCTGGCCTCATTGAATGAGTTAGGCAGTATGTTCTCTGCTTCTATCTTCTGAAAGAGATTGTAGAGAATTGGTAAGATTTCTGCCTTAAAAATTAGTAGAACAGTGAGCCAGTCTGGCCCTCAGGCCATTTTGGAAAGTTATTCATTATTGACTCAATTTCTTTTATATATTAGAGAGAGAGACAGACAGACAGAAAGAGAGAGAGAGAGAGAGAATTATTCACATTGTCTATTTCTTCTTGTGTGAGTTTTGGCAGATTGTATTTTAAGGAATTGGTCCATTTCATCTATGTTACTGAATTTGTAGGAAGAAAGTCATTCATTATATTCCTTTAGTATCCTATCAATGACTTTAAGATCTTTAGTAATTATATTATTTTAATACAATGTATTTAATTACTATTAAATTAAATTTAATTTCTTTTTTTTTCTAATATTAGTAATTTGTACTATTTCTTATTTTATTTCAATTATTAGTAATTTATGCTATTTCTTTTCTTAGTTAACCTCACTAGAAGCTTATAAATTTTATTAATCTTTTCAAAGAAACAGATTTTGGTTTTGTTAATTTTCTAAACAACTTTCTGCTTTTAATTTCATTGATCTATGCTCAAATTTTTATTATGTCTTTTCTTCTGCTTTCTGTTGATTTAATTTGATATTCTTTTTCTAGTTTCCAAAGGTGGAGGCTTGGATTAATGATTCTTGATCTTTCATCTTTTCAATATATGCATTCGATGCTCTAAATTTCAGTCCAAGTATTACTTTAACTACACCCCACAAATTTTGATGTTGTATTTCATTGTTTCAAAATATATTTTTTTATGTTCACTTGAGACTTCTCTTTGACCTATGTCTTAAAAGTGTTTTGTTTCATTTCCAGTGTTTTGAGATTTTCCAGCTATCTTTCTGTTATTGATTTCTATTTCAATTCTACTGCAGTCTGAAAAGACACATACATTTTCTACTTTTTAAAATTTAAGGTGTGCTTTATGACACTAAATGTGGTCTTTCTTGGTTAATGTTCCATATGAGCTTGAGAAGAATGTGTAGTCTGCTGCTGATGGATGAAATACTCAATACGTGTCGATTATATTCAGTTACTTATGATATTGTTGAGTTCAACTATGTCCTTACTGATTTTCTGCTTGCTGGACCTGTCCATTTCTGATTGAAGGATGTTAAAGTCTCCAAATATAATCGTGGTTTCATCTACTTTTCCTTACAGTCATCTCGGTTTTTGCCTCATTTTGACACTCTATTGTTACGTGCAAACACATTAAGAACTGTTATGTCTTCTTGGAGAATTACCCCATTATCATCATGTAATGCCTATCTTTATCCCTGATAAATTTCTTTGTTCAGAAGTCTTCTCTGTCTGAAAATAAGATAGCTACTCTCTCTTTCTTTCAATCAAAGTTAGCATGGTATATGTATCTTTCTCCATCCATTTACTTCGAATCTATTTGTGTATTGATTTTTAAAGTGAATTTATTTTATATGACACATATTTGCTTCTTGCACACACAAAAAAATCTTTTTTTTTATTTACTCTGACATTCTGTCCTGTATTTATCTTTTTATTGAAGTGTAATTTACAGTCCTGTATTTATTTTTTATTGTAGTGTAATTAATTTACAGTGTTGTATTAGTTTTGTATATATAATATAATGGTTCAACATTCCTATACATTACTCAATGCTCATCATGATAAATGTACTCTTAACTCTCTTTATTACACCCACTTCTCCTCCGGAAACTACCAGTTTTGCTCTCTGTATTTAAAAGTTTGTGGGGGCTTTTTGTTCCTTTCTTTCTTTGTTTTGTTTCTTAAATTACACATGAGTGAAACCATATGGTATCTATCTTTCTCTGAGTTATGTCACCTAGCATTATACCTTCTAGATGCATCCATGTTTTTGCAAAGGGCATGACTTGTCACAGACTATGAGTCTGAGCTCTCTCTTGTCCAGCAAGAGAGTAGACTCAGAAGTGAATACAGGAGAGGCTAATGTCCCGGGGAGAGACAAGGGCCCTGAACAGGGATTTCGTCACTGTTTTTATTAAGTTCACAAGATATTACCCACGTGGTGAATGTGAAAACAAGATCTTATACATGTAAACATGGAGAAAACAATCAAACAGTAATCATTAACTTGTGCGTGTAAGAAGCAAAGGGTCTTGGGGGGGCACAAGTGGAGTTTGTGATCAAAGTACAATAGTATACTGGCATCAGATAGAAAGTAATTTGCTACAAGTTATATAACAAGTTACTCATGATCCCATTACAATACCTTGCTAGATAACCTCACGTGCCCTCACCCCGTGATGGCAGCTTTCACACTAAGCCTTTTTTCTAACCCATTTATGTAAGTAGAACCTATTTCCCCACAAGGATTCATTCTTCTTATGGCTGAATATTTCGGTGTGTGTGTGTGTGCGTGTGTGTACACACACCATATCTTCTTTATCCATTCATCTACTAATGGACAGTTGGGTTGCCTCCACGTCTTAGTTATTATTCTAAGTAATGCTGTGGTAAACAGAGTGGTGCATATACCTTTTTGAATTAGTAAACATACAGAACTGGAATTACTGGATTATATGATAATTCCATTTTTAATCTTTTTAAGGAAGCCCATGCTATTTTCCAGAGTGGCTGCACCAATCTGCACTCCCATCAACAGTGCACAATGATTCCTTCTTACCCCCACATCCTTACCACTGCTTGTTATTTCTTGTCATTTTGTATCTAGCCATTCTACAGGTATAAAGTGATACTCTGAAATTCTATGGCTTTTAATCCATGCATTCAGATGTTCAAAGTGATTATTGGTATAGTTTGATTAACATTTATCATATTTGCTACTGTTTTCTATTCATTGTCCTTGTTCTTTGTTCCTATTTTCTGCCTTTTGTCATTTTAACAGAGCATTTTATAGGATTCCATTTTCTCTCCTTGTTAGCATAGCAATTATACTCTTTTTTTACTTTTTTAAGAGTTTCCTCTAGAGTTTGCAATACACATTTACAACAAATCCAAGTCCATTTTCAAATAACACTATACCTCTTCACAAGTTAGTGTAAGTACTTCATAACAACAAATGATCTTAATTCTTCCCTCCCACTATCCCTTGTATCATTGCTGTTGTTCACTTTACTTATATATAAGCACACATAAGTAGATAATCCAATACAATATTGCTATTAATACTTTGACAAATTATCTAGTAGATCAATTAAAAATAAGAAAAATAAGGAGGGGCCAAGATGACAGATAAGCATAGAAGTTTTTCTTGTGTCTCTCACCCCTGAAATACAGCCAGATCAGCCCTAAACCACCTTGGAAACCTAGATAACTGATTTGAAGATTAACACAACAATCTGTACAACCTGAACCACAGAACTTGACAGGGTACATGCACAGAGGTGAACTGTGAGAGAAAGAAGCTGCAGAGGGCAGGGAGCTGCTTTTGCTTGTAGAGAGAGGAGGGAGATGGGAAGAGTATAGGAAAAGCAGCCCCTCGCCCTGAAAGGAGCTTGAGAAAGAGGAAGAGTGGGAAGAGCCGCAAGAAACTGAACAAAAAAAGTGATAAAGGGAAAGGAGAGGGTTTAAATTCCATTAAGACTATAAACGGGGCGCACATAGTCTGAAACTCTGCAGCTTAATACTAGCAGTGCTCTGGTGGGAAGGGCAAATCCCCAGGAGCGAGAGCAAGATCCGAGGGGTCCTCAGGTCACAAGGGGAGAGGCGGTTCCCCTGCTGGGAGGACATTTGGTAGAGGCTGTGGGGCCTCTGCACAGCCAGAGGTCCCAGCTGACCCCAGAGAGCAGCCACATTCACTGGTGCTGGAACAAGGACATTAACGGTGAAGCCTGGTGCCAGATGTGTGTTGTGATTTACCATAATCCCTTAAACGCTGCCACTACATGATCATGCGAACTTTTTCTGGGGAGGGCTGGTGCCCGGGTGCAGCCTCTGGGCATCTGCAGCAACATGGTTGCGAGAATGTTCCTAGAGGATTAAGAGAGAACCCAGCCATTGCTTGGTGAGATTCTCCCTCAGAGGGTCTAAACTGGTCAAAGCTGCAGTCCCTCTGAAGTGAAGGGTTGGTCAAGAAACAGCCTGAGACAGAACTTAGGAGGGAGGTGCCACCTGGCATCCTGATGGCTTGGTCACAGACAGTGTAGAAGCAGCGAGTGGATGGAAGCCAAAAACAAAGGAGGGGTGCTTGTTTGCCAGTCAGGGAGAGCACAGAGATCTGATACTAGAGACTGGCTAGCTGGGAGATGCCACTGTCACCCCTCTCGCCCATGCGCATACATGCCTACATGTGCCACAACGATCCACCTCGGTAAGCTAAGCAGCACCATATAGTGGAGAACGGAGCCATTACACTAAGCCCTGGCCAACCAGGCCAACTGTGCTTTTCAGGAACAAAAGTCTCTCTTCCTGTTTAGTCTACAGACAATAAAGCAATTCATAGTTTGACATCCAGGGGAAACTGTATGTAATTTCAATCATATTTCATTCTGTTTGGTGTTGCATCTATTCCATTTTTCTTTTTATTTTCTTATTATTGAATACAGAAAGATAAAAAAATTATTTTTATTTTCCATTTCTATAAATAGATTTTTATTTAAATTTTTTCTATTATGTTTTGTACATTTTGTACATTTTTTAAATTCTATTTTACATTCATCATTTCATTTTATTCTATTTTATTGTATTCATTTCTTTCAAATATTAAAACGCTTTCCTTTTTTTTCTTTTCTTTCCCTTTTTTCTCTAATCCATCAAGTTTCTTTCAACAACTAGACCAAAACACACACAGGATTTAGCATACTGTATTTGATTTTACTATATTGTTTTTAAGTTTTTAATTTTTATGTTTTTTATTTCTTAATTCCTTCTCTTCCTTCGAAATGAAGAAATGAAGGAATTCACTCCAAAAGAAAGATCAGAAAGAAATTAGAGCCAGCGACATAATCAACACAGATACAAGCAAGATATCTGAACTAGAATTTGGAATCACAATAATAAAAATACTAGCTGGGGTTGAAAATAGCATAGAATTCCTTTCTGAGGAGAAAAAAAGTAAAATTTAGTCAGGAAGAAATTAAAAGTACTATAACTGAGATGCAATCTCTAATGGATGCCACAGGGGCAAAATAGATGAAGCAGAGCAGCAAAAAAGGAATACTGAGGACAAACTAATGGAAATGAATATAGCAGAAAAAAAAGCGAGACTAAGTCAAAAGAGCATGATACAAGAATTAGAGAACAAAATAAAGACTGTAACAAGAGATGAAGAAGGGTATTATATTAATTTACGGGTCCATCCACTAAGAAGATCTAACAATTATAAATATTTATACTCCAAATGCAAAAGCACACAAATATATACATCAATTAATCAGAAACATACAGATAATATTATTGATAATAATACCATAGTAGTAGGGGACTTCAACACCCCATTTACAGCAATGGACAGATCATCTAAACAGAAAATCAACAAGGAAACAATGGCTTTGAATGACACACTGGACCAGATGGACTTAACAGATATATTCAGAACATTTCATCCTAAAGCAGCAGAATACATATTCTTCTTGAGTGCACATGGAACATTCTCCAGAATAGATCACACGCTGAGACACAAATAAGCCCACAAGAAGTACAAAAAGATCACGATCATACTGTGCATATTTTCAGACCACAATGCACTGAAACTTGAAATCAACCACAAGGAAAAATTTGGAAAGGCAACAAATACTTGGAAACTAAAGACATCCTACTAAAGAATGAATGGGCTAACCAAGAGGTTAAAGAGGAAATTAAAAAGTACATGGAAGTCAATGAGAATGATAAGACCACAGCCCTAAAACCTCTGGGACGCAACAAAGGTGGTCCTAAGGGGAAAGTACACTGCAATCCAGGCCTTCCTAAAGAAGGAAGACAGGTCTCAGATACACAACCTAACCTTACATCCTAATAACCTGGAAAAAGAATAGCAAATGAAACCCAAACCAGCAGAAGACGGAAACTAATAAAGATTAGGGCAGAAATCAAGGCTACCAAAACCAAAAAAAAAACAAACAACAACAACAAAAAGAATAGAACAGATCAATGAAACCAGGAACTGATTCTTTGAAAGAATTAACAAAACTGACAAACCCCTAGCCAGTTTGATCAAAAAGAAAAAGGACCCAAATAAATAAAATCAAGAATAAAAGAGGGGAGATCACAACGAGCACTGCAGAAATACAAACAATAATAGAATATTATGAGCAATTATATGCCAATAAATTGGGCAATCTGGAAGAAATGGACAAATTCCTAGAAACGTATAAACTACCAAAACTGAAACCAGTAGAAATAGAAAATTTGAACAGACCCATAACCAGTAAAGAAATCAAATTAGTAATCAAAAATCTCCCAAAAAAACTAGAGTCCAGTGCCAGATGGCTTTCCAGGGGAATTCTACTAAACATTTAAAGAAGAGTTAACACCTATTATCTTGAAGCTGTTCCAAAAAATACAAATGGAAGGAAAACTTCCAAACTCATTTTATGAAGCCAGCATTACTTTAATTCCAAAACCAAAGACCCCATTGAAAAGGAGAACTACAGACCAATTTCTCTGATGAACATGGATGCAACAGGTCCAACAATACATTCAAAGAATTATTCACCACGACCAAGTGGCATTTATACCTGGGATGCAGGGCTGATTCGATATTTGCAAAATAATCAATGTGATCCATCATGTCAATAAAAGAAAGGACAAGAACCACACGATTCTCTCAATAGATGCAGAAAAAGCATTTCACGAAATACTGCATCCTTTCTTGATAAAAACCCTCAAGAAAGTAGGGATAGAAGGATCATACCTCAAGATCATAAAAGCCATATATGAAAAACCCACTGCTAATTTCATCCTCAATGGGGAAAAACTGAGCACTCTCCCCCTAAGGTCAGGAATACGACAGGGATGT
The DNA here is from genome assembly GCA_030068075.1 of Paguma larvata. Taxonomy (NCBI): domain Eukaryota; kingdom Metazoa; phylum Chordata; class Mammalia; order Carnivora; family Viverridae; genus Paguma; species Paguma larvata. The sequence goes on along the minus strand of CM057826.1, from coordinate 52,162,034 downwards.
CCACTTTTGCCACTGTTATTCAACATAGTATTGGAAATCTTAGCCTTAGCAATCAGACAACACAAAGGAATATAAGGAATCCAAATCAGCAAGGAGGAAGTCAAACTAACTCTTTGCAGATGACATGATACTCTATAAGGAAAACCCAAAATATTCCACCAAAAAACTGCTAAAACTGATCCATGAAATCATCAAAATCGCAGGATATAAAATCAACACACAGAAATTGGTTGCATTCCTATACACCAGTAATGAAGCAACAGAAAGAATTCAAGGAATCAATCCCATTTACAACTGCACTGGAAACCATAAATACCTAAGAATAAACCTAACCAAAGAGGTGAAAAACATATACACTGAACACTATAGAAAGCTTATGAAAGAAACAAAGAAGACACAAAAAAATGGAAAAATATTCCATGCAAATGGATTAGAAGAACAAATATTGTTAAAATGTTGATACAACCCAAAGCAATCTATACATTCAATGCAATCCCTATCAAAATAACACCAGCATTCTTCACAGAGCTAGAACAAACAATCCTAGAATTTGTAAAGAACCGCAAAAGACCGCAAATAATGAAAGCAATCCAGAAAAAGAAACCAAAGCAGGAGGCATCACAATCCTGGACTTCAAGCTGTATTACAAAGCTGTAATCATCAAGACAGTATGGTACAATGACAGGCACTTAGATCAGTGGAACAGAATAGAAAATCCAGATAAGGACCCACAAATGTATGGCCAACTAATCTTTGACAAAGCAGGAAAGAATAGCCAATGGAATAAAGATAGTCTCTTCAGCAAATGGTGCTGGGAAAACTGGACAGTGACATGCTGAAAAATGATCCTGGACCACTTTCTTACACCATACACAAAAAACTCAAAATGGATGAAAGACCTAAATGTAAGACAGGAAGCCATCAAAATCCTCAAGGACAAAGCAAACAAAACCGTCTTTGACCTCGGCTGCAGCAACTTCTCCAATGGCAAGGGAAACCAAAGCAAAAATGAACTACTGGGACCTATCAAAATAAAAACTTCTGCACAGCAAAACAAACTAGCAGCAAAACTAAAAGGCAACCAATGAAATGGGAAAAGATATCTGCAAATGACATATCAGATAAAGGGTTATTATCCAAAATCTATAAAGACCTTATCAGACTTAACACCCATGAAACAAACAATCTAGTGAAAAAATGGGCAAAATACTTGAATAGACACTTCTCCAAAGAAGACATTTAGATGGCTAACAGACACAAGAAAAAAAATACTCAACATCCCTCTTCATCAGCAGAATACAAATTAAAACCACAGTAAGATACTACTGCACACCAGTCAGAATGGCTAACATTAAAACTCAGGCAACAACAGATGTTGGCTAGGATGTGGAGAAAAAGGATCTCTTTTGCACTGCTGGTGGGAATGCAAACTGATGCAGCCACTCTGGAAAACAGTATGGAGGTTCCTCAAAAAGTTAAAAATAGAACTACCCTATGATCCAGCAATTGCACTACTAGGTATTTATCCAAGGGATACCAGTGTGCTGTTTTGAGGGGGCAAATGCACCCCAAAGTTTACAGCAGCACTCTTGACAATAGACAAAGTATGGAAAGAGCCCAAATGACCATTGACAGATGAATGGATAAAGAAGTGGTATATATATACAATGGAGTATTACTCAGCATTCAAAAAGAATGAACTTTTGCCATTTGCAACAACGTGGATGGAACCAGAGGGTATTATGTAAGTGAAATTAGTCAGCCACAGAAAGACAAATATCATACGACTTCGCTCATATGAGGAATTTAAGATACAAAACAAATGAACATAAGGGAAGAGAAGCAAAAATAACATAAAAACAGGGAAGGAACAAAACATAAGAGACTCTTAAATACAGAGAACAGAGGGTTGCTAGAGGGGTTGTGGTAGGGGGACTGGCTAAATGGGTAAGAAGCATGAAGGAAGACACTTGTTGGGATGAGCACTGGGTGTTACACATAGAAGAGGAATCACTGGAATGTACTCCTGAAATCAGTAGTGCACTCTATGCTAATTTTGATGTAAATTAAATAACTGATTGATTAATTTAAAAAAAGAATAAGAAAAATAAAAGCTGCATTTTACCTTCATTTATTCTCTCTCTGATGCCTCTTCCTTTCCTTATGTAGACTGGAGTTTCTGACCTGTATCACTTGCCGTCTCTTTAATAAATACTTCTTGCAAAGCAAGTCTACTGAAAACCACTCCCTCAACTGTTATTTGCCTGAAAATCTTCATGTCACTTGTGCTTTCGTGGGATAATTCTTCAGGTCACAGAATTCTAGATTAATGTTTCTCCCCCCACTAAGTACTAAATACTTCACACCACTCTCTTCTGGCTTACATACTCTCTGAGAAGTTGGATATAATTCTTGCTTTTCATTGTAAATACAGAGTTCCCTCCTCTCCCAGCTTTTTCAAGATTTTTTTTATCTGTGATTTTCTGCAGTTTGAAAACAATACATTTTTTGACATTTGTCCTGATGGTGCCTTGAGCTTCCTGGATAGGTGGTTTGGTGTTTAACATTAATTTGGAGGTAATCCTATCATTATCACTCTAAATGTTGCTTTTGTTCCTTTCTTGTTTCTTCTCCTTCTGGTATTCCAATTTTGTGTATGCTGTAACTTTTGTAGCTTTAGTGCAATTCTTAAATATTATTCTTTAAAAATAATTTTCTATTTGCTTTCAGTTTTGAAAGTTTCTACTGTTATTTGCTCTAGCTCAGAGACTCATTCCTCAATCATATCTAGTCTATTAATGAACTCATTTAAAAAAGTCTTAATTTCTATTGCAGTGTTGTTTATCTCTGGCATTTATTCTTCATTCTCCCTTAAAATTTCTCTCTAAATAAAAACTTAAAAAAAAGAATTTCTAGCACTGCTAACATTGCCCATCTGGTCTTGTGTGGCATCTACCTTATCTTGTTATAGCCCTGCGTATATTAGTTATAGCCGTTTTTAATTCTGAATCTGATAATTCCAACATCCCTGCCATATCTGAGTCTGGTTCTGATGCTTGCTCTGTCTCTACAAACTGTTGTTGTTTGTCTTTTAGTGTATCTTGTAAATTTAGTGTATCTTGATAGCTGGACATAATGGATTGGCTAAAAGGAAGTGCTGTAAACATGACTTTAGCAATGTCCTGGCAATGGAGGAGGGGAAGTAGAAGCCTTCTATACTCCTGTTAGATCCCTGACTTTTATTTTGCTTGTGTCTCTAGACTGTGAACTTCTCAAGTGCTTCTCAGTATTTTTCACCCTACTTAGGTGGACCGGATAGCTAGAGCAGGCTAGAGTTGATCATTTCCTTTGCCCCAAGTTGGTTAGATTCTGAAGAAAAACCCAATCGTTTATTGCTCTTGAGGACAAGTCTTGTTAAGAAGAAAGGACTACTTCTTTACAGCTTGTGGCAATTTATTTTTTCTCTTTTTCTTCAGATCATATTTACATGATTATAGTATTAATATTTTTGTATTTACAATATTGGTACCTTATTGTTGGTAATAACCCAATGTTTAACTTATAATTTCATAATTAATTTAGTTACTTTGAAGGAGATTTTGATACCATGAACTGAAGATTTTTTTTATTTTAAATATTTTTTTAATATTTATTTATTTTTGAGAGAGAGAGAGAGACAGAGCATGAGTGGGGGAGGGGCACAGACAGAGAGGGAGACACAGAATCTGAAACAGGCTCCAGGCTCTGAGCTGTCAGCACAGAGCCTGACACGGGGCTTGAACTCGGGAACAGTGAGATCATGACCTGAGCCGAAGTCGGACACTTAACCGACTGAGCCACCCAGGTGCCCCTGAAGATTATTCACAGGTAAAAAAATAAACAGCAGGAACCAAAAAGGGAAAATAAAGGTCCTGGTTCCCTGAAAATGTTCTTTATGCTTATGTAATGAGATTAAAAAACAAACTTTAAATATGAGTGTGATTTTTTTGGTATAATTATTTTTAAACACAAACACATACATACACACACACTTTTCTTCATTTCCCCCTTGGGGGGACATGCACATAGTTGTCGTAACAGTTCATGATAATTCATCAATGTTGAATTGCTATGAATTTCATTTATACAATTATTACTCTTAATGCAAAATAATAAATAGAAAGTAACTTTATATGTATACAATTGTAGAAGACAAATCACAGAGTTGATTAAATCAAAGGTAAATTTGACCAGTCATGTACTCTGTAAGAAGTAACTGTGGTGGTATACGCAGGCAAAGACTAAAGATCATCAATTAGAATTCTTATAAAGAGGGTGAGGAACAATAAGCTACATTAAAAGGCTTCTTACATTCAATATCACTGACACGGCTGTAAGTTACAGAAATGATAGAGTACAACAGAAACCATCACGGACAAAGGAAGTCCTGAGTTGGGGTCATTAGTGTTAAATAAATATTCAACACTCACTTTTCACAATACTGAAATGCTGGCAGGCTGAATCCCAAAGGCCTCCACGGACCTAACTCTCACAGAAACGTAGTTTTGAATTAACAAACTACTGGAGCTCAGTAAAAGCACCTTCGTCCTCAGGCCCTGGGGCTACACGAGGAAAAGGGGGAGATATTCTGAAATGTAAAGTATTGTTCCTGTTCTCATACCACCCAACAAAGAAAAATGTAAAAATCACACTGTATCCTCTATAAGCCAACGAACTATGTGCACTTCACAAATATTTACTGAGCTCCTAATAAATGTCAGGTGTAATTTCCAAATGTGGTTTAAAGACTGAATTATTGGCTCACTGTAATCTCCAAGATCTTAGAATGATTCTCGGATAACTCTCATTACAAGACATTAGGTTGACCACAGGGAAAGAAGGAAAGGGAAAAAGGCAGCTTTGGCTCTTGAGGCAAGTCTTCTCTAAATAACCAGAATCCCAGTGTATTGTACTGAATCAGAAAGACTATGACATCTGAAATTAAGCAGACTCGAATATGTCTTGACACCCATCTATGGCACTGTGGACTTTGTGGTTAACTTGCTGAATTTCTTTGAGCTTGAGTATAATCATCCATAACTGGGTAATCACTACAACTTCACAGGTTTGCTTAGAGCACTCTTAACCTAAATTTTGGGGAGATTTCTTCATTGACCTGAAATTATGTAGAAAAAGAAATTTGCATATGTATTATTTTGCATGGTTAGCTATAACATTAGTCTTATCAGTATACCACTGTCAAGCAGTGCCATAAACTAGTATATTTAATCTTGTATATTTTGAAATTTTATTTTATTTATATATATTTAATTTATTTTATTTATATATATATATACGATACATATATATACATGTATATATATATACATACACACACACACACACACACACACACATATGGTAATTCACCATCTATTCCTCTACTTTCAGAAAAGAAAAAGACCATAAATTTACTCTCACTATGCTTTCAAAAAAGTCCACGTATCTCTGAGTTTCTGACTATCCGTTATGGATCTGGAGCACAGGATTTCCAGGAAGCATCTTGCTTTACCTCAGTACCCAAGAGATTATTTTCACTATGTCTAAAATACCTTATCCAGTAAAGATGAGAGGGAAAAGAAACTTTTCCATTTAATTGCTTCTTTGATTTGTATCAGCTGCCTTAGCTTTGTTGCTGATGCCAAGCATACTTAGAAGAGTTGGAAGGTGAGAGAGAACAGAAGAGTAGCTTCTGTGTGGCTTACAAATGCAAAGCAAAGCATCTTTATTGATATTCTGTTTAAAGAGTTCACTGAGGTGCGGCTCACAGTTGTCGAATGGAATGGAAAACAGAAATCCCTTTGAAAATAAGAGATAGAATTCAAGGTCAGTCTCCCACAAGCCAGTATTCCCTCTACCCTCACCTTTTTGGAAATGGTAAATCATTTATCTGGGTTTGTTCACTGCATGCTGATGGTATCATACCTTATCACTGCCTAAAAGAACACTTCACTAGCATATTTTAAAAACAACAATTTATCTTCTCTTGTCCCCTAAGCTAATTTGAACCCCAAAAGTCTCACTGGAGAAAAAAAAACTCGTAACTTGCATTGCTTCTGACAAAAGTTAAAACTTTCTTAGATCTGTCATTCAAAGTTAATTAATAGTAGATACATCTATAGTAGACACATTTTCTCTCAGATGGGCCCAGTGTATCTACTCCAATGACAAATTTTGGAAAATATTCATAGCATTTAAGACAATGGAGAATTCTTCTATTATTCCTTTGTGGATGACAATATGTTTCTGGTCATCTTTTTGGCACTTCTTTTTTCTGGATCTCTCAAGAGAGAAAATATTGGCACTGAGTCGCTGAGAACATCATTCTACCACAGCACAAGATACCTAAGCTAGAAGTACTCAAACTTTAGCTCCACCCAAATTTCAAGAGGTCTGGGCTGGGACCCAAGAATATGTATTTCTAAGTTTGCCAAGTGATGCTTATGCTGCTGGTCTGGGGGCCGCACTATGACAGTCATTGGCTTCAGCCATAGCAAGATAAATTCATTATCATCAGTATTAGGACTTTAAACTATTAGATCACTGCTGGTCAAGGGAGTTCTAAAATCCTGTGTACTGTAAAAATGCTGAATAAAGACAGCGAAATCTGTATCAGATCTATGACAAAATCAGTTCAGCAGGCATGATATTTTGAGACTATTAAAATACAGGTGTGCCACAAAATGTAACATTGTATTTTCTGCCAATGGACACATAAGATACAAATTATGTTCAGCCATGCAAAAATAAATTACATTTTCCCTGCACACCTACGTTATGTGGCATAAAACATTATTAAAAGGTAAACTGAGGCACATTAAATTTTTTTTCAAGAGTTTCTTTGAGCATACACGGATTTTTCAAATTGGGCAGCACCAAACGAAAGGTGGTTAAGAGCATTCCACTGAAAGCAGCTAGGAGAACGGGTTTTATAAAGAAGATATGGACACAAAACAAGAAAATTATTTGACTGGACATAGCTTAAGTAGTTGTCTTATTTGGGAGAGTGTAGTTGGCTGTTTGTGATTGGTTGTTTTAAAGTTTCATTTTCTCAGACATCAGTGCATTGACTCTGGCTTAGGTTCTGGTTTACACAGCTAGGCTACCAAGGCATCAGAGCCATCCCAATCTAGTGGCCTCCTTGTTAAATTACTTTTAACAACATTACAACTGTTTTATTCATTTTTAGGGGCCAAATATTTACTGGTGCTTTCTTGTTGATGGCTGTGCCAAATTTAATTTGTGTGTAAATTTTTATTTGTTTTGTCAAATCTTGATCCAGATATAAATTTTACATTACCTACACCTTGAATATTGATATTATTGGATAATTTTGAATGTTCCTCTGACAATAGGGACCAGAGTATTTCAAAGAATATATAAGAAACATGAAACTTCATGCCAGGGCCAGAATACAAACGACAACAAAAAGAACTCATGTTTATGGAAAACAGAAGTGCTCCATATCACTGGTGTGCATGAGCAAGCCACACAGGCAGTAAATGGTTTTCCTCCAAAAGGAACTGTCCTAAAGAACAACCAAGAAAAGAGAATGATTCTTCACGGGTGTTTCTATAAATTTTGTGTATTTTTGAGAGAGAGAGCAGGTGGAAGAGGGGCAGAGAGAGAGAATCCCAAGCAGGCTCTGAGCCATCAGCGCAGAGCCCGATGTGGGGCTCGAGCTCACAAACTGTGAGACCATGACCTGAGCCAAAATCAAGAGATGGATTCTTAACCGACTGAGCCACACAGGTGCCCCTGATTCCTTAGGATATTTAAATTACAATCATGACAAAAAGAAGTGATGAATATATCTTCTACAGTTATACTTTAATATTTTGAGTCTTCTAAGCTTCCCTCTCCCCCAAATCTAGTATTATTCAAAAGTCCCTGAAGAATGCAGAGAAAACAAGAACTATAGACCTATAATTGAATTGCTTGATTTATTTAAACAAAACAAGAAGACTAAAGGAGCTATTCTTCAACTTTAGTGAGTATAGCTTGTGAAAAATAAAGATCCTTGCACTTTACTCCCAAAGAATTTGATAGATTGAGTGGGTCCGGGAATCTGTATTTATAAATGATTATGACAAGGACCAAGATGGAAAACTCTGAAATCAAGGGTAATCCTTTGGAGCATTCTTTCCTCTTCTATGCCTTGTGTTTTACTCTGCTACAGATCATTTCCCTGCCCCGAATTGCCCACAAGGACTCACTGATAATCACAACTTTAATTAGCTATGTCACTGAAACTAAATGTTACATTCTAATAAACCTTGTATACATTTTGTACACATTCTACCAATGCAAATGACTAAACGTCAACTTCTTATTGAATATTCCCTTTAAAAATAAGACATATAAAGACATAAACAGTTCAAAATGTCCCTTGCTTTGAAAACCTTGGCATTATGCTAAAGTTTAACATTGTAAACATTGTAAATACTATGGCTCAGGAACCCCTTAATCCTGAGAAAACCAGGACAGCTGGTAACCCCACCAATTAACCTGTAATGGAATGTTCATGTTTCATTCCCAGATGCCTATATATATAGTAGCTGAAGCAATGAAAACAAACCAGAAAGAAAATAAAACAAAAACAAAAACAACAAAAACAAAATAAAACAAACAAAAAATCCACCTTTAATCTAGAGGTGTTTTCTTCTTTTTCAGTTGCACTCTTGTTCCTATTCTGCTGATACTCTTCACATATTTTTCAGAACAAGAAACAAAACATCAAGTAGGCACCGAATCCATAAATGACTTAAGGGCAAATACAGCATCATATTCAACTTTTTATCCCCACTGTCTAATCTAGTGCCTGACACTTTGAAAGATATTCAATAAAGTTTTGGCGAATAAAAGAAGTCGAACTTCAAAATACTGTTTTCTATATGCAAGAGAGAAGTCGTTTACTTCTGTGAATATGCTCAGAGGCAGGTGTCCTCACCCCCAAGTACCAACGAATGTATGGTGCCATTTGCAAACTAGGCTTGCTCCTCCAAAAGCTTTTCAGAAAGTAGTGGATCTCAAATTTATCCATCAGAAGAATTGCTGAAGTGCCGGAGAAGACATCTGTTATCTGTTGTTAGGTTTGCTTTAGGGAAATAAAGAAATGCATATATTTGCACAACCAAAGACCAAGACATTCATCCCAGGTCTTTTAATGTCCATCAATAAAGATGCAAGGAAAGTCAGAATAAGTTCAGTTGCATTTCTCCTGATTCCTAGCGACAGCTGGGTGGCATCTGATAGCCATTGGACAGTGGAAACGTTTCTTCCCATGAAAGAGAAAATTATAGACCAAATATCAAACTAGGACACCAAGGTGAACACTCAAAAGCTTCCCAGAGATTTTTCAATCAAGAGACTTGGGAAGAAATTCTGATTCTTATTTGAAACACGTATCATAAAATCAGCAAAAATTAAAAACTCATAAATCAGTAAATCTGCTATCACCATTTCACATCAACTGAAATTATGAAGATTCCCAAATATCCCAGAGACAGAGTGTATGTATGTATGTGAGTGTGTGTGTGTGTGTATGTGTGTGTGTACATGCATCTGACCAGGTGTGCTTAGGTCTGAGAAGAAAATATAACAGGACTCTGAAGAACATATAGATCTCACATAAAGAACAAGTGACTTGGTAGCTGGCAGTTCACACTTGTATAGCTAATTTGAAAACTCTGTATATAACTCTTCTATCCAAATCTTAATCTTTACCTTTGCACCAATCACTTTACACATTTTTTTACACATTTCAGTCACCCATTAACAATAAAAAGCCCTTGAAAAAACAACCTTTGACCTATAACCTTTCAACATGCTCTTTAAACATTCCTTTGTCCCTGACCACGCCACTCATACTTTCCCATTACCTCTACCTGAAACATCAAGTTCAAGGATTTTCCTCTCCCCTCCTACCTATGCTCCATTATCTTGATGCCTTTCCTTTAGCATCGTAGCTCCTCTTACTCTGACAAACAGACTGATGAAGGACAGGAGCACATGGCTTTTACAAAGTCTTTTCACTTAGGCAGTATAGGATGATGTGGCCCAGTCAAATTCTTCCAAAGAATTCAATAGGCACTGAGAATATTTGTTATTTCTTCCATTTCAAACTCTGTCTCTCTGGGGTTTCTGTGCTGACAGCTGACTTTGACAGTATGTTCCATTCTGATGTCACCCCAGGCATATAATAGTTAGGTCGAAGCTTTAACAAGAGTACTTCAATCCAGATGAAGAGGAAGCACATAGGTAATAAAATTGTGGGTGTGGTCACCATAGCCTAAGATGGTGGAGCCATTTATTTTTAAACCCAAACAATTATTTTAATAATGACTTCTACCATTAAGAGCTTTGCATTTGTTTTGTTTTATTTTGCTTGGGAGAGGAGAATTTTTTAATTTTGTTTGGTTTTGCTTTGCTTTTAGCTTTAGCACTTGTTTTGTGATTTCCTTGGAGGAGACTAACATGACCCACCAGAATTGCTCCATAGATTATTTCTTAAGTTTCCCTTGCAACATACGCAATTTGACCTCTCTTGAGCATTCTCAAGGTGAATAGTTTAGGTTTAATAAATAAATAAGGCTTATATATACCCTGCAAAAGACACTGTACTTGTACATATTAGATATTTAACGGTAGGTCAATAAATTTTTATTGTTAGAATGATAAAATCATCACAGAATAAGAAACAATCTTACTTGTAACACAGCTTATATAGGTTATAGGCTTGTGTGAGTCATGAATTTTTATAGATTTAGGCATGAAACCTTTTATGGTTTCACACAGACTGGTTTAGTAAAACAGAAAATGTCAGATCACATAAAGAAGTGATTGCCATGGATGAAAGGGGATACAGAATTTTGGAATCTGCATGTTCAGTCCTCACCACTCCCCCCTCACTCCTGCAAAAATTCAAGTTTATTCACTCTGGGTCAAGATGAAAAGTGACAAAGACTCCTTGACCAAACTCTATTCAGGTTCCTCTAAGCTCTTTTTGAGTAGGTCATGCCCTTGGGCCTATTGTTAATAGTCCAATTTTAGTAAAAATCCTGTCACAGCAGATTAGCCAGAATCTTCCAACCTTGATACATGATCACTCTTCTCATCCCCTCCCTTCCCTCAGATGATGTCTGATCACCCTAGCTTGTCTAACAGCAAGAGTCCTACTAGGTTGGTTTAGCAAGAATCTCTCCTTAACCTTGATGGTTCCTCTTAGTAATTTTCCACCCTGCTTATTGGCTATACATCCCCCTTTCTCCTTGTTATATTCAGAATGGAACTCAACCTCTATCCCCAATTGCGAAACCCTTGCAGTATTCCTTATATCTACTGCAACAGTCCTTAATAAAGTCTGCCTTTCTGTTCTTTAACAAGTTCCACAAATAATTATTTCTCTAACCTAAGATATTCTAAAGATATTTTAGGAGGCAAGAATTCTTTTCTTAACTTGATGCTACATCAAACTGTGGAGTTGGTTTATCTGTGAAAAGATATATGCCAATCTCCTTGGGTGTACTTTTGTTGTTTCACGAGAAAATGTGGTTCTGATAAACGGACCTAGAAGAAGACAGCGCCTTCTCGCTGCAACAGGCCTACTGAGGAAATGCTAGACAAACAAAAGTCACTGCAGCAAACTTACTCAAAGGCAGAAAAGATGAAAGTTTATGATCTCAAGAATAGAGAAGTCTCTCTTGCCATGCAGTATTTGGGGTGGTCATTAGTATTTGTGTTATTATGTGCAAATGAGGCTGCTTTGGAAAACAAGAGCTGTTACTGGAAGGTTCCAGTGACATCTCTGTTACCATCTTATCTAATTAGACACAAAAGGGTTTTGAAAAGATATTTTAGCTATTTTATTCTCTTTCACACATGATCCATGACAGAATTATGCGGGTTAGGAGGTTGAAAGATTTATAGGTTTGGGAGATGAGAGTTAGGATTTGGGAAAGGATTTTTTTTTGTTTGTTTCATTTTGTTTTAAGTCACATCAAAAAGTGGTGGATCACTATTGAGTTCATAAGTTACTGTTTTATATTATACTCAAATTATATGGGGGAGTGCATAGGGAGGAAGTCTTCATTTAATATCAAATAATATATGGATTTCAAAAGTGAGATTTAGATCTCAAAAGCTGGAGTCAACTCTTGTGGATGGGTGAGGCTAAAGCTGAGATCACTAAAGATACAGCATTCAGTCCTTGGCTTTCCCACTGTCTATCACTATTCTGAGTTGCTAGGTATAGAGTAAAAGAGTATTTATCCTGTGCATGTTTTGCACATTTATTTTTCCCTCTATCCCCCTCTTAGCAAAAAGAAGTGTTGATTAAATTCATTACCGGTCCTTACCAAAGCCAATATTCAGAGGCAAGATTGCTGATTTATCATAGGCTAAGCTTCTTCTAATATTTTCCCATCTCAACTGTTTTATAATATATAATGGTAATTTCACTGGCTCTTCTGGGTCATTTTAGGGAGGGAGAAAGGAAGGAAAATAGATGTTAGGAAATATTCACATATACTATAAATTTCATTGTAGAGTGACAATGTTCACATATTTGAAATACATATGCATATATATGTAAATATATATATATACGTGCACGCACACATATATTACATATACACACACAAGCATGTATGTGTGTCCCATTCAAAAATCATGAAACATGGGGGAATTAAAATATGTTATAAAAAGTCTTTTATATCACAAAATATTTTTATGCATTATAACTTTTAAATGGTCTTTTTGCTGATTTTTTTCAAGACTTTTATTTCATAAGTCCTCTATAATCTCTCTTTCATTAGGGAAAATAAAATAAGTCCTGGTCCTTGATCTATTGAGTAGAAAACTATACACATACAAAATATCTGAAGAACAATAAAACAAGTTCAAGTTTCTATGATACAAAGCTCAGAAGTGTGCCTAATTTTATTCCATAATGATCCCCCACTTTGTCAAAGTCATTATACAAAAGGATTTGACTTGGCTGTCTAGAGAGCAGTCCAAGTAAGAGACACCACATATACAAGAGACAGAAGCGGGCAGAAGTAAGGGTGCACATTGCAATATACTATTGTATAGTACAGAAGCGGTATAATGAAGGAGCAGACGCCTGGTGAGAATTAGTAAGAGAGAAAGCTCAGAAGGAAGGAGAATGGATATATCTATATATTAAACAAATTAAAACTAAAAATTAGGTTGAAATTTTCTCATAAATTTCTACCCGATTTAGAAGAATGCATATCGGTTTGTCATTTGTTTGTAGAATTTACCATTTCCAATCGTGATTTTGTTTTTCTGTCTTCATTTAGCTAAATCTTTGCTGGGCACCCCCAAACCAGAGAGTGTCGTATATTCTTTTTTCTTTGTTTTAATTGTTTAACTGACAACTGACAGAATGCTCTCATTTCTAAGGAAATGAAAGAGCCAAGTTGTCCATTCTTGCTCTGATTTCACAGTCAAAAGCAGCTGGAGTTTATACAAAGGTTCATTCAGACAGTTCAGACCCAAATGGAGCAGGTTATTTTCTTTTCCACTTCTGGTGGTGAAAGACCTGGTGCCAGGTTATCATTTCCAGAAAACATCTATGCCAGAAAAACCTGCAGATAGAGACTTTTTTTTCCTTTCTGAATTGTTAGCTGGTCTCGCGGCACATTTTGAATGTAACCTTTTTAATCCCTGCATTTGCAATTAGAGATTAAAATTCCATTCCAAGCGCCATTCAGCAGATGGCAAAGCATGAAAAAACTGAAGGTAGTTTAAAATTGTATTTATACAGAACACCAGATGAATTTGCCAGGCTGTTTCTTCCTGAGTTTATATATTCACTTGTGAAAATTGATTGTTTAAGATGTAGATTTCATTTGCAGGGATTTAGCATTTTTATAGGAATTTAAAGCATCAATTAATCCATCTCTTTTGTTCAGCACAGTTGCTTTAAATATGGAAGTAAAATCTATATTTAAAACAACTGCTTCTTAAGAAGATTAAGTCACCTGTATATGGTCACCAAGGTGGGTTCAGAAAGGTCACACAATAATAAAATAGGCCACTGAACCAATGCATCTATTAAGTGGAAACCCCAATATATCTTAGGCCATGTAGGCAGTTTGATTCTTAATAAGATATTTTCCTTTAGGATCCTCCAAGAGCTTTTTAAAAAATCCTCATAGCTTTTAAATGTTTACTGACATACAACCGATTCAGAAAAGTGCACAAATCATAAAAGTATAGCTTAAGGAATTTTTTTACAAAATGAGCATACCCATGTGAACACCTCCCAGAACAAGAAATTAAAAACTACTCCCACCCCAGAAGCCACCCTTGTGCTCCTTCCCAAGTTATTTCCTCTCCTAACAACCACTCTTCTAATTCTAGCACCAAAGATTTCACTATATCTTACTGAAATTCACATAAGTAGACACACACAATATTTACTAATTTGTGTCCGGCTTCATTCACACAACATTTTATTTAAGATTCATCCATTCTATGCATGCAGGGATATTTGTTCACTGTCACTGCTGTACGTATGTATTTTATAAATATTCCACAATTTATCCATTTTACTATTAATGAGCTTTTGGGATTTTTCTAGTTTGGAAGGATCACAAATAGCTGGTCTATGTTTGTCTGTAATATGTGGGTGAACACATGTATACACGTCCAAAAGAACTAGACCTACCTGTGGAATTGGTTGCACTTCTCGACAGCACTGAACATTGTTGGTCTTTTTCATGTTAGCCATCTGGTGAGTATATAGTGGCTTTGTTTTGTAATTTATATTGCACCTCCCTGATAACTAATTGAGTACACTTCCATCTTTCTTAGTCATTTGAACAGTGTTTATTGAAGTCATCGGGCCATTGCTGATTCATGTTTTTCAAAAAATTTCCAGTGGGTGCAAATCTCTTATGCGATAAACGTCTTACAAATGATTTCTATCCTGTGGTTTATTTTACCACTCTCTTGGGTCCTTAATAGGTTCTTCATTTTGAAAAATTCAATCAGCAATAATTTTTTTCTGTATGCTTAGTGCTTTTTATGTTTTGTTTTATTAATCATTGCCTCTCTTAAGTTCACAAAGTGAATCATGCTATATTCTAGTATCTCTATTGTTTTAACTTTTAAATTGAGTCAACGGTCCAAAGTTATCTTTGTACATTGTGTCAATAGGGATTAAAGTTATTATTTTCCATTTAAATATGCCATTAATCCAGTGCCTTTTATTGGAAAGACCATCCTTACCCCTTACTTTCAATACACTGCAGTGACATCTTCACAAATCAATTGATCCTATATATGTGTCTCTATTTCTGGACTCTATCTGTCTTTATCTTTATACTTTGTCAATAGTATTCCATTTATTGTGTAGCTTTGTAAGTCTCAATATTTGGTGGAATAAGTCCTACAATTGTGTTCTCATTCAATAATTCCTTGACTATTTTGATCCTCTGCCTTTCTAGATAATTATTTATGAATTCCATAAGAAAGTACAACCTACAGGGATTTTGGCCAAAATTACATTGCAAATAGATTATTTTGGCCAAAATTAACATCTTTGCAATATTGGTTTTCACCCCATTATTATGCTATATCCATCTATTTATTGTTGATGACTCTAATTTCTCTAAATAACATTTTGTTATTTTCTGTGTAAATATACATAATTTAATAGGCTGATTCCTAGTTATTGGCTTTGTTTTGCTATTATGTATGCTATAGCTTCAAAATTTTATTTTCTGATTGTTTACCGTTGACATTTAAAAGTGTGTATGTGTGTGAGAGAGAGAGAGAGAGATGGATTTGATTTCAGAAAATTTGCTAAGCCTACTTATTAATTCTAATGGTTTGCCAGTAGACTTTTTTGGATATTCCAAGTATACAGTCATATTTGTAAATAATGACTTTTTCCTTTATTTCAGAAATTGATGCCTTTTATTTCCTTTTCTTTCATTATTGCTATTGGCTAGAACTTTCAATAAAATGTTCTTAAAAAGTGGTCACTGGGGATATTTTTGTTTTATTCTCTAAGGAGAAAATAGTTCGATAATTCATTCTAAATTAAGACATTTACTATAGGCTTTTTTATATTCTATAAAATTGTGTTATTTCCCTTTTTGTCCATTTACTTATGTTGAGATTTTATCATGCATTTGTATTCACATTTATCACATGCTATTTTTTGTATTTATTGTGATAATCACACATTAGTTTTCTCTTTAACTCAATGTGATGAAGATCAGTGATTATTTTTGAAATATTACCTCTTGTATTCTTGAATTAAATACTATTTCATTACACTAGGTAATACCTTATATATTACATATTTTTGGTTTTCTAACATTTTTGTAGCATTTTTCATTTATGTCACATAATAAGGTTTGGTCCATAATTTTGCCCCTGACAAGTTTTGATACCATGACTATGCTAGTTTTATAAGATGAGTTGAGAAAAATTCTTTTTCTATCCTATGGATAAGGATGGCATTCTCTTTCTTAGATATTTTGGAAGAATTTACTAGTGAAAATCTATATATCTAATGCTCTCTTTTATAAAATTTTAGTATTAATTTATGCATGTATTTATTTTTGTAGTTTCATTATTTTCCTTTGATGTCAAAACAATTAAAAACATCTATTTCTTCTTGTATCATTTTTGATAATTGTGTTTTTAGAGGCTTTACCCATTTCACATAAATTATAAGATGTACTGTTAAAGCTTTTTGTTTTAGTTTGCTTTTAAGTAAGCTCTATGCCCAAGTGTGGGGGTTGGAACTCATAACCCCAAGATCAAGATTTGCATCCTCTACTGGCTGAGCCAGGCAGGCATTCTTAAAGTTATTTTATTTTATTTTTTAGAATGTATTTCTTATATTTTGATATCTATAGGCTCTAAAGTGCTTTAATTTTTTTTACTGCTGACACCGACAATTTGTGCTTCTTTTTATTTTTTTAATTAATTTTTTTAACACTCATCTATTCTTTGAGAGAGACGGACAGAGTGTGAGCAGGAGAGAAGCAGAGAGAGGGAGACACAGAATCTGAAGCAGGATCCAGACTCTGAGCTGTCAGCACAGAACCCAACGCGAGGCTCAAACTCATGGAACATGAGATCATGACCTGAGCTGAAGTCAGTCACACAACCAAGACACCGAGGTGTCCCTGTGCTGTGTTTTTTGATTAAAGGTATTTTAATTACATTAGTTTTCAAAATAGATGACTTTGGCTTTTCTGACTTTTCCCTATACAAATTTATTGTTTTATTACTTTTTCTCATCTATCATTTCCTTTCATTTCTTTTAGTTTATTTTCTACTTTCTTTAATCATTTTTAATTAGATAATAAAATTATTCTTTTCAACTTCTTTTTCTCTTCTAATATATACATTTAGGACTACATATTTTCCTAAAAGTAGGGCTACAGCTGTATCTCACATACTTTCATAAGTAGTATTTTTTATCACTTACTATGAGATATTTTCTAAATTTTATTTTAATTTCTTCATTGACCCATGGATTATTTAGAAGATAGCAAGTTTTCAAAGATGTTTGTTATTGATACCACTAATTTCAGTCTAGTCGAGAACATACTCTGTTTATGTAATTATGATCTTTGGAACTTGTAAAGATTTGCTTTAGAAACCAACATATGGTCTGTACAGTTGAAATGAATGAACCCTGTAGTTGTTGGTATAGTGTTCTATAGATATCAATTATATCATGTCATGCAATGATAAAATTTTATATATTTCTACTAATTTTCTATTGTATGTGTGGAAAGAGGTTTGTCACAATCTTCACTATTGCATGTGAAGTAGACTACTTTTTAATGCTTTTCTTTATTTATGTTATTGTATACACCAAAAGAGAATTGTTATATTTTTCTACTAGATTGATCTTTTTGTATTTATAAAATGTCTGCAGATCGAGCAATTTTTTTTATGGTCTACTTTTTCTGATGTTGTAGAATTATGACAGCATTCATGGAAAACCATGACATGGTTTTCCTTTGCTGTTTTATTCTAATACTTTTATTTCAGTATTTCTCTGTGCTTATATTTCTGCTACATCTCTTATAAATAATATACAGTCAGGGCTTGCTCTTTATCTAGACTGACAATGTTTTTACTTGGGTCATTTAGTCCACCTATATTTAATGTGACTGTTAATGTGTTTGGGTTTATTTTATTTCCTTATTTTTTTAAGCTTATTTATTTATTTTGAGAGGGAGTGAGAGAGCATGTGCAAGTGGGGGAGGGACAGAGGGAGAGAAAGGGTGAGAGAGAATCCCAAGCAGGTTCTAAGCTCAGAGTGGAGCCTGACACATGACCCCAAGATCACCACTGGAGCCGATATCAACAGATGGACACTTAACAGACTGAGGCACCCAGGTGCCCCTACTCCCTTATACTTTGTTTTGCAATGGCCCTGTTTTTTTTTTTTATGTTCTTTTTTTTTCTTCTTTCCTGTATTCTTGTAAAGTAACCAACAATATTTTATTCCATTTTCATCCACAATTACCTTTATGTTATACTTTATTTTATTATTTTTAAAAAGTTACCTTAAAGAAAATAAAACAAATGAGCAAAGGGAAAAAAGTGAGAGAGATGGGGTGGGGCAAACCAAGAAACAGACTCTTAACTATAAACTGATGGTTAGCAGACCGGAGGTAGGTGAGGGAATGGGAAACAGGTGACAGGGATTAAGGAATGCATTTGTTGTGATGAACAGTGGGTGTTATATGGAAGTGCTGAATCACTACTTTATATACCTGAAACTAGTATTACACTGTATGTTAACTTAACAGAAATCTAAATAAAAAGTTTTTAAAAATTACCTTAAAGATTATACTACCATTCTGACCTATTAAATTCTACTATAAGTTAGTACTTTTGCCACTACCAGGGCAATGCAAGAATATTAGAACTCTAAATCCATTTAGTCCTCTCCAGTCTTTTATGTAATTGTCATCTATTTTTATTTCAATTATATTTATTGTTTTATACTCAATATAAATTTAGACTTATCCACATGTTTACTTTTATTGCTCTTTACTTACTGAATTTTCACACTTTTATAGAGATTATTTTGCTTCTCCTTAAACAACTCCCCTAAAATTTTCTTTTACTGTAAGTCTTCCAACAATAAATTCCTTTTCTTTTCCTGATAATATTTTTCTTGCTCCTTTCCTTCCATATTTTTATTTAAATTCCAGTTAGTTAACACACAGTGTAATGAATATTAGCTGCAGGTGTAGAATTTAGTGATTCATCACTTATATACAACACCCAGTACCCATCACAAGTGCCCTCCTTAATACCTATCATGCATTTAACCTATTCTCCCCTCCCCCACCACTTTGTGAAACTAAGCAAAAACCAGGGGGAGGGGAAGAGGGGAAAGGAAAAAAAGACACAGAGAGGGAGGGAGATAAAACATAAGAGACTCTCAAAGACTAAGAAAAGACTGAGGGTAAGGGGGATGAGGGAGGGGGGAGAGGGCGTGATGGGCATTAAAAAGGGCACATGTTGGGATGAACACTGGGTGTTATATGTAAACCAATTTGAAAATAAACTATTATAATAAAAAAAAATTACAATGCAAAAAAAATAAAATAAAATTTTTATCACTGCTTTCTACCATTTAAAAAAAAAAAAAGAGAAAAAAAAAGAAAAAAAAATAAAAGAGTCTGTTTTCTGGTTTGCCTCTCTTTTTTTTCCCCTATGTTCATCTGTTTTGCTTCTTAAGTTTTCTCCACTTTTGATTTTTTTTTAATTTAAAATACTTTATTTTCAAATTGGTTTACATAAAACACCCAGTGTTCATCCCAACATGTGCCCTTTTTAATGCCCGTCCCCCCCTCCCCCCTCCCTCATCCCCCCTCACCCTCAGTTTGTTCTTAGTCTTTGAGAGTCTCTTATGTTTTATCTCCCTCCCTCTCTGTGTCTTTTTTTTTCTTTCCCCTCTTCCCCTCCCCCTGGTTTTTGCTTAGTCTCACCAAGTCCACCTATTCGTGGAAACATATGGTATCTGTCTTTTTCTGACTGACTTATTTCACTTAACATAATACCCTCCAGTTCCATTCATGTTGCTACGCATGGCCAGATTTCATTTTTTCTCATTGCCACATAGTAGTCCATTGTATATATGTACCACATCTTCTTTATCCACTCGTCAGTTGATGGGCACTTAGTTTCTTTCCATGTTTTGGCTATTGTCGAAAGTGCTGCTATGAACATTGGGGTACACGTGCTCCTATGCATCAGCAATCCTGTGTCTCTTGGGTAGATTCCTAGCAGGACTGGGAGAATTGGACAGCAACTTGCAAAAGAATGAAACTAGACCACTTTCTTACACCACTCACAAAAATAAATTTTAAATGGATAAAAGATCTGAATGTGAGACAGGAAACCGTCAAAATACTAGAGGAAAAAGCAGGGAAAAGCCTCTTTGACCTAAGACGCACCAATTTCTTACTTGACACGTCTCCAAAGGCAAGGGAATTAAAAGCAAAGATGAACTATTGGGACTTCATCAAGATAAAAAGCTTCTGCACAGCAAAAGAAACAACCACTTTTGATTTTTAAGAGTAGAAGTTATTTCCTTTCATTACTTTAAAGATATTATCTTAATGTCTTCTGGCTTCCATCACCTATGCTAAATACCTATTCATCACTCTTACTGTTATAACTTTGGAATTTTATCCTATTTTTAAGATTTTTTTAAATATTTGATTAGACTATAATGAACCCAGATATGTGTATGTATATGTGTGTTTGGTTTTTATTTTGAAAATTTATACTGCCGAGAAGTTAAGAAAAAAAACTTCCTAAATCTGCACTGATATATCTCATCAGATTTGGAAAAACCATGGCCATTCTACCTCTAAAGACTGCTTGTAACGTATTCAATTCTCTCTTCTTCTTTTAGAATTCTACACATCTGTTAGACCTTTTTGTACTATCCCCTGTGTCTAGAATGTTCTCTTTTCCCTACTAGTTTCTATCTGAACATTTTCAATTCATCTGTCTGTAGCAAACAGTTTTATTTTCTGCTTTTAAACCTACTGGGTTTATAACTGTCACTTTATTTTTTTTTTAATTCTAAAATTTCCGTTTGATTCTTCATTATTGATTCTAACATGTCATTCTCCACATTCTTAGTTATTTTCTTGAACATAACAACGAGCAATTTTAAAGTCTTGAACTCCAAATTTCTGTACTATCTATCAGGATTCTGATAGAATCTATCAGGATTCTGATAGAAACTCTGCTTAGATTTTTTAGCCTCCATTCCTTTATCCTTGGCATTTTAGCCTTCTGCACTACTCAGAATAAGTCTCCATTAGAAAAGAACTACAGAATGGCAGGTCCATTGGGTTGCTATTTTCTTCTCTCTAGAAACTTGGCCTCTCAAGTGCTGACTTCCTTTATAGGCCTGAACTCCATCTGTTATCAACTCAACCCCAGAAGACATGAAAACGGTGTGAGCCACTGCGCTTTACCCATACCACTTATAAACCAGAGAACATTTTTAAGAAGTGGAAGAGAATGTCGGGCTTACCTCACCCTTTTCTACAGCTCTGTGAGCCTCAAGTCCTGGATGTTTTGGTTGCTTTAAAATGTCTTTTGCAATTTTTACTCCACTTTTATGACTATTCTCCATAATCAATTGGTCACATACAAGTTATTCTATCACAGGCAAAGGCAGAAATCTTCTATCTCAGACTTTTGAAAAACTTCAAAATTTGAAACTGTAAGACAGACTATAGGAGAATAATCAGTGTATCTCTGGTCACTTCTCATAATTGAAAAAATTAATATACAGATTCAAATATAAGCTGAAAGCCTGTTAATTGCAAACAGGTAATCAATAAGGGCACGGAGGAAGGAACTATAGGACGTGGAATAAAATACCTATTTTTAAACCCCAGTAATAAGATTTAATAGCTCTAATACCAGAGTCACATAAACTTCCTGACTATTGGTTTTCCTCCATATATAAGAATACAAATTAATGAAATTAAATGATGTTTTAAGATGAAAATCATTTGTAAGATGAAATGCAAGATACAAAAAAAATTCAGAAAATTTCAGGTACTTTTGTATGAAAAGGATCAGAATTTGATATATAATCATCTGCTCCACATTTAAGAGCAACCTCTATGTGGGTTCTTAGAAGTTATTTTTCAAAGGATTTTTACTTTCTCAAAACATACCTGACTAAAATAGGATGCATGAAAAGGAAAATGGAAAAATTAATAGACTATGACAAGTAAAGAGATTAAACTAAGAATTAAAAAAAAGTACCCCCCCACACACACACACAAAGCCCAAGTACAGATGGCTTCACTGGTGACTCTACAAAACACTTAAAGACTCTAAAAGACACCACAAGAAAACCATGGACCATTATCTCTTATGCATACAGACATAAAAATCTTCAACAGAATACTAGCATACCAAATCTAACAATATAGGAAAAAAGATTATACACAAAGGCCAATTAGAATTTATCTCAGGAATGCAAGGTTGGTTTTATATGGAAAAATCTACTGATGTAAAAGACCATATCAACAGATACAATTTAAAAATCTATTAATGTAATAGACCATATCAACAGATACAAAACCATATATCAATACTAAATTGCATAAAAAGCATTTGACAAAATCCAACACCATTTCACAATTAAAAAAAATATCTAGGCACAGAAGGAAACTCCTCAAGAGAATAAAGATCACCTATGAAAAATCACAACTAACATCCACTTAATTTTGAAAAACTGGATGCCTTCCTCTAAAGATCAAGAACAAGAAAGAATGTCTACTCTCTTTACTTTTACTAAACATTGTGCTGGGAGATTTAGCCAGGGCATTAGGACAAGTAAATAAAATAAAAAGATATCTAAATTAGAAAAAAAGGAAATAAAATTATCTATTCACAGATGACAATATCTTGCACATAGAAAGTTATAAGTAATTTACTATTAGAAAAGAAATTAGTTCAGCAAAGTTGCAGGATACAAAATCAATATAAAAAAACAATCATATTCCTGTTATCTGGCAATAAACAATATAAACATAAAGCTAACAAAACAATTCCACTTACAATACCATCAAAGTGAATAAAGGGCTGTTTAGAAATAAATGTAACAAAAGAAGTATAATATTCATATCCTAAAAACCACAATACACTGCTCGAGGAAATTAAAGAGACTCTAAATGAATGAAATGACATCTCACAGTCATGGTCAGAAGGCTTAATGTTGTTAAGACAGCAAGATTCTCCAAATTGATTTACAGATTCAATGTAATTTCTATAGAACCTCAACTAGCTTCTTTGCAGAAATGAACAAGTTGATACTAAAAACTATATAGAGACTTAAAGAACTCAGAATAGCCAAAACAATCTTGAAAACAAAGTTAGAGGATTCATACTTCTGATTGTAAAAATTACTACAATTATAATGAAGGCAACATTGTCCTGGCACAGGATAGACATAGAAAAGAAAAGAATAGAAGTGAGTGTCCAGAAATAAGCTCTGGATTTGGCAGAGGTTCACAGGCATGAAACCAAGCACAAGCAACAAAAGTAAGAACAGATAAACTAAACTTCACCAAAGCTGAAAGCATCTGTGCTTCAATAGACACGAGGAGGAAAGTGAAAAAACACAACTCAAAGAATGGGAGGAAATATTTACAAATCATGTATTTAACAAGGTACTTGTATCTAGAACACATAAAGAACTCCTACAACTCAAAACAAAAATATATATAGCCCAATAACAAAATAGGTGAAGGATTAAATAAACATTTCTCCAAAGAAAATGACCAACGAGCCCATAAAAAGAAGCTCAATGTCACTAGTTATTAGGGAAATGCAAATCAAAACCACAATAACATACCACCTTAACCCACTAATATGGCTAGAATCAAAAAGTCAGATAATAGGAGTTTATAAGGATGTAGGAGAAACTTACAATGCTTGTGGGAATTTAAAATGGTGCAGCTCCTTTGAAAAACAATTCAGCAATTCCTCAAAAATTTAAACATACAATTATTATTTTACCAGGAAATTCTACCCCTGGGTTTATACCAAAGAGAAACACATACATCCACGGAAAAACTTATTCCCAAATGCAGCACTATTTGTAATATCCAAAATGTGAAAACCATCTAAGCGTTCATTAATGTGTGGCCTACGTGAATAAACAAAATGTGGTACATCCATGAAATGAAATATTATTCAACAATAAAAAGGAATAAAACACTGCTTCAAAACGGAATACTGGTGAAAATGTTCTGCTAAATAAAAGAACACGGTCACAGAAAATTATGCATTATTTGATCCCACTTTTATGAAATGTACAGAATAGGCAAATCTATAAAGACAGAAATAGTGACTGTGAAGGTATCAAGGGAAGTGTGGAGATTGGAGGCTGATAGCTAGGCATAGGGTTTCTTTTGGGGACAATTTCAATGATCCAAAAAATTACGGTGATGCTTGCATCACTCTGTGAATATACTAGACACCACCGAACTACACAGTGTAAATGGGTAAATTGTATGGTATGTCAGTTACCTCTTACTAAAGTCACTACCCAACCCCAACCCCCCCAAAAAAGGGTATACATATATATATATATTCAGCATTGGCATTTGGTACTATAAGGATTTAAAATATATTAATTCCTGGTTTTCACAAACATAATAAGATCTATAGAAAGAAGATACAGATATATATTTTTAAATTAAACATCACACCAACAAATACACATTTGCCTCATTTTTAGACTCTAAATTTCAGTGGCTTTTAAAATGTTTACATGTATAAAAGTAGGATACATCTTAAAATAAGGTATAATTTGATGTAGGCTACTACTCCTCATAACAACTATTAGTCACCCTTCCTCAGTAACTTAGAATCAAATAAAATATAATGGAAAACAAATTGTATCCCACATGTCAAAGTGCATTACAAATTCATGCAAGAAGTCTCATACTACTGAAATCTGAAATGGTCACAGAAGCCTTTATCAATATTTGGACTCAAAGAAATCTTTGAAGAATGGGCAATGTGAAGATTATGAGAAAAAGCAAGAAAAAAAACTTTCAGGCACTTTTTATGGAATTTCTGCAGATGCCTTATCCTTTCATTTCCTTTGTTTCTACTTCTATGCTCTTGCTTTTAAACATGCCAACACATACATATCTGTTGCATATAATCATCCCAATAGAGAGTGAGGTTCATGACTTTTTTTTAATACGTCACACATACTACCAATACAAGTACTTTACACCATTCAAGAAAAAAATAGATAAAAATAAAGCATTTTTTAAATAAAAGATGAGGTATTAACAATGATTCTCTGATAGTCTACTGTCTTACTCATATGAAAGCAACTACTGTGTTTAAAGGAAATCTGAATTCATATGATGATTTTACATTTTACATAATTTACTTTATCTTCCTCAAATATTGTATCACCAGCTACAACTAACTAATCCCACAAAACAACACAGGATAAGCCCAGGCATTATTTCCTTTAAAAATCAGACAAATACTGGGGTGCTCAGGTGGCTCAATTAGTTAAGCATCTGGTTCTTGATTTCATTCAGGTAATGATATCAGGGTTCTTGAGATTGAGACCTGAGTCAGACTCCAAACCAACCACAGGAAGCTTGCTTGGAATTCTCTTTCTCTCTCTCTCTCTCTCTCTCTCTCTCTCTCCCCCTCCCATCTCTCTCAAAATAAATAAACTAAAACTAATAATAATAATGCTGTAATTATTAAGAACTTAGGCTGGTCTCAAAGCCAAAACTTTGTCATTACTACCTGTAAGACTTTGTGCATGTTCCCTAATTTCTGAGTCTCAATTTTCTCATCTTAAAGTGAGAATAATCATATCATGTTGCTATGGAAAAATGGATTTTTTTTCATGGTCCTCATATGAACTGAATATAAGAACTACCCAAATAGAAAACTATTAAAGCAGAGCTGAGGCAGACATCAGCAAAGTGGATTTATGTAGTTGAAGAAAACCAAAGAAAGCTTCAAATCTACTTTCTGCTTCCAGATAAGAATATAGGTTTGCTATTATTAAGTTTGGTTTCAGAATCAGGAATGTCCCATTATTGTAAAGATTCCCTTAAAATACAATATAGATATTGTTTGTGCAACTTTCTAAATAGTGACACAAAAATGATGGTGGCACAGCAAAGATGATACTCTCTGGTCCAGCAAAATCCTTCTTGTCAGTACATCTGGGTGATCTCTGAGTGAAAGCTAGCTAAGATGTGCTGAAACTGGTCCTGCTGTCTCTCAGCATCCGCCTCACTTACACAAAGACTTTGCATCCTTGATGAATTAACTCAGGATCACAATCTAACCTACAGAGGATGTTTGTGTAAGTGCCGGTCTTCCCAGGATCCATAACCTCATAGGCTGTTGTGCACACATAAACATATAATGCATTTAAAATGCTTAGCAGGATGCCTGTTACAGAGCATCCCTAAATAAGCACTAGTTAAGACCATGATGAAGGTGATAACATTGATTATGAAATGAAAAGATGCATCGGTGATGCATTCTACTCTAGCGGATGACCAATTAGATGGGGGGATGCTTCTTCAACTCTCAAAAAGCTAGAGAAAGAATAGGGATTTTAATTAATTTAATCTTGCTTCTCCTCATTTTAAAGTAAGATAATTAAAGGCAATATAGTGGTCCAGAGAGTCTATCTTGGAACACTTTTTCCTCTGTCTTTAAAAACTGAGTGATGGATATTAAATCAAGCTGGACTCTTACATCCCAAAAGTGGTAATTTTTGTGATTCAGAACAAGGATATGTTCAATATTTAATATAACAGTGGTTCACTCATTTAGTGGACAATGCTACAAGATCATGCAGAAGACACAGATATAAAATCTAAAGGCCCATCAGAGTGAAAGTAATACATTAGGGATGAATTACTGCAGGCCTCTGCCTCTGTCTCCTCTTACACTAACATTCTGCCATTTCTAGCTCTGTGGCCTCAAGCAAAATACTCTCTCTCTGTCCCATTACACTCGTGAAATGGGGAAAGTAGAAGCTACCTCATAAGTTGTGTGGGATTATGATTATCATTTCACCTTTATAAGCATTATCAAAATGTCTTAATTTAAAAAGATGTAAGAAAAGGAAGTCGAGATTATTCAGAAGCCATGACACTGTACCTATATTCTTTTGTAGCTTAATCTATAAAATAGCCCTCAACTCTTCCTATATTTCAGATACATCAAAATATTAATTTCTACTTAATTATACCCTAATATTCATTCATTCTCGAACATTAGTTAAGCACCTTCTATCTTTTAGAACTCTGAAATACAACAATGAAACAACATGGACTCTGTTCTCATGGAATTTACAATCTGATAAAAAGCCATTATTATACCATTACTGACTTTGCTCCATTAATCTAAACATAATTCTTTACTACCGTACTGAATAGATTAAGGAAACAACTTCCAAAACACTGAAAAATCTGGATCTATCTGCCCTACTTCTCTTGGCACAATTTTTTTAACCTTGAATATAGTACTTAAAACACTGGGTCACAGAGAACAGTTAGTTGTATAAATGGTAAATTCCATTATGAAAAGGATGGTGTTTTTTATACAGGGTCTTATGTCTGTTTATCCAACAGCACTACCAAGCTATATCTATCACCAGACATTATATATAAATAAATATATACACACATAATAATAACTATATTTCTTTGGCATTTTCTATTTTCAAAATACTTTCTCACACATCTCTTCTTTTAATCTCACAGCTAACTTCTAAAATGTATCAATATGAAAGAAAAGAAGACTTCTTTAATGAGTTGCCAAAAGATAGAGCTAGGAGTCTAAAATAAAAGACTTCCAACTCCACTTCCAGGGATCTTTCTACTATGATACCAAGACGTTTTAAGATATATCCTACAATTTGTCAATTTTCAGATGGGCTTGAAAGAAACACGTAAGCAAGTTGGAAGTTAGAAATGAGAAAGAGAAAGAAAGATTTACTACCTTCCTAAAAAAGGATAAAAAGCTATTGTTAGCAAATGACAAGTCTAAAATCAAAAGACAAGTCTAAATCAATAACTTCTGGCACTATATCCCTGCTAAAATATAAACTTAGGTCAAAACTTTTTCACCTGTGGGAGATGTCAACATTATCTACTTTGTATCCATAGCACTAAGGTTCAGGGCTATGTTCCTTTCCCAAGAATAAACCTTATGATATTGGTTACCGTACTCATAAAAGATATGGTTGGTATCCTTATATATGTATGTATATACTCATATATATGTACATGTGTATATGACACTGTCACTTTGCAGAAATAGTAGACAAGCTCCTAGTTCATAAAGCCTCTCACAAATGTTCTACACTTGCAACATTGTGATTCTCGCTGAATATAGGGGCAACTGGAGAGGATCCAGTGACCTGAGGCTGGAATTCATGACCTATCATCTTAGATCTAGTCAATTTCTTCTGTATTCTAAATTAGTTGCAATTTAAACAGTTATTTTTCAACACCTATATGCTTGAACATTCTGGTCAATGTTGATACTAGAAATGTATGCTTACAGAGGCATTTGGGTCAGTCAAGGGGGATATAACTGCCTAAAACAGACTAGGTTGAAATCATCATGCCTCTACGTTCTCAAGACTAACAGACACAAGACTTTCCTGATGTCTATCAACCTCTTTTCTTTTACCTGGCCACTACCTCCACAGTCATTTGGACAAGCTCACACACTGAAGCAAGAACTTTCCACTGATTCTGAGCTTATCACTTTCTCTAAACTTCAGGGTTGACAGAGTGAAAAGTATTTTATCTATTAAAAAAATGTTTAATGCCTACTCAGCTGTTGGGGTGGGGAATAGGGAGGGAGAGACAAGAAGATAAATTTTAAAGCAAGAAGATGTTCCTATATGTTGGAAATTTGCTAAGTTTAAAATGTAGCCCCTATACATTAAATATTACTCTTTATTCAAACTCCACAACTTTGCACACACGCTTTCTATAATGATTTAGTCTCCAGACATTTTTTCCAAGTTCTCTCAAATTTTAATTATTTATTCACGTAGATCTAAAAGCAAGTGTAAAACCAAATTTATTGCAGTGTGGACAAGGATCTGGGCATAAAATATCAACTCTGTTGGCCAACTGGCAGTTCTCTTTGTTTGTGTACTCTTGCAATTACTTCCAGGTCATTAGGCCCTTTGAGAGCTGATATTTTACTATCATTAAGAAAAGTGGTGTAATGACATTCAGCGATTATGAAATTATAGCAATAAAAGAGGGGAGAAGGGAGGCCAACACGGAAAAGTTACAGGCATTGAATTTTAGCTAAATTTTGAAAAACTTAGTAAAAATTTTTAAGAAAGAAATGTTAAGTAGAAAGCCAGCATTTCCATATTTTGATTATCAGTACATTCGTCTTATTCAACGAAAGTATATTGAGGGCATATACTGAGTCAGACACTGTCCTAGGTGCTAAACCATAGAGCTTTGGATAAGATAAACAAGATCCTCAGTTCGGAGAATTTATTTCTAAATGAGATGAAATAGACAGGTGAACACACGTACCAGAAGCTATTTGCTAGTTGTTAGTGCTTTGTAGAAATAAAACTAGATGCTATATATAATAGACCTAATATAGAAGTCCTTCCTGAGGTCTCACACTAAAACCTAGACCTAAACGACAAGAATCCAGTTATTTGGAAATCAATGAAAGTTGGGACATCTGGAACAAAGGCTATGAGACCAGAATAAATTCAGCATGTTTTAGGAATAACAACAACAAAAGGTCAATGTAGCTAGAGAATACTGACCAACAGGAAAGAGCTGGAGAAGAAGACTACATTGCATAAGACCTGGTAAACCCAAATACTGTAGTAAATATTTATTGAAAACGTAGTGTGTGCCAAGCACCATTTTAAACTCTGGGGCTATATCAGTAAACAAAAAGGGCAAATTCCTTGACCGTAGGGAGCTCGCTTTCTAGTTGTTAGAGACAGATAATAAAGTTTTAAGAATATAAATGCTATGGAGAAAAATAGAATTGGATAAAGAAAATAAGTTGTATGTGGTGGGGGGAAGGCATGCTATATTATATAGAGTAGTCCAGGAGATGAAGGATGACTGAAAGTTCTTTGCTACTCTTTATACTGTAATGTTGAATCTGGTTCCCTGGGTCAGCTTTGATCACTTACTTGACCAGCAGGATACAGTGAAAGTGATTTTCTGACACTTATGAGGCTAGAACACAAGAATCCTTGCAGCTACTGTCTCTTGGAACATTCTCTCTGGGAACCCTGAAAGCATCATGCTGGAGATGTCATGTGTTAAGTCTCTGGTTGTCATAGGCAGCATCTCAAATGGTTCCCAATGATCACAACTTCCTAATATTCATATCCCTGTGTATTCCCCTTTCCTTGAGTCTCACTTGAACCTAGTGACTCACTTCGAACAAAGAGAATACTACAAACATGTTAGAATATCACCTGCAACTATGTCTTCTTTCTAGCTTGATCTCTCTTGCTCTCTCTTCCCCCAGATCACTACAGGGAACTCAAATTGTTATGCTATTGTCAATCAATCAAGGATCCCATGGAGCAAGGAACTAATGTCTGTGACCAACTGCAGACAGGACTTAAGACTTGCTAACAGCTGCATGAGTTTGAAAGCTGTTCCTCTTCAGTTGACCTTGAGCCAAAACTCCAGAAAAATTCATGATTACAAATTTGTGAGAAACCCTGAGCCAGAGCACTCAACTAAGTTTCACCTGAATTTTTGACCCACATGAACTGTGAGTTAGTATTTGTTATTTTAAGCCACTTTGTTTTGGGATAGTTTGTTACACAGCAACAAACAACTAACATACTGGAAGACAATCTTAGTTGATGGCAAGTTTCGGTCATCACCCCCAAAGTACCAGACACAGGAGTGAAGCCTCCCTGTGAGTGCATACCCCAACAAAACACGACTGGGTGATCTCCATCAGTGTCAACCGCAACAGAAAATTCCTCTGGCCAGGCCCTGCCCAAATACCTGACCCACAAAAATATAAGCTGTAATTAAAACGGCAGTTGTTTTAAGCCACTATGTTTTGGGGTAGTTTAATACGCAACGATAGATAACTGGAATAAGTGTTCAGAAATGCCTCTTCCAGACAGTGACATCTGAAGAAATACCTGAAAGAAATAAGGGAGTGAGATATGCAAACATCAGCCAAAGGGAATAAATATGAATGGACCTACATGAGGGCATAATAGACACATTCAAGGAAGATCAATTGCCCCTCCGGCTAAAGTGGAGTAAGTAAAGAACAGAGGAGATGAGGTGGTAGGACATGAGCTCATAGAGGAAGCAGGAGGGCGGATCATGAAGGTCATTCAAAGGACTGGCACTTACTGTGACTGAACTGCAGAGTTTTGAGCACTAGCTCAAAGTTTTCAGGAGAATATTCCATCATGAAATTCTGTCTGTTAGTCCTTCTTCCTTCATTTACGATAGCCAAGTCGAAATGGTGAGAGTCACAAGTCTACATCAGACACCCTTCATAGTCTCAAGCACCCAAAAACAACCAGGCATTTTCAAACTTGTCCTCAGAAAATGGCTTATGGACTCTGGAGTCTGTGTGTGGCCTGTGCCTTCACTTCCTCCCGTCCTTCTTCTTTGCCCGGTCAGATACAGCACCAGTGCTTTCATTTTTGAAGTGTTTACATTAACTGGAAGTTGTTAACCTAGTTGTGTTGCAGAATGTTTCAGACAGTGCCAGAGGCTATAAATAAATAACAGTTATTTCAGGTCTGCCTGGCAAACAAGCGCCTGGATTCTGCTAACACCCCAGAGACTATACGGCTACGGTGCTGAATACCTCAAACAGGGCTAAAAGCAGGTATTCTCAAGGAATACTAAGCAGACACACTCCAGGTGACACAGTTATGTCTCCCATCAACACACATCTCCTGATTGCCACCGAAACCAATAAATAGACCTCTATGTCCTATGCACTTGGAATAAACCGCAGCTAACCAGAGCCCAATTATTTCATATTATCAACCAGATTTCTTTTCTCCCCTCAAACTTTAGATACTGACAAATGACCAAAACAAAGTCTTCCAAGGATATACTTTTTTAAATTTATGCTGTCATCTAGAGCAGTGGGTCCCAAATTTTTCAGTAAGGAAGACCTATTTTTTAACATCTCATTAATTACCAATATCTAGCTAGATGCACTTGCATCAGGTAATTCATCTACCAGTGCCTTGGTTTCTATCCTTGTAAAATGGAATGGAAACTACCTATATCACAGAGTGAATGAGCATTTAAATGCTTAAGAAAATGCCTGACCTATACTTAACAGTCAACAAGTGTTAGTTCATTATCATTTACAAATAGTACTGACTACTCTTTCCACATAACAGTAGTTGTAACCAGGTTTTCCAAGAAAAACAGTCTTGACCGGGTTACAATAAACTCGGTAACACTTATAAGTGAATTTATAATTCATTCTCCATTAAGGAATTACATACACTTAAAACACAGCACATATTTGAAAAAGACACAGTGATGACTGAGTTAGTTGAGCCTCAAGAATATATGATCTTCACAGAGTTGGGAGTCTCTGGCCCAGGGAACAGAGAGCACTTTTACTTCTATGCACTTTATCATTTGTAGTGCCAGCATTATATAATCAAAATTACTGTTCAAAACATGATACCCTGCCCCAGAAACGTAGCAGTTACCAAAGAACATAATTTAAAAAATATATTTGTGCATTTTAAGAGAAAGGTGCAGATAATTTTAATTTGGAACTTTCAGGCAACAAAATTGAAAAAAAATTAAAATGCCTTCTGATTCATTTTCAACTATGTAGAAAATTCAGCTAATCAGAATTCCTCTTTCTTTGGCAATCTAGCGAGTTAAAATTTTATAATAAAACCACTTCACTGAAGTACCCCAGTATGCAAACTAGCAACCCACTGCTCGGTCTGTACACTTTTTATTGCATGTAACTCCAACCTCTGTGAAAGGATCACCTAACATATAGACTACAAGACATGGGAAATGGCTAAGGGTGGTTCATTTTCTCCTCTGGCAGATTTCCGATCTCCTTATAACTAAGTAAACTACTCATGGAAAAATAACATCTCTCTCATCTGATCTAATTGTGAGTTTATACATTAATTTCAAATAAAAGTAGAAGTCCTATTTTCTGATTTACTGAACATTTACTATGCTCTCATATTGAAGGAAAAGTAGAGAATACAGAGAGCATAAAATGCCACTCACACTCACAAGTTTAGCAGTAAAATTACATAATATACTGAAAATCCAAATTATGACAAAGTTTTAGTTACTAAGTAACAACTGCCTTTATCTAGTTTAATTTCATTAACAAGTTTTTGACTTTACATAGTAAGAGAGAGAAATATTCTCCAAGGAACTACAACAAAACAAGTTTGTAATGGAGTAAAATACTGTATTTTAGAAAAAAGGGAAAGAATAAATTAATATGGTTTCAGTGTGGGAACTATTCATTGTATCATTAATGAATCTACCCATCTTTAATAATTTTCCTTCATAATCATTTTCACACTTGCCTTTATTAGGAACCTAAAGGGATTCCTTATAGAGAAGCCAAAGTGCAAAATTAAATGCTATCGTGACGTCTAATGACTAAGACTAATTCTGTCTTATGAACAAGAGAACATATTACTGCTAATCTTTAGTACTGAACCTGCATCAAAATGTTGATTATTTTTCTTCCACAAATTAGCTGCTCATGCCCATTTAAAGCCCCTGTCTATTCTCGGGCTTGTCTTGGAATTCCAGTTCTATTTGTAGGCTGCTATTTGCAGGCTGGCATGGACTAGGGATGCCGCACCTAGGTATTTCCTTTGAGACCCTCTTGGCAGTACAAGTTAAGTATCTCTCATCTCACCTCTCATTACCACTAACTCATTTAAGTACAAACTTGAATGGAAAAAAGCAGTTTTCTTCCTACACAAAACAAACTGTGTTTTTAGCCTAATGCACTTTCCAAACAACTGGCCGCCATGGTGGCAGGTACTTTGTAGAGAGTGTCTCAGAGTGAACAAAAAATCATTAAAATGAGTAATTAGCCATCAGGCAGGAAGCTGCCATTTTCATGTCCAGGTGAGGACCAGAATTCTTCATCCAGACTTCATATACACGCACATAAAATGGGAGAGAGGTTATAGCTGAAGAACATGTTTCCTTTTAACCTTTCTCCCCGATCAAAACTCTATTTCAAAAGCATATTGTAGGCTACAAAACCAGCTTGATCCTTCTGGTTTCCTGAGCACCAATTACTGCTGCCTTTCTAGAATATCCATCCAGTATCTGTCCTTTCACGGGTCAGTTGTTTGTGACGTGTATAAAGAATGTAGTCATTGGTACTTTAGCCATAATTAGATTCTGCTACTTCTCTCACCAAATCAAAACCCACCACTGTATTTCCAGAGAAATGTTTCTAAGCACAAGGTCATAAAGACACTACCAATTTCAGTTTAACCTCTCTTCAATTGACTAGTTAAACTGACAACTCTAATTGTCCACTAGTGGACACTTTTATGCATTAAAATGTCTGGTTACACTGTCCAAAACCAAAGGATAATCTGACTTCAATAATCAGGTCTGAACTTAGAGGCTAATTGCACATCATCCTTTAACCTTTAAAATGAGTTGCCCTTATAATTTAGCAGAGTCCTCTTCACATTTGCCTAAAACTAGGGATTATAAAGAGATGAAAATGAAGAGATTATGCTCTGTGACTGAAAAGTGACAAAGCAATGACACCTCAAGTCTTCAATTTCAAAAGGGTTATGAAATCTATGTTCATATTGAATACTTGCTTTACTTCTAATCCGTTCATTGCCCACTGCTTTCATTTGCATGAGAAAAGGAGGGAAAGGTCAACATGTGCCTTTTAAAGCATCTAAAAGTCGACTGCAGAAAGCACTACTTAAAGGGTGCGATCTCTCTTTTACTCTCCTTCTGTCCCTCTCTACCTCTACCTCTTTCCCAAAGACACAACTTCGTGGTATAGACTAGTGTTTGGTTTTAGAAAAATCTGACTCTTGATCCTAACTCTACCCTAAGAAGCCAAATAATACAGAGAAATGTCCATCTTTTTTTTTCACTCCAGCTTGTTCACGGAGTGTAGATTATTTTACAACTTACTCAGTTACCAGAAGTATCTTGCATATGTTTAACCTATAGTCACTAGATGTTTGCTTGTTTGCATATCAGTAGGTACATTTATAAAAGGCCAAACAGAAACAAAGTAAATTATCTACATTTATTACAGACAGCAGTCACGGTCTTTAAAGACATGATAACGATATACCTACCCAGCTTAAGGAAATAGTAAATATGTGTCCTCCATAGGTAATTATCAGTTGTTATTAGTTGTTTAGATTTCCCTATTACTCATCTACTCCGCTAGACCAAAGAAACAATAACTCACATGCTTTTCTTCTGATACCTGTACTAAATCCAAATTACAGATTCTATCATTCATTCTGATTCCACATGCAACACACTTTCGATTAGGTAATAATGCTGAAAAATAATTATAAGTATAAATATGTCTACTTATGCTTATTTGGTTAGACCAGTGAACTGAATATGCTTTTTTAAATTTATGTTTTATGCCTATTTGAATTGTATGAAGGGAATCCCCATTCTCCAATCAGAACTGCTTTATCAAAAGTCTAGGAAAATTGAGAGGGACATACGCTCCTGTTCAACAGGTATAAAGTTTCAGTCATGCAAGATGAAAAAGTAATAGAGATACATTGTACACATTTATACTTAACAGTTAACATTATACTGTACACTCAAAATTTTAAGAGCATAAATCTCATACTGTGTTTTTCACTACAATGAAAAAACTCAAAGTCTAGAAAAATCTTGACTTCATGGATGACAAAGAAATCACTGGGATTAAAAAATGCATTTGAATAATCAACTGTTTACCACTAATAGATTCAATAATAATCTGCTGACCTCCATAAGGGAAAATGCTATTATTTTTTGGTGTCCCACAGTCAGTAGACTGACTAGGTCTGCTTGTTTGACATGCAGTTTCCAGGACTTCCAGAGATTCTAATACAAGTAGGTTAGTTTTATCATTCCCAAATCTCTATTTTTAACAGTGCTTCTTCAAATGTTCATAGGCAGAGGTCTACAGATCACCTTTTAAGAAGCTTGGGGTGGCATGCCCTTTTTCCCAAATGCTGAAGATGATTTTGATCATTCATTAATAATGCCTTTTATGGTTTCTGTTAAAACATGCAATTCAAAAACACTGGCAAAAGTCTAAAATAGTGCAATATTAAGAGTTCATTCTGGAAATAAAATCTATGACTCTGGCACTATTAATAACAACAAACGGTTGCCATCATGAGAGTAACTATGGTTAAAGCACCTCATATAAAAGTAAATTTCATTAAAAATGACTAACACCATGAATAAGAAATTTACTAAAATACCTGCAATTCATGGTCAAGTTAGGCTAAATAAAGGAAGAGACAAAGAGGAAAGAAATTGCCCTGGAATCTGTCAAATATTAGAGCTTGTATTTTTTTAAAGCTCCTTAAAAATACAAGGGGAGCCTGGGTGACTCAGTTGGTTAACTATCCGACCTCAGCTCAGGTCATGCTCTCAAGGTTGTGGGTTTGAGCCCTGTGTCGGGCTCTGTGCTAACAGCTTGGAGCCTGGAGCCTGCTTCTGAATCTGTATCCCCTCTCTCTCTGCCCCTCCCTTGCTTGTGCTCTTTCTATCCCTGTCTCTCTCTCTCTTTCTCTCTCTCAAAAAAATAAATAAACATTAAAATAAAAATACAGTGAGACACCTGAATGGTGATGCCACAACGTTAGCCATTCATTTGGCTCCTTTCAGTGTAGCACCACTAACTTTAATTAGAATATTAAAATTCCAAGAGTTTCTATAATTTTAAAAAACATATTAAAGGCAGGCTTATGATAACAAAGACATGGATAAAATAAACCAAGAGCCCACAAGATATTTCAAGATTACAATTTTCTTCCTTTTTCTTTTATTAGAATGAAAACTTTTTCCACTCAAAAACCTTTAAATTGTCTTCATGACATCTTGGTATTCTTGGAATATCCTTCTTTTCTATATAAGGTCCAATGGTTATAAATCAAAACCATCAAATAGGATCATACTCCCAGACAATAATTTCCTGGATAACTAACCTTGTATATTTTAAGATGTCTTAGAATATGCAAAAATCTTCTTTCCCTAATCAGACCTGCTTCAGCAGAAGTCTAGGAAAGTTTTTCATACCATGGGTGATTAAGAAACCGTTGGAATGTGAAGGGAGGATTTAAATAACACAATCTCTCTAATGCTGGAAAGTTGTCAAATCATTCACAGATCGCTTGCATTTGTATTCTTTTTTCTTTGCATGTGTAAGCTTCAACAACACTCACAAGACCAAGTTATCAATTAAAAATATCAGTCTCAAGCAAATTTATATCTAGACATTGATGGATATACTAGACTGATTAATTCAGATCTCTCAGCCATTAAAAAAATTTGTTGCAGTTTTTTACTTGTCAAAAATACAAAATGCTATCCAAAGAGAAGTTGCATATCATAAATACTGTAAATGAAGTCCAAAGCCCACGTTCCATTATTTGCAATCCAAAGAAATGATTTCACATTAAAAGCAACAATTTGAATATAAAAATTTTGTTTCCATTAATGTAGCAGTCACAGATGAAGTAAACATGAGTCTTAGACCACATGTCAGGCAACAGAGATGCAAAGATAAACCAGTGCACCCTAAGGAGCCTGCATTCCAGCAGGCCTGACCATCACAGTGCTAATTTCAGCCCAAATGATAAGAATCAAAATCTAGGTATTCAAAAATTGTGTGGGAACATAGCTAACCTTAAGAGTGGCTCTCTGTTTAGCATAGTCGCTATTTAGTGAAACAATAATTTCACAAATCCCACTCTGCCCCACGAGCAAGAGTAGATCTTGGGCAAGTACCACAGAACCAAATGTAGAGGAGCATTTGTGATAGAGAAACAATACTTGTTTAATGCATGAAATGCTTCCCAGGGTTGAAAGATGGAGTAAACGGTGGGCGCTGACAGGAGAGAATGAGAAAGTCTTTACAATCAAACATGTTTAAAACAAGTTTGTCTCTTCTCACAATTCACCAGCATTTTCTGAAGGCCATCCATACTCCTTTCCAACTGTTCTATGCTATAATTCACATGCCCAAATGAAAATAGGTGTATCGCACACCGAAGTAAAAGTCTCTCCCAAGGACTAAAGGAAGCAAAACCTGAGCACACCTGAAACACTCCCATCACACTGATTAGAAGTTCCTAATCAGAGAAGAATATGCATTGTTAAGAACTGGACTTCTGTGAACTAAACTCTCTAGATTCAAATCCTGGTTCACTAGCTGTATGAGCTTGCAGAAGTTTCTTAACCTAGCTAAACGTATTTGTCTGTATCTGTAAAGTGCAGTTGATAATACTTACTTAACCATGTTGTCAGAATTGAATGGATTATGGAAGTGGGTAACAAAACATATCTAACAGCTCACCAAATGACAGCTACTCATATGATCATTATTTCCTACCACAGGGAATACTAAAGAAATATAACAATAACAATTATAGCTATTATACATTGAACTCCTACTAAGAGCCAAGGGCTGTTTAATCTTCCTGACATTCTAATGAGGAAGGCACTATTATCATTTCTCCTTTAAAGATGAGGAAACTCTCTAGCACAGAGAAATGAAATAATTGCAGAGGGCTGCACAACCAACAAGTGAAAGTCATCTGAAACATGTTAGGAAAATTGTCTTTCCAGGGAGCCCTCTAGCTCATAGAATCAACTTGTTCTCTTCTTTAACAAACAAAAAATAATAGTGTATTCCCAGCTTCTCTTAAGAGGCATCATGCCATTTCTAAATTTGTTTAAACTCTCTTAATGTTCATTTATGTCTTCTGCCTCAGCTATCTTCTAGTGATCTGTAGTGCTTTCCTTTATTTTTTCCTATACTTATTTCACTCAAATTACACATAATATTTCCTTGGGTGGATATTTTCAGATTTGGACAGAAAGTCAATTTGCTCCTCAGAGTAATGGTTCTAACTCTAGCTTTGTGCAGTAACCCCTTGTCCCAGTCCTTTACTAGATAATTTTTCAAGTGGTATTATATCTTTTTGAGGTGTTAGGACTAGAATTACACCAGTATTTCAGGATAATTTGGAAAGCTGTGTTGAGTCTGGTTTTCAGTACCGTTTTTGTTTTTAAAGAAGCTCTTCTCTCAAGAAGCTCAGAATATAGTTGAGAAGATATATTAATACATTGAAATAATGCTTGTTGAATAATACAAATATATTTTATGTTGCTCCCAAACCCACAATACCCTTCCTTTTTCTCTACTTATCTAAATGCCATACAACTTTTCCTTTTGTGGGATGAATGGGATTTTCAGAAAAAGCAGTGGAAAAAAGTTAGTGAATATTATAGGCCAAGGAATACCATGAAACCGTGCATCTACAACTGGCTGACTGCTCATCATTATTTTGAAGGCTGTTAATAAGGGTCCTACAAATAACGCTGTAATTCCATCAGGCTGGATAAAGGCTGAATTCAACGGAGTAAAAGGTTTTTTTATGTTGTTGCTGTTGTTTTAACAGCACAAGAATTTTCTGAGCCTTCACTATGCTCCTGCATGTTGTGAATCTCCAAGGAAGCGAAAGGTACCACATTTCACAAACATATTTGGCCATGGAGTTCTGGTTCATACATTCTAGAACTAGTATGCTATATGGAACCACATTTAAAAATAAACCATGGCGGTAAAACAAGCATTATTTCGTGGAAACAACAAAATAGGCGAAGCTTAATTAGAGCATCTATCATGAGGATTCCTAGATTCTGACAGGTGGAGGGTAGAGAGAAAGACCCAGCAAAGGGATTTAATCTCAATGCCATATGAACTTAGGGTTCATTTTCATGGAGTGTACTAGTGTAAGTATTCAGTCATGTAAAGATAAATGAGTTAAGTTATAGTACAGAATTCATATTCAAGATCGGTTTTGCTTAGCAAAATAGAGCTGTTGGCATATAACTATTGTTTCGCATGGCACAAACATAAAATGTAAAACATTTGGCCTTCTACCATCATTAATTTCCTACTTTGCACAAAATTCTATAAATTAAATGGACACCCAGAAAAAATCGGTTGTCTGTTCAACAGAAAATTACATTATGACTTTATTCAAAAAGGTTGAAGTAGAAATTAATTTTCCAAATCACCAATTGATTAGTTTTTATTGTTTTCTGAAAATAGACCACAAAGACATGCATGTCAGAAAACTTTTCAAATTGTCAGTCTTGGTGTAATTATCATTCAAAAAAAAAAAGGTACGCAAGATAATCCTGTTATTTAAAGACTTGGAGTTAAATCTCCAATGAAATAGCTAAAGTGGAGAATAGAAAATGATGTAAGGGCAGGAGCCTGGTAGGGAAGGAACAGAGAACAGCTGTTTCTAACTATGTCTTTTAATATCGTTTGATGTTTGAACACTTGTGTAAATTACTTTGTCAAAAAAATCAAATACTTTTTACAAAGAGTACATGCCTTTGCCATTTAATGCTCACTTGTTAAAATAAACAAGTGCAGAAATAAATATTTAACCTGAGTATAATAAGGCTACGAATAATGGCTAACGAAGATGTGGAGCCTATTTCAAGTTCGATTACTAGTAAAATATCCGCACTCTACTTACCAAACAAAGTAGAGAGTTTAAAATAAAATCTATGAAGGTAGTGTTTAATGAAGAAAGTTTTAAAACTGAATCACGTCACATGAGGTTTTTTCCCTTCAATTTGAAAATATAATTTACTTTCTTTCTCCCTATAGCACTTATTATCTGTATTATCTATCAATTAATCTTTACAACTAGTCCATAAACTCTTAAGGAGAGGTCCATATTTTCTTCAATTTTTATCTCATATGATCATTTCACACTGAAGATACACAATGAAGGGAGAAAGGGGGAAGGGTGGTCAGTTAAAGGAAATAAAGGAGGAAATTCTTGTGCAGGGTTTTTACAAACCAAAGGGTTTTAAAACCATCTTGAACTCTAGCAACACTGCTTTGTTGTTCTTTGGGTGTTTTTATTTAATTACACAAGAATGATCTCAAAAGCTCATGGTTTAAATTTATCTGGTAGAGAAAGCTAGAGAATTACCTTTCATAATATTTAATTAAACATTTCTATCAATTACACTGAATAAATATACAGTGACGACTACCACTGGCTCAACTGGCGTTTAAAAAGATGGCATATATTAAAGCCCCAGTTTGGCTATGCAGCACATTAGCTTCGGTTAGCAAACATAGCAATTGTTTTTCCTAAGAAAATTGTTCCTTTTAATTAAAGCATTTGCTCTTCTCTCAGCACTTTACAATGTGTGATGCAAAATAAACATAAAATAGTTACTGCAGATTTTTCCTCAGCTTTCTCAGTCCAGAATCAGAATAATTTGTTTCAGAATAATTTCTTAAGGGTTTATTTACGTGGAGTAGGAGAGAAAAACATACTACCGGCAATTTTGGTAATCAGCAAAACTACTTTATCAATACTACTTTATCATACTACTTAGAAAACTCCTATAGAAAACATGATGAGACGGAATCGTTGGGCTCTTACACCTCCTTTTTACTAAATGACTAACAAATGAAATCTCTAGCTATGTACTGAGATGTACGTGGAAAATAAATTGAGTCACATGGGAAAAGGATTGTTTCAAACACTGAACACCAGGCAGAAATAAAGAAAATGGACCTGGAGCCTAAAGTAATTTATCAGAGCTGGGTGCTTTTTTTCTCTTTGAAATACTGCAATTAGGTAAGAGAGTGTGCTACTTTTGTTTTGATTTTTCTTAATTAATCTCTGGTCATAATGTACATTGACCTATTCTTCTATTATACTTTAGAGATGTTGAAATGCTTTTGTGCCTCTCTTTTTTAGAAAAAAAAAAAGCATTAGATGAAAGACTGTTCATCTAGTATGCTCAAATCATAAAAGAAAAACTGATTCTGCTGGATTTTCTCTTCCAGTGAATGTTTACAGAGATTTTAGAAGCTCTAGAATCAATTCCTCCTACTAGAACCACTTCCAATGAAAATTAACTATAGAATTGTCAGTCTATATACACATGTGTGATTCAACCTTTTAAAGAAAAATTCAATGAACCCATGTTGGGTTCTCTAAGTGGTGCCAAATACAAGTTTCACTTTTTAATCAAATATTTAGAATTGAGAGGTTTTTTTTTTTTTTAACTATGGCTGAAGGAAACAAAAGCCCATCCTATCCCCCAAAAGTGTGTGTGTGTGCGTGTGTGCACGCGCGTGTGTACATGAAAGATAAAAAAGTATGAACAGAGTCACAGTTCATACCTCCTCATGAGAACTCAGAACTAGGAATTAGAACCAGAAACTATGTCCTCCACCCTTCCCTTACAGGTGCAAACATGCCCACCACCTGCCTCATATCTTTGCCTCTTTTCCCGCATTCTTCTCTCCTCTCTCCCCGTTCTACTCAAAAAAGTAGAATCTCTTTTTATTCTGAGCTATACCCCTACTTTCCCTCCCTCATTTAGACAAAACAAAATTAAAATGCAAAGCATTTGTTTTATCTACTAGAAAATCTGTTAAAACTCTGATGGAATTGACTAAGCCAGTAAGCTTTTGGGACCCAGTTGACAGTAACTTTAAACAAGGACTGGGCGATACACTCCGGTCCTTTCAGGAACGAATGTCCTGCAGATCCAGGTATACAGAAAAGGTGACCAGTTCATATTATCCACAGAGCAGTGCCCCAAATACTAAACATACTCCACAAACAAAGAAAAAGGAGTTTATGGATAGAAAATACTAGAACAGAAAGAAAACAAAAGGAATCCAGTTGGAGACAAGAGAATTATCTTTGAAACTAAAACACTTTGGATTCAATTTCTGACTGAACTACTGTTAGCCAAGTAACCCTGGGAAAATAACTTACCTTCCATGAGGGTCTGTTTGCAATCTGTAAAATAGAGATAATATTAAGTACTTGGTAGGGTCCAAGAAGTAATGAGATAATGCATACATAAAGTTTGTGACACAGTGACAGT
Source organism: Paguma larvata (assembly GCA_030068075.1). NCBI lineage: Eukaryota > Metazoa > Chordata > Mammalia > Carnivora > Viverridae > Paguma > Paguma larvata. The sequence goes on along the minus strand of CM057826.1, from coordinate 52,118,721 downwards.
CTTTACAAAGTACGTGTGGCTCAGAGAACAGAAAAGGTAGGTATTCATTTGAAATCAAATGTATTTCAAAGAAGAATGTAGAAAAGTACCTTTTATTCCCTAATCTGGTCAGGGCCTTCTAGATTGTCTAGATTGTCTAGATTGTCTTCATCCCTAAAATTTCTTCTCCCAACAGGTAAAGTGCCAGAATAAAGGGCACTAGTGCAATGGGCAGCTTATAAAGACTGCATGGAACATCTGTCCTCCTCACTGATGCCCCTGGCTAACCTCTATCTTTTCATTCTTATTTTATTTTTATTTTTTGTCTACAAACTCATATCACTTAACTTCTGCAAATATTTATTATTTTTTAATTTACATCTAAGTTAGCATATAGTGCAATAATGATTTCAGGAGTAGATTTCAGCGATTCATCCCCTATGTAGAACACTAAGTGCTAATCCCAACGAGTGTCTTCCTTAATGCTCCTTATCCATTTGGCCCATCCCCCCACCCACAATGCCTCCAGCAATCCTTAGTTTGTTCTCTATATTTAAAAGTCTCTTATGTTCTGTCCTCTCCCTGTTTTTATATTATTTTTGCTTTCCTTCTCTTATGTTCATCTGTTTTGTATCTTAAATTCCACATATTAATGAAGTCATATGATATCTGTCTTTCTCTGACTGACTAATTACACTTAGCATAATACCCTCTAATTCCATCCATGTTGTTGCAAATGGCAAGATTTCATTTTTTTTTGATTGCTGAGTAATACTCCATTGTGTGTGTGTGTGTATACACACATAGATACATATATATGTATGTGTATATATATATATATATATATATATCACATATTCTTTATCCAATCATCTGTCAATAGACATTTGGGCTCTTTCCATACTTTAAATATTGTCAAGAGCGCTGCTATAAATATTGGGGTGCATGTGCCCCTTTGAAACAGCACACCTATATCCCTTGGATAAATACCTAGCAGTGCAATTGCTGGGTTATAGGGCAGTTCTGTTTTTAACTTTTTGAGGAATCTCCATACTGTTTTCCGGAGTGGATGCACCAGTTTGCATTCCCACCAGCAGTGCAAAAGAAATCCTCTTTCCCCACATCCTCGCCAACATCTGTTGTTGCCTGAGTTGTTAATATTAGCCATTTTGATAGGTGTGAGGTGGTATCTTATTGTGGTTTTAATATTTATTTCCCTGATTATGAGTAATGTTGAGCATTTTTCCATATGTCTATTAGCCATCTGGATGTCTTCTTTGCCAAAGTATCTATTCATGTCTATTGCTCATTTCTTCACCAGATTATTTGTTTCTTGGCTTTTGAATTTGATAAATTCTTTATAGAATTTGGATACTAACTCTTTGTCTGATGTCATTTGCAAATATCTTTTCCCATTCTATTGGTTGCCTTTTAGTTTTGCTCATTGTTTCCTTCGCTGTGCAGAAGATTTTTATTTTGATGAGGTCCCGATAGTTCATTTTTGCTTTGGTTTCCCTTGCCTCCCGAGATCTGTTGACTAAGAAGTTGCTGCAGCCAAGGTCAAAGAGGTTCTCGCCTGCTTTTTCCTCTAGGATTTTGATGGCATCCTGTTTTACATTTAGGTCTTTCATCCATTTTGAGTTTATTTTTATAAATGGTGTAAGAAAGTGGTCCAGGTTCATTCTTCTGCATGTCATTGTCCAGTTTTCCCAATACCGTTTGCTGAAGAGACTGTCTTTATTCCACTGGATATTCTTTCCTGCTTTGTCAAAGATGAGTTGGCTATATGTTTACAGGTCCATTTCTGGATTTTCTATTCTATTCCATTGATCTAAGTGCCTGTTTTTGTGCCAGTACAGTATTGTCTTGATGATTACAGCTTTGTAATACATCTTGAAGTCCAGGATTGTGATGCCTCCTGCTTTGGTTTCTTTTTCAGGATTGTTTAGTTATTCAGGGTCCTTTCCGATTCCATACAAATTTTAGGATTGTTTGTTCTAGCGCTGTGAAGAGTGCTGGTGTTATTTTGATAAGGATTCCATTGAATGTGTAGGTGGCTTTGGGTAGTATCATCATTTTAACAAATTTGTTCTTCCTATGTAGGAGCATGGAATATTTTTCCATATTTTTATGTCCTCTATTTCTTTCATAAGCTTTGTATAGTGTTCTATAGAGTTCTATAAAGTTTCTATAGTGTATATACTTTTCACCTCTTTGGTTAGGTTTTTTCTTAGGTATTTTATGGTTTTCAGGGCAATTGTAAATGGGATTGATTCCTTGATTTCTCTTTCTATTGCTTCATTAGTGGTGTATAGGAATGCAACTGATTTCTGTGCACTCATTTTACATCCTATGACTTTACTGAATTCATGGATCACTTCTAATAGTTTTTTGGTGGAATGCTTTGGGTTTTCAATATAGAGTATCCTGTCATCTGCAAAGAGTTAAAGTTTGACTTCCTCTTTGCCAATTTGGATGCCTTTTATTCCTTTGTATTGTCTAATTACTGAGGCTAGAACTTCTAATACTATGTCGGAAAACAGTGGCAAAAGTGGACATCCTGTCGTGTTCCTGACCTTAGGGGGAAAGGTCTCAGTTTTTCCCCCATTTACAATGATATTAGCAGTGAGTTTTTCATATATGGATTTAATGATCTTAAGTATGATCCTTCATTCCCTACTTTCTTGAGGGTTTTCATCAAGAAAGGATGTTATAGTTTATCAAATGCTTTCTCTACACTTATTGAGAGGATCATGTGGTTCTAGCCCTTTCTTTTATTGATGTGATGTATCACATTGATTGTTTTATGGATATCGAACCAGCCCTGCATCCCAGGTATAAATGCCACTTGGTCATGGTGAATAATTCTTTGAATATACTGTTGGATATGGCTGCTAGTATCTTGCTAAGGATATTTGCATCCATGTTCATCAGGGAAATTGGTCTGTAGTTCTCCTTTTTAGTGGGATCTTTGGTTTTGGAATCAACGTAATTCTGCCTTCATAGAATGAATATGAAAGTTTTACCTTCATTTGTATTTTTTGGAACAGCTTCAAGAGAATAGGTGTTAACTCTTCTTTAAATATTTGGTACAATTCCCCTGGAAAGCCATCTGGCACCGGACTCTAGTTTTTTGGGAGATTTTTAATTACTAATTTGATTTCTTTACTGGCTATTAGTCTGTTCAAATTTTCTATTTCTTCTGGTTTCAGTTTTGGTAGTTTATAAGTTTCTAGGAATTTGTCCATTTCTTCCAGATTGCCCAATTTATTGGCATATAATTGCTCACCATATTCTATTATTGTTTGTATTTCTGCTGTGCTCGTTGTGATCTCCCAACTTTCATTCTTGATTTTATTTATTTGGGTCCTTTCCTTTTTCTTTTTGATCAAACGAGGTGGGGGTTATCAATTTTGTTAATTCTTTCAAAGAACCAGTTACTGGTTTCATTGATCTGTTCTACTGTTTTTTTTGTTGTTGTTGTCTTTGTTGTTTGTTTCAATAGTATTGATTTCTGCTCTAATCTTTATTAGTTTCCATCTTCTGCTGGTTTGGGGTTTTATTTGCTATTCTTTTTCCAGCTCTTTAAGATGTAAGGTTATGATGTGTATCTGAGACCTTTCTTCCTTCTTTAGGGAGCCCTGGATTGCTATATACTTCCCTCTTACGACTGCTTTTGCTGTGTCTCAGAGGTTTTGGGCTGTGGCGTTATCATTTTCATTGGCTTCCCATGTACTTTAACTTCTTGGTTAGCCCATTCATTCTTTAGTAGGATGTTCTTTAGTCTCCAAGTATTTGTTGTCCTTCCAAATTTTTTCTTGTGGTTGATTTCGAGTTTCATAGTGTTGTGGTCTGAAAATATGCATGGTATGATGTAGATCTTTTTGTACTTGTCGCAGGCTGATTTGTGTCTCAGCGTGTGATCTATTCTGGAGAATGTCCCATGTGCACTCAAGAAGAACGTGTATTCTGCTACTTTAGGATGAAATGTTCTGAATATATTGAGTTAAGTCCATATGGTCCAGTACGTCATTCAAAGCCATTGTTTCCTTGTTGATTTTCTGTTTAGATGATTTGTCCATTGCTGTAAATGGGGTGTTGAAGTCCCCTACTATTATGGTATTATTATCAACGAATTTCTGGATGTTTCTGATTAATTGATGTATATATTTGTGTGCTTTCACATTTGAAGCATAAATGTTTATAATTGTTAGGTCTTCTTGGTGGATGGACCCCTTAATTATAATATAATATGCTTATTCATCTCTTGTTACAGTCTTTATTTTAAAATCTAGATTGTCTGATACAAGTATGGTTACTCCGGCTTTCTTTTGGTGCCCATTAGTGTGACACATGGTTCTCCATCTACTTACTTACAATCTGAAAATGTTTTTAGATCTAAAATGGGTCTCTTGCAAACAGCACATAGATGGATCTTGTTTTCTTATACATTTTTTTATCCTATATCTTTTGATTGGAGTGTTTAGTCCATTGACATAATTTAGAGTGAATACTGAAAGATACAAATTTATTGCCATTATTGCCTGCCAAATTTCTTGCAGGGCTGGTTTAGCGGTCATGACATCCTTTAGTTTTTGTTTGGGAAATTTTTTTATCTCTCCTTCTATTTTGAATGACAGCCTTGCTGGATAAAGAATCTTGGCTGCATATTTTTCTGATTTTGCACCTTGAATATATCCTGCCATTCCTTTCTGGCCTGCCAGGTTTCTGTAGATAGGTCTACTGCAAAGTGATCTGTCTTCCCTTGTAGGTAACGGATTTTTTTTCTCTTACTGCTTTCATGATTCTTTCTTTGCCTGAGTATTTTGTGAATTTGACTCTGATATGCCTTGTTGATGGTCAGTTTTTGCTGAATATAATGGGAGTCCTCTGTGATTCCTGGATTTTGATGTCTTGGTTGTTTCCCAGGTTAGAAAAGTTTTTTTCTATGATTTACTCACACAACTTTTCTACCCCTATTTCTCTCTCTTCATCTTCTGGGAGCCCTATGATTCGGATGTTACTCCTTTTTAATGAGTCACTGAGTTCTCTAATTCTCATATGATGCCCTTTTGCCTTAGTTTCCCTCTTTTTTTCTGCTTCATTATTCTCCATAAGTTTGTCCTCTATATCACTCATTTGCTGCTCTGCTTCATCCATCCTTGCTCCCACGGCATGTATTCGAGATTGCATCTCAGTTATAGGATTTTTAATTTTGTCCTGACTACATTTTACTTATTTTATCTCTGCTTATCCTTTCATTCCTCGCTTAAGTGTTCTAAGAAGCTTTTATCTGTGACTGCTGTGACTCCCAAAGTCCTCTAGTTGGTCCAGGAGCTATGCCTTTTGCTATAATATGAGTCACTATTACATCTTTTTTATCACACTGTGAGATTCTGCAGAGCAGAGAGGATTTCTTGTTCACTGCTGATTGAGTCTCTAGCAATGAATACAGAAAGTGACCAGAATTAACATTGTCATTTATTTTTTAGTAGTCCAGCATCCAAACACTATTCTGACTTTTGGTGAAACCTCTAGTATGTGAGTCTTGATAGCAGTCAGGGCTGATGTGATACCAGAAATTCTCATTGTCTGACACCTGAAAATTAGGGCTTGAATATGAGTCATGGGAATGGCCAACTGGACACCTCAGTCCAAGACTCTGAATCCATAGGAAAGAAAACAAAACAAATGACATGGTGATTATTCACAGGGTTGTGTGTGCTTTCAGTAGTTCAGTATTGGCAATCTTAGTCATAAAAAGACCATAGACAAGCTCTGGCACCTACCTGGCTATGGTCTGTGTTGTCATTTGCCTGTTTCTTCAGTCCAGGTTTCTGATGCTATAAATGGCAGTTTTCCACAAATAAATTAATTTTCTGCTTAAATTAGTTAGTTAGCAATTTCTGTTTTTTTATAACCAAGACATTTAAATAAGGAAATAACTCAAAATTGTAATAACTGAATGGTCAGATAGATGGACTGACCCACAAATAATTAAGCCAACAAATGAATGAGTAAAACAAGCAAAGAAACAAAGGAAGACTAAGCTCAATTTCCATGGTATTTGGCACTCTTTCTCTCCCTTTCCCATGACTTGGCCTCCCAATCTTTTCCTTAGGAACAATTAATTTTTAAAACAAATAAACACTCCAGTTTCCTAGATACTTTAAGGTTCTTACATAACTGATAATAATGATTCCTAAGATATTGGTTTAATTATTCAACAAGACTGTGAACTGGTTGAAGTAAAAGCTCTGTATCCTCTCCTTTAAACTCATTTAGTTTTTTTGAAACTAAGAAAGAGATTAGAAGAAAGGAAACAATCATCTTTTCATTTAGAGAAACTAGCTGAGCTTAGTACTATATTAAAGCTTGAGATTCAACAAATAATTCTACTCATGACTCTAAACAGCAATCAGAGATCTTCCTGTGAATATACTTCAGGTATCTTAAATTCAACAAGTCTTTAAAAGTTAGGGGCACCTGGGTGGCTCAGTCGGTTAGGCGGCCGACTTCGGCTCAGGTCATGATCTCACAGTCTGTGAGTTCGAGCCCTGCGTCGGGCTCTGTGCTGCTGGCTCAGAGCCTGGAGCCTGCTTCAAATTCTGTGTCTCCCTCTCTCTCTCTACCCTTCACTTGCTCACACTCTGTGTCTATGTCTCTCAAAAATAAATAAATGTTAAAAAAAAATTAAAAATTAATTTCCTTTTTTAATTCTAAACATGGTTTAAAACTTTGTTATTCGTGTTTCAGATGAAAACATGGCTCACAGATATACCTCCACCACTTTTTACTTTCAAATTTCCTTAAAATTAAGAAATATGGGAGAACAAATCTGTATTACTACTGGGGAAAAAAATTAAACTGTCCCAGAAAAAGATTTTGAGGCAATTCTTTAATAATGGAAGGAATAAATAAGGAATGGAATTTTCATTATGCCAAGGAAATGCCAAGATGGGGACTAAGAGAAGGAGTTCCCAACAGAACTATCAGACCTCATATTCAGAGAAGCAAATGAGCACACAGAAAAAAGAACTGATCCTATTAGAGCAGGTTTGTAACATGGCAGCAAATTTATTATTAACACTTCTCTCTCTCGTTAAGATGAGGGAATGTATGAATTCTCCTTTTTAATTAGAGTGGACTTATGAATGCCTTGACCAATAGAGCACAACAGATATGGCTCTATGACTTCTAAGACTTCGAATGAGTTAAAACACCATGTAGCCTATGTTCTGTTCAATGGAACACTCACTAATGGAGCCCTGAACCTCCATGTATGAAGTCTTACTGTTCTGATAAGCCTATGTCGGGGAAGCCATATGTAGGCACTCTCATCAACACTCCCAGCTGACTTGAGTCCAGGCTCCAGCCAGTCATGCCAAGGTGCCAGATATGTAATTTAAGCCAATATTCATAAGTAGCTCTTTCGTCAGCAAAATGTTATGGAATGACCTCTATCAATGTCTCCTGATCTGAAGAAAAATCAAGTCAAGCCCTGACTGAATGCCTAACCCAGAAACTTGAGAGATATAATAAAATGGCTGATGGTTTAAATCCCTATGTTTTGCAGTAGTCTTGTATGCAGCAACAGAATTGATAAAAGAAGTAGTGGCAAGGATTTTTACAAAAGTAAAAGTATACATGTGGCAAGGATTTAGGGAACAGGCAATGAATGAAAGTATGATGTCAAAGGGCTACTGAAGGACTTAATGGAAACTGAAAAACAATTTTTTTTTTTTTTTGGAAGCTGCAGGAAAAGAAATTCTTCTTACGAAGTAGCAGAAAGTTTGTCAACACTATACCCTGGGATACTATGAAAAACAAGAAGTACACTTCATGAATTCAATGACCTACTGGACAGTCCTTGAGATACCATCTTACCTGTTCTCAGGGCCTATAATAAAATGAAAGAGGAAAGTAATGAGTCAAAGAATGAACTCCTCAGTTTTTGACTAGAATTTAGAGGAAATGTAAAGAGCCTAGGCTATGCATTCCAAACAACCCAGCACTCTCAAAGATATATAGCCTTAGGGAAAAGATCAGATTCAGAGTACTGCAAATAAAACACAGCCTCAAGGAATCCAAGTTTTGGCTGTAAGTTTCTTTCTTGAGATGTGAGAGATTCAAGTCAGCACCTCATACACCCTTTCATTTATACTGAGAGGCTGCTAAGAACATTAACAGCATGACTCAAAGTCCCTATAAATGAGACAACAGCACTTCTAAGACTCCTAAGAACCCCCAATTCCACAGACAGAACAACTAAGGAAGTTACTTAGCTGTGATATTGGCTATGCTTTAGGAAGTACTACAGAAAGGGCAGAACCAAGAGTTGCAGAGAATCATTCACACGGAGCAGGACTGAGCCCCAGTAATGAAAGTGACAACATGTACACAGCTGAACTTCCGAACTGCTCTTGTTAGTAACCGCCACATACCTGCCATTTCCCCCCTTTCTGAACAAGAGTATCTAGTATGTCTCGTCCCCATCATTATATCTTGCCTGTGTGTGTGTGTGTCGCAAAAGGGAAGGAGGCAAGGTATTAGGAAAGAGGCAAGGCATTATTTAAGTTCACAATACATCAGAACAAGAGGAATTGTGCCCACGTAATTGAACTCTAACACCTTCGCCTGCTACTGGGGATGATTCAAATGAGATCCTGGGCCTCAAAGCAGATCTTGGTACTTTTAAAATGTGGATACAAAATCTGTGATACTTCTCTCATCAGAGATGAGGCATACATACCCTCCCCTTGAACCAAGGTAAGCCAGTGGATGCTTCGACCAACAGGATATAGTATCAGTGTATGCTAAATAACTTAGGAGAATAGCTCATAACAGACCATGAGCTTGTGTCTTGTTTAATGGGAGCTTGACCATTATGAGGCTGCCATGCTGGAGAGATTATCTGTTAGCACTTTGATTGACAGTTCCAGCTGAGTTCAGCCTTTCAACCATTCTCACTAAGGCTCTGGAATGTCAGGGACGCCATTATGGATGTGACAGGGCAGTCCTCAACCAGGTGAATACCATGGTACCTCTGTCCATACCACATAGAAGAATTACCCAGCTGAACCTTGCCTGAATCGTCAACTCCGAAAATCAGGAGCTATAGTAAAATGTTTGTTCTTTTAAACTAGCTAATGAGAGGGTCATTTGTTATGTAAGCACAGATAAGTGAAACACTTACTGAACCTTCCAGAGTATTTACCATGCGCTTCAGACCAAATATCAGGAATCCACTGTAGGGGTTACAACTGGTACCTCTTATAAAAAGTAATGCGGAGGCTGTGGCTGCTGATGTCACAAAAAGGAGATAGTTTCAGCTAATTTCAGCAAGCCACAAAAGAAAAACCCCTTTCTCTTTAAAGGATCACTTGCTGACAGATATTTCCAGCCAACTACAATATCTTCCTTACTCTTCGCCAAGCTTCAAGCTGGGGAAACTAAATTACAGGGTCTTTTTCTCCCCACCCTCTCTCCCCTTTTATTGTCTTTCTCTAGAATGTATGTATAGGTACTCAAAAAATCTGGCAGAATTGAGCTTAAATCTCAGTTCTACATAAATATAAATATAAGTAAACAGAGAAAAACCTCTGGGTATATGGAATATTTTAGAAATTGAAAACAAAGGGAATAACCTTCTCTGATCTTATTTGACTACCTTGCTTTGGACAAAGCCTCCTCTTGAGAACAACTAGAAATCTGGATAAATTTTTTTATCCAAAGCAAAACATCCAATCACCTTAATCAAGAGGTTAAGAAACTAAAAAGCTGAGCAGAAATTATTGTAGTCAATTCCTTTATCTATCCATATAAAAAATGATGAATCATAAAATCAAAATGTAAAAAAAGAAGGAAAAAAAGCCTTCTAGAAGAAAATGTAGAATAATATTTCTGTGACCAGAGGATAGGCTTGGACAGGACATGAAAAATACCAGGGGGAAAAAAATGATGATAAACTGGACTTAAACAAAATATTTGCCCACACCAAGTAAGGAAATGAATAAACAAGCTGGAGACTTGGAAAAATATTTGCATTGTATCTCCCTGACTGAGGACTAGTATTCAGAATAAAGAACTCACACAAATTACCAATAAAAAATACCCCAAATTCCCAATTTAAAAATGGATACAAGACTTAAACAGATTCTTTACAAGAAAACATACTTAATTGCACAAGAAAAACAAGACCATGTACTTGCCATTATTTTTCAGCAAGGAAAAGCAAATTAAAAACCTAATGAGATACTACTTCAAAGGTGATAGATGGCGAAAAAAACAAAAGTTGGTGAGGATGTGGAAAGACCAGCATTCTTATTCTTTGTTGCCTTGGAAATGTGAATGATACAGCCATTTTGCAGGACTGTGGACAGTTTTTACAATTTGTATTTTACAATACAACACAGATCTACGTTATAACTCAGCACATCAACTCTTTGGCATCTCTTCAAGAGAAATTAAAATATATGTATATACATTGACATGTTCAAGAATGTTTACAGCAACCTTATTCATAATAACCAAATACTAAAACAACACATAGGTCCATGAACAAGACAATGGATAGACAAGTTGGAGTTTAGCCACACAATGGAATACAACTTATGAATAAAAGATGAATTAAGTATTGATATATAGATACCCTTTTTTCCATAAATTCAACTTCTAGAAATTGCAAAGGAAATACATTAGGAAGATGTGTACCATTTAACCAAGACAGTCATTACAGAACATAATAGCAAATAATTAAATCAATCAAGGTTGCTCAATTGGAAATAGGTTAAATATCTGTAGTTTACACATATAATGAGAAAACATCAAAAATTAAAATTGGGATACAGTTTTATGAAAAACATCACAATATATTAACTGAACAAACCAGCTTACAGTATAATATACATAGTATGTTATGGACAATGGATGTCCACATAAACTTATGATCATATTTGAATATATGTGTATACTTGTGTATGATGTGTGTGTATCCCAATCATATGCAAAATGCGTATGCACCTATGGAGGGACTAAGTGGTAGAGATAAGAAAAAGTCAAGCAAAAACAGTATTCTAGAACTTTTCTTCAATGACATTCCTGAATCTTATTTTATTTTTAATAGATATTAATCACTAATAAAAATGAATCATAAACCAATAAAAATTTAGTGTTAAAATCAAATAATATGCTTATTTGTATGCTTTTTATATAATCTATTCATTAAAATGAATCGCACTTTTTATCAGACGCTTTTCATATAGTCTGTGTATAATTGTCATTTCTCTTAAATCTGATGTGAAGCTAGCCCATACTTCTATTGAGAAACATCAAAAGGAAAAAGTCGAGAATTTGTTTTTTAATGGACTGTGAAACTAAGTAACTAAACTCTAGGATACCATGCCCAAGACCCTCCTCACCATGCCCCAAACCTTCTTAGGTATAACAGGTAGAAGGAGCAAGGTAGGGTTTCCACTGACTAAACTCTCCTTAGGACACTTTTAAAATCACTTTCCCTCATATGAGCCTTGATCTATAAAGATTAAGATAGTAAATATTTTTGGCTTACTGGCTTATTGGTCTCTACCACAACTATAAAATCTGCCATTGTAGTGTAAAAGGACCCACAAACAATACATAAATAAATGATTGTGGCTATGTTCCAATAAAACTTCATTCACCAAAACAGGCAGTGGGCCAATTTAGCATACAGATCACAGTTTACTGATGCCTGTCCTATATAATAAAAAAATTTAATAATGATACAAAAGTAATGAAAATCTGAAGTGAATAGAATAGACATAGCATGGACAAGGTAACACAAGGATTAATAAATTAAACAGATTTTATGCATTGAATTCTGATTTTGCTGATGTGAACTATATAGCCAAAATGTTATTAATATGTCTTTTTCTTAAATTAATATACAACCTCTAGCAAGTATTTAAAATATTTAAGTCATGAGGAATCTTGTAGTGAAAGGAAGAATTACATTTGAAGATATTTTTTTTTCTAAACAGATATACGTATCATGGCAAAGGTATACACCAAGTTACTGATGGCAATTATCTCTGACGGTTAAGCTGATAAGTTGAGTGACCATATCATTGGGAAATTTGGGGGAACCAAACAAAGCTAAAATAATTAAAATATATGATCTTGGAAATATGTATTTATTGACCAACAATTTTCATTATATTGTTAGATTCATAAAACAGTTCTATTCAAAATTCATTACCAAAAATGAATAAAACTATTTCTAATAAAAAAACATGTGCACATGTTCATTCAAGCAAATTTTTTTCTACTAATTAACTGTACATTTAAAAGTAGCAGAAGAGGGGTGCCTGGGTGGCTCAGTTGGTTGGGCGTCTGATTTTGGCTCAGGTCATGATCTCCCAGATCACCAGATTAAGCCCCACATCAGGCTGTGTAATGACACTCTGGAGCCTGCTTGGGATTTTCTCTCTCTCTCTCCCTCCCTTTCTGCCCCTCCCCTGCTCCTTCCTCTCTCTCTCTCTCTCTCTCTCTCTCTCTCACAAGATAAATAAACTTAAGAAAAATTCCCACAGTTTTAAATATTCCAAAGTGCAATTATAGCATTTCAAATTTAAATCCTATCATTTGCAGAAAGTACTTCATTTGTTCTGATCTTAACCTTCTTTCATAGGGATGCACTGCAACAGTTTCCTGTTCATAAATTTTGTTTTGAAAAACTGTCAGTTGCTAAAAAGGCAACAAGAGCTGATATTTCTTGGTGCTCCATTCATAAACACATTAAATATTTCCACTTGATTTTAAATAAAATGAAACAAAAAATTTAGGTGATTCCTTATCAAAAAAAGCCCAATATCGTGATCAAGCAGTTAGGTTTATTTCCAAAGTTTTTGGAACCTAAAACATTTATTTCTATCTGATGGTGGACAGCAGATCTGCCACCTAAAATTCTTTTTCGTTCGTATTTTTTGTTTTTATTCTCACAATAAAATTGTGTTGTTCAGTTACTCTGAAGTGTGTGTGTATTTAAGCTGTATAAATTTGACAACTCTTGGGTCTGTTACAACTGATAGAATAGGAACAATGATAAATTATGTGCTCACCATGATGAATACCAAGCACATCGCTCAAGTTTTCTTAATTTAATAAGAATTGTTTCCAGCGATTCTATGCTCCACTATTTTTAGTAACACAGCAAACTGAGTAATTTCACTTTGAATGGCGAAACTTTTAACTGAATTTTACAAAAGCATCTACCATAATATCAGATATTTCACATTTTACAGAATGCACATCCAAAGCCTTTACTTTGATGCCACAGTTTGGATGGGGAAAAAATTGATCCACTATTAGAATTAACTAGTTTTCTTTTTGAAGGATGTGAACATTCTGATATAAACCTGCCATCACTTAGCAATTGGAGATATTCCTCTGCTAATACAGCCAAAACATTCACAACTACTGCTTAAGTTTTCATACATGTACAAGAAATTCTGGATAAAAACTGAATAAGAGCTATTTTAAACAGTCATTTTATCTAAATGATAAATGATATTCCACGGAGTGATATGTAAACACACCATCTGCAGCTGCATATTAAATCAGTCTTCAGGCGCATTCTTCTTCATAGAATTATTAACTTCTGAAGTAAATTCTGATGCTTTCTCAGCATATTTGTCTTCTGTTTCCTATGTAGTCATTGATATCACTATGGTCCCTGTGGCAGGTAGTAATTGTCAACAAATATTTTGCATAAGCTAAATTTCTCCATCGACATTTAAAAAAAAATAAATTTAGTAATTTTAAGTATATACTTTCTGTTTTTGAGCTCATTACACCCAAAAGGATTCTTTCCAAAATTAAATGTATCACCCAATAAATACATCTTTGTATATTTATCTATATTATAAATATCGGTATCACTGTAGCAATAATGTTTAGAATACTTTCAATATTCTCAGCATCTCTTTCCTGCTATCCCACGTAACATTTAATAAATGTCCATGTTACCCACATTTTCCTCCAACTGGTTATCTGACAACTTTATGCATCTCACTGGCCACAGCATAACGTCTGGCTGGCACACCAAGTACGACTTAGCAGTCCCCGGCCATTTTATACTTGTTATCAAGTAAATGAAGAGGATAAAAAAGATGAACAGATTACAACTGAGCATTCTGTCTTATTATGCTTTGTTTCCCAGGTTTAATCACGTGACAAAATGAAACCTCTGATCACCACATGGCAGAAGTTGGAAAATCAGCATGGAGGTCTATGAAACCTTAACAGGTGCGCTCTCCCAACAAACATGTAGAAATTGTAATTACAGAAATAATACCATATGCAATAGCATGAAAACATGAAATACTTAGGGAAAAATTAAACATGGTATGTGCAAAAGGACTGTACACAAAATCTACCAAACCTGGCATCTCACCCCAGCTGTTAAACGGCCACTGTCTCTGATGTGCCTCTTGCCTCATGGTTACTCCTCTAGGTTAAACTCACTGATGTTCCTGTCTGTTCTCCGACCAGGTGTGCTCCTTGAGGGCTCTTCCCCCAAAGCTGCATTCTCACACTTACAGTCACATCTAACATAAAAATAACAAAAAAATGTTGGGAGGGGCAAAGAAAAAAAGAATGGAAAAAGGGGAAAAGACATCCTTTTCATTAGTGTTTTCTTTTGTCATTCTGTAAACATCAAAGCTAATCTTCATTACCAAAAATCCCTGGATTTATGTTTTTATATGAACTGGGATTTTGCTTTCATTCCGATACAGTGAGGTCAACAGATGAGGAGATGTTTGTCCTTGAAAAGAGTTTGTTACCCACAGTCTCCAAGAGGAGGGGCATGCCATGTTTCAAAGGGCCACAAAGAAAAGGAGCAGCATCAGTCACGAGCCAAGAGGAGTGAGGGGAAGGAGTTTTCATGAGAAGGAATGGGCAAGGCAGAGTAAGCAGCTGAGTGGGTTTAGGATTAGATTGTATGAAAAACCGGTTGGCTCTGGGGTATAGGCGTGATCTCTAGTCTTCCGGCACCTGGTCTTGGGGTGATTTAGGGCAAGGGAATTATGTCCCAGATTTCAGAAGCCTGAGAAAATAAGGCAGAAGGGGGTATGGCCTCAGGATTGGTTGTTTTGCGTATTAAAGACATGCTCACAGACAGTGTTCGCCATCTCCAAGAATGAGGCCATCTCTTTCCCCCTCTGACTCCCATACCCTCCACCTCCCACCCCTCACAGTGGGGCCCCACATGCCTTACATTAAAAATACAGAAAGTAAGAAAATGTAGTTAATACAATTTATATGGTATCTTTCCTGTATGTATTATAGTTCATTCTATAACCTCACAAGAAAACCGGGTGTGCACTGCTGGTTATCTAGGTGTAATCGCTATTTTTGGTCTATAAAATCAATCTAACATTTTGCTAAATATCAAGTGAAAAATTGCTTAGATGATGTACTAAGGCATATTCCTCTATATTCTGCAATAAGCACTATGTAAACATTGAGAGAGATATTTAATTTGTGTATGGAAAGATGGATTACACAGTCAACTTCTTTAACTTTTATTTCCTACTGTGAATCAACAAAAGCCACGCTTTATTGCCTCCCGGGATAAGTAATAGAAAATGCCACAGACACAAACTGCTGAGTTATCTTCACCCTTGTTCTTTTATTTAATATTATGTCCATGTTATTTCATTTAATAAATGATACAAGGGCTGAGAAAACACAATAGTGTGTCTATCCATGTAAAGATATAGGAGAAATCAATTACAACATAATAGAAAGCATTATATTTTCTAACATACATTTTGTTTGAAGTATTAGGAAGAGGCCACACTATATTAGATTCCAAAATATATTTACCTTAACACAAACTCCACTCTAACAAAAGAATAAAGCATTTATCACTGCTCTGATATCACTATCAGGTTTTCATTTTTGATGCTTCTCCCGCATGTCTGATTTTGGCATTATTCAGGGTTAAAGTTGGGAGCAACAATAATTAAATATAAAACCATGAAATACTTCCATCATAATGTTCTCAACTGCTGGGTAAATGCACAAAACAACATATTCATTTAGGAAATTGTGTTTTTGTGTCTCAAATGGCCTCTCTCAATTGCCCTCTCACTTTCGAGAATATAAACATTGGCTAGCTCTAAAAAGGATTTTTAAACATAACCTATAATAACAACAGTAATATTAAACAGCTAATATTTGGAATCTTAATATGTGCTTATTCAGTATTTGACATACATCATTCCATTCATTCCTCCAAAGAACGTGAGGGATGTATTTATGCCACTCATTTGCAGATGGAAAAACTGGTGGACAGACAGATTAAGAAACTCACTCAGTCAGTCAGCTAGTAAGTAGTGAACTTCTGATTTAAACCCAGAGCTCTCTGACTCTGAACCTATACTTTTAACCACTCTATTATGTTGGATCTCAATATAAGCTGCTTGGTTGGAGCAGTTTCCCCTAGAAACCATGTTACATTGTTTATAGTCCTGGGAGTACCCACAAAAGCATATTCCATTCATATAAAATATGAATGCTGTTATGCAGAATCTGACCATCATGTGGAAAGTTGCCTCTGTGAGACAATACATTCTACAATTTCTGGTTTTGGACAGCAGGAATAGATTTTTTTGTATTTATGTAATTGGACTATGGAATCTCTCCTCTTTCCCTGTGTCCTCTTAAACCTGAATACAATAGATTATGTGGAGTTTTGTGATGTAATAAGAGAGTAAAATAAGAATCATTTTCACTACCGGGGAGGGACATAGGTGGGAAATTCGACAAAGATAAAATAACTATAATGGGCACAGCAGAAGAGGAGAATCTGTTCCAAGTTTGTTTTTAAGAGAACACATTCCTATAATACATTTTGTACCTATATTTTCCAAGACCTCGCTAGGTGTTTTAAAGATATTACCTCTAACCCTCACAGCAGCCTTATGAGGTACATATATTCTTATTTTATAGTTAGGGTCAGTGGAAACTAAAAGTGGTTCACACAACCAGGAAAGCAGTAGAATCAGCCTCTGAATTTCTGGTATTCCAAATCCCAAGTCTGCACTACAAGGTGGTCATTGCTGACAAAAGATGTCTGAGACGACAGTAAACTATCAGCCTGAAGGTTAAGGCTGTTCCCCAGCTATATTTTATTTGTGGCACCAAGTGTTTTAAGTAATTTTTAACTTAAGTTCCTTCACTCACCAATTTGTTACAGATCCCCCCCACACACACACACACCATCTCTTACACTTAGTTTCTGACAGTTATATTAATTTCATGGCTCCTGAAAGAATTTAAGAAGCCTAGTGAAAGATGAGGAAGAGGACATCAAGATATTACACCGAAGCTCTTCACTAAATGCTTTACATGCATTATCCCAAATCTAATCATAACCACCCAATCTGTTAGATGTGGGTATTCCCATTTTACAAATAAAGATATCAATTAATTTGCCTAAGGCCATATAGTCTCTAGTGGTAGTACTTGGATTTGAATCCAAATCTATACTACTCAAATTTTGTGTTCCTATCTACTACTTGTATCGATTCTACAGGAGGACTATAGTTGCGAATGTTGCAAATGCTTCTATTAAAAGCAACTCCTGAACAACAGCTAAAATCATCAGTATAAACTCTAAGAACCAGCAAAGGCAGCTGATTAACTTGTTCATCAGTGGACTCTCCCTTTAAAAAAGAATCAGCCAACTCAACTGTAAACACCTTCTACTGAGAAAACTGTCAGCCTAGGAGGTTGAATTAATTGTCCAGAGGATTTGAAGCTAAATAGTGTGTCCTTTGATCCCACTCTTGAATCAATGGCCCTCAAGTCCTTCTGTCGATGTGAAGACTACAACTTCTCATCCCTAGACAGCAGAAGAGCAAATGTGCTAGAAGGGAGGCTGGCTGATGTAGTAAAGAGAACTGCCACCTGGGCAGAGGATTGATGGTGGCTTCAAGAGAATGTGCTCTCCCATCCACTCAGAAGTGTAATTTAAAGAGGATTTTTCAAGGCATGGATAGACACCATCACTCACATCAGTTCCCACTGCCTTCTCCCTCTATAACTCTTTACCAATTCTACTCCACAGCTACTCTGCCCTGTTTAATCAACAGCATGCATTTCACAAGTATTCTCTAGCATCCCCAAATGAATTTCTTGTAACGCAAATTGAATGAAGTGGTGAAAATGATAAATATGTCTGCAGTGTAACATATTTGTTTCAAGCTGTATGATCTGCCTGCGGGTAAAAGGGACTCCCCAAACAAACTATGCCAACTTCAGATTTGAAATGATCTATTTGACCGTGATCTTACTCTCAGTTTGTATCTCATGATTTTTTTTTTTGCTGTGAAAGTTTTCATCTACAATGTTTTATGATATTGAGGTCAATTCTCTGCTTTGAAATCAAATATATAAATAAGTTCAAGGACATGAATTTATGCAGGATAAAGATTTCATACTCTAAAACACGTATTTTTTAAGCAAATTCTTTTTTTTTTTAACATTTATTTATTTTTGAGAGACACAGAGACAGAGCACAAGCAGGGGAAGGGCAGAGAGAGAGGGAGACACAGAATCCGAAGCAGGCTCCAGGCTCTGATGAGCCAACAGCACAGAGCCCGACGTGGGGCTCAAACACACAGACGTGAGATCATGACCTGAGCTGAAGTCGGCCGCTCAACCAACTGAGCCACCCAGGTGCCCCTAAAACACGTATTTGATTCATGATGCTTTTCTAACCCTTTCCCCATATGATAATTGTAGTAGACAGAACAATGTATTCCCAAAGAGGTCCTTGTCATAGTCCCTAGAACCTGGGATATGTTATGTTACATGTCAAGGTTGCAGATGGAATTAAGCTTGTCAATCAGGAGATCTTGAGGTGGAGAGATTATCCTGGATTATCTGGGTGGGCTCGATGTAATCACAAAGGTCCTTACAAGTGAAAAAGAGACGCATGAAGTTGCATGTCAGAGGGCTGTGATGTGAGAAAGGAAGTGGCCATGAGCCAAAGAAAATGAAAAGCCTCCAGAAGTTGAAAAAGGCTAGAAAACAGATTCTCCCTTGGAGTCTCCAAAACAACACACTCCTGCCAACACTTGACACCAAGTGAGATCTTTTTAGTGTTCTGACCTTCAAAACCATAAGATAACAAATCTGTGATTTTTTTTGTTAACTACTAAGTTTGTGGTAATCTATTAAAGCTGCAAAAGAAAACTGAAGACAGATACTAGTAACTGCCAGTGGGATGATGCTAGAACAATCATCAAAAACGTGGAAACATAAGAGACTCTTAAATATCAGGAAAGAACTGAGGGTTGATGGGGGCATGGGACGGGGGAGAGAGGGTGACAGGCACTGAGGAAGGCGCTTGTTGGGATGAGCACTGGGTGTTGTATAAAAACAAATCTGACAATAAATTGTTTTAAAAAAATGTGGAAACGGTTTTATAAATTGGGAAATGGAAAGAGGATGGAAGAAATCTAGGGATCATAACGAAAAAAGCCTCTATCGCCTCGAGCAGAGTGTTAGGAACATAGATGCTAACGAAGGAATGCATGGATGCAAACAAGGAATCAGAAAGAAATGAAGAGAATGGTAGAGAAAATATATATTACGTCTCAGAGAATACCTAAATCATCATGAGCAGACTGTTGGCAATGAAGCTGCATTCGTTTGTTATATGCCCATCAAACCTGGGAAATAACTCAGATATATATTCTCTATACATAACCTCATTAACTCTTTCTAAGAATTATGGCGAGGCTAATAGAAATATTGGTGAAAACTTAAAAATAGAGGTAAAAATCTTCGCAGGTAAGTAACCACAGGCATAACTAAAAAAAATTAAAAACATATATGCTGCATTATGGAACTCCAACTGCTTTTAAAGAAAAGGCCGCCCCCAGACTCCAAATCCAGATGGGTTCAGGTGTGGCAGGTTGGGTCAGATACATGGGGGAACAGAACTGCTCTGTGTAGCTCTGGGTGACAGTAAGCTGGGAAGTGTGGAGACTTCGGCACATGGGCCAGCAAGGTAGGGCACTGCATGGGCATAGGGGCAAGATGTGAGAGATCTTGAGACAGAACAGCCCAAAAGATTTTAGTAAATAAAAACATTAACAAATGGAAAACTTTTATCGAAATAGCCAATATAAATATGAAATGGAGCTAGACCTCAATATTCATCAGGAAAATGAAAATGAAAATCAGAATTAGATACCACCGCACCAGGTAGAAAGGTTGACGATAGGGGCACCTGGGTGGCTCAGTCGGTTGAGCGTCCGACTTCGGCTCAGGTCATGATCTCGCGGTCTGTGAGTTCAAGCCCCACGTCAGCTCTGTGCTGACAGCTCAGAGCCTGGAGCCTGCTTCGGATTCTGTATCTCCCTCTCTCTCCGCCCCTCCCCCACTCATGCTCTGTCTCTCTCTGTCTCAAAAATAAATAAACGTTAAAAAAAAAAAAAAGAAAGATACAAGGGTTAACAAGAATGTGGAACAATGGCAATTCTTACAAGCTACTTTTAAGAAGTAAATTGCACAGCTCTGACCCAGCAATTTCATTCCTAAGTATGTATCCCAGTGCAGCATTATACACCCTAGCTCTAGCCTGGAAACAACCAGAATGTTCATCAACAGTGGGACAGATACATCATTTGTGTTATGTTCAGACAATGTAATACTATGCAGCAATAAAAATGAGTGAACTACAAGTACACACAATTTGGATGTTGAACATATACTCACAAACATATTATTGAGCTAAAGAAGCCTGACACAAAAGAATATATGGTTTATCCACATAAAGTTGGAAAACAGAAAAAAGCTTTCCAATAGAGTTTAGTGATGCCTATGTAGGCATGAACTTAAAAGGAAACGTAGGGGAGTAATTTCCATAAAAGTCAGGATGGCGGTTGGGAACCTCTGAACGTATTGGCATGATAGGAATAGGGGTTCAGGCATGCTGGTGACGATCAATTCCTTGTTCTGAGGAGGGTTCACATAGATACTCATCTTTGTATTGTGTATTTTTATGTACCCGGATTATATTTCACAACAATAATGGCAAAGAGCAAATTCAAAGCTTCAAGCAGGAAAACCACAGTGCTAAAGTTCCTCAAAATCACCACAAAAAATTCTGTTTACATCTTACCTTCCTTTCCAAGACAACGTGGTTATAAGCTCAAGTCATGATTTTTACCCCATGGATATAAATCATTACCATGGGGCATGACAATACATTTGAAATAACTTTCCATAAATGTGCACACATGCCTCTTTGTCTCCTTTTAAAATCTTTAATTCAGAGAGCATTCCACACTTGCAAACAGCAGAGAAGAATAATGGAATTATAAAAACACATCACTGTGTCCATTATCTCTGTGATACTGGACTTGGACACTGCAATTACAGACTCCTTCCTACATTAGGAAGGGAGGATAAGAATGTTTTTTAAGCAACAGCACTTCCACATATACTGCATGTGGATAAAGGAATCATTATTGACTAATGGTATCATCCTTATTTGTCCTAAAAGTTACTACAACTAATTCTTTCAGCAAATGAATATTACATGATCATTATTATCTCTAGTAGCACTTTCAGGTGCCAAAAACCTAACCCTCTGATGAGACCTTCAGACATATTTCCTTGGTACAAGGGAATGCAGTATCAGTATTCCATGTGTAAATAAGTTCAATTAACAACGAGTTATAATTGCACAGGGAGATGAAAATTAGTTTAAACAAGTCAATTAAATCATAAACATTTCAGAAATAAGAGGATGTGTTTGTAATCCAATTAGTGTGTTAATATACTAATAAATTTACTGATTCGAACAGTATCTTAATTGTATAGTAAAGCACCAGAAGAAAAAAAACAGTATATCTTAATTGTCATAAAGGGAGCTTTGGCTGCAGTCTGACTACATAAGTTTGGAGAAAATTATCCATGTTAATGAGATCAAAATGCTTCTATCTAGAATAATAAATAAGGTTACTTGATGGTTTGGCTAATAAAAATGCATCCAAGGGACAGGGGAAATGACTGAACACAGTGTTGTCTGCCAGATGCTAATTACACTAAGTTCCTGATGGGAGAGAATGGGACATTTTATACTGTGACCAAAAAAACCACTTCCATAGTTTGAACACTCACATAATCATGGGAATAAAATATTCCAGAGATAATTCTTTATTGCTACCTCAATTACCACAAATTAAGCTGATATTAATATACTTTACTGCTGCTCAGCCTTAAGTGAAATCAGTAGCACTTCACAGATAACTCAAGGGAATGAACTGATCTCCTATTTCTGCGTAATTACCTGTAATTTATTGAACACAGAGAGACCCATGAGCAGCCTAGTCAAGGTCACAAAAGAAGGTTGAATTGCACTGTTTTCAATCACCATCTGTGATCTGGGCTGAGGCTCCCTCTTCCCCAATTACTACAAGAGGAAGGAACCCCTCCCCAGCACAAGGGTCATAGAACCAAATCCTCAGGCCAAGGGGCAGAATAATCATGAGCTTTAAACAGAGTGTTCACTTTAATGAGTACATGGCATTTGGATGAAAATGTTAGCTTTACAAGTGATTAATCCACCTCGTTTACTATATATTTACCTCACCATTGGAATTTTTACTTTCATGTTTTCCTATTACTAATTAGTGCCTTTTCTTTTCAGCTTAAAGAAGCCCCTTTTAGGGACTCCTGGGTGGCTCAGTCAGTTAAGCATCTGACTGGCTCAGGTCATGATTTCACATTTTGTGCGTTCAAGCCCCACATCAGGCTTTGTGCTGACAGCTTGAAGCCTCAAGTCTGCCTCAGATTCTGTGTCTCCCTTTCTCTCTGCCCTTCCCTGCTCCTGTCTCTCTCTCAAAATAAATAAATAAATAAATAGATAAATAAATAAACAAACAAACAAACAAACATTAAAAGATTTTTTTATAAAGAAGGTCCTTTTAATATCTTATCTCATATAAATCCAATTTAAGGGTGATGAGCTCCTTTGGTTTTGCTTATCTGAAAACTCTTTTTATCTGTCTTCAGTTCTGAATGATAAGCTTGCTGGGTAGAGCATTCTTGGTTGGAAGTTATTGTTTTTTTTTTTTTTCCTTTCAGCACATTGACTATACCATGCCATTCCCTTCTGGACTGTACAGTTTCTGCTGAAAAAAATCTGCTAATAGTCTTATGGAGTTCCTTTTAATGTAACAAGTCATTTTTCCTTTGCTGCTGCTAAGGTTCTCTATCGTTAACTTTTCACATTTTAATTATGTCCTGGTGTGACTCTCTTGAGTTCATCTTATTTGGAACTCTCTGAGCTTCCTGGCCCTGGATGTCTGTTTCCTTCCCCAGGTTAAGGAGGTTTTCAGCCATTATTTCATCAACTAAGTGTTTTGCCTCTTTCTCCATCCCCTCTTCTCCTTCTAGGACCCCCAGAAAGTCAATGCTATTTGGCTTGATGTTGTACCACAGGATCCATATACAATCTGCACATTTTGAGTTATTTTTTTCTTTTTGCTGCTGAGTGAGTTACACCACTCTGTCCTCTAGATCACTGATCCATTCTTCTACTTCCTCCAGGCTGCTGTCCAACAGCTCTAGTCTATTTTTCAGGTCAATTATTTATTCTTCAGCTTTTGTTTGGTACTTCCTTACATTTTCTATCTCTGTTGAAATTCTCATTCGGTTCATCCACTTTTTTCCTGAGTTCATTTAGCATCTTTTTTTGAAATATTTTTTAATGCTTGTTTATTTTCAAGAGGGAGAGAGACAGAACATGAGTCATGAGAGGGTCAGAGATAGAGAGGGAGACACGGAATCCAAAGCAGGCTTCAGGCTTCACGCTGTCAGCTCAGAGCCTGATGTGACGCTCAAACCCACAAACCGCGAGATCACGACCTGGGCTGAAGTTGGATGCGTAACCAGCTGAACCACCCAGACACCCCCAGTTAGCATTTTTATAACCATAATTTTCAGTTCTTTATCAGGTGGATTACTTACCTCCATTTTACTGATATTTTTCTGAGATTTAACCTTGTTCTTTTGTCTGGAACATATCCCCTTTTTCCTCACTTTGCTTCACTGTCTGTTTGTTTCTATGTATTAGGAAAAACAGTTACCTCTTCCAATCTTGAAGAAGTGGCCTTGCATAGGTGATGAACCTTATCATTCAACCTTCCTGTAGCTCTTGATTGTCCCTTGAATCTCTGTGGTTTTCTAAACAGCTTGATTTATTCTTGATAGGTGTTCAATGTTGAGAATTTGCCAAGATCTATCAGTGTTCTAAATGGATATATCTCAGCACTTAGTTTCACACAGACTGGAAGCCATACCCTCAAGCAGCAGCTTTAAAAATATGCAAATATACACAGGCCTGTGGGGCTATAATTATAAATTCTGCTGGCCTCCAGACCAGCAGATCTGAAGGTGTCTCCTGAGCAACAGGTGCAAAAATTAGTGCTCCAGGCAGGTGTATAAGCTCCTTTCTGGGGAGTACTGGTCAGCTATAATGAGGCCAGGGGAGAGCCAAGGATGGTATCTCCCTGCCTGTGTTCCTAGAACCTCCCCCATAGTCTCTAGATGTGTGACAAATCTGAAATCTGTCCCTCAAACTAAAGCTCCAGGACAAGTAAAAAGGCCTTTTTCACAGGAAAACTCAGGGTGTGTCTTGGTCTACTGTCTGTGCAATGCCCTGGGGGTAGGAACCTGCCAAGAACTGTCTTTCTGATTGATACAGTCCTGTGCAGCCCAGAAACTCAAGCCCTCTGGCCACGAGGGCCAAGCAATCAAGGTGCATCCCTGTATGGACCTCACGTGCCTGCCGGCTTTAGCAATGCAGCTGCAGAGAACAGAGGGTGGGAATTGCCCAGGAGCTTCAGCAAGGCAGTGGGATATTGCCTTGGCTACACATACTCACCAGCTTTAGCAAAGTGGCTGGGAGTGTGAGGAGGGGAAGGGGGGACATGCCCACCAGCCTGAGTAAGGCAACAAGAAAGTGCCTTGGCTGTGTGCCCACCAGCTTCACTGAGGCAGCAGTAAGGTACCGCGTCTGCACATGCTCGCAACTTCTGCAAGGCAGTGGGAAAAGGCCATAACCCCTTGTCCCCACTGGCCTTAGCAAGGCAAAGGAGAGTGCCACATCCATGCATACCACCTACACTAGAGGAATAGAGGAAGAGTGCTAACATAGCAAAAACAAATGCATTTTTAAGCCAATGTCAGGAAACCAAGAGAGAAAATAATCTCATATTAACTAATTTAACAAATATGTAATAAACACTTGCTTTGTGCTGACCACCTTAAAACAAGGCCCCTAATGGCCTGAGGTTCAAAATTCCAGATTTATTGCTTGGAAGACAAATGATAAACAAACAAATGAAAGTAAATATAAAATATAAGTGATAAATAAGGAAGAAACTAAGGCAAGATAAGGAAGAAAAAGCGGCAGAGAGAGGGGAAAAAGTTTATTTGTAGTAATAAAAGAAGGTTTATCACATAAGATATATTTGACCACAGGTAAGAAAGAGAAAGCCAAGTGACTACTGGAGAAGGAGTGTTTCAGGCAGAAGGTAGAATATGTGAGGTTGGGCCATGGCATGGAGGTGTATGCTTGATGTGTTTGGGAAAAGGAAAAAGGCCAGGATGGCAGAAGGTCAGAAAACATAGGAGAAAGTTGCAGGACTGGATACCTGAGAAATCACAAAGAGCCAGATATCGAAGGGTGTTATTAGCCATTGTAACAAATTTCCTTTTACTCTGAATAATATTTCCACGTCACTGGGAGCCACTGTAAGATGATGTGATCTGACACGTTTGAAGAAAAACTATTTTGACTACTGCTTGTAAATAGGTGTTAGTATGTTGGCAATAACCCAGGTAAGAACTTTCAGTTGTCGAAGCAGGAAGAAAGCAGTAGACATGGTTAGAAATGATCAGAATTTGGTATATAGGTTAAAGGAAAAGACAAGAAGAAACAGGCTGGGGTGGAAGGAAGAACCGACAGTTAAACTGTCAGGCATATTAAGTGCGGTATGCCAATTTGAAACTGTTAAGAGAGCCAAATGAGTTCATATTGGTCCAGGCTGGAGATACAAATGTAGAAATCATCAGGTTGGTTTTTTTTTTTTAATAGTTTTTTTTATTTATTTTTTATTTTTTTTAACATTTATTTATTTTTGAGAGACACAGAGACAGAGCGTGAGCAGGGGAAGGACAGAGAGAGAGGGAGACACAGAATCCAAAGCAGGCCCCAGGCTCTGATGAGCCGTCAGCATAGAGCCCGACGTGAGCTCGAACTCACAGACCGTGAGATCATGACATGAGCTGAAGTCGGCCGCCCAACCAACTGAGCCACCCAGGTGCCCCTTTTTTAATAGTTTTAAAGGCAAAAGTCTAGATAAGATCACTCTGAAGTGATAGTAAATAGAGAAGGAGAGATCCAGGGACTAAGATGGGGAGATGAGAAAACACTAGCAAAGGAGAAAAAGAGGAAGTATCTAGCTTCTAGAGGAAAACGGTAATCCAGATCTAAGTATTATATTTGAGGTCGAGAAAGATGAAGATTAGCATGTGACCGTTGAATTAGCCATGTGACAGTCACTGGTGATTTCTGACAAGTGTCTTCAGTGGAGAGGTGGCAGTAAAAACTGCTCAGAGTATGTTCAAGGGAATACGGGGACAAGCAAACAGATACCTATTTCAAGGCACTATGCTGGAAAGAGGGTCAGGAAAATAGGATAGAAACTTCAGCAAAATGTGAAATCGTGAAAATTTTTTCAGATGTGAGAAATTACAGCATACTTGCATGTCGTAAGAATAAATCACAAAAAAATGGGGTGGGAAAGGATTGTTGGTGAACAAGTGTTGAGTTTGGCATTAGACAGAAACAGAGATTTCATGAGCATGTTTTTAAGCAGACTAGCATTATGTCACAGTGGGACCACGTAGAGGTTTTCTTCTATGAGCTTCACCTTTCTCAGCGAAATAGGAAACCAGTTATCAAATGAGAATGAAGATGAGAAAGCATGTGTTAAAAGTCTAGTGAAAACGAGAAGAAAAGGTAGTAGTCATCTACATGAGTGAACGAATGAACAGGCTCAGAAAATGAGACAGGGTGACTTAACAGCAGACGGGCCCACATGAAGATAGTGGTCATGAATTTCAAGCAAGGCTGTTCAGCAATGCTTTGTTTTTCTCCAGTCATGTTCATCTATATAGGTAAAGAAGCAAAGTAGAGAGTTGGATTCAGCCAGAGTTAAAGTGGTGCCAGGTAAATAAAGCGAAGGAACAGAGGAAGAAAGGGCAATGTAGTTGGGAGTATACACAGGGAAGGGGTTAAAATGACAATGTGTTAAAGAAAAACCAAACACCAAAAATATTGAAGACAGGTTGATTAGTCAATTTGATTATCCAAAAAGGGAAAGTCGCTCTGGAGTGTATACTGAGCTTCTCTGAGTGTGAAGTCTGAAGCTGCATATACTGCAAGAAGGAGGAAATTCTATCAACTAGGATAGGATTCTGAAAGGCACTTTTTGATTATAGTGGAAGGTAATGAAAACTTTTCTTAGGACTAGTAACTATCTTCAAGACTGGTCATCATTTCATCATGTCAGGTCATTTGTGCAGGTATAAACAGGGCCTGATTCTCAATAAGATGAGATAAAGTAATGTAGTGTCAAACGGGCTTAGGGTTAAGAGCAATACACTCCTTATTCGCAAATGAAAGAATGTATCAGATGTACGGTCAAGCAATGATAAAAACTATAAGTGCTGGTACAGGTTATGAGCAAAGATATTTCATAATTAGACCAGAGAACTCAAGACAAGGAACATACGTTGGAGAGAAGAGCAGTAAAAATGTGATTTTAGAGTAAAACCAAAGAAGTGAAACAATTGTTTGCAAGCATGTTTGAAGACGTGAACTAGAAAGATAAGAGGTGGTGGTTGGAAAGTGAGATGCTTAAAATGATGGAAGGGGTATAAGTTTAGAGAATCTCAAAGTCTGGGGCTCAATTAAGGGAGTACATGGCTGTATAAAGGCAGAGGACAAGATTCTTGGAAAAGAAGGACTTAAAAATCATGGTGGTTGGAAGAATTGCGAACAGAAACTAAAATCAGTCACAATGCTGATGTTGGAGAAAGTACAGTGAGCTAGAAGCTAAAATCTTCATGAAATAAGCAAGTGATATGTCTGTGAAGACTGCAGCAAAGGAGGAGTAAGCATCAGTCTGACCCTTTGGGTTTCAAGACTAGAGACCTTCGGAGAAGACAGAAAGACAATGATCTCTAACTGACAATGATAAAGACACCACATCTTTAGGAAGATAACAAGCCAAAGAGGGAAAGATGAGGTCAGATGAGGAGATGTGCAGAGCCAAATGAAGATGAGAGTCCAGGTCATGAAAGATGACCTTGGGAAATCGTAGGCCTTTGAAGAAGCAGAGGCATATTGGAATGAAGGACATATAGGATTATTTCTGGTGGATTCCAAGTCAAATTGCAGGAGAGAAATGTGAGTGTGGAGGAAAAGAGAGAAGTTGAGCTCTTGCCAGAAGCTCACTGAGCTCTGGAATTTCATTATGAGACCGTTTAGCTCTTCTCTTTTAGCTTTCTACATTATCCCTGAAAAAAAAATGATTGTATGCCTTGTTAAGAGTTTCCCATCATACCTGGAAACCATCCCCTGCTTTAAGAAAATCTTTGCATAAGAGACCTGGTCCTTCTGTGGAATCAGATGCCATATATACTTGGCCAAAGCCTGAATTACCTACCTTTGTCCAGAGCCCTCAAATATGCATTATGGAAGAAGTTTTATATTATTATAAACATATTTTTCAATGAGGCAAGCTGAAGAGTTCAGCTAAAATGTGAAGCTGCAACTTTGAGTCTTCTGCCTTTCCTGTGATCAGTGTTCAATGAATTCTCAACCAAACTTTCCATTTCATTTCTATCTCTTAAACCCTGTCCCCAGTTCATCACCTCCTTGAACTGGTTCCTTCTTCGATAAATAGTTACCAAGTACCTACGAAGTGTTATGTGCAACAGGAGATACAAAGATAAATAAGATGCATTTCTGTCCTGGAGGAGTTCAAAGCCTTGGGTAAGAAGCAAACGTGAAAATAACATACCACTTTCCGAAATGTGGCCTAACAGTGGGATGTACAAAACATAGTGCTGTTTCCAGACTCCAGAATCCACCTTAGAATTTATAATCAGAGTTTTTATTTTGTTTTTTTAACATGTTGGCAATTTTCTAAGTCAGTATGGAAGAGGTGACTTTCCTCTTTTTTGTATTCAAAGTCTTGCTTAACTCAAGCAGGATTTCAGAAAACTTACTCCCCCAACTTTCCTTCCAAGACTACATGTCAGCAGTTATCACCCATCCAGGTCCTTCATGCAGATATGAACACTTGCAGAAAAACACAGAAGGGAAATTGAAAACAGAGGACTTCAACCAAGAATCCTTCTTTATGTGGTAACGCAGTCACTCCTTTATTCACCCATTCACTCATTTTCTCAGTATGAATACTGATTAAACAAAACCTAAGTGGTGAGCACGGGACAAGTTTCTGCTTAGTGTCTGAAGAGAACAAATCAGGGGACGATTCAGATGACTTATCATCCCTTCTTGGGACAAATATCCCCAGGTACAAAGACAACGGGGGTAGGATAAAGCTTTATCTATCCCCTAATAATTTCGTACAGATGGAAAAGAATGTGCCAGGCTGGAAACAGACAAATGAGCATACCTTATTCCTAGGTCAGTCTGAAATGAAGTATCCTTGTAAGAGATGCTTCAGCACCAGCCTAAGGTTCTACATGGAAGATATTTTTCCCTCGTCTGTTATTGGGATTGAGCTACATAAAAAATGCTATTTGTTGTCTCCATGACATGGACAGTACAGGATTCTATGTTTAAGGATGGAAAGTAGTGGGAATTTCCACTGGGTGACTTCTATTTTCTCACAGTAATCACTTATACCCTAATAATAAATGACTTTTCTGCTCTTAAATCCAATGCTTACTTGCTGTTCTTGGCTTCTTCAAGCTTTTAGCACCAAATGACATGTAGATTATTCTCTGTTTCTCAAAATGTTGTCTCTTGGCTTCCCTGATAATTCACTCTGCTAGATATACTGTTGTACTTTTTCATTTTTTCAAAGATGGTGTGCCAATTAAAACTACAGTGAGGTACCAATGCACACATACTAGAATAGTCAAAGTTAAAAAGAACACAGTGCAGTGTTGGCGAGGATGTGGAACAGCTAGAATTCTCAGATACTACTTGGGGAGGGGGAGGGGGTGATGTAAAACAGTACAGCTACTTGGAAAAGTTTAGCAACTTCTTCGAATAAAAACATACTTGTGACTTCGCAATTCTACTTATAGGCATTTAGCCAAAATGAAATAAAAACACTGGTCCATAAAATGATTTGTGCCCGAAAACTCACATCAGCTTTATGCATACTAGTGAAAAAATGAAGAAGAAAAAGTCATCAACAGGTGAATGAAAAATGTGGTACATCCATACTATGGAATACTACTCAGCAGTCAAAAGAAATAAATCACTAATATCTGATTTATGCAACAATATGAATCAATCTCAGAAACATGCTAAGCAAAAGAAGCAATACACCAAAGAGTATTATTCCATTTATATGAAACTCTAGAACAGGTGAAATCAACCTACAGTGAGAGAAAGCAAATAAATGGTTGCTTGGGGCCAAGGATAGGGGTGTGCAGGAAAGGGCCTGAGGGAACTTTAGAAGAGGATGTATGATCAGTTTTGTCTAGTAAATGTTTCACAAACAACTCTCTGTAAAAAGCATGTGTATATATACATATACAAGTGTGTGTAAGTTTTACTAATAGAAAAAATATATAGACCATAATTTACAAATAATAAAATACAATACACTTTACTCTATATTCCACATAGCCAATTAATTCTCACAGAATGCTTTCATTGATTTTTCCCAAACTCTTATATGCCTAAATTACCTATGTTTCCAATTTGAACAAATTTTCACAAATAAAATTGCATCCCAATTCTCTAATTCTTTTACCAATAAATTTATTTTCATTATATTTGATAGTGATACATTCTTTCTCTCTCTTGAAAATAACATTTATTAAGCTTCAGTTCTATATATGTTGGAACCTAACTTGTTCTTCAATGACAAGAGTGATTCCTTTTCTGAACCAGATAGTGATTTTCAGAAACAGGAAGAATATATCCTCAAATATGCCCAATTTTTTGTGCTACTCATTAAGTAACAGGTACAGACATGGCATGTTTAAATTTAACATTGCTGACATTCTACTCTTCACTTTCTTGAGACAACCAACTAAAAAGTAAGTCAATTCCTGATTTACAGTGTTTGCCAAATTCTATGGTGTAAATACTCTTACCATGACTGCTTTCAAGTTACCAACATGACAACACTGAGTACCTACCAATATATACGATTTCCTCCATGTAAATAAAACACATATAAACAACCCCAAGATCATAGGTAATATTAAATACAGTAAATAACTAGGAAGTGCTATATTTCTGAACATGTTTTGTTTTTAATGTGATTTATTTACTTATGACATCATATAACTTTAAACTAATGGCCATATTTAATAACTAGCATCCAAAATTCCAAAAAATTAAGTAATCAGAACCTTCAAGCCAGATTTGACACAACACTAGATACTTTCTGTATCTTAATTAGCATACTGGTTACGGGGTTGTATACATTTGTCACCATCACTGAAAAGTTTACTTAAAATTCATGTGTTTTGTTGCATATAAAGCATACATCAATAGAGATGATTTAAAGGAAAATAATTTGCATCCCTTAGAGTTTTATGTTAGGTCTCCTTTTCACTCCACTTGTTCTCACTAGGTCAGTTTATCTCCTCCCCTTGTATCAACATCCACATCTTGATGGCTTCTGATTGTGTATCTTCATGTTTCTCTCTCTCCTGAATGCCACTTTCATATAATCAATCTCCACTTGGATGTTACAAAGACATTCCAAACTCAGCGCATCTAAAACTGTACTCAACACTAAACATTATCCACCCTGTTCTCCTTCACGGCCCCCCATTTCAGAAAATTGTACTTCTACCCGCCAACATGCACAAGCCAAACATCAATAATGAAATTTAAATTGGAGTGTCTAGGTAGCTCAGTCGGTGAAGCGTGAGACTTTGGCTCAGGTCATGATCTCACGGTTCATGAGTTCGAGCCCCGCATCAGCTTCTGTGCTAACAGTTCAGAGCCTGGAGGCTGCTTTGGATTCTGTGTCTCCTTCTCTCTCTCTGCCCCTCTCCTGCTCACGCCCTGACTCTCTGTCTCTCAAAAATAATAGACATTTTAAAAATTTACAAAAAAATAATGAAACTTAAATCTCTCCCACTTCCTAAGGCCACACCTATAACCAAGCCACACCTCTCAAATCTACTCCTAAATACCTCTTCTGTTCATCGGTCTTTAGGTCCCTGTTCTCACTGCTCCACCTCAGACCACAACTATCTCTCATCTGGATTGCCCCCCAAAGCCTCTTAATGACCTTTCAGTATTTACTACTGGCCCTCAAATCATTCTGCAAACTACGCACAGAAAGGTTTTTATACACACAATTCTGACCTCGCTACTTGGCTTACAAGCACCTACAAGATTGGGGCCTGATTATGTCTCCTACCTATTTCCTTGACATTTATCCTCCAACCTCACTGAATTTTACCTTCCAACCTCACTGAAGGGAACACTTTCTGACTGAGCATGGTGTTGAGAATAACAGGATAAGTCATTTAAAAACTTGTATCTCTTTCTCTAGATTCCCAAAATAAAATACCATGTCACATTCATCCCAGCATTTTCTGTGGCTAACATCTGTTGAGCACAACCATTATCTCATTTAATTCTCATTAAAATTCTAAGAGTTATAATGACATAGATACTATTATGGTCAGCACTTTATAGCTGAGAAAACAGACTTAGAGATGCTGGGTCAAGACTCACGCTCTTAACCACTAAGCAGCAAATCCTTAATCTTCAGTGGGTGATATAAAACACACTGTCGGGGTAAGGGGATGGGTTATATGTGTCACATGAATCCTAGGATAGTACCAGACACACAGTAAATTGTTTGCAAGCATTTTTTTATTGTATGTATACTGAACCAAGGACAATCTGTACATCAAGTTCAGGGACAGATATGAAATCCATAACTGCTAACCCTCCACTCCAAAATGTTCACACATCAGATCTAGAATTTTTTTTTCTCTATTGTACATTTATTTTTTTAATTTGAATTGGGGCTGGGCATGTGTTTATTTAATGGAGAAAAGTCTCTCAGGAAGAAGGAAAAAGAAATACCACAATATTTGTTCCCAGGAAATAAGCCCAGGTATGAAAATTTGTCATCATTTTCCCCATTTTTTTAATTAGAAAATGGGTCTCTCTCTTACATTTCCAGTGTAGACACTGAGGCAGTCAGGCCAACCCACAGATTCCCTGATCCTCTGTGCACACCACCAGGTAAGGCTAGTGTCCAACTGCCCTTCTGATAATTCTCTTGCTGTTTGCATGAAAGAAAAGCTTGAAATAAAATTTACTCTTTGCTCTCAGCAAGAACTAATACTTATCAAATGCCCTGGTCAAACACAATAAAATCATACTGTGTAAGGAAATTGCTTTTGTAATTGATTTACTAGTTTTCATAGAGGAAAAAACATTTCAGTAGCATTTTCATTAAATTGCTTGTCTACAACAACCAAAAAATACCTAGTTTTCAGTTTTTAAAGACCCAGTATCTCTGTCATTTAGAGTTTTTTAAAAAAAGTAATAGAATGAGGAAAAATATTAAACCTAATGGTGCACTGTATGGTAAATAAAAGATCCAGACATGTCCTTCATTGCAGAAAAGTATAGAATTACAGATTACATATAAGGAAGGGAGTGCTTTTGTTTTTGCTGTCTTGGGTTAGGAGACAGAAAAATAAAGGGAGAAAGGAGTAGTTTGGCTTTGCTTATATTCGAAAATGTCTTAACCCACTCCCCTGAGCCTCAAAAGAGGCGAAGAATAGATCCGACTGCTCAGATTCTGCTCCCCGGGATTCTGTATGTTATTCCAGGCCTCATAATGAGCCCATAAGTGCCAACGAAAAGCTTTTACCTCTTAAAATACACTTGGTCAAAAGAGATCAAGGCAATAAACTGCATTGGTGAAATTACGTGACATAAAACCAAAACACGGAGCCTTTGGCTAAAAATCTGTATTTTGTTATTGCCGTATTAAATTGTAAGCACCATAAGGACAAGGTCTATGTGTGTCTGCAGCTGTGTCCTCAGGGCCAGGCACAGAATGTAGCTCACAACTAATATATGTGTTTGGAATAAATAAATGAATTTTAATTTCCCACTGAATCAAAAAGTATCTCTGAATGGCTGTGAAAACTGTATCTTTCACCATTAACTTTTCAGGGCAGAAATCTTCCCAAGCTCCCACTTGATCTCCCATATGTAGAGTGCATCAAAGGAAGAGAAAGCGATTTGGGAGCAGGGCAGAAAAATGGGAGTAGTAGAAAGAGA
This sequence comes from Paguma larvata, assembly GCA_030068075.1. Taxonomy (NCBI): domain Eukaryota; kingdom Metazoa; phylum Chordata; class Mammalia; order Carnivora; family Viverridae; genus Paguma; species Paguma larvata. The sequence goes on along the minus strand of CM057826.1, from coordinate 52,084,115 downwards.
AGCTATAAGAAATTTTAAAATCTCACTTCGCACAATCAGATCAAAAGCTTGAGCTCCAAATTCCAAATGGCAATCTTTGCTTCCCTATAAACATAAATACTGTTAATAAAGTTGTGACTACCTTTTGTGGACACTGTAAGAAACTAAGCAAAGTAAAAAACAAACAAACAAACAAACAACAAAAAAAAAAAAATTTCCCTTAGACAAACTAGAGTATTCCAGGAATCTTACCTGACATGCTGACACAACTTGAGAGCATTCATTTATCCAACAAGTATTTAGAGACTTGCTATTTGCTAAGTGCTATGCAAGGTGCTATGGATTCAACAGTGAACCTGCTATGCACATCTGAGATTTTTTTTTTAAGGTCCCAGATAAATCTAAGAATCTGATATATAAACCCTCCCCCAGAGGAATGGATGGGGGGGAAGCACATGCAAACCATGTCCAATTTCAGGAAAGTTGAAGATCCTCCAAAGCCATTTCACATACCTAGGGTAGCAGTATGCAGCAATCCTACAGATTCCGCTCCCCTCTGCCCACGTGGTATTCTAACACACTGCTGTATTTTTTTATGTAAATTAAAGTCAGGTTATGTTCTAGACAGAATTGCGTTCTTGATTAGAACCCTTTGCAAAAGGAAGCTCCCAAAGGTAGGGCAACATGGCAAGTGATCTCAGCCCCCTCCCAACCTTAGAGAGCTTTCTGAATTAACTCATAGAAATTAGGTAAGTCATTTTAACATAGTTTTTAGAAACCTTCCCTAACTAGATTAATCAACTCAGAGCACTTTCTTATTTAAAACGTTTTGCTCATTTAAAACACTTTCGCATTTTCAATATGTAGACAGCAATCTAAATATGATGCATGAACTTTAGGGAAAAAAAATCAAGCCAAGGTATCCAATTCCACCCCAAAAAGAGAATGTCAAATTGATATTTAAAATACTTGTTTGCACAAAGGACATTTTGTTTTGTTTTAAATAATTATCCTGCTCTTCCTTGCTTTATATATTATATAATTCATGGGTTACCGGAATTCATAACTGAATAATATGTAGATGTTACGTAGAGGTGCGAAACCTATTTGCCTACTTGAAATTGCCTGTCTCAATAAGAATGACACTAACTTTAGCATTTTCTCTCTGATTAGAGACACTATAGATTTGCAGTCGCCTCCATGTAATATAAATCAATAAAGAATAATTTTCCAGGCAGTAAATCAATTGTCAGTTCACAGACCCTAATACTCCTGTGCAGGATTTATTGAAAAAATGAATGGCAGTCTTGTTAGGAGATGTACAGCATGCTTTATAGGGACATAATAGTGTAAACCCCAGACTATTACATTCACCACAGTGAGGAATCCAACAGAAATAACTCTTTCCTTTCCACAGAACACATACTCAACTGAGTTTTCTAATGACAAATGGAAAAACTTAAAAGACAACAGAATAATAACATAGCTCTGGAGTGGGAGGGTATGTCAGTCTTGGGGACACCATAACTCCTTTGCTGGGACTTTCTGCACTTTGAGTGTGGCGAATCTAAAAAGTTAATATTCTAACACTTTGCCATCCGAGAAGGTATCCATTAGTCATGTGGGTTATTTTAATTTTTGTGACATGGCTAGTCTAAATTGCAATGTGATGTTAAGTATAAATAAACATTGGACTTTTTTTTAAGCTTATTTACTTATTCTGAGAGAGAGAGAGAGTGTGAGCAGGAAAGGGGCAGAGAGAGAGAGAGAGAGAGAGAGAGAGAGAATCCCCAGCAGGCTCCACACTTTAAGCAACATGGGGATCAACCCCAAGAACGGTGAGATCGAGAAGGGAGCTGAAATCAAGACTTGGACAATTAACCGACTGAGCTACCCAGGTATCCCAATAAACACTGGATTTCAAAGACTATACAAAATTAAAAAAAAAAAAACATAAAATATCTTAATAGTCTTTGTATCGATTATATGCCAAAATGGTAATAATAAAGAATAGTCAGATTAAGTAGAATATATTGTTAAAATTAATTTCAATTGTTTATCTTTTCTATGTGGCTTCTAGAAAATTTAAAAGCACTAATGTAGTTCACATAACTATTTCTCTTGTACAGCACTGTTCTACATAGTAAAGTGGCTCAAGTGACAGATTGAAAAATTTTATCATGGTCAGCCAACAATGCACCCGCAAATCCCTAGAAAACGAGATAGTTACGTACGGGAATGACAAAATGAGTCTCCACTTTTTTTTTTAATGTTTATTTATTTTTGAGAGAAAGAGACAGAGACAGAGACAAAGCATCCCTCGGGGAGGGGCAGAAAGAGAGGGAGACACAGAATTTGAAGCAGGCTTTGGGCTCTGATCACAGGGCTCGAACTCACCAACCCCAAGATCATGACCTGAGCCAAAGTCAGACACTTAACCAACTGAGCCACCTGGGCACCCAGAAACTCCACTTTTTAAAAGAAAACAGTATGTGGTTCCTCTAAAGAAGTGGGAGAAGAGAATAATTGGATGTTCATGGGTAGGAAGGTAGGTCCCCACAGGTCACACAGTAAATATTATTTAAAGCGCTTGGCAAACGAAACTAGAGAACATGAAAGAAGAGAATTACCAGACCTGCTAAGGATGACATTACCAGATTTCAGCTAATGAAGGATACAGGAAAGAGTAAGCCAAGAAAAGTTTCATTACTGCCCTGCAAAGATATTTTAAGTTTGTGTCAAAAATTATCTTTGGTTCAAGAGCTGGAAGCAGTCTCCTTCATTACTAGATGTCCAGAATCTTGCATGGGTCCTGACTCTAGAAAATACACATAAACAGTTGCTAAATGAAAGAATGAATGAAACGATTATATACGAAAAAAGACCTAACCTACATTATGATGCAAATACAAAAAAAAAGTATATTAATTTTTTTCTACTGCACTAAACTAGAAATACCCATGAAGCAGTGTGGAGAGACTGGAACTCTAGATAATGAAGAAGGAACTGCTAAGAAAAGGTAAATAAAGACAGAGAGTTTGTTAGACATAAAAGGGTAAGGAAAAATTAAAATACATAGTAGCATTAGTGAATCCTAAATCAGGGGGAGGTAAACAAGGATTATAAATTATAAAGAGTGACAGAGTCTAGACCAATTTCCACCCTTCTGTGGCTGAATAAGGAAAGTCATAGCTTTTTGAATCTTGAATTTTGAATTTGTAAACTGAAGCTTTGGAATTAATTCTAAAATTCCAGTAGTCTGTAGTATCAATGATATGAGGAAAATCAAAGGGTGCAATCAACCGTTCCCAAATCCTCAGGAAGTCCTTTGAGAGATTTAGCATCGAGGAGAAAAAATGTATGTAAACTTGAGTGCTTCTCAATCAGGGGTGATATGGCTCCTCAAGGGACGTCTGGCAATGCTTGGAGTGGGTTTGGGTTGTTGCTATCAGGGAGTGCTACTGGCATCTAGTGGGTAAAACCAGAAACGCAGCTAAACATCCTCCAATGCACAAGGCAGCGTGGCAAAACAAAGAATTACCTAGTGTAAAATGTCAATAGTGCAATATTAAGAAATCCTGATCTAGATAATAAAATAATACTTACAGGAATCAATGAGGTAGAACCAGAAAACACCACAAATTTCAAAGCACTGCACTAATAGTACAAACAAGCTGGTATAAATCTTACACTTAAAAAAAATGAAATAGCTCCTAAATCCCTCATTCCATTCACCCCTGGTTCTCCTCTTTCAATATCACTTTAGAAGTTTTGCTAGGATTCTTCTTAAGAAATCACCATCTCTAAGAAAATGAGAAAAATAATTAAATTTATATGGGAGATGTATGCACATTTTATGCAGAGGAAGTAAAAATTATGCTTTATTCTATTAGAATAAAAAGACTTGTCATAAATTTAGATTGGGTTCATTTCTTTATGCTTAATAAAACCTGCACACAAGCACCTGAAGAGAAAGTAGACAGAAAATGTAGCCATTAAAATATTTACCCTTCCAAGTAACCTAAAGTGGTGAGAAGTACAGGCTTAATTATCTTCTTAGATTTTCAGCTAGCACATGAATTTACAGTACTACTATACTTGAAAAATAGAGAACACATTCAATACCAAATTTAAATCTACTGCTTTTAAAATACCTTCCTTTGGGCTGCAAAGTATAATCAAGTATTCTATATCACCATGAGTTTTAGTCCATTAATATGTTATAAAATATGCTTTAAAGATATATTCATGATTTATAATAATTGCAACTCTCAGAAACTAATAGCCAGAAGCATTTGACTTTTACCTTCAAATATCCTCACTCAAATCCAGTTAAAGTACTGTCTGAATCAGCATAAGAGCTTCTATACCAAGATATTAAAAGCAATCATCATTTTTTTAGAGGATTCTGCTATTATGTTAATATTTGATGTGTTACTCTTCCCAAGTAACATATTTTTATTTTGGTAGAAACTTACTAAGAATAGGCTTCAACAGAATTCTAGTGGTGATATTTTTTAGGACTCAAAGCTATAAAGCATACATATATATTATACAAATGTATATATGTATAATATATATCATATGTATATATGTAAAAATATATCATATGTATATAAATATATATTTATAATATATAATACATTATATAATATGTATGATATATAAATAAATATCATATGTATATATAATATATATTATATACATATAAATATATATATATATATATATGGGTGGGTGGGAATAGAAAGTGAGGGAAAAGCAGATTTTTTACAGTATCTCACCATTTTGTTTCCTGAGGCTGCTATAACCAAGTACCACAAACTGTGTGGCTTCAAACAATAGAAATTTATTCTTTCACATTTATGAAGGCTATAGGTCTAAAATCAAGGAATCAGCAGGGTTGGTTCTTTCCAGCACCCCTCAAGATCAATCTGTCCCTTACTATCTTCTAGTGGCTGTTGGCAATCCTTGGCACTCCTAGACTTCCCTTGGCTTATTAGCAGCATTTAACTCCAGTATCTGCCTCCATCTTTACATGGCCTTCTCTGTCTCTACCTCCTTTGTGCCTGTGCTCTGTCTTTCTCTGTGTCCTCTGCTTTTATAAGGGAAACAGAGTTACATTTGAAGCCCACCCTAATTTCAGAATGATTTCATCTTATATGCTTAAATTCATTATATCTACATTTCTACATCCTTAACAAATTATAGCTGCAAAGTCCCTATTTCCAAATAAGGTCACATTCTGAGGTACTGCATGGACACAAATTTTGGGGGGACACTATCTGACCCACTACACTCACCATACTTTATTTGTGGTCAATTACTCTGTTTAAACTTCTGACTCATTTGTCTGCCTCTCTCATTTTCCTTATGGCACTAAGCCTGAAATTATATATAACTAACCCTCTCCAAAGGCCCATTGTCTCATCTATAAAATGGCACTGGTATCAACAGATGTCAATGAAAGAATCCAAACTGACTTGGAATAAATAAGTGCTCCATGCACCAGTTTGGGATTTTTCAAAAACTACCTGGAACTGTTTGGTAAGTGATATAACTTCTTAATGTCTGTGTTTTCAGGAAGATTAAATGAGTTAGTCATGATATGATATTCTTGGAGTTTGATCCTAAACTCTTGCACTGAATAATAGTACTTATCAAATAGAAGAATTACCCAACTTCCTTTCATCTCAGGTCCTTTATTTATAGAATCAGAATAAAGTACTGATTTAAATGATAAAATAAAAATCCTGTATATGAATGTACCTAAAACAGTAGATCCAGTGGTTGGCCAAATGACAAGTTTTATTTGGCCAGCACAATGGACTTTATTTTTATTTGAATTTAAATGACTTTAAGCAGAGAAGGCATTTTCCAATTTGCAACTGACACCACTCTCCACTGGCTTAAGCTGAGTTTATCTGTCTTGGGAAGTCTTTGAGTCTGTTACTATAATGTAGATACATAGCAAACACTCAATAAATGAGAATGATATCAGAGGCTACCTGCCCCAGGACTGACTATCCAATTTAGCAGCAGAGAATTCGCTACCTAGAGGGAGAGCTAATTTCATCTTTTTTTAAAGAACTACATTTTCTGGTAAATTCTTCCTTCCATTTCTGTAAGTTTTATTCACTGACCTTAGTTTTTACTCCTAAGACAATATTAAATAAATCTAATTGTGCATCTAGTCAACTGTCTTTCATTTACATGAACACATCTATTATGACTCCTCAATACAGGAGATAATTTCTATGAGAGCATTCAAAAGCGTAATTGTAAATTACAATTAGTATACATCATTACACCATTCATCTTACTGCTGTCAAAAAACAGCCCAAGGAAATTTTCATGCCATGAGATGATTATATTTCAAGCTTATAAACAATCAGCTCTCCTTTGGTTTTTTGACTTTGTGAGATGTGATGTGAAAACCCCAATTAGTCACTCCCAATGTTTACTGGAAAAAGGATAGAACTATACTCTTTCGCAAATTTAACAGGAGTTCTCCTTTATCCACCTTTCTTGGGCCCACAGATCACAGAATCAGATGAATGAACAATTTTGCTTTTTACAAAAATAATTTTTAAACCAGTCTCAAACTTTCAGATTTATTAACAGAATATAGTATGTTTTCTCACCACCCTCTTACCTCCAGGCCACCTTTCCAGCTCTAGGAGTCCTACAGGAAAACTTAAAAATGCTAACTTGAAACTATTGACCAACAGTCATATGTCGAGAGTCTAGAGAATTTGACAGGAGCCCTGAATCAGCCCTGGTATTCCTGGTATTTAGAATGCATGAGAAAGAAATACCAGTCACCTTGGACAGCAGCTTCTCATGCAAAGGCTATAATTGCCAAGCGACCAGATGTCAATATACTCAGCTCTCTGCAATGACTATAGGAATTCTATGGGGTCTGGAATGCTGAGATACTTACTTATCTTGCTGACAGCAAAATAAACTACTGTCACCAAGCCTTTGATATTTAGGCCCTGTAGAAGTTAATTGTCTTTAAAGATAAGGCAATCCAAAGTGCCATAGTTAATGCACATTAACTACTGGTGATAGGAGAGACAAAGATGCCATTGCCAGTCATTTCTAAAGTATATCATATCTGTATTTTTTTGCTATTTCCCCATTCAAACCAATTATAAATTTACCCAAATAATCATTTGACTAATGAAATGATGGTATTCAAAATCTTCTAAAGGAAAAGTCTATAAGTTAGTTGGATTATGCTAAAATATCAATTACAAACTTAGGAAACAGATTCTGTAAGCCAAAGTGTTTTTAAATTTTTTTAATCTACAGAAAAACTCCATGTGCATTATACACAAATACAGCAGAGCAGAAGGGGAGATCATTAAATATCTTAGTCATTAGAGACACTAAGTGGTGAAATTTCGGATTTCTCAAAGTACCTTTCACACAACCACAGACTTATAAATATGAAAAGTAAAATGATTATCAACCTCATATGGCATGATTACTGGATTTCAAGGCAGTACTTTCCACATGCATTCTATCCAACTGAACATCCTGCCATCCGGCCAGCTTTAAGAACTTTTCCTATACTGCGAAATTGAAAATATTCTTAAAACTTCCTGACCCTTGTTACCATGTAATTTCCCATACATTTAGAATGGCTAGTAAAATTACCCCACATGATAACCGCATTTTATTATATGTAATAACTAAATCCATATAATTCAGCCTTTAAATTCCTCATGTTTAAGAAATCCAATTCAATAAAAATGAGCTTGTTGCAACTTGATGTTTCATACTCGATATATTTATAGTTTTTTTTAGAATAAGAGATCCTTATTAAGCAAATATAGGCAAAGTAGGCAAATATAATCAAATACATTTTAAGAGATTTTAAGACATTAAAATAATAAATGGATAGTCATAGTATTATTTCTTAAAGATACAAAAAGAAAAAATATGCTTAATCAAAATGATTCCTCACTTCTATTGTGCTGATGAGCTGTGAGAATCTCAAAGTGTGAAATTAAAGGATAAAACAAATGACTAAAAAACACTTGCTAATTATAGTCAAGAAATTCTATGCTTTTAGAGAGCTATATATCTTACAGTTTAAAACCTTCAATCCATAATTCAAAGAGAAGATGAATCAACCCTAATACAGTATTAAACAGTACTTAATAAATGTCGCCAATGGATAAGAGATAGAATAATCAAGAGATTAGGCTCCAGCAGCAAGGTAGCAGGACGTTAGGACTGGAAAAGGTGAATCAAATGTGTAAGCTGCAGCACCTCCAACATTGAGCATGGCCTCTGAATATGAAGAACAATCATGCCTAAAGAAGGTAAAATATTATATCCACATAAAAACTTGCACACATGGGGCACCTGGGTGGCTCAGTTGGTTAAGCACCCAACTCTTGATCTCGGCTCAGGTCATGATATCACCATTCCTGAGTTCGAGCCCCTCGTTGGGCTCCTTGCTGATAATGCAGAGCCTTCTTGGGATTCTGTCTCTCCCTCTCTCAGCCCCTCCCCTGCACACATGCTCCCTTTCCCTCTCTCTCTCAAAATAAATAAACTTAAAAATTTTTGCAAACATATATATATAACAGTTTGATTCAAAACTTGGAAGCAATCATCATGTCCTTCAGCAGGTGAAAGAATAAATAAACTATGGTTTGTCCAAACAATGGAGTATTATTTAGTGCTAAGAAGAAATGAGCTATCAAGAAATAAAAATTCATGCAGAACCTTAAGTGCATCTTACTAAGTGAAACAGGCCAATATGAAAAGCCTACATACTGTGCAATCCCAACTACATGACACTTTGTAAAAGGGAAAACTATGAAGACAGTAAAAAGATGGGTGGTTGCCAGGGGTTGCAGAAGAGTGGGGTAAATGAGCAGGACACAAAGAGAACTCCTAGGGAAACGAAACTACTCTGCTTGATCCGGCAACTGGAGAAACATGTCACTACACATTTGCCTAAACCAACAAAATCTGCAACATCAACAGTGAACCCTCACGTAAACTAAGGACTCTGGATAATAAAGATGTGTCAATACAGGTTTAGTAGTTTTGGGACATGTACCACTCTGGTGGGAAATGCTAATAAAGGGGAGGAAGTTTGCATGTTTGGGGCAGGAGATATATGAGAAATCTTATACCTTCCGTTCAATTTTCCTGTGAACCTAAAACTGTTCTAAAAAGTAAAACCTACTTAATTTCAAAAAAAAAAAAGCAAATAAAGACTTTTTCAGACATACGACAATTGAAAGAATTTATCATCAACAAAACTGTACCAGAAGAAATGTTAAAGAAAATCCTTTAGGCAGAAACGCTGGTAAATGATACCAGATGAAAATTGCAATCTATACAACGAATGAAAAGTAACAGAGAAACAGTAGCCATATATACAAATAGGCAATCTTCTATTATTTATTTATATAGAGAATAACTGACTGCCTAAACAAAAATAATAATTACCAATGTAGCACAGGATACTTAAAAGTAAAAGGTATGACCAAAAAATATCGCAAAGACTGGGAGTCAAAAATGAAAATATACTACTGTAATGTTCCTATAATATACATGAAGCAGAATGATATCACTTGAAGGTAGACCATGATTAAATATGGATTTCATAAATCCTAAAGCAACCATTAAAACAACAAAACAAAGAATCATAGCTAATATGTCAATAAAGGGGACAAGTGAGAATCCTACAGTCTATTATTAAAGAAAACAGAAAAAGATGGGGAGAAAGAAGGAAGAGGTAAGACAAGAAGAAGATGGTAGATTTAAACTTTACTTACAATAACATAAGATATAAATGTTCTAAACACTCCAATTAAAAGGCAAATTTTGTCAGACTGCATACCAGAAAGCAAAACCAAATTATGTGCTTCTTATAGGAAATGCAATTCAAATATAAAGACACCAATAAGTTAAAAGCAATGATGAAAAAAGATCTACCAGAGTAACAAATAATCAAAAGAAAGCTGGAGTGATTCTGTAATATTGGACAAAATTCAGACCAGACGAAAGAATATTACCTAGGAGTAAGAAGTTTCCTTCAAAAACATCAAGAGGTAAATTTATCAGGAAAACCTTATGTGCTAAATAATTTTACATTTCAGTAAAGAACTTAAAGAGAAACTTCCAGAGAAGAGTAGGAAGACCCTAAAGCTCACCTCATCCTGCAAATACCAATAGATAACATGTACGTCAGTGTAAATAATCCAGAAAATGACCCAAAGACCGGGAGAACACATTCTCCACATCCAAATACACAAAAGAGGACACATCGAAGAGAGTAGAAGGGCATAGATGTGGTGAGGAACTAAATGGACCCTTGGGACTATCCCCTGGAGGGAGGGACACTGCAAGTCTGAAAAGAAAAGGCCAGAGCTGCTCACCAAGCACCCCAGGCACAGGAAATCCACATGAAAACAAGAGAGGCATAATTTCATGAGTTCTTACAAGCAGCAAGGGCTTAAAACCTGGAACTTTAAAAATAAGCAGCTCAGCTCTGGGAGAGACAGAGAACAAGAGGAAAGGGTGTTCCCACAAGCAAAGAGACAGGACAACAAACAGCCCTGAGGATACAGCACAGAAGCAACAGTCTGAAAACGCCCCCGGTATACAGGAGGGAGATCTGTTTACTAATCTCACAGCATGTACTAGAAGGGAAGGGATTATTAGGAGACTTCCCAAAAACCAAGCTGCAGGTGCTATCTCCCTACCCTGCCCTCCCAGCCTAGACATGCAGACCTCTAGAGGAACTAGCATAGTGCCAATACTCACTACTTAACCTGTTCCCAGAATACTCTGCCCCCACATTCTCCTGTGGACCTGCCCCTCCAATAGGCCCTTTGTCGGAGCCCATTCAAAGCAGTTTCACAAACATGACAAGGTGGTCTGTCATGGACCAGCACAAAGGTCACTACAAAGTGACCCCTGCCCAGGGAAGAGGGAAAGATAACCACACAAACCAGTGAAAAAGGGGCCCTAGCAGAGGACTGGAAACAAACAGCTGGTTGACAGTAGGTCCCACATGCCAACAAAAGCTCCTCAGAGGACAACACAGGTAGAGTACACTTTAGTTCCATGTGACTGCAATTCCTAGTAAACGGTTGGTCTGACCCAAGTCAAGCCCAAGGTGGTCCCAGACTGGTAATTTATAACACAAGGACCAAACCATGCCCACAACAGGCATAGAGAGGAATTGCAAATGACTGAACTGAAGGCAAAAGTGACTTAGCCAAAACACTAAGGCATACACAACACACATAGGAGACACCCCTGAAGGACCAGGTTCCAGTGAACAGGGGACACTGCACTTCAGGGCACTACAGGATCTCTTCTTCATGAGGCTACTATTAGCAAACACAAGAACATAGCTTTTCCTAACACACAGAAAGAGCCACAGAGTGTTAAACAAAATATGGAGATAGAGGAATATGTTCCAAATGAAGAAACAGGACAAAATTACAGCAAGAGAACTAAATAAAATGATTATTGTATGCCTGATAAGAACTAAACAAAATGACTATTGTATGCCTGATAAAGAATTCAAAGTACAAGTTATACAGATACACATGGGAATAGAGAAAAGAGGGGAGGAGCTCAGTGAGATTCTTCAAGAGATCAAAAACAAAAAAGAACCAATCAGAGATGAAGATCTTAATAACTGAAATTAAAAACACACTAGATGGAATAAATATCAGACTAGAGGAAGCAGAAGAATGGATCAGTAACCTGGAGGATAGAGTAACGGAAAGCAATCAAGCTGAACAGGTGAGAGAAAAACAAATAAAAATAGATTAAGGGAAATCAGTGACACCAACAAACATAATAACATTCATATTACGGGGATTCCAAAAGGAGAAGACAGAGAAAAAGGGGTAGACAATTTATGTGAAGAAATAATACTTGAAAACTTCCCAAATGTGGGCCGGGAAATAGAAATCCAGATCCAGCAGGCACAAAGAGTCCTTAACAAAATCAACCTAAGGAGGTCCAAACAAGACATGTAGTAATTAAAATGACAAAAAGAAACGATAAAGTATTTTAAAAGGAGCAAGAGAGAAGAAAACAGTTACATACAAGGGACTCCATGAGGCTATCAGCAGATTTTTCAACATACACTTTGCAGGCAAGAAGGGAGTGGCATGATTGATATAGTCAAAGTGCTGGGGGAGAAAACCCTGCAGTAAAGAATAGTCTATCCAACAAGACTATCATTCAGAAAAGGTGAGAGATAAACAGTTTCCCAGACAATCAACATGATATATCACATCAATAAGAGAAAGCATAAATTATGATCATATCAATAGATGCAGAAAAACAATAGATGTTCTCCTCACACACTTCTATTTGGTACAGTACTGGAAGTTCTAGCCACAGCAGTCATACAAAAAAAATAATTAAAAGGCATCCAAATTGATAAGAAGAAGTAAAACTGTCACTATTTACATATGACATGATACTATATATAGAAAACCATAAATACTCTACAAAAAAACTACTAGAACTAATAAATGAATCCAGTAAGTTCACAAGATATAAAGTCAACATATAAAATCCACTGCATTTCTATATACTAATAATGAAGTAGCAGAAAGAGAAATAAAGAAAACAATCCCATTTACAATTGCAGCAAAAATAATAAAATGTCTATAAATAAACTTAACCAAAGAGGTAAAACACTGATCAAAGAAATTGAAGACAATGCAAACAAATGGAAAGATTTTCCATGCTCATGAATTGGAAAAACAAATATTGTTAAAATGTCCCTACTGTCCAATCTATAGATTTAAAGCAATCCCTATCAAAATACCAACAGCATTTTTCACAGAACTAGAATAAACAATACTAGCATCTGTATGAAACCATAAAAGACCCTGGATAGAAATACAAATCAAAACCACACTGAGATACCACCTCACACAGGTTAGAGTGGCTATAATGAATAAATCAGGAAACTATAGATGCTGGCGGGGATGTGGAGAAGCAGGCACCCTCCTACACTGTTGGTAGGAATGCAAACTAGTGCAGCTGCTCTGGAAAACGGTGTGGAGGTTCCTCAAAAAAATGAAAATAGAGCTACCCTATGACTCAGCAATAGCACTGCTAGGAATCTACCCAAGAGACACAGGAGTGCTGATGCATAGGAGCACATGTACCCCGATGTTCATAGCAGCACTTTTGACAATAGCCAAATCATGGAAAGAGACCAAGTGTTCATCAACTGACGAATGGATAAAGAAGATGTGGTACATATATACAATGGAATACTATGTGGCAATGAGAAAAAATGAAATCTGGCCATGTGTAGCGACATGGATGGAACTGGTGGGTATTGTGTTAAGTGAAATAAGTCAGTCAGAAAAAGACAGATACCATATGTTTCCACGCATAGGTGGACTTTGTGAGACTAAGCAAAAACCAGGGGGAGGGGAAGAGGGGAAAGGAAAAAAAGACACAGAGAGGGAGGGAGATAAAACAGAAGAGTCTCTCAAAGACTAAGAACAAACTGAGGGTGAGGGAGGTGAGAGAGGGGGAGAGAGGGGGTGACGGGCATTGAAGAGGGCACTTGTTGGGATGAACACTGGTGTTATATGGAAACCAATTTGAAAATAAATTATTTAAATAAAAAAAAAAAGACCCCAGATAGACAAAGCAATCCTGTAAAAGAAAAGCTGGAGGCATCACAATTCTGAGCATCAAGTTATATCACAAAGCTGTAGTAATCAAAGCAGTATAGTACTGTCACAAAAACAGACACATAGATCAATAGAACTGAACAAAGAACCTAGAAATAAAACCACAATTATATGGTCAATTAATCTTTGACAAAGAAGGCAAGAATATTCAATGGGTAAAAGTCTCTTCAACAAACAGTGCTAGGAAAACTGGACAGCTACATGCAAAAGAATGAAACTGGATGATTTTCTTACACCATACACAAAAATGAACTCAAAACGGATTAAGGATCTCGATGTGAGACCTGATATCATAAAAATTCTAGAAGAAAGCAGAGGCAGCAATCTCTCTGTCTCTGACATCAGCCATAGCAACATTTTTCTAGGTATGTCTCCTGAGGCAAAGGAAACAAAAGCAAAAATAAACTATTGGGACTAGATCAAAATAATAAGTTTCTGCACCACAAAGGAAGCAACAATACTAAGACAACCAACTGAATGGGAGGAGATATCTGCAAATGACATATCCAATGAATGGTTAATACCCAAAATGTGTAAAGAAATTATACAACTCAACATTCAAAAAACAAATAAGCCAATTTAAAAATGAGCAGGAGAGATTAACAGACATTTCTCCAAGGAAGACATCCAGACGGCCAACAGACACATGAAAAGATGTTTAACATCACTCATAATCAGGAAAATGAAAATCAAAACTACAATGAGATATTGCCTTATACCTGTCAGAATGCCTAAATTAAAAACAAAAGAAACAACAAGTGTTGGCAAGGATGTGGGGAAAAAAACAACCGTTGTACATTCTTGCTGGGAATGTGAACTGGTTCAGCCACTGAGGAAGACAGTGTGGAGTCTCCTGAAAAAATTAAAAATAGAACTACCCGCTATGATCCAGTTATCACACTAATGAGTATATACCCAAAGAATACAAAAATGCTAATTCAAAAGAACATATGCATCACTACATTAACTGCAGCATTATTTACAATAGCCAAATTATAGAAATAGCCCAAGTGTCTATAGCTGGATGAATGGATAAAGAAAATGTGGTGTGTGTCCACACACACACACACACACACACACGCACACACACAGAGGAATATTATTCAGCCATAAAAAAGAACGAAATCTTGCCATTTGAGACAATATGGATGGAGCTAGAGAGTATAATGCTAAGTGAAATAAGTCAGAGAAAGACAAATATGATATGACTTCACTCATGTATGGAATTTAAGAAACAAATGAACAAAGAAAAAAGAGACAAACCACAAAACAAACTTGTAACTATTGAGAACAAACTGGAGGTTACCAGAGGGGAATTGGGTGCAGGAATGGATGAAACAGGTAAAGGGGATTACATGTATGTTTATCATGATGAGCACGGAGTAATGTATAAAATTGTTGAATCTCTATATGTCCTCCTGAAACTAAGATGACACTGTATGTTAGCTACAGTGGAATTACAGCTTTTTTAAGTATATGCAAAAAAAGAGTAAATAAGACCCGACGTAAAAAATCTAAAGGAAATAGTGCAATATCAAAAAATAAAAAACAGAAAAACTTCAATGAAATTAAAACTTGTCTTTTTAAGATCAATAGCACAGATAAACATTTAACCAGGTAAAAAAGAAACAGGACACAAATGGAAAGATCAGAATTGAGAGGAGAATATTAGTACATACTCTATGGGTACCAAAAGAATACCAAGGAAAGTTACAAAAGAAACAATGTTTAAATTGGATTACATCAAATTTAAAATTTTTTCACTGCAAATAATGCAATCAAAAATTGAAAAGACAACCCAGAGAATAAGAGAAAACATTTGAAAATCATATATCTGATACAGAATTTGCATTTAGCATATGTAAAGAACTCTTAGCACTCAACAATTAAAAAAAAAAACCTGATTTAAAAATGGGGCAATAATTTGAAGAGTCATTTCTCTAAAGAAGATATATAACTGGCCAATATGCACATAAAAAGATACTCAACATTAGTCACTAAGGAAATACAACTAAAACTACAGTGAGATACCATGTAACACCCACTAACAACAGACAATAAATAACACTTGTTGGTGAGGATGTAGAAAATTACAACTATCATACATTGCTCATGGTAATGTAAAATGGTATGGTCGCTCTTAAAAAAAAAAAAAACAGTTCTGCTGTTTGACAGTTTGCTAAAAGTTAAACATAACAGTTAAGATATGATCCAGAACTCCACTCCTAGGTACTCAAAAGAAATGAAAACATCTGTCTACACAAAAATGTATAAATAAATGTCCATAGCAGCATTATTCATAATTTAAGTCAAAAAATGGAAATAATCCAAATGTCCAATAAATGACAAATAAACTAAGGTATATCCATACAATGGAATATTATTTTGCCATAAAAAGGATTAAGTACTTATACATACTATAACATGAAAACAGTATTCTAAGTGAAATAAGTCAGTCTCAAAATATCACCTATTTTATTATTCCTCTTAGATGGAATGTCCAGAATAGCCAACTCCGTAGAGGCAGAAAGTAGATACAGTAGACAGAAAGTGATTGCCTAGGGCTATCAGGGAGAGGAGGATAACAATTTATAGGTATGAAGTTTCTTTTAGGGCAAAGAAACTTTTCTAATAGAGAGTGGTGATGGTTTTAAAACCCCATGAAAATACTAAAAATCACTGAATATTATCGTTCCAGTGGGTGAATTGTATGGTATATGAATTACATATCAGTAAAGTTGTTAAAAATAAAAAAGGAATATTATGAACCACCTTATGGTCATAAATGTAACGAGTCAGATGAAATAGGCAAATTCCTTGACAAAACTAACAAAGCTCACTCAAGAAGAAATAGATGACTTCAAGAGTCCATTATCTATTATGAAATTTAATCTATTATGAAATTTAATCTACAGTTAAAAATCTACCCAGAAAGTAAACATTATAAGTCACAGATAGCTTCTTTCGTGAATTGTGCCAAGCAATTAAGGAAAAAACAATAAAAATTCTACATAAAAACTTCAAAATATTAAATAAGAAGGAATATTCCCAAGTTCACATTATGAGGTCAGTATTCCCTTGATACCAAAACCTGGAAGACATTACAAGAAAAGGAAATTACAGACTAATGTCTCTCATGATCATAGATACAAAACCTCAACACAGTATTAACATATCACTTCCCACAATATATGAAAAGAATAATTGACATGACCAAATGCAACACTGTTTTAATGTGCATAAATCAACCAATGTAATCTACCATATAAACATTATAAAAAACAACAAGAATCTATTAACCTTTCAACATTACACTTAATGTTGAAAGATCAAATGTTTTCCTCCTCAGATGAGGAATAAGACAAGGATGTCTATTCTCTATTCTATTCAACATTATACTAGAGGTTCTAGGCAGTGCAATCAGTCAAAGGAAAGAAATAAAAGCAAGATTAGGAAAAAACAATGTAAAATGTTCTTTATTCACAGTCAACATGATCACCTGTATTAAAAAAATTAAATGAAATCTACAAAGAGCTACTAGAACTAATAAATTAGTTTACCGAAGTGCAGGATAAAAGATCAAGATATAAAAAACAATTATGGGGCACTTGGGTGGCTCAGTTAGTTAAGCATTTGACTTTAGCTCAGATCATGATCTCGTGGTTCTTGATTTCAAGCCCTATGCCAGGTTGTGTCCTGAAAGCTCAGAGCCTGGAGCCTGCTTTGATTCTGTGTCTCCCCCACTCTCTCTGCCTCTCCCTAAGTCATGCTCACTCTCAATATCTCTCTCTCTCTCTCCCAAAAATAGATAAACATTAAAAAAATAAAAACCAATTGTATTTTTATATGCTAGCAACAAATAATGAGAATTTTAAATTTAAAAAATACCATTTACAATAACATAAAATAGTATGGAATATTTAACCATAAATCTGACCAAAGATGTAAAAAGAGCTGGCTATACATGTAACACTAAGTAATTCAACATACTACTGGCAGTCCTAGCCCAAGCAATGAGGCAAGAAAAAGAAATAAAAGGAATCTAAATTGGAAAGAAAGAAGTAAAACTGTCTCTATTTGCAGATATATATATGTCGTGTATATATAAAAAACCATAAAGACTCCACACCAAAACAACTGTTAAGACTAGTTAACAAATTCTGTACAGTTGCAAGATACACAACTGATATATGCAAATCAGATGTGCTTCTACTCAAGAATAAAAAGCAGTGAAGAACTGTTAAAGGTAACATGGATAAATCTTAAAACAAATATACTAAGGAAAGAAAACAGACAAGAAAGCACATATGCTATATGAATTTATTTACATAAAATTCTACAAAAGGCAAATCTATACTCACAGAAAACAGATTCATATTTGCTGTTGGTGGAGGAGATAGAGAGGGGTTAGAGGAATTATACAAATGAAGAAATTTTTTTTAATGTTTACTTTTTTAGAGAGAAAGAGGGTGAGAGAGAGAGAGAGAGAAAGTTGGAGTGGGGCAGAGAGAGAAAGACAGAGAATATGAATGAGGCTCCGTGCTGTCAGCGTAGAGCCCAATGTAGGGCTTGAACTCATGAACCGTGAGATCATGACCTAAGCCAAAGTCAGACGCTTAACTGACTGAGCCACTCAGGTGTCGGAGAAAATTTTTAAGAGTGATGCATATTTTCATTATCTCAGTTTTAATGATAGCTCAGTGGTATATATGTATATCCCAATGTATCAAGTTTTATATTTTAAATATGTGGTTTACTTTATGTCAATTACGCTTTAATAAAGTTGTTTAAATTAACAAAAAGCAAAGAGAAAAAAGTTTCTATGGAAAGTTAATCTACCAGAAAGTATTACACTCAACATCTGGGAATAAGTCAGAGTAAGATTAAAATCTAATTAATTTTTTCAATTGATGAAAATGTTGAAAGGCTATAGTTTACCTTTAAAGATTATTCTATTAGAAAAAAATCTGCTTCATCCAAATAGGGCTTCATAAGTCCAACTATATTAATAAAAAACTAATTTTTTAAAAAAATCAACATCTGGTTTTACACTTTAACAATTATAATATTTTACTCTTGGCTTCTAAGTATTGACATATATTTCATAAAAGTTTGGAAATACAATTCTAATTTATATACTTCACTTTTATTAAGTATTTTGTATCAGGGGAAATCTTAAGTATAATCACCTAACATTGTGTAATACAGATTTTGTTTTAAATAGCATAACTAATTCAATTTACATGTTTAACACCATCATTCAATATAAACTGAATGCCAAAAAAGCCCTCACCTTCTCTTACCTACATAAAATAATTTTATAGAGACAGAAAAATGTTTACATAGCGCGAAAATACTTAAAGGTAAAATATGGCTCTCTTATAAATTTCCAGAGACTTAGTATGTACTTTTTTATATGAAATATTAAGGGCTTGAGGCTATAGGGTATATTCAGCAGTATAAAATGTATCTTCTGCCCTCGAGTAGTTTAATTTTTTTTAACGTTTATTTATTTTTGAGACACAGAGACAGAGCGTGAGCAGGAGAAGGGCAGAGAGAGAGGGAGACACAGAATCCGAAGCAGGCTCCAGGCTCTGAGCTGTCAGCACAGAGCCTGATGTGGGGCTCGACCTCACAGACTGCGAGATCATGACCTGAGCTGAAGTCGGCTGCTTAACTGAATGAGCCACCCAGGCGCCCCTCAAGGAGTTTAAAATCTAATAGAGGAAATAAGAATAACACATAATAGTCAAATCAATAGGTGATAAGATAAAAGTCGTAATGTAATTAGGTGGTCAATGAGTAATCTCTATGAGTTCAGAGAAGCCAATGGTTTGGGATGGTATCCAGATGATGATGGGAGTTTATCACACTGCACCATAACTGCCTATTTACTTGTCAGATTCCCCACTATGATGTAAGCTCCTTGGAAGCGGAGATTCTGTTTTGTTATGAGCTGAGCACTAAAGTTCATGCCTGCAAAAGCAAGCACTCAATACACGGTTGGTATATAATCTATGAGTAACAGAATAAACCTTAAAAGGGTTAGGCATGTAGGATCTGAATACACAAATAAGACAATTCAACTTTTGGAAGAGCTGGTAGTATTAAGCAAAAGTATATAGTTGGGAAAGTAACAAGGATTCTGCAGGAGTGGCCAAGTCAACGAGCATTAAAGGAAAGCAGAATAGGCAGATAAGATAGAAATGGAGTCATTAGTACAACCCCAATTGAGACTGGAGGTAATAACACCAATTAGGGGACTGAAGTAATGCACATGTAAACCAAAGAAGTCCCTACTAAAGAGGTGAACAGTGGAAAAAGAAACTAGTTATAACCTAACATCCATTACAAAGGAAAAATTGTATTTGCCGTAATAGTACACACTAAAATAAGAATGATACAGAGATAAGCATACCCACTCAGCAAGGATGAGATGCAAATTCAGGAAGCATTCCATATTTTATTTAAAAAAAAAGAAAAAGAAACAGAAAAGAACTGCCAGCAAATGCTGACTGAGTTGAGAGGGAGTGAGCATAAAAAGTGTAGAAAGTAACAATGACCAAGCCTTCAACTTTGTGTAACAGGAAACACAGCAGTATATTTCAACACAGAATGGGGGATTCATTTTGATAGGAAAATTGTAACTGGTTTTAACAGTAAACTTAGATTTTTACAAACCAAATGAGAAAACCCAAGGAGAATGTGTGAGATTTTCAGACAGATCACTGGAGAGATGAGGATTAGATGTATTTCCTCAAAAAAAAAAAACTTAATCAGAGTTTTTGGCTGAATCCAGAAGAGTAAATCTGAGCTGTAGGAAATATCACAATGTTGAAGGACACTGGAATAAAAAGGAAAAGATCACTAGAAAAAGAGAGACACTCAGGATGTCATAGCACCAAACAGGCTAAAGAGTGATCTTAAAGCAGGGACTGATATTAGTAGGGATAACCAGAAGGTTTAGGAGAAAGATTTGACCACCATGGAAGATATCAATTACCTTTGAGACTTTAAATCAGGGTAGACATCTGGTTCCCAATTTTAAAAAAGAACAAATGGTGAAAATTTTGATGTAGCAAGAAGTGTGGATATAAAAAAATAATAAAAATGGCGCTTAGGAATAAGGGTGTGTGTGTGTGTGTGTCTGTGTGTGTGTGTCTGTGTGCGTGTGTGTGTGTCTGTGTGCGTGTGTCTGTGTGCGTGTGTGTGTAAAACCAGGAGTGGGAGGGAATAGGCAGGGGAGTGGGAACTGGTGCACGTGTAAACACAAGAAAATATACTAATAATCCGAATCCAAGAATAAAACAATCAAGCTGGCAGACTGCCTAACTAGACGTTGACTTTTAAAAGCAATGCCTCAACATCACTTTAGACCTGCTCTTTCTAAAACAGTAGCCACTGATTATTTGTGACTGTTTAAATTAATTGAATTAAGTTAAAAATTCAGATCCTCATTCACACCAGCCACATTTCAAGTGTTCCACCAGCCACATGCGGCTAGTGGTCATCATACAAGACAATGCGCATACAGCATATTTTCATAATCCCTGAAATTTCTATTGGACAGCTATGCTTCACACCATAGCCTTTTGAAAGTATGTAAATTAACTCCAATTTTTTCTGAACTGTGTTGTCTAATAATAGAATAATGTGTTCATCCTCTTTGGTCCTTCTCTGGAGTAAGCACAAGTACCTACATGCATGCACACATACAGCATTTTCCTGAGAAAGACATAAATCAAAAACAGAATTCAACTTGCACAGAACCATAAGCATTGATTACAAATCCCTAGAAATACTACATGACTGGCGAATGTCTTCTTTTTAGTGTTTTTCCTGACACATCAATTCATCAAGCATTTTCGATAACTATATTTCACAGATGGGTTTCACAGATGGGCAGACTGAGGCCTACCGTAAGGACCAGTTATCAGGAACAACTATGAGGGATGTCAGTTGTTCCAGTGTGTTTCTCTCTCTGAGGATTCCCTTTTCAACAGCCAGGGCTCAGTCAGCTCCGTCTCCATGTACTTCCAGAGAAAGCATTTCCTTTGATCTCTCTGACAGGTGTCAGCAACCTCACCCATGGGCTATGTCAAGTGCTAGCTGAGAAATCAACCATGGGCCAGATATCTCCTACTAGATGTGTACCGTGTAGGTAGATGGATATTTCATCTGAGACAATTATCCACCGCACTATGAGGGAATACAAGCATACATGAATACCTACTTTTTTATTGCTTTTCTGCCAAGAAGCGACATGAAAACTCTTCAAAAACGCATCTTCTTCAGTTCCCCTCTCTATTCACTATAAAGGTCGTTACTGATATTTTTCTGCATGTGCTTAATAAAGTTATATTCATAAATTCATCCAGAGTGGGCTGCAGCAAGTCATAAAACAGACTTGAATAACAGAAGGTCATATGTTGTGAAGGGATAGGAAGATGACAAACATGGCAGAAGAACTAAGAATACTTCCAGCTTTCTCTACTTTCCATAGTGAACACTGGCATTTTTCTGGCATACAACTCCCAGTCAAGTTCTGTATGGCATTTCAGGAACTTGCAAGGATAAAGATTATCAATAGCACTCAACAAATGTTATTATATTCCTTGATTATTTTTTGACACTTTCTCCTTTTTGTCCATTGTGTTGGCATCACTGCAGCTAGCCAGGTATATATGTGCAGTTACTAACAAAAGGGAATAGGCCCCAAATAGACCAGAATTATTATCTGACTGATTAACACTGTTCTCACCAACCCCTGTCCAATGACTCACATGATTATCCTCCTGAAATTCTGATATTTCCCAAGATTTCCCTTCCTTCATTCAATAAACTCATGAAACTCAACATCCTCCAGGAAGTTTTTGTTTCAGTGAGTGGTTTTAGCAAATTGATATTCTTCACCCCTCTCCCCTAGTTCCTGTTATTTCCATTCAGATCACAGCTCAAATATCATCTCCACAATGAGTTCTTGCTTAGCTATCCCCTGTCAGTAACATCACTAAGTCACTGTCATATAATCATACTTAACTTTCATCATAGAGTTTACCATTAGGGGATGTTATCTTTATACAGGTTTCTAATATGTCTGTTTAATATATATGTTCCCTAAATAGAATTTGAGCTTCATGAGAGCAAGACTGTCTGTTTCACTTACTGGACTGTGACTGGTACATTACAGATATTCAAGCATCCATTGGATGAAATCCAGTCAAGCCTCTGACCTAAATTTCAGTACCTCTAGACAGTAAATTTAGGAAATAGAGAACCACATTAGGCAAATATCCTTATTCTAAAGAGATCCAGGCGGTATTATTAATGGATGATATTTTTTAATATGTGCAATATAGTATATGTGCTGCCGAAGCGAGACTAATATGTGCAATATAAACTCTCACATAGAATGACAAAGCTGCGTGTGTGTGTGTGTGTGTGTGTGTGTGTGTGTGTGTGTGTGTGGAGAGAGAGGAAGAGAAAGAGAGAGGAAGTATAGATGGTAAATTTTAAAGGATATTATATAGGTGTATATTGTACTTGTCTTTTGACTTATTTGTATGTTTTATTATGAAAATTTTCACAGTTGGGGAAAAACATTTGAATAAATGACTGACTAGACGAAAGGTAGTGAATCCCTCCTGATTCTAGCCTACCTAATATCAAATGCTCAGGACCTACTATTCCTCTAATTTTTCATGATAAGAATGTTCACTTATGCTTATTTAATAATCTAAGTCATCTTTATGTTAACTGTTATACATCTATTGTATGTCACTTATACCATATGGTTCAATGATAAACCTTTACAGAGTAAGAGCCCAGATGTTGGGGATCGTGCCAGTCAATTCATTTCCAATATCCATACTAGGGGGCCAAACAGAGAGATGATTAACAAACTATTTGGAAGAACAAATATATGCAGATCAGTTGCCCCTTTAGGTAAGTCATGGATCTTGACCATCTCGATAGAGATTTTTAAACCAGGAGAGCTGGCCCTGAAAGGGAAAGTAGCTAACTTATAAAATGAAGTTCAGTTCATGTGAGTCAGGCTTGGCAGAATTTGCGCCTCAAACATTATGGTCACTAAAAAGGGCATCTTGCAGGGCCCAAAATGACATACACAAACTAATGAATCCCTCATTCCCTTTGACTTTCCCAGATTGCTCACTAGAATATAAGCTGCAAGAAAGTAAGAGTTTGACTATCTTCTCACACTGCTATAATATCAGTGCCTAAAAAGGATGCCTAAACCTTTTTAGATACCTAATAACTGTTGAATGAATTAATGAATCAAATTCTGACATAACAATGGTTCTTCAATTTTAGCAGGTATCAGAATTACTTGGAGCACCTGGTAAAACATAGATTGCTAGCCCTCACTCTTAGAATTTCTGATTCAGTATTTCTGGAATGTGGCCCAAGAATAGGTCTTTCTAACAAGTTACCGAGTAATGCTAATACAACTGGCCTGGAGACCACGTTTTGAGAAGCACTGCTTTAAGAATTATCTCTCTTAACTTTCTCCTTGCTTCAGACAGCTGCTACCTAAGAAGCAAAGATAGTACTATGCAATCCTCTTGTATAAGATACCTGACGTACCTCATTGTTTATTTGACAAATAATCTTCTCGTGGTATTACAGAAACATTTAAGCTTGAATTTAGGTTACTAAAAATTCAGATACTTTCCCATCAATCAAGCCAAATATTTACCACAGGTATTTTACTCCTTGCCAGGGGAAGCTAGAATTCCATATTAGCAGCTCAGCACACTACTCCTGCAGCTCATTTCTGCGCATTCGGAAGAAGGCTAGGAAAATATACACTATCTCTTTGCAGCACGACTGCTCCGTGAAGCATGTCTGCCCCCAGAGAAATCAGGTGCCTCATGCACTGCAGAAATTTATGTTAAAGAAAGTCTGTTTATGAGAGGCGGATGTGTAACCCAAATTTATCTCCCAGTGACAACTTCAGAATCTAAAAATTTCCAACTTCCTCCCTTGTGAGTTGCTTGAAATTGCTGTTTTTCAAGTCAAGAACACCTGTTTAGTGTTTTTCTCCTCACCCTCCCTGGTAAATGGAGCCACTAGGAAAACAGCATCTGAAGGTTTTAATGAATAAGAAACACAAAGTATTGACAGATTTCAGCACATTATACAACCCTTACCCTGTCCCCCTAATGAGGTAAGATCAAAAAGGAAGAAAACAGTTGTGATATTGGGCTCTGGAGTTTGTTTTTAAACTGCTGCAAATGAGCTCAGATAGAGTACCGTTCTACTGGGTACAGTCATAAGCAATTTGCACATTGCTGTGAAATAACATATACAGACACGACTGTGGTAAGTGAACAACTAAAGATTTGATGTTCAGCATCAGGCACACTTCCAAATAACTTTCCATCTCAACTATAGGACACTCTAGCAATCAAAATTCCACTTGCGCCTTTACCACTGGGTCAGATCTAACTACAAAGCAAAAAACAAAACAAAACAAAAAAACAACTAAAAAGTCTAAGCCATTTATTGAATCTTATTCTAATTCAGTAGTTATGGAGTACCTTCTCTGTACAGAATACAGATTTTGAGAATAGAAAGAGAAAATATTATTTACTGCTAGATGGGATGACAAATGATCTGATAAACTGTTATGAAGGGGTTCCTGGGTGGCTCAATCAGTTAAGCATCCAACATCGGCTCAGGTCATGATCATGGTTTGTAAGTTCAAGCCCTGCATCAGGTTCTGTGCGGACAGCTCAGAGCCTGGAACCTGCTTCAGATTCTGTGTCTCCCTTTCTCTGCCCCTCCCCTACTCACACTCTGTGTGTGTCTCTCTCTAAAATAAATAAACATTTTAAAAAAAACTGTTATGAAGTATTTATTTTGTACTAGTCATTCACTTAGGTGCAAACATTTATTTGATGGTCACAGTCCCCCTCTATGGGTCTTGGTCTACTCAAAAATACAAACAAGTCAACCAATAAGTGGTTATGTAATCACAAGTTAAGAAAAGTACACCAAAAGAAATGAACAGAAGGTCTTTTAGTCAACCAACATTTGCTATTCAGTCAGGTCCTATGGCTTGAAGAATTTTGAGAATCTGATGAGGAAAAACTGAGGGAAGGCGGGAGAATGGTAGTCTATACAGGATGAATAATATAAGAAAATGTACAGGATAGAAAATTACAGGTAAGCCATCAAATAGAAGTGAGATCTCAGAAGGCTTTGAACTCTATACAAGAGAGTATGGGATTTATTCTCTAGTTGAGAGGTCTACAAACTGGGGTGTTGAAAATAATTAAACCACTGAGAGTAGGAAGAACAAGTTAAAAATCCATTTAAATTTATTATCTAATTTTTGAAACACACAGATCAGTGTGGATTTCTTGCTTGACTCATATGCTGAATCGACACAAATCTTGAAAAGAACCTTGACAGAGAGGGTCAATCTTGCCCTCACTTGCAGTGCTTATACATACAGCCAGTCTGAGATACAATGGATGTGGATAATTTTACAACCTTACCTAGAGGTAGAGTTCCTATAATACAATATACTAAGATGAGGACTCATCAGGAACATCTTGTAGATCACTCATTTGTTAGTTGGTTATCTCAAGGGAGATAGTTAAATGAATTACAGAGTTGTTAAAGATGAATTGCACGTTTTTCGTTTAGAGAAATTAATTCCAAACATGCAGACCTTTTCTATGATGACAATAGATCTAAAATGTCATACATGCTTTATCTGTTCATTCAAAGTAAATGTAAATGTTTTAATAGCTGAGAAAGGAACTTCTTTGAGGAGAGAATAAAGCTATGAAGAGAACATTTACAGTATCAATGTTTGGGAATACTCCCATTTTTCAATTTTTTTGTTACCTAATGACATAAGTATGTCATGTATTTAAAAAAATGTATACCAACATATTTAAATTTGGAAATGGGATTTTCTAGTCTATGTATGAATCTTCTAAATGAGTTTCAGATGGTTTACGGCCATTTGTTAATAATTAAATACGCCCGATTCATTAATTATAAGATTAATTTGCAAGAAAAATTTTGTTAAAGAATTTTGTTAAAGATTAATGTTAAAGAAGGTAAAAATGTATGTGCCAAATTTCAGTAAAAAAACTTTGACACAACTAGAAGAGCAGATTGAAAAATGAATCATGACAGCGAAGTAAACTATATAATCTCACATGTACTAATATGAGGCAACTTTTTTCAGTTACAACATCTACAACAAATATCAAAAAAACCTAGATGTATTCTGAGACATTCAATATATTAAATCAAAGTGTTAAACCAAAATTTTCATAAACTAATGGTGAATAATTTCATTATATTTCTATCATTGATAATACTAACAATTTTTACTGAGGAAGAGAAATTTTGTACTATAAACAAAATTTTAAGATATTTCAAAATCTTGTTTATTTCGCCTTTTGCACATAATTTTAAATTTCTTTTACTTTCTTACAAGCTTATAAAATATTAGTTTTATAAACATATGAATAGCATATGAACAAAAACAAAAACATACTAATGTGTACACAAATTTGTACTAATGGTTTGCATAATCAAAACAGCATGCCTTACTGAAAAGGCTGCCAATGAAGCTTTTTGAAGAGAGAGATAATACTCTACACTAGACTCTATGGACGTTAGTATGCTAGCTGAGATTAGAGATGAGAAACTAAAAAGTCAAAAACTATTACAATGAACTCAATAAGTGAGACCTGAAATAAAAGGGTCACATAGTGATCCATAAAGGAAAAAATGGGTATTATAGGTATTGTGAAAGGCAGAATAGTGCCCCCCCAAAAAATATCTATATCCTAATTCCCTGTACTACATATAATGGTGAATATATTATGTTTAATGGCCAGAGAGAATTAACATGACAGAGGAATTAAAGTTGCTAAACAGATGACTTTTAAAATAAAGAGCTTAATATGGATTATCTTGGTGGGCCCGATATAACCATAAGGGCTCTTAAATGCAGAAGAGGGAGGAAGAGTCTGTGGCAACGTGAACAATGTGAAAAAGACATGATCATGGGCTGCTGGCTCTGAAGGGAGAAGGGGCCATGAATCAAGAAATGCAGGAATCCTCTAAGAGATGGAAAAGCAAGAAAATGGATTTCCCTTTATGAGCCTCAAGAAGAAATGCAGCACTGCCAACATCTTGATTTTTATCCCAGTGAGACCAATTTCAGACTACTGACCTCCAGAGCTGTAAAATAATAAATATGTGCTGCTTTAAGCCACCAAGTCCATAGTAATTTGTTACAGCAACAAGAGGAAACTAACAGAGGTGTTATGGAAGAAACATGAAGCACCATAATTAGAGGAAAAACTAAAAAGCTGAAGATGAGGCAATGTTGAAAGTTCAGGAGACTCCAAGAGTGAAGTTAACAGTCACAGAATCAAAGATGAAAAGAGAAAAACCAGATGTAGGGAGTAACCTAAAAACAATATTGTAAAGCCATCTAGTGTTCTAGTTTTATATTATACCCTTAAGATATATGAATCAGTTATAAGAAACCATCCCCCAAGTAAGTGAAATTTTCAATAACCAATGTCATATTAAACTTTTACAATTAGATATTTAATTATTAAAATTGGGAAAGATGCAAAATAAAGCATCTGCTTGACCAGTGATCAAATGGTACCCTAAATAGAAGCCTATGCTAAATATGCAATCTCAGTATCAAGAAAAAGAACACAACACTAATATCTTTTTATTGTTCTTGTCTTTGACCTCTTTTTTCTCCTGCCTTTAATGTGTTGTATTCCTATAAAAAACAAGGTGCTTCTGCATCTTAATTTAATGTACTCACATCACAATATTGCTTTGGAATAAAAACAAGAAATTATTAAGAAGGTTAAAATGAGTTAGTCTACTAAATGTACAAACAGATGACTCTTTTCTGCTTTTTTTAAATGTTCGTTTGTTTTTGCCAGAGGAAGATTGGGGGAGGGGCAGAAAGAGAGGGAGACAGAGGATCCTAAGCGGGCTCTGAGCTGATAGCAGTGAGCCAACGTGTGGCTTCAACTCAAGAACTGTGAGATCATGACCTGAGCCAAAGTCGGGTGTTTAACCAACTGAGCCACCCAGGCACCCCTTTTTTCTGCCTTTCATGTCACATTCTTTGAGCTACTCATTGAATCTGCTTGACTCATTAGACGGTCACTGAAGAATGGATGCCACTGAACCCCAAAAAGCAAGTGCAATTTTGGATTAGATAACAGGGCAACACACAGGGTTTTTAGGTACTGACAGAGCACTTGATGTTGACTGGATACAGACTTAAGGGCAGAACTAAAGGGAAGAGTCACTATGCTGTAGAGCTCTCCATTTTATTTTTTGGCTGGAAAATCTGGGTAGTATTCAACTCAAAAATTCTCCATATGCCAGTGGTTTAGCATGATACTACAAGAACATTTTAAAGTATATACCCTCTGTCTTTGTAATCCTATTGCTAGTACTTTACACGGAAGAACGGGAAGTAGGGGGTGGGATGGATATGTGTAAGTATCAGAATAATTCTACAAAGGTTCAATTCAATTTGGTCTTTCTATATTTCTACCATCTTCCCCAAGTTTCAACCAATGGCCAGGCTGTTGTTTGCTTCTTTACCTCTGCTATTTTTCAGAGCAAAAAAACAAAAGAAGTTGCTGGAGTCTGGAGTTATTTCTACAGATGGTAAATTCACACAAGACATGATGTGAGGTATAGGGAGACAAAGAAGGAAATTAAAGGACAAAGAAATAGAAGAAGTTTCCTCAGACCAAAGTAAGAAATGAGTACTGCAAGTCCTTATTCACTATATATGCATCTCAGTTTTTAACCACCCAAGGAACTCAGACTGGATCTCCAACTGAGCTCTGCCACTGACATGATGGCTAACCTTACTTAAATTCTGTTCCAGGTGCTAGATATACAGAAGTGAAGAAGAGAGATAAGCCCTACCCCTATGGAAGACAAAACAAAATAAGTAACTCATTCTGCCCTGGCAATGATGTTACCCTAAACCAGAAGAAAAATTAGTCCAAAGAAAACTAAAAAAAACCTTCAACAGGGGCACCTGAGTGGCTCAGTCAGTTAAGCGACCTACTTCAGCTTGGATCATGATCTTGTTCCGTGAGTTTGAGCCCCACGTTACGTTCTGTGCTAACAGCTCCGAGTCTGGAACCTGCTTCAGATTCTATGTCTCCCCTACCCTCTCTCCCCTCCTCCCCAGCTCATGCTATGTGTGCGTCTCTCTCTCAAAAGTAAATAAACATTAAAAAAAAAACTTTTTAAAACCCTCAACAATGACACAAATAATGCAACTAGCAGATACATACATTGAATCAGCTAATATAATTATGTTCAAGTATTCAAAGGAAACTACAAACATAATGAGAGAAATAGATGACATAAAACCCAAATGGAACTTCTAAACATGAAAAATAAGATATCTGAAATGAAAAATCTCCTGGGAATTGTTCATAACAGACTGAATTCTGCAAAAGAATAGATCAGGGAATCCGAGAAGATAGCAATACAATGTGTCAAAATATAACACAAAGAGAAAAAAGAGCACACACAACCAACAACAACAACAACAACACAAAAAAAACCTGAGCTGCAATATACTGTAGGAAAATAATAAACAGAAAAACTGCAGCAGGGACAGAAAACACATTTAAAGAAATAATGTGAATATTTTTCAAATTCGATGAAAACTTTCAACCCACAAATCCAAAAAGATCAACAAAACTCAAGTGGGATAAATAGAAAGAATACCACATCAACACACATAATAATCAAATTGCTTTTAAGGAAAAATAAAATAGTGATAAAGAGAATAACTTAAAAGCAACCACAGAAAAATAAGTAATAAATATAAAAGACCTCTCAGCCAAAACTACACAAGCAGAAAGACAATGAAATGACATCTTTAGAGAAAAAACAAGAATATCGTCATTTGGCAAATCCCTAATAATAGATGTAGGCAATATCTAAATTGCTAACATCACAAAAGACAAACAGCTTGTATTATTTGTCTCCTGATGAAAGTACACAAACCACCTAATAATTTTTGCCAATAAATAAGAACCTGAATCAGATCAAACCTCTAGATGTAAAATAAGTTTATAAGAAATGCAAGGGACAGAGAATCATATTAAATGAAGCTTAATGGTTGCAATCAGCAAAATCCAGAATGAAGGAAATACTACAAAACAATACATTTCCTTAGCCAAATAAACTTCAAGAAAATTAAGAGACTTAATAGACATATCAACCAAATTAAATGTATGGATTTTATTTACATGCTGATTTTAACAGTTTCACTATAATCAAAAAAGTTGCATGAACTGAATGATATTAAGGAATCAGATTCCTACTAAAGTATCCCTGGTATATGCAAACTTGTTTCGGGAGAGAATAAAGAGGATATACAGGAAATGAAAGCACAATGACCATTAGATGTTTACTGGGCGGAATGGTACACAGGAGTTCATTGTTCTCTACTTTTATTCACAAATGTATGGAACTAAAAAAATTAAGAAAATGAAAGAAAAGAAATGCAATATTTTTCATATATCTAAGCTTATGGAAAAACATCTGTATTCTCTATATGTACAGACCTGTTATCAGTAATATTACAGAATTCAAATGGGCACAGGGGTAAGGATATAAAAAATGCATGCAGCATGATCCCAATTTAATTTTTCAGTATATATGACCGTTTACATACGCCTATAAATGAAAAGGAGAGAAGAGATAGGGGAAAAAGAATGCCAAAATGTTAGTTGTAATTATTTCCATGCCGCGGAATTATGAATGATTTCATTAAAATGTTGTTTTACACATTTTCTATGTAATTCGCTATCATTAGAAAAAGTATGGACTTGAACGAGATCAAAACAATGTATCCAAAATCAAACTCATTTAAGGGTTTGATTAAAAATACTATCTTCCCTTTAACTTTGGAGTTTATGAATAAAAGGACAAGACAGAAACAGTGAGTCACAATATCTGTAGATCTGCCATGATGTCGTCTCCAGGCAGGTTTAGTTCTTTCTTTCTCAGTCTTCTGAAAACAAACTGCACATCTCTTTTTGTAATGCTTCTCATTATAATTTTTAAATGCACCCTCTTTCTTCTCTTGCTCAAATGTGGGACCTTAGTGACCGCAGACCACATCTTACTCACCTTGGTATCTCAGCACATATACACAGAAGATATTCACTAAGTACATGTTAGATGACTGAATTACTAATGTGCTCTTTTTTCAAATAATAGCGTGAAATTAGCAGAAACCAGAGAAAACAGGAAAAGAAACATGAATTCTCCTTATATCACAAGCTCCTTTGATGAGATCTACTAATCAGTTGTGTTTTCCTTCAAGTGAATATATATTAAGCTTCAATCTTGGCCTAGGTAGTTAGAGAAATACAAAAAAAATCCAATTATCTTAAATCCTGGAGATTCAAATCACATAAAGGAAAAGACAGAATCATAAATAACTTCATTAACAAGATCATAGGAGAAAAGAGGCATGAATAATACCAAGAGTCCATGATAGAGGAGGAGAAAATATAAGTATCCTTTAGGGAATACCAAGGAAAGGTCTGTGGAGAAGATAACACTGATACTGTCTAAAAAGATGGCTAGAAAAAAACACGTGGATGAAGAATAGCAAGAGTAAAAGAAGGAAACAGATGTACACTTTAACATTATCAGGAAAAATGAAGAAAGCAGAACTTGGATGGAACAGAGATGCTTCTGATTACTATAATTAGTAATTAAAAGCAAACCACTGACCATATATTCACTAAATCTTCCAATAAATACTTATTAAAAGACCCTGGCATCAGGCACCTTCCTGGACATCAGTTCGCCACCCTTATGGTCTGACCTCTACTCACCTTTCTACCTCATGTTTCCTTTCTCAACCACACAGACCGTGTCTTAGCCCTCCACCCTTCTTCCTTCCTCACTGTTGCCCTCTCCCCAACTGCTTTTCATCCTTATCCAACTCATCCAACAAAACTCCCTTTGGAAGTCACTTTTTCAGACAAATTAATACCTCCTGCTACCTGAGATGCTGTGGGTGGGTGCCCTTCCCAACCACCACCATCATCATGACCAGCACCACCACAATCAAGAACAATATTCCTTTCTGATATCAGTGATTAACGCTTGATATGTCCATAATACATCAACTAAAAGTTAATGATAAGATGACAGTCGAGAGAACAATGTTATTAATGGCAAATGGGTTCCTTAAGTAAATTTGGTAGATGGAGCCTCAACTATAAGACACTTATCAGCTCAACTTGCTGTGATGGCAGCAAAAAATGCAGAGGCAAAACAATGTATTATGTACTCTTTATTTCCTTTCTTTCTTCTATTTGTAGAAATGGCTAGGGAGAGAAAGTATCTATAAGCATCCCATCATGACTGAAAGTTTTTCTTTTAGAACACCCACCCATAACAAATCTCAACAGACTTGGAAACAATTTTCTCCAGGCCAATCGGGTCATTGGTACTATGTTTCTCTTTACAGCAAAGTATCCTAATGGCATTTTGTTCTTTCCTTCACAAAAGGAGCCAGAATATCTGCCTCATTTTCTCCAAACTACTTACATCTCAGCTGGTGTCAGATTATTTCTTGCTCTCATGCTTGGCTGCCTCCATGTTGTTGACTTAATAAATCAAACCTACCCAAATGTCCCCAAATGTGGCCATGAAAGACAATCTGATTTTTTTTAAATAAGCACACACTCGCCATTCGTGTAGACTCCTTGCACTTCTAGAGCTAAGCAGACATTCCCATTACCTCACAATGTCTCCTATTAGTTCTCTTGGTTTTATTAAAACCTTTTCTCTTTCATTAAAATAAAAAGCCTCTGAAAAACTACAGTTACAGATTTTCTGCAACCCACAATTTATAGCTGCTACTTGCAACCTTCAAAAGCTTTTAAAAATAGTATCGGCTCTATTATTCTATATTATGGTAATTGTAGTAAAGATTTAAGAGGCACTTTAAGACTTTTTAGCTCTACAGTATATTTCTGTTCCAACTTCTTGCTTAGGCATTTGGGAAAGAAGCCTTATTTAAAAGCTTTACCCTCTGCCCTCTGATATACAGCTTCCCTCTTAACTACAGTAACTAGACCTCACCACACAATTAGGGAAGCTAGGTCTCCAATTAGAGCTCAGCAAAACGTGGGGCAAAGCACATCTTTCCAGAAACCCAATCATTTATATGCACCTGACAATAATCAAAATTTTTCTCGTATGCTACGGACCTTTGACCCCTTTGTTATGCTTCACATCCCCTTGTTAACTGCCTACCCCTCCTTTGCTCCCATAGGAAATCAGTGAAGATAATCACAAGATTAAATAACTCCAGTTCCATTGCTAAAATGTTCAAAGCCATTAATATAACAAACGCCCAAGTGGCCACAGGGATTTATGTAGTATTGAAATTAAACCGACCTCACGCTATCTTCGACATAGATCTGTTCTTTCTAGTTAACCTGTGTTTTTCTCTTGTTACCTAATCTAGGAAGGTTACAATTCAAAACAACCAAGGAAACAGCTAATGGAATTTCCACAACTGTGAGCATGCACAAAAATCCCAATCTAAAGGTTTCCCTGGCATTATTCTTTGTATTCAGTGCATCAAAGGATATAAGCATTTTAAACATAATTCCCTCCATATTACCACATTGCTAATGCATTTTTCTTGGGCACACACCATATGGAAAAACCACACATTCCCTGCTCCTTCCCTTTCCTCCTTTAGGATTTCAGTAGCATCTGGGCAGCACAAATCTCTAACAGTCCCCAAGTCTGCAAAGGACAGAGCCAAGTCCCAGACTTTCCTTGTTCTGACAAGAACACTCCTATTGCAGAGCCACAATCTTTTATTGTGTCAACAGTTATCAGCTAGGGAACTTTTCATATGAACTTCCTCAATGAGCACATTTCCCCCCAACTGCCAGCTTTCTTCCAAAGCAAAGGATAGCTCTATTCTATACCCACAGTAAATAATCTTAAGTGTTTCCGCTTTGTTTTGCCTTGTTCCAAGATTCCATGTAAATTTCAGAATACTGAAGCACACAGTGATTTCTACACACTGGTATTTTATGATTTTAATTTGCTCAAAAGCTCTGAATTTCATTATATTTTCCCATTTGGTGCATGGGATTTTTACAGTTAACAGATGTTCACTTAATAGAGCCTCCTAGTGAGCAAATCAGTTTTTTCCCTCTGGTATTCATGTAACTTTCTAGTCCTGCAGTAGCTGTTTCTGGTGCCTGCCAAGTTATCTGGCAGTGGAAGCTCAAATCGAAAAGTGGCAACAGCTCTTTGGAAATGTGTGTTCTCGTTTCTTCGGTCCCACTCATTCCAATTTAACTCCTTCCTCATTAACACCATGTGAGAAAGCCCGCAGGGGAAAACACCAGCATCTGACACTAGACAGGTTTCAAAGATGTTCTGCACCCACATAAATATTTTTTAGCCTACGGCCACTGCAAATGCCAAAATTTTAATGCATCCAAAATACTAGAGGAAGAATTTTCAAAAAAAAATTTCCTAGGCCAATCTGTCAACTTTTGAGTTTTTTGGAGTTTTTTATTCAAATATATCTCCGGGCATTTAAATAAATCACAAAACCAAAGGAAGATCCCTATCCCAGGAATCTGAGCATGTCTGCTTATACAAGAGTACTCCCTAGTCCATGAAAGATATGTTCCAAGACCCCTGCTGAATGCCTGAAACTACAAATAGTACAGGAACCTATATAAACCACTTCTTCCTATACGTACATACCTATGAAAAGTTGAATTATAAATTAAGGAACAATAAGAGATTAACAACAATAATAACATAGAACAATTATAATATACTATAAAAAAGTTACGTGAATATAGTCTCTCTCTTGAAATATCTTATTGTACTTACTCTTTTTGTGATGATGTGAGATGACAAAATGCCCGCCCACATGCTGAAATGTAGTGAGGTGAATGACACGGGCACTGTGACAAAACATT
Source organism: Paguma larvata (assembly GCA_030068075.1). Classification (NCBI taxonomy): domain Eukaryota; kingdom Metazoa; phylum Chordata; class Mammalia; order Carnivora; family Viverridae; genus Paguma; species Paguma larvata. The sequence goes on along the minus strand of CM057826.1, from coordinate 52,048,354 downwards.
AGATGACTACTGACCTCCTGACAATACATCGGAAAGGATCATCTGCTTTCACACCAGACCACAGATGACCATGGATAACAGAAACCACATAAAGAGAAACCATACATGAAAAGGGATGATTGTAATTTCTTAACTATGAAAGGTTTCTGTGGGTAGCTGCAAAGGCTATTATCAGGGGTCTCTTCAGGTTACAAACACAACCTGAAAGTTTGAATATCCAAGGACCCATCAAGACTCCCATTTGATTTAGGACACAAAGAATGATCTCTCTTGAGACCACATTTGGAACCCCAAATAACCAAAAAGTAGAAGAATTATAGAACAAGTCTCTTTACAAAGAAATCAAAGAACTCGACTTGCTGGAAATTCTCATGGTTATTTCTTGTTATCACTCCAAAGATTAGGGCTTGTAACAAGTGAAGGATTAAAAAAGGGTATGAGAGGAATTGGGGAAGATCATCAAATCTTTTTCCTTGTCTCCTGATTGACATTTCATATGTTGAGAGAGACAGAGACAGAGAGAAAAGGCAGGGGAGAGGGGCAGAGAGAGGGAGATAGAGAATCCTAAGTAGGCTCCATGCTCAGCACAGAGCACAACTTGGGCTTGATCCCATGACCCTGGATCATGAGCAAAAATCAAGAGTCAGACATTCAACCGACTGAGTCACCCAAGCACTCCTGATTGAGGATTTTTAAACATCTGCAATGGACTTGCTCCTCCTCGGCTCCTGTCAAGAGCTGTCTGGCTTTCTAACATGGAATTCTCCAATGCTGTATCTAGAATGTTTGTACCCTGACCAGCTTTCAAGTCCAGCTGTGCTTCTGGTTAGTCATCCTTCAAGACCCAGGCAAATGTCTCCTTCATAAAGTTCTCCCTGATCTCTACCATTTATTCTTATCTGATTATTTTTTTGTTGCTGATAAATCCCTTATTTTCCAAATGTCTTATTGAACAGGTAGGTAAGCTGAGGCCTTAGGACTTAAGGCAGTCACCTAATCTCTCATAGATGGCTAAGCTCAGAGGCAGAAATTAAAGCCAGTGTCCAGACTCCCACCTGAAGCACTTTCTACAATCTCAGTCATGACCTCCTTTATCTTAATTCTTGAGTTTACCTTCCTTATTCTCACAGTATCCCTAAGCATTCTGAGGCCTACTGAGCACCTCTTACATGCTAGGTGCTTTAAATGCTTTCTCAATCCTAGGAAGACTAAAAAGTGGATTTATCAGTCACAGTCTGGTTAGGAAGACAGAAACCACTAAAAACGTTTCAAACCAAGTCTATTTGACATAGGTAATCACTTACAAAGGTGATAGGAAAGTTGCGAAGCCTAACAGAGCTACCAAGAATTTAGCCAAAATGGGAAGCCGTTATCTCACAGATGGAGGGACAAGCCAGAGCCCATGGGTCAACACTAGTGATGGAAGCTGAAACCACCGTTGGCTTGTCAGGTGTGAGCTGAAGCCCTGGAAGAATAGCAGCAGCCGCTAGAGGGGCTCCAGAAAGCAGAAAGAGGTACAAACACTCTAACTTCTCCTTTCCTCCACACCTCTGCTTTCACACCAGCACTGCCCACTGGCTAACCCCAGAACAAGCCAGCTAACAGGGAGCTTGCAGGGGACAGAGCAGTGGAAGGCTGAAGAATTACTCTGTGAGCAAACAGGCAAATATCTGGCACAGTAAGTACCATCGACCCCACTTAGCTCAGAAGACTCAGGCTGACAGCTGAGGATACTTATTCAAAGTTAGATATCAAAGAAGTGATGGATTCTACATTCCAGCTTCAATGCTGTGCCAATGATTCCAATGGCCATAATCTCAGTGTCCTGCCTTCACCCTCACACATGAATGTGTGGTAGGTGCTTGATGTTCAACCAGTAAATAAGCAGTCTAGTTCCGTTAACATGGGAAAGTCTCCCTACATAAGTTTCTAGAAGCTGCTGATTCTGCTCAGGTTTGGAAAAAGTTCCATTTATTTCCCATTTGTTGAAAAGGGAGATGCTGTTATGGACTCCCAAAATCATGAGTTTCATGAAAAATGGTCTCAGAGCCAGTCATAAGTGGTTCATGTCTTAAATAGGGGATACAGTTGTATTTAATGAGCAATTTTGCAATTAGAATGAGCTGTATACAAGCCTTTGCTTTGCCGCTCACAGGCTGTGTGACCCTGGGAAGGTAACTTTCTCTCTCTGAGCATCAGTTTCCCAATGAGTGAAAGGAAAATAATAAAATCTACCATACACAGTTGTTAATGAGTTTTATATATATCAGTGATATAAAAGAGATATTATGGTGCCTACCCAGTTCAAGCACTCAATAAAGATTAGAAAACACAACAATAATACAGGTTACAAAAGCATTTCCCAGGAAGGAATACAGCTTCACACATATAGACTAAAGATCAAAACCTCTTTTGAGTACTCTTGCAAAACCTCGTGGTTCTATGGTGATTAAAGAATAAGCTGGCGATAACAAACCAGCAACACTGGTCATCAACAAACCCTGGGGTCTGTGCTACCACCGTGAGAGCATTTAAATGGTATTTTTGGCTCTTAATTGGCAACAAGATAGTAACCCAAGAATTATAAAGAATTAATTTATCTGCATCCAGCTAATCAATATTCACTCAGCATGCTTCGGCTCCTAGCATCTCAGAGGAACAAAATAAATTGTCAGTCAGCAGCAGCACTATTTTGTTGTGATGGCAGTGGTATTTTTTTTTCCTTTTGCTAAATTATTCACCTTCTCGAAAAGCAATTTGATAAATATTTATTTCTTCATAATACATTCTAACAACTGCTGATTTGTGACCCTCGCTGTGGACTGAATTTAAATTGAGGGGGAGGTAAGGACTTCATGAATATGTCAAGACAGAGCCACAGACAAGGAACTGTTTCCTTCATGCTCTCAGAGAGCATGCTGGCCTCCCATGGCATGAGGGCACTAATTGAATTTAAGAGAGTAATAAGTGAGAAGCACACACTAACACAAACAAGTACATTCTGCATGCTTGCCAAGATATTCTGTGGTACGACTCAAGGGAGCAGCCCCACAGCCCAGCCAAGACAGAGAGTGGGGATTGTGCCCAAGAGTGGGCTAGGTGACAAGGAGACAGGAGAAACATGGGGAAGGCAGAATTCCAAGTGCTCTCTGACCAGAAGACCACATCTGAACATCAAGAGAACATATATAAGGTTATTTTTTCCTTGCTGCCTCTTCTGAATCATCTCCACTGCCCCTTCCACTACTATTGGTCACTGCCCAGTTTGAGAAAAAGTCAATGCTTCTTATAGGTAGCTGGGCAGAAAGTTGGTCCACTCAAGGGGTCCTTTTCCTAGTTCTTCCCTATCATCTTCATACTCTTGATGGCAAATGACTGAGGGTTTCCACAGTCTTTTCTCCAAACATTTAAGAGGATTTAAGTTAAGAAGAACTGAAGCTCAGTGGGCCAGGAGCAGCAAGACTAAGCGTTATTTTCCTTCACACAGGAAAAGTACAGAAGTGAACACATGCTCCTTGGCACTTGTCTCTGCTATGTAATCATGTGATAGAAATTCCCTCTCAGCGAAGGCCCACCACACACCTTGACTTTTGTCCTGCCTGTGGCATAAGGCAGGTTGCTCACATTTAGTTTGGTTGAGACCACAAACTTCTTTATCACTAACATTTCCAATTTTCCAATTCTCTGACATAGAAAATTCTGGGGAAGAACCTACACCAAATTCTTTAATGTAGCTGCTTCTGAGGATTAAGATGGTTTTTTTTCCCCCAACCACCATGTTTTTACACATAGAACTTTTAGAATTTATTCCTATGTGAAGCAAATTCCCAAGCTGTTGTATTCATGTCCACTAGAGTTTTATTGCCAACCTCTGAGCATTTGGTGGCTCATCCTTTAGATGAGGGATGTAAACTCAAATATCTACAGAAGTCAGGAAAAATAGTGAGTGAAGCCAGGCAAGTCAGGGAGTATAAAGCAAGGGTGGGGACTGTAGAAAACTTGAGAGCTTAGGCGCAAAGGGCATCCATAGGGGTAATTGCTACTGAGCTCTAGAAAACTACCTTCACGGTGAAATGAAGTCTCAGCATTGTCAGGTCTTCTAATTTTGTCAAATAATTGCCAGGTTCTTCTAATTCTTGACCAGAAATCCAATAAAAATAAAACATGGTGCGTGCCAACACATACAGCTATTGTTTGTGACATCTAACCATTATCGTCCCCTTCCAAAATCCATAACACTTGGTATTAGGCTGTATTAGGCTGCAGTAGGAAATTAAACCAAATGCCTTGTGGCTCAACACAACAGAAGATTATTTCATGCTCATATAACCTTCCATGACAGTTCCAAATCAGTTGGGATGGATGAGGACTGAGGATGTGAGGAGGGGCAAGGGAGGTCACACTTGATATAGTCATTCAGAAAACCAAGGTAAGTGGCTCTGCCATCTTCAGTATATAACTTCTAAGGTCACATTGAGAGTTACTCCATCCTGGTCAAATATTAGTTCCTCTCTCCTGTTGCTTGAATATGAAGGCAAGGGGGAACAGAGATGAAGGAAGAGAGCAAAAGTTGAAACCTGACTTTCTTCTAACATAACATGTTCCATTAAGGACCTGGGGGTTTTATTCTAGAAGAATTTACAGAAAAGTCTGCAGCTTTTATCAGTGTTCTGTTTTTTTTTTTAAGTGACAGATCAAAGATTTTTATGATATTTGAAAGTCTGTCAAAGCATACATATACCATTCGCCAATTTCAGGCGGAAAAAAAGAAAAAGGTAACAGTGATTGGCAGTAATCGGTATTATTTCATGACATCATAGAACACCAGAACTGACAGCAAACTTACAGATTTTTCCCTGCTTCCTCAATTAAAAGACAAGTGTTTGTCAATGGTCACAAAACTCATTTAAGGCAGATACACAATTAGAAAAATCTCAAATCATTGTTTCTTCTACTACTTTACATACTGCCCAGTCTACAATGTAAATTACTTTTCCATATAGTTTAAAGGATTATTATTATAAAATGGTCCGTTTTTTTTCATATATTTCAAAAGTAAAGTAAAAGAGCAGGGGGAATGTGACGGACGTGTGCCATTTTTTGCCTTCCCAATACCCTTTTCTCTCTTCTTCTGGCAAGAGAACTCTCATTTTCCTCTGAGGAACTGCCTGTCCCCCACTCTGAATGGTGTTTGACCCCATCCACTGCCCCGGCTCCAGGAAATCCAGGAATAGGCAGATGTCCCAGACCTGGCCAATCAAAAGCATTCCTACTGTGGCCAGGGAGTCTGATTCAGGGATAAACACATGTTCCAAGAAGGCAAACAGACTTGGTTCGAGGACTTCTGTTAGACTGCTTGGAAAGAAAAACAAGATTTCTGCTGGATTTGAAGACTAACAAGAGGATGTGAGCCAGGAGCTAATGGGCCTAGAGAGTAGAAAAAGCCCGCCTAATCATGAAGCCAATAGAGAGGAAAACAGAATTACCTGATGGAAAGAAAGTCCATCATTTGAAACTCTGGGTTAGTTGTATATAACAGCAATCTGCCCCCACCCCCAACTTTTTCATTGTTTTGCTTAAGTCAACTTGGGTTCAGTGATAAAATGTCCTGCAAACAGAAAAAAAAAAAGTATTACAGAGAAATAGACACCATACTCAATGGTGAAAAGTCAAAACTGACAACTTATTTACTGTTTGTGAGTGACATTCCTTTTTAGGAGGCAGACACAAATACACAAGAGATAAATAACAGTCACAGTGGTAACTACTCAGTAAATGTGAGGTCTGTCACATACTGCCCGAAAAGCTTGGCATCTATTAAATCATTTAAATCACAAGCTTGTGAGGTAGGTACTATCATCACTTCCATTGCACAAAGAATTTCAGTTATAGAGGTAACTCTCCCAAGGTCATAAAATTAGGAAGTGGCTGAGCTAGGAATGAAATCTTCATTCTATAAAACTGAAATCGTTGTACTCATTCTTGCTGTCAAAATATCTTGAAAAACATTTCCTCACCCAGGACATTGGTCCAAGGAAGTGGCAAGAGTGATCCTATAAGATGTTGCAGGGATATAACTGGTTGTTAAACCTAAAAGATAAGTTTTCCTCATTGAGGATTTTACCTAGTCTGAAGATTTCACCTCTTCTGCTACCCTGTATGCACCTCTGGGCAAATGCAGCCATGTTTCAGGACGGATAACCAGCTACCGTCCCAGCCCACTGCTCCTGTACATTGCACCAACTCACAACCAGAAACAGCAACCCTAAGCAAAGCCCAAGTTAGTTTAATGAATTGCTCAAAATCATGAGACCTGGAAGACAACAGAGATAGAATCCCAATCAAAGTCTCCAAATGTCCATAACAAAATAAGGGACAATTCAGTCTTCTCCTGGGTCCTTCTCCTCACCACAGGGCTGCTCACAAACTCACGGCACTATAAATATCTGCATCAAGTTTTAACCCATAAACTTTATTAAAGAACAAAATTAAACTGAGTAAATTTTAAAGATATTATTGGCTTTATTTAGCAGTTCATGAATCGGGCAGTGTTGAATCTAGCAGATAGAAAGGAGCTCCAAAAAGTTATACGAGGTGAGAGATTTTTATAGACAAAGTGACACAAAACAAGGAAGTTATACTGGGCATTTGCTAATTAAAGTAGGGCCACTTTCCTTCTATAGAGCAAAGGGAAGTCTTGGAACCGGGTCAGGTAACTTGTGCTAAACAGGCAAGTGTTCACAGGTTCACAGGTTCACAAAGGTTCTCCCTTTTCTGTGAGAGAAGAACATAGAAATTTAGTTGCATTGTAGGGCTCAGCCTGAGCAACTCTGTGTTGGGCCTAATCTGATTACTTTAACAACCGTGAAGACTAAGAATGAAGGCAGTAAGATGGGGTGGATAGACCCAGGTTTCAATCCTACCTATTTGTTTTGCTATTTGTCTGGCTTTGAGCAGGATGGTTAAATTTCTAAGCATCATTCTGCTCACCTATAAAGTGGAAATAGATACCTAATTCAGCAGGCGGTTGGCACAGCGACTGTCACACTGCAAGGACCAAACAAATGGCAGGTCTTTCTTTCCCACTTCTGCCCGCACACAACGATCTCTGCTTAGCTAGACTTTCAGAATAAGGCATATATTTTGGAAGCATCCAGCAATGAAGGTTCCAAGACTCCCTGTTCTGATTAATGAGTGTGCAAAGCTCAGTGGAGCTGTGGCTAGGGTGTTCTTATACACCAAAAGCATCCCTCCCTCTCATCATTTATATTTTAGAAGGCCTAGATCAGATCCACGTCTAGTTTGCTCCCACAGGACAGAGTTAACCTTAGAAGTGAAAAGTGAGAATATCAGCGGTAACTCTGCCAGAGATGATAGCAATGATTAGTGAGAGAAGAGAAAAAGCACTTCATCAGCTGACATGAGAGGGCAACTGAAAGAGAAAATGGAATAACCAAAAAAACTTATAAAACATCCAGATAAAGTAATAAAGAAGTTCAATTATCTGATTAAATGCTATTAGTTTTACTTAAGTAGAAAAAAAAAATACCTTCCCAAAGCTCAGTGTTGGCAGATAGCACTTATTACTTTTACTCTAACAAAAAAGAAAAAAAGATGAAAGCAAATATGACTCTTTCTCTAGAAAAAAAGTGTAAGTATTCACTATTTTTCTTTTTAGCATCCACTATGTGCTTTCTGGGATGCTACCTAAAACATAAACTTGTCCCCTATGAGGCTTATGCTTAGATGGTAAAAGAAGACAAACAAAAAGGGAGGATGAATAAGTATATGAGACAATATTTTTACTTATCAGACACTTGATAAATTCAAAGATTACTGACACTACGGGACAAAAAAAAAAACCTTTCAGATCTCCATACCTCCCTTCCCTTTATCGCCATATCCAAACGGACACCAAATCCAGTCTTCTCTCCATTCTCAACATCTCTCTCCAACTCATTCTTCCCATCACCACTGCCTCTCCCCTGGGTGGGGTCCCAACATCTGTAGCCTTGACTATTTCCACAAAGCTTTTGTAGCTTCCTTTCTTGCCCCCCTCCCCATACTTATCCTGGATTAGTATTTTTTAACACAAATTGATTCCGTTCTTAAACCACTTTGATGATGCCCCATAGAATTCAGGATAAAAATCAAATGACTTTAAATAATATGAGAGTCCTTTGTTCTCTGCCTGCCTCATCAGTCCTAATCTCCTACAAATCCTCCCTGTATTCAAGGCCAAACTGAACACATAGGTCTCCTGTCTGGTCTTTAGTACATTCTCTTCTCTCTGCCCAGAACGATCTCACGCTTATTCATTTTCCTATGCCTGGATTATTCCTGTTCATCCTCTTGCATTCAGTTTTAGGTGTTGTATCTTCGTGAAGCTTTGTCTGACCTCTCACACAAAAAGGAAGGCAGAAGTATATACCACAAGCCTAGTAGTTATTCCACCTACCTCCTTCTCAGAGTATTATGACTACCCTAATCATAGTATCATATTGGAATTTGTCTACTTCTCTGTCTCCCCACTACACTCCGAGATCGCTGAGACTGGGAGCTCTCCCAGTGCAGATTTCCAGGCCTAACAGATTCTAACAGACATCGGGCACTCAGATAATACTTATTAAATGAATGAGTGGATTGGAGTTGATGAGAAAGATGTTAGTGGGAGGAGATGGAATTCTAAATCAGTTTCAGAGGAATTTTAACTGGTATAATGGATTGGAGGGTACTTTCCAATAATTTCTATCTTAAATAGAGCTTATTAAAATGCAAATATCCTTAATGGTTAACACCAGAAGGTATTAATTGTTTATCACCAAGCATGTTCCAATTTAAAACTAGGCTCTATATAAATAAGATAGAATAGTGGAGGGGATAAACTTTTGGAGAATAGAAGAAAACAAAACTCAGTTTCTCTAAACCAGATCCCTCCATTTGAGTCTGTTCATTCTGCCAATCAGCAAAATTTTAAACACTTTGGTGGGAAAAAGTGCCCTAGATAATGAAAAAGAAATTTCCAGAATTTTAAGTGCTATCTTATGATTGAAATACAGTATATGCCTCAAAGAAGAAAAAACATTCAGTGGCTATTCACTATAGCATGAGCTCCAACTGTCTTAATCGGACACTTTACCTTTCCCAATCTTCCTTTCCTTTCTTCTCTCTTTCTTGTTATTATTCCATTCTGTACCCTTTGGAGTCCCATGGGATGTTATATATTCCCAGTAAACCATAGTTTTATTTTTTTATCTCTGCCTTTTCACATCTTGTAACTTTTTCCAGAATACCCTTTCCCTTTACTGAGCCCGTGAACTCACTCATTAAGGCCCAATTCAAATTCTTACCTCCTCTCTGAAGCCATTTCCATCCCCTCCAAAGGCGAATTAATTCTCCCATCTCCACTCTCCCATAGCTATCTCTATTCAAATACTTTCTGAGGAGCTCTAGTCGCATGGAATATCAATAGGTCATTTAGGGACCAAGGGTTTTCATTTTCATTAAGTTGTGAAATATTTAGCTAAAGAGGTAGCATTTCTGTAATATTTCTGAGGTCTTATATGCACTGTGAAACTTAAAAAGAGATTATAGTTTAATATATTTTCCAAATCTGTATAGCCATGAAAGTGTTGAAGCCGGGAATACCATTCTTCACAAAATAATTTGTATAGCTAGTGCTCCGCAGAATATTTTAGGTAATATGGCTTATTTTGTGATTATCTACATGTCAGTCTCTCTAAAGAGTCTGTGTGCTCATAAAGAGTAGAATGCTTTTCTTACTGGTCCTTGCAACCTCAGTAAACAGTACACAGTAGATTGTTTCTAAAGATCCCTTGAATTACATTATAGAAAGAGGATGGAGTACTAAAAAAAAGGTAACAGGAATGGCCACTCCCTTTTATCACTCATGATAGAGGGAAATCCACACCTACATATGTCCCCCTTCCTGTGCAAGCCAATTTAAAAATGACTTACTTTCAAGTCACAGAAACCCAACTCAGGCTAACCTTTGCAAAAGAGAAACATGCGGGTAATGTAGCTGAATACTGGAGTACACTACAAAATTAATGGAAAGGCTGCAAAAATCTTGACCTGAGGGAAAAAAAATTAGTAACTCCATGCTGTTGAGACACACCTGTTCTCTCTGTAACCATCTTCCATCACCGCTGCATTGTTTCTCTTTGCATTTTATGCATCATTTCTTCTAAAGTTAGAATGGCAGGAAACATGGGAACCACAATAAAAACAAGCACCCTTATCAGAAGATGTGAGCCTCTTTCTCCCAATGTCTTTGTACCAAAACCACTTAAGGCCTCTGCTGATCTTTGCAGGATTCATGAGCCCATGCTTAGGATTAATTTTGGTTGCCAGGGAACCAAGGCCTGACCATGATTACAGCCACTCTTTTTTCAGGGCCCTTGGTTAACTGCCCAAAAAGTAGAGAAGAAAAGCTTGATGGGCATACCAAAAAAGAGCTACCACCATACACTGCACTTGAGCCTACTAAACATGGCTCAACTAAAGACCAACCAGATTCTTTACCCTTGCTAACACACAGGAAAATAGCATTTCGTTGCTGTTGTTGTGAAGAGAGCGGTATCTCACTTTCTGTTTTGGTTTCCAGCATCTCTCACCCACTGTGAAGAAAGCTTTTCAAAAAGCAAAACAAAGGACATGGAGACTACATACTTGGCTTATTGAAGCAGAAATATGCTGAATTTGTCCTTAAAATGCAAATATATAAATAATTTTAAAACCTCTGGAAACTAGGTAACAAGAGAAATACCTCTCTGATAGGTTAACCAAGTCAATTTAGGTCTTTATTTCATTTGTTTTTTTCTGGTGGAGAACCACAATTTGACCTTGACACTACCCATAAAAAGAAGTAAAAAGAAGCTGACTTATACACAAGACTGTTACAATTGACATAAATCTAACATTATTTAATACTTACCTTTCCACTTTACCAGAAAAAAAAATCTGAAAGAACCACTAGATTCTGCTTTCCTATACTGCTTACTTAGAGTTTTACAGTCACCAATAGAGCAGAGTTTAATTTTTTGATAGAAAAATGAAGAATTAAAATTGTAATTAGAAAAATTGCTTCAATCAGAATTGCACTTCAAGATGCTTGAATGGATGGGCTAAATAAGTTCAGGCATCCATTAGTTCCCAAATTGAATTAAAATATATTGAGTGCTAATTCAAAAATCTAAAGGCAGCCAGCTGGAAGAGAATGGGAATTGCCTGGGTCTGAAAGGGAAATGCGGATGACACACAGCAAGGAAAGATGATGGCATTTTTGCTGACCTGAAAGAATGAAACAGAAATCTTAAAACCACTAGTAATTTATTACAGCCCATTATACTAATATCGCTATTTACTCCAAGCCTGCATCATGGGGGGTTCCTTTTGATTCCACACAGCACAATAGCCCAATTCTAATCCTTCTCTTTGCTCGTTTCCGCAGGAAGCTCTTTTTCTCTGCCATTTGCTGTGTGCAGCAGATGACCTGTGGTAATTGCTGAAGACACTTTCACCCATATTTTTTAGCAAATGTAATTTCCTTTTGATGCTGCCATGTCCTCTCCCCACCCTGCTGTGACAACGAACTCCAATAATCATGCGACTAACATTCAGATAGAGATCAAGTAATGCAGCCAGCTGTATCACAACTTTTGACTTTCAACTTTGTACTTACTTGGGTGCACATATTACCATTTGAGGAAATGAAAAACATTTTTTTTCTCTAATGAAAATAGCTTTTGGCCTGGGGTGAGGCTGGTGGAATTGTCCTGAGCTTCAAAAAAAAAAAAAAAAAAAAAAAGGAGGAAGAAAAAAACAAAAACAAAAACTTCATATAATTTGGCTCTAACAAAAGCCTTTTAAAAAAAGTGAATGCTTTTTCATAACACACATTTTCAAAGCACCCCATAATTAAAACACTCATTAGTTATGGTCCTGAGGGAATACTCCTTGTTTTTAAGACTGTCTTTCAAATATTCTGAATCTTTGAAGAAATTTATATTTTGAAGGAAGAGAAGGAGGTAGAGGAAAGAGCAGGGAGAAAGGGTTGCACAGTTAAGATCACATAACAAATTATTCCGAAACTTAGTGGCATAAAACAACCACATATTGTGTTCATGTATTCTGTAGGTCAGAAACTTAGAGAGGACATAACATGGCCAGTTTGGCTGTGCTCCCTGTTGGCTGAAGTCTTTGCTGGAAGACTTGAGAGATGAGGTCTAGACTTATTTAAAGACTCAGATGTCTGTCTGTCAGTGGTAGCTATCAACTGGAGAAGTCGGCTGTAGTTCATGTCAACTGGATTACAGTTGCATGGCCTCTCTGGCTCAGAACCCCTCACACCATAGCAGTTTGGGACCCATAAGACATTCCAAAAAAACCAAAACATGCTTACAAATCATTTGCCCAGACACCCAGTGAACTGACAGACTAACATCTCATTGGAGGTCAGCTAAGAAACAGAGTATATTATTTGAGCCAAGGTCACTTCCCCCATGATGTCAACTTGGGAAAGAAGAAAAAAAGCTTAAGAAAAAAAAAATACAGTAGGGGAGCCTGGATGGCTCAGACTGGTAAGTGTCCAACTTCGGCTCAGTCATGATCTCATGGTTCATGGGTTCGAGCCCCACGTGGGCTCTGTGCTGACAGCCCAGAGCCTGGAGTCTGCTCTTGATTCTGTGTCTCCCTCCTTTTCTGTCCCTCCCCTGCTCACACTCCCTCTCTTACTCTCAAAAATAAATCAGCATTAAAAAAAATTTAAAGAATAAAAACTAAACTTGATAAGTTCCTGAACTTTGAGCTGACTGAATATTTCCCCAAAGATTGTTTTATACCTGAAGAGATTAATTTTAAACATGAAGTTTAAATATTTTCTGTTGTCAGCAGAAGTGGGAGTCCAAGAATAAGGTGAGATTAGTGTAAAAGTACCATAAAGAGAGCCACTTTATTTTTATGTGTCAGACGTAGCACATCTACGTCTGGCCCTACTAAACTAGGAATCTCTTTAAGTTTTCAATATGTTAAGAAGTAGCTATTCTTAAAACCATAAGCTACGAGAAGTCGTGAATTGAGTCCTCTCATCCACTTAATCCATTTTTATTGAATATCTACCATGAGCAAGGCATTCTCATAGGCACTAAAAGTACAGAAATGAATGGTATAGTTCCTGCCCTCACGGCACTCAGAACCTATAGCATAGAAAGAAAGCAACCAATTATTTTAATAGAGGAACTCCACAGGTCCAGTCGCAAAAAAATAGATCCCGTACACGGTTTCAAAACCTCACGAGGAACTACAAGAATCATCAAAGTTAAACACAAACTCAGAAAACATGCCAAGCCCACACATGATGTATTATTATCTGTTTAGATCAGGTAGTACAAACTAGCAACAAAGTCAGAGTTATGGATTCATTAACTTTGTGGCCCACTTCGCTCTGCATGTGACAAAGCTATGAGCTACATTCCTATTTCCAATCAATCATCATGAAAATGTACAATTAGGAGGACTAATTCTCAAGTATGTGTGGTTGAAAGGCATTCTTACTATAAGAAAATGCCTTAATACTCAAAAGCTTCCGATGGTGGTTCTATTCTGTCAGGTCACTAAGACGCTAGGGAGACAAAAAAGAGATCAACTGCAAACCATTTTAGAAAGCTGGACACACTTGGGGTTCCAAGGTGACTGAGTTCGTGAAGCGCCAGACTTCAGCTCAGATTATGATCTCATGGTTCATGGTTTCGAGCCCCACCCCGCGTCAGGCTCTGTGCTGACAGCTCGGAGGCTAGAGCCTGCATCAGATTATGTGTCTCCCTCTCTCTCTGCCCCTTCCCCACTCACACTCCATCTCTCTCTCTCTTACAAATAAGCATAAAAATTATTTTTAAAAAGAGAAATCTGGACACACCATGTTTCAGCAAATCAAAGATATCCACAATTATAAGATGCTCCATCATTTTATTCACCATTAGGAATGATAAATGATATTACAAAAAACTATGAAACTATGCTAAGACATTCTTAATTGCTGGTCATATCTCAAATTCAGAGATGTAAAAAATATTTTTAAAATTTCAACTTAAAATGAAAAAAATATGGTATCGTATGAGAAGCCCTAATAGAGCTCCAGAAAGAAGTGAGGCAAGTTTTTCTGATAACTTTGGGATTGGAATTCTTAAATAAGTAGGAATGGTCCTCAATGGGTTTAGTATCCATACTCATGCCCTGGTCTACAGAGCTCTCTATACACTCTGGTTTGTGGCTACCACTCTGGTCTCTTCTGGGTCATTCTGCTCTCTACTCACTCTTATCCAGTCTCCCTGGCCTTCCAGGCTCATTCCTGGCTTGATTCTATACTTTGTTTCCTTCGCTTGAAACTCTATTTTCTATTTCTCCCACTGATATAAGCATTTCATTAGGGCATGGAAATTGTATTTTCTCAATGTTATAAGAATACCTGGCATATAATACAGGGCATATAATAGACATGACAGTAATATATTTTAATAAATCATAAAGTCATCCAAAAGTAAAAAAGAGTTAAGTGTCTAACCCAATCTTTAGGCTCTGATTAGCATAAAAAGGTAAAGAATTTTAAATATGAAATTGGGTGAATGCTATTTGAATTACCCTCCAACAGAGTACCTAAAAAGATTTATTCTCAACTTTTTCAAGGTTACGGACAATTAGGAATTTAAAAGGCAAAATCAAAAGTTGCAACTTCTGAAGAACCAAATTAAAAGGGTTAATTCTTGTGAAAAGAGCGTTCCTCTTCTCCCCACCTTAAAAGACTCAATACCATTGGCTTTGGGAATAGAGATATCACAGATGAAGACAATGATAGCTTAGAGTGTAATAGTGTGACAAGGATCATTTAAAAATAAGGAAAAGTATATGAATAAGGAAACAAGAAGTCTCTGAAAGGTGCCAGAACTATCCACCATCATGAGAGCAATCATTTTCTAAGTGTCTACAGGTACAAGGTACTACAGGTGTTCTAGAATGACTTGTATGGACTAACTCCATTCATTTCCCACCTCTCTTAACTTTTCTTGACTAACCCACATGCTTTGTGCAAATTAAGCAGTTTTTAAGTGAGACACACACATACACACACACACAGCACATTTATTTGCCGCGTTAGAATAAGGAGAAAAGATGGTATTATCACCAGTCTCCAAGCCCCCTTCACCTATTTGTCCATCCTTGGCTTCAAGAATCATGCATGCCATGCTTTGGGATAGATGTAGCTTACAGTGTGCCTGATGTTATGATTTTTCTAGAAGCATCTTTCCCATCCCTGGAGGAGCTAACGGACTTGAATAATAGATTTAGGATCCAAAGGATATCAAGATCCTACTGGGTCTTGAGGCTTTTTCTTGATGGAGTAGATGTAATATATATTTCAAAAGCTCTCATCTATATCTAGAGTTCAAAGAATTTAAAGGGCCTCTCACAATCTCTGTCCGCTTGAGCAGAACCAGCTTCTACCTGTGCCTTTCCTCCAAAGACTACACACCAGAAAGAAACATAGGGAAAATTCCTCACGGGATTATTTCATCCTAAGACCCAGGAGAAAAAAGAGGCTCGTATTATTGCCCCAGCTACTTTATCCTATTGAGATATTCAGGGGAAAAACAAAAAAACAAAAAAACGAAACAAGAGCATCACTCTGGCAGTATTCTATTGCCTGGCACAAAAGTATTTTTAATTCACTGGCATATGTGAAAGTCACCATCTAAACTCCTGAACCTGATGTATCATTAATTCATTTTCTTGTATCAAGGAAAAAATAAATTATAAAAGAAATTTATCATAACACTGGGCATGACAGAGAGCCAAAGTATGATTTCAGTTTGGTTTCAGGGTGAAACATAGTTTGGGGAGTTGAGAGGTGTGCCTAATCATTGCCCAGCTTATCTTTACCGCAAAGCTCGGTTTCTTCCTGAAGGAGAAGGTGAACTAGGGCTTTGAAAATGAAACTCTCATAAACTCTCAATTGTGATTATTCGCACACAATGAAAAATTCAAAAATTAACAACCACAATATTGGCACTCTTCCCATTTTCTAGATCAGGACATGTTCCCAGGGCCATACAGGTAGTAAACAGCAAAGTCCAAACTCAACAATTGGTTTGGTCTTAACCCTGAGCTATCATATGAAAGGGAGATACACCGGACAGAATGACGGCCAAGGGCAGAGAACAAAGAGGAGACATCAGCGGTTTATGACATCAGAGAACCTGTATAATATCTCAGAGCTACATTGGGAAATGGAAGGGACTTAGGAAGAGGAGTTTCAGTGATTTTCCCAGATTTAACTATCTTGACAAATTATAAATCTTCAATTCAAACTAGACTATGGAGTGTTTGCTTAAAAGCCTTCAGTTACATCTTAGAGAAGGAGTAAGCATGAATTTTAACTACCACCTCCCTCCAAAATTATTTTATCTTGTTGGAAGGTTGCATTATTACCATTAAAAATCAATTATACTATATACATATTTAATATATTATATAATATATAATAATATGTGTGTACACATACATAAATCAGGAGGATTACACATCAAAAAAGTTTTGGGGGAAGAAAAAATGTATTATTATGAGCATGTTTTATTTTCCTTATTACATATTTCTATAATGTTCGAATTTTTGAGACTGAGAATATTTTATTTTTATATTTTGAGGTTTGAAACAAGGAGGCTTTATTTTTTTTGATCATTGCAAGAAAATGAAAGATGAGCAAAAATGTTAACAATATAAAAGTCATTTTAAAAAAAAGGAAAAGATTTTAAAAGTTTAAAAACAGAAGTGAAGACATTTGAGCCAAAGAAAAAGAGCTGGTGTTCTAATTACCAGTACTCTCGTCTTTCATTTTCAGAAAAATAGGTAAGGTGCAACGCAAAGGACATAAGAGAAAAGAAAGAAGTCACTTTCTTATTACTTGGCGGAAGAGGATTCAAAAAGAACAAAGATGCTCATTGACAGGTCTAACTGTAGACATGTTATTAGAAGAGGAAAAAAAGGAGAATTCAGAATCATAGACATTTGTTTTATCTGTCACACTTCCTTCTTCACAGAGGCGCAGTGAATTTGCAAGCCACCTACTAAAGAGTGGCCAAGTAAAATAGAGAAGGAAAAGGGAACCAGCAATTCCCCCTAGAAACTCAGTCAATTAAATGCAGCCTGGAAGGGATTTAATCTAATATCAAAGAGGCTGTCAGGGGATCAGCTCCCCAGAGTTTAGGGTTAATGATGTAGAGCATGGCAGCCTGGCCAGGAGCAGAGAAAAAGAAACCTCACCAAGATCAGGTGTAACTAGAAAAGACCAAAATAAAATAAAATAAGCATTTTCCGGAGTAATGGAGGAACCTTGGGAAAAACCTTCTGCAGGTATGTCACGATAGCCTCTGCTTGCAGCAGTCTTCAAGGGATTGGGTTCTCCCAGATTTAGCATGTTCTAACTGTGAATCAAAGTTTCTGTATGTAAAATCATACTCAGCATTGACAAGTGACTTCCCTTGATATCATTCAGAAGTCCTGGGGTTTTAATCTAGTGGACCCAGAGTAAGTTCTTCTTCCACCCAGGGCACATTGGGAACATCATATCAATCTTGAAGTTTTTGTACCAAAGAGCTCTTAGATGAAGGTCACTGGTGAAACTGTACCTAGAAATCTGAGTGTGAGTTCATTACCTACTGAAAGATTGTCCACTCCAATAAGAATCAGTGACTAACACAAAGGGAGACAAGGTGAACTACTAAATGCTGGATCTTTACTAGCTGTGGTCAACAGCCCCATCCTTCTGAAGGGCTGGGAATCTGAGAAGACTCCCCTATTATTTCACAGGTGAAGTGAGAGAGGTAAGAAAGAAATATTACCCATTAAAATACACAGGCAGACAGACTACACCCCATGTTTCATATTTAATCTTCAAAAGTTATTAAAATTCATAAGCAATTTGCCTTTTTGGTTTCATAAATTTCATTGCCAGCAATATGGCAGACCAGGGATCTCAAAATTCAATCCACCTGAAGGACAATTCCTTTCCCTTTCTCTCCTCCTCCTTCCTAATCACAATCCAGAAGTTATCATGAAAACTGGTATCTCTTTTAACTGTGTACGAGGGGGAAAAAATGCAAGATGCCCTTTAAGCCTTTGATAGATGCTATGTTTTTCATCTTATCTAATTCTTTTATTTAACTATTTTATTAAACTCTTTTGTGATTTAACTTTTTCATAATCAGTAAATGTTAAGTCAGATAACAGAAAAACAGTAAGAGAGACAGAGAGAGGACTTTGTTAACCTTGCTGGAATTACTCTCTCTGATGGAAAGCAGACAACAAACAACTCAGTGATAGAGCTGTAATAGGTCCTTTGAAGGAAAAATAAAAAATATATTGTATTCCTCAAAGCAGCCATGGAACCCTTACCATTACTTAGAGCTTAATGGGTCTGAAAATAGTAGTGAGAAAGGAATAAACCACTTTCTCCTTTTGAAAAAAAGTGTTAGCTCTTCTAGGATATCAGTCAGAGAATCAAGAGAGCCAGTTTACTTAATGGTGCATATGTGGCCTCTAAAAATTAATGGGCCTTTCAGGGGTTGCTATTTATTACCTGATGCTGAGGTCCAGGGCTAAGCATTGTTGAGTGAGAAAAAAAAGGTATGGAAACACAAATGTGCACACTGGCAAATTTAAATGACCATGAGCTTTGCTATAGCCTATTATCTAATTCTGAGAGTACCAAAGGTTTCTGTGGATGACATTTATTTAGCACTTAATGCCACACATGAGGTTCATCCCCTTACAAACATTAGCATATTTAATCTTCATAACAACAGTAAAGTCATACAGTAAAGTAGGTATGGCTATTATCTTTGCTTTACAAAAGGAAACAGAGCCTTAGATTGGGAAAGTGAAAAAAAAGTGGTCCAACAAATCCCCACAGAGGAAAATTTATGGGCACAAAAGGAAAAAATTGCATACTAAACATTTCTGTTTCTGGACAAGTGCTCAGAGGCTAAAAAGCCAGTATGCCTCTCAATATGGTATACAACAACTCAAAAATCCATCTCAATGCACAATCTCAGGATCACCATGAAATCTAACCACAGAATTCAGAAAAAAAGACAAATAGCATTGGAGAATTTAACACCAAGGGAAAACCACAAGCAATTAATATTAATAATTTCACATGGACATTATAAAACCATATTTTTTAGACTCAGAATCACAGACCCCACAAGTTTTTGTAATGGCAATAAAGCAAGATCTGATTAATGTAAAACTAAACTGTCATATTCACACCCTTTTATTTGACAATCCATCATGTAAATGCAACTGAACTAAAACAGAAATTTGTCAATGTTCATGGTTTTTGGCTTGGGATTTCCCTACAAACCTAACACTCATAATAAGATCTATTTGAAGTTTCTAACCACTGGTAAGCTCCCAAGTCCTTAGCTCAAGTAAAATTCAAAATAAAAAGGATAGGACAGTCATTACAGTTGATTCATTTGATTTTCACATTTGCCATCAAAGGTTCTTTGAACCCACCATGGTTTATCTTTTCCCAGGCTGCAGCGGTACTTGCACAGGAGAGATGAAATTACTTTTTAGCAGGTGACTTTAAAATAACAGGTAGAAATATAAATATACACATATGTATGCATATATGCATACATGTCTACTCACTTGTATGTTTTATATATATGTGGGGCTAAAGAATGACAAACTGCTGCCTGATAATAATTTAGTCTATTTACATAAGCAATAAGACACATCCTACAGGTTGTCTCCTTCAAGTGCTCTCAGCAGCAAACAATGTGATCCACAACTTCTCCATATTGTAACCATCAAGACAAATGAAGTGACTGCCATGGGAGCACTGCCTGCAAAATTTGACTTGTTTTGGAATTCTGTAAAAGGACATTATCAAAATTTTCTAAATCAAAGTCATGTACAAGGCAATAGAGTCATTCAAATTTTAAAATTTTAGGGGCGCTGGGGTGGGTAGGTCAGTTGAGCGTCTCACTCCTGATTTAGGCTCAGGTCATGTTCCCAGGGTTGTGAGATCAAGCCCTGCATCAGGTTCCTGGCTGAATGTGGAACCTGCCTAAAATTCTCCCTCCCTCTCTCTCTCTCTCTCTCTCTCTCTCTCTCTTTCTGCCCCTCTGCCGAACACACAAACTCTAAAATAAAAAAATAATAATAATAAAATAAAATAAAAATAATAATAAATAAAAAGTAAATTTCAGAATGTTAAAGCAAAAAACAATATCAAAATATAAATGGCTTAAGTGTATGACAAATAAACAGATTACTTCATATAGGATGTAATAATAGAAAAATCATTTCCTCCTTCCGAACCAGAAAAAAAAAAAAAAGCCCACTTTTCTATTTAAGAAAAATAGATCAAAGGACGCCTGGGTGGCTTAGTCAGTCGAGCAGCTGACTTGGTTTCAGCTCAGGTAATGGTCTCACGGTTCGTGGGTTCAAGCCCCGTATCGGGCTCTGAACTGGCAGCATGGAGCCTGCTTGGGATTCTCCCTCTCCTATTCTATCTGTCCCCCGCCAGCTTGTGCTCTCTCTCTCTCAAAATGAATAAAATAAAACTTTAAAGAAAACAGATGGAGAAATTTGTAAGGAAATACATGATGTCTATTATTTACGGTTGATATCAGTCAAGAACAGCAAGCTCCAACGATTCCTTGAGCTTTACTGGCAATACCACCCTAGCCTGGAGGATTACATTCTGACAAACTGGAGCAATACTCATCTATATCTTTGTGCCCTCTCATCTATCAGTATGTATTTTCCTGATAAATGATAACTCATTAAAAAATCAAATCAGGGGCGCCTGGGTGACTCAATCATTTAAACATCCAACTTCAGCCAGGTCATGATCTCATGGTTCATGAGCTTAAGCCCCACATTGGGCTCTGTGCTGACAGCTCAGAGCCTGCAGCTTGCTTCTGATTCTGTGTGTGTGTCTCTCTCTTTGCCCCTCCCCGACTTGCACTCTGTCTCTCTCTCTCTCTCAAAAATAAATAAACATTAAATTTTTTTAAATAATTAAAAAATCAAATCAAACCCAATTATAATCAGAGTAAATACACAAGAGAAGATAAAATATTTAGTCCACAAGAAAATAGAAAAATGAAAAAAATGAAATCACTAACTCAAAACGACCCTTCTGTTCACTGCATAATTTACAGTAGCCAAGATATGGAAACAACCTAAGTGTCCAGTGACAGGTGAATGGATATAAAAATTCAGTATGTATGAGTATATGTGCATATGTGCTCATAATGGAATATTACACAGCCATTAAATAGAATGAAAATTTGCCAATTGTGACACATGGATGGACAGAATGGGGCATTATGCTAAGTGAAATAAGTCAGAGAAAGACAAATACTGTATTATCTCACTTATATGTGGAATCTTCAAAACAAAACAAAACCAAGCTCATAGAAACAGAGAGGAGACTGGTAGTTGTTACAAGCAGGGAATTGGGGTGGGGGAAATGGGTGACGAGAGTCAAAAGGTACAAAACTCCAGTTATAAAATAAATAAGTCATGGGAATATGAGGTACAGCATGACAACCAAAGCTAATAGTGCTGTCCTGCATATCTGAAAGCTGTAAGACAGTTAAAAGTTCTCTTCACAAGAAAAACATTCTGTAACTATGTTGAGAGATGTAACTAGACACATTGTGGGTATCACCTCACAATCAGTGTGTTGTATGCCTGAAACTAATATAATACTGTAGGTTTAATTTTCCCTTGGCAAACCCATAGAAAAGGATTTTAGACCATTTACTTACTGTCAGGAATAAAAATTACTGTTTTGCTAACTATGCTACATTTTGAAGTCATTGAGACCTGGATCCAAATTCTGCCTCCTTTCGTCTCCCTTCCCCTAAGCACCAACCTCTGCTAAATACTGTTCTGGGTACTGGAGATAAGGCCATAAATTGGCCTTTAAAGATAAATACCAGTTTAGTTGTATGACTAGCCTGGTAGCATTGAGTCTCAGTTTCACACTGGTGAGAGGGAATAACACCACATATCATGGGGGTTTGGAGACTGAAATGAGATGCTTGATATAATGCCTGGTATGTGCTCAATAAATGCTAGCTCTCTTTAATTTCCCTACCAGAATTAGGAAAGGGATAGCTGCATTCCCTCTTCCAAATGTATGAGAATACTTCTCTCAGATCCTTTGATAGGTTAAGAAGAAACAAAAACTGAGAAAAGTTAAATGGTTTACCAGGGATCAGACAGTAAATAATGACATGAATCAATAAAGAGCCCAGTTTTTTCCAATCCTCACTCCCAACAACACTTACCTATTTTTCATTAGATTATAGTTCAGACTGCAGTATATGCATTATGGATGAGCTCAGAATAATTTGAAGAGTATTTATTTCTAAAGGGGTGATGCACAGAGATGTAGATCTACAGAAGGAAAAGAGGAGAAACTTGGATCCAAAAGGTGTGGGGCTATTACCACCCACTGGTCAAAGGACAAGTGGGAGCAGCTGCCAAAACCTGAAAGAGGGTGAGGTAGCAGAATCCTGGTTGAATGACCTGTGTTTGAGGGACACACCTGGCTGAAGGTGACCTTGCAGGAAGGAAATGAGAAGAACCACTCCTCAGGCCTCACTCTTCTCCAGCTCTCCAGTTTCCTACAGGGAGACTCCATTAGCCTGATCCAGCTGGAAGCCACAGGCCAAGGGATGACCACTGATGTAATCTCTACGGATCAGTCTCCTAGACACGGAGGAGAGAAACTTGAAGAGTGGACTGAAAGGAGCAGATGCAAGATGTCCAGCACAAGTTCCAAAGGTGCCAGTTTCAATGTTCACCCCTGTCTTTTATAACTCTGAATGCAAATTTTTAGTGGTGATGATGTTTTGCAACCGACCCACAAGTCTATTAAATTCAAACATACCTCAAGAATAAAATTCTAGTAGTAACCTCTCCTCCAAATCTGGATAAATGGTTGATAAATAAATCACAAAAAGTCAGATAAAGGATTATCAGGTTAATTGATAAACATATGTTGTGAGTCTTTGGTAAAGGGCCAAGGCTTTTTCTTCGATGTGAGTCTACGAACAACTGAAACTGCACACGGTCTTTCTTCCACAAATGGCTCCCACTGCACGTCGCCTCAGTTTCCCTGCATTTGTTTCTTGAAAGCTGTACAAGGATTTAAAAACACTTGTGTAGCATTGCTGGTATAGAAACCTTCTAGATTTTTAATAAATTTTCCCAATATTTTGTAGTCATCTTTCCCACCCAGTTCAATAGCCATCTTTATATACTCTCTTCTTTGAGATTTTACAAAATATCCAACATAGTTTTTAACTTTTCTGTCTAATTTCATTACTTTGTGTAAGATTTAATTAAATCAGATAATTACAATAAAATGAAAAAGTCAAACAGATAGAGAAATAAAAACAACGGTCTGTTATTGTACAAAACTCAAATGGCAGGAGTACATAGACACAAGTATAATAAAAAATTGCCGGCTTCCTGACAGCCTTCAGGAAGCAAAAGAAACTTACAGTACATTTTACAAGAAGAATGGAGTCACATTAATCTGGCAAGTCGGTTAATAGAATCCACGTAAGAATCTACTGTAATAAATAGCACTAGTTTACCCAAAACTACCATTTGCATCACTGCCTCATAGAGTCAATGTGTTTCACTTAGCTCTATAAATATGTATTTACTGGATAAATGGATAAATGGATAGACAGATGAGTGGATGGAGAACAGGAAGCAAAGAAGGGAGGTGGGCATTTGGAGACTCAAACCACCTTCAAAGCCATGTCCTTTGTGTCAAGAAAACAAGAGAGGGGGAACAGTAGGGATGATTCTTAAGCCACTATACATGTATACCAGAACTGAACAATTCAGTAAAGAGATGGCACAGGATAGAAGCCAGGTTTGTCAGTGTAGGAATGGGAAGTTACAAACAAGAAGAGACCAGAATGATTGTGTCGTAATGGGTTAGAGCTGTAGACATCAGTATTATCTTAGGTTTATCTTGATATAAATATCAATAGAGACATACGGAAGTATTTACAGGTATGTACATATACATGGTTAGTATACACATTTTCTTACTCTGTCAGCTAAGAAAGCCTAGAAGCAAGGATGTCCCTTTAGCAATGAGTAAATCTAAGGCTCAGATCTTTGTTCCTAATACCATTCTTCAACACAAGGAACAAAAAAGATCCTTGGAGAAATGAATGATTCTAGAGCTGGAGCAGGGAATATACAAGATGAGCCTGGGGAATCTTACAGTGCCAGAAGATAAGTGCTTAAAGCAAACAAACAAACAAAAGCAAAAACAAAAGAACACAATAATAAGGGCATGTCAAAGGACAGAAACCAACTGAAAGAGCTCCCAGTGGTCAAAGCTGGAACAGTTTGAGCAACAAAATAAATAAAGTCAAATAAACTGGGGGAAAAGAGGCAAATCTTCCATGTAAAAATATTCTAAATACTTTATGTAGATATTCTACCCTCAAGTAGGTAAAGAATAGCTCCCCATTTCTTAAGTATAGGCTACTTTTAATGACTTCTTTCCAAAAAGAACAGTATGTAAAGAGGGGGAAAGAGTAATCATACAAGGGAGAACCCTGACAAACACCATTTCAGCCAGAAGACAAAAGGTAACATCAGCAACAATAAGTCATGTTCAGAATATGTGCCCCTGACATAAGGCGATGAGAACGCACTTCACTTCTGTACCCTTCCTCCCCAAAATCCATGACCCCAGTACAGTCATGAGAAAAACACCAGACAAATTCCATTTGAGAGACTCCTCAAAACTGTCAAGGTCATGAAAACAAAAAATGTCTGAGAAACTGTCCCAACCAGAAGGAACTAAAGAGACCTGATAACTAAATATAAGGTATCCTTGACGGTATATTGGAAAGGGGGGAGAGGGGGGAGTTTAAGTAAAGACTAAGAAAATCTGAATAAAGTATGGATTTAATAACAATGTTTCAATATTGGTTTATTAATTGTGGCAAATTCACCATACCAATGTAATATGTTAATAATAGGGGAAAGGGAGTATGAGGTAGAACTCTCTGTACAATCTTTGCAACTTTCTATAAATCTAAAACTACTCTAAAATTTAAAAGTTTATTTTTAAAAACCTAGCAGGGATATTTTTTTAGCAACCATGAACCTATAACCTCTACATTTGTCCACAGCAAGGAAAAATAGACCTTATCTTGCTTACTTCACCAAGGTCATCTCAAACAACTCTTTCTCCATTCTAGCCATGTTGGATCTGTTTTCAATCTTCAAGGATGCCATTTCCTAAAATTCTAGACATGCTGTTCTATTGCCAGAAAAACTCTTCCCAATTTCCACTTATCTAGTACTTTCTTTTCTGTCTGAAGCAATTCACAAGACCTATCTTAAACACAAAAGCTCTCCAGAAAGAGCAGAATGGTATATATAATCTTTCTTCGAATTTGGTAGGAATCAGCAGAAAAAACAGCCCCCATTCATAATGCAAATAGGCAGTGGGAAATTTTATCAACAAGAGGTTAATAAGAGGTACTGATGTGATGAAATGTTAACTTCCTATTCCCTCCTCAGTTTCACATTTGATGCCAACCAGCTTTCCCCGCTACCTCGACCCCAAAAGATGCCCAACAACCGTGTTCCAGTTTGCAACTAAGAAACAATAGAAATAATGAATAACTAAGAGGCTAGGAACCATGTGAGGTAGAAGCTTCCAGTTTGCCGAAACTATGAAACCGACCTTAACAACTACAAATAAGGATTGTTACTGGTAGCAGGCATTACAGATTTGTATGCCTTTTTCTTGTTCAAGTGCCAGGAAGTAGATACCAATACTTTTGTTTTCCACAGTACATACAGGAAATATAATTCAAACGTGTCTAAAGAGATAAAAACAGGAAAAAAATACTAAATTTCTACCTAACCACTTGGCAAACCAGAACTTATTTAAAAAGGGAAAAATTGGGAAAGTAATAGAAAAAGATGTGCATAATTTTACATGACTCTTCTGCCTTTAAAGACCTAAAATAGGTTAAGTATCAAATAGAAAATTTTGAAGATTCCTTTTCTTCTTTATAGCACTCATTACACTTGTAATTATTAAGATCTGCTTCCTGCTATAATACTGCAGGGATCATTCCATTTTGTTAACTAATATCTCCACAATCTGCCTTGGTGTTGTTACATAGTAAATGCTCAGCTAACCGACTTCTTGAGTGATAAAATATTTATGCCTCTTATCTAGTTTCTGGACTGTTTTAATGTGCCTAGATGCATATTTCTTAACTGTACTTCCTGGACTTAATAAAGTACTTAAAATAAATCAATTTTCCTTCAGGGGCTCAGCTATTTTATTAATGAAATTTAAAATGATATAATTATAATTTCTCAGTCTACATTATACCCAATGACAAGGGTTTAAGCAGAAATTTATTTATAATTAATTTGTCTTTTTTAAAAAAGGCATAGAAAATGTCTGTCACTCACCTTTGAAAGATCTGGCTAAATGGCTCCTTAAACCTTCTGGTTAATCTAGCCAGAGGGAATATTAAATATTTAGGAGTGAAGCGGGCATCTAGTTTGTCAGAACAGTTCCATTTAAATTATACTCCCTTGTAACCAATTGTAACTGATGATTTAATTAGGTGGATGGAGTGAGTTACAATGATCATTAATAAACTGTGTTAATGTCATCAAAATTCCTATTCTCCAGAGTTGAAGGAACAGAAAGAAAAAAAAAAAAAAAAGTAAAAACCTACCTAGAAAGGAAGATGGCCTATATCTCACAAAATTCACTCTTTTTTTTCCATCCAGTAATTAGCCTTGTTTTGTTTGGTATATTCACACTAATTACAGCAACAGCTTTATTTTGCTTTGAATAAAAGACTGCTTCACTTGATAACATTTGCAGAAGAAGTATGCATTGTGTAGCTCTTACAGAGTATCCAAAAATGGTTTTGTGTTCTTTCTCAAGTATTCATTCATAAGAGCTGTTATTATTATTATTATTATTAAACCTGTGTTGAATAAATAAAAACTACCAGAATGCTAATGAGCAAATAAAACTAAGTCTTTAGAGACTATATATTGCAATGTCTTTTAAAGCATTTATTTTGGAGCCCATCTGTAGACTCCAAAGAAACATTTCCCATCTTATAAATGAAAACAGACATGGAAAAATATCTGAGAAGAAAATCATTTAGGATCTTGGATTTACTTCAGAGGCTAACAGCATAAGGAAAAATTCCTTAGTGGCGCTTCTGAGGCTCAGTCAGTTAAGTGTCTGACCTCAGCTCAGGTCATGATCTCACAGCTTGTTAGTTCCAGCACCACATCGGGCTCTGTGCTGACAGCTCAGAGCCTGGAGCCTGCTTCAGATGTTGCATCTGCCTCTCTGCCCCTCCCCTGCTTGCTCACATGCATGCTCTCTCTCTCTCTCTCTCTCTCAAAACAAATAAACATTTAAAAAAATGAAAAAGTCCTTAAGTCTTGCTCAGAAGGCAAGCAGACAATGACACTGAGTGGGAAGATGGACTCCTGTAACTTGTGGCAGGACCCACTGCAATTTGCTGATCAGACGGATTCCACAACCACCCAAAAACGAAAGAGGCATTCACTTCTCATTTTATACACTGAAAGTGATATCAGCAGTGAGGAATTCTGTTTCATACTCCCAGCTATCCAAATGACAAACCCTCTACCATCTGCTTATAGGCACAAGAGGAAAAATGGAAGTAGGGTTAGTTCCTTGAATAAGGAGAAAAGCAGCCTTGGAGGATCCTTAAGGAAAAAAAAAAAAAAAAAAAAAGCCCATATATCCTAAGTAACCGTCTTTAACTCTGACAAGAAACTCCCACAAAGGATTCATTACTGATAAGAGTCTGCACTGAAATGGATTAAGACTTACCTGTCCTCAAAGAAAGAAATATTAGACAACTAACTCAATAGAAAGGATTAGTTTACCTCTTAAACCAATTAAAGCCCCTATCACCTAAAGGACTAAGATGAACTGAAAAATGTACCACGAGGCTGGCAGCTTTAATTTGAGAGGAGGAGTGGCAACATGTGGAAAATCTCAATCAAAGAAATCATAGAACACACTGGTAGAGTCCACCAGTAACAGACACAATGGGCATTCGTTCATTTTTTTCCACCTTATTTACCAAATATGCTATATTTTCAAGGCCCTTTATTTCTTTGAAGTGAGAACAGAATGTAGCAATGATGAACACCACTAAGGTGCCAGCAGCTTTACATGCATTATCTTATTTCTCCCATTCGGTTGTGGTCTTCATTTTACAAGAGAGGAAACTGACACCACACAGAGCATTAAGCAGGTTGCTCAAGTCGCACACCTACAAAGTGGCAGAAACAGCATCTACACTTCTGCTGATCCAAATCCCCATGCAAGTTCCTGCAGAAGAAATAAAGACATCATCTCTCTTTCTCCCTGGTTCAGGGATCAGTTTTTGGAGGGTAGATGATGTCACAGATAAAGACCACTGGTATAAATATGTCTGTGACCGCACTATTAGGAAGGGAGATGTAGCACATTAGACGTCGAGAAATAAGGGAAGATTTGCAAGAAATGAAATTTAAGTTGGGCCCATGGCAGACTCTGACATGTGACTCAAGAAACACTGCAGAAGAAACAGTGTGAACAAAAGAACAGAAATGCAATAGTTTAATGGAGGTTTGGGACACAACAATCAATTCTGGCTTCAGAATAGGGTACAGATAAGCAATCTGCTTGATTTACAAAGCAAAGTGAGTGATTTGCAGCATGAGCTCTGAAGTGAGGCTGTGTGGATTCAAACTACAGCTTCAACCCTTGTTAGCTGTATGAACTTGTGGAAATTATTTAAGTCCTCTAAACCTCCATGTCCTCCTCTATAAAATAAGCATAATGGTATAAATTCCTAGATTTGTTTCAAAGACTAAATGATCTGACACACGTCAAGCTCTTAAGATGGGGCAAGGCACATAACAAATGCATTAACTGTTGTTAATAGCTTTTGTTATCATGTGGGAAGGTAGAGGGGAAAGAGACTGAAAAACGAGGTTGGGACCACACTGAAGACTGGTGTGAATGCCACTGAGAAGAGTTCAGATAATGTACTAATGGCAACAGAGAGGGAACACTGAAAGTTTCTGAGTTAAGGAATGTCATGAGAAGAGCCAACTTCAGAAAGAATGTTGACGCTACCCAGGATGGACTGGAAAAAAGAGACTAGCATTAGTGAATGAATTGAGACAAAAGTGCAAACAAGCAAAGGTACAGGAAGATACCCACAACCCAAAACTACCACCTAAAGTGCTAGAATGGAACTAAATATAAACAAAGACAACAAAGGTACTGTGTAATTACATACGGAACTAGCCTTCACATCCTACTGTAGAGGTCGTCATGGTTATTGAGGCAGGCATTAATTGATCACATAAATTTACTAGCAGGAGATGCAGTAATGAGATCCTATGGCAATAACTGTGTAATTCTACAAATATTATCTGAGTTTGTCCAGTGTTTTCCTGCTCTGCAACAGATGTTTGGGATATAGTACTGAATATTACCATCCTCAATGCACTCGGAGTCTAGTATGCAATCTAATGGAACATATATTAGTTGCTCAATAGACAGCGAAGGGAAGAATCAAGTTTGATCATATCAATGGCATTTCTGAGGTCAAATAGACCAGAATTAAAGTCTCAGTCTAAACGCTAATTAAATTTGTGACATGGGTAAATTACTTGTATTCCCAGCCCCAGTTTTCCTTATCTAGAAATAGGAATATTGAGAGTTATAGATTGACATAATTATAGTGAGGATTAAATGAGAACATACACTTGAAGACTGTCAAGACTGGATTATATGATCTAAAATACAAATTAAGAATATTTAATGTGCTGGGGTGCCTAGGTGGCTTAGTTGGTTAAGCATCTAACTTTGGCTCAGGTCATGATCTCAGTGTTTGTGGGTTCAAGCCCCACACTGGGCTCTGGGCTGACAGCTCAGAGCCTGGAGCCTGCTTTGGATTCTGTGTCTCCCTCTCCTTCTCTGCCCCTCCCTGACTCACTCTGCCTCTCTCTTGAAAATGAATAAACATTTTTTAAAAGAAGAATACTTAATGTGTTTAAGGAACTGAAAAAAGGGAATTGGAGGCACAGAGGAAAAGAGACTATCAAGACATTTAAAAAAGAATCAAAGAGAAGTATCAGAGAGAGAAATTAACAGTAAAATTTTATAAATATATTGGATCAGTTAAACAGACCTCTGAAGAGGTGGTTAATGAACTGAATATAGAACCAAAGAACTAACTCAGAATGAAGTACACAAAGAGAAACAAAATAAGAAGAAAGTTTAAAGAGAGGAGATAAGGTGTAAATTCCAACACAAATTTGACATTCCAGAAATGATGGGAAAAATAGAGGAGTGAAAAATTTAAATGAAAACATTTAGGATTCCTTAGAACAATAGTACTTTGGTTTGAGAAACACAACAAAACTGCTAAAGAAAAGTCTAAACTCCAAAAAGAAATGTTAAAAGACGGGGGGGGGGGGTAACTACAGATAAAAATTTACTCTAAGAGGTAGTAATAATGACAATGATGCTATCATCTACTTGTGCAGTTAGAGAAACAACACAGAAATAAAATATTTGATAAATAAAATACTAATTGAGGGTGGGCAGGATATGTTGAGTATCTTTAAGTAGTCCTTGTAATTTTCGAAAAAAGACAGACTTATTTGTTAACTGAAATAACTGAAATAAACTACTGAAACAAATAAATAAATAAAATCACTGAAATAAGTCCAACCTCTTGACATTCATAATAAATGCAAATGAACTCTGATAAAAAGAAACAAAAAGAATAAAATTGGTTACACTAAGTAACTATAAAACAAAATAAAATCAGGGAAACAAATTTGTATCAGATAATACACATCTCAAGGGAAAAAAAATATAAGAGACAAAAAAGACTATTATAAACAGGTTAAAAAAGTAAAAGCCCAAAACAAGAGAAAAGTTATGTAAGAAAGAAGAAAGGAAGGAAAAACATAATAAAGATAAGGATAGAAATCAATTAAACAGAGATAACTGGTAAAATGAAAAGCTAGTAAGTTAACAAAACTCTGGAAAGACAAGAAAATGAATTAAAAATGTACAGATCAGAATTAAAGTGGGTAAATTGTTACAATATTACACTATTTCAATTTTTTTAAGTACTGGGCCATATGGGTGGCTCAGTCAGTTAACTTCTGACTCTTGATTCTGACTCAGGTCAGGATCTCACAGTCGTGGGATCAAGCCCCACATCAGGCTCTGTGCTGAGCATGGAGCCTACTTAAGATTCTCCCTCTCTCTCTCTCTCTCTCTCTCTCTCTCTCTTCCCCCCCCTTCTGTCCCTCCACTGCTTGCATGCACACTCTCTATATATAAAAAAAAAATTAAAATTAAATAAAATAAAAATGTTTAGGGGCACCTGGGCAGCTCAGTCAACTGACCATCCGACTTCGACTCAGGTCATGATCTCACAACTTTTGAGTTCAAGCCCCACACTGGGCTCACTGCTGTCAGCTCAGAGGCTACTTTGGATCCTCTGTCCTCCTTGCTCTCTGCCCCACCCATGCTCATTCTCTCTCTCTCTAATATTAAAAAAAAATGATTTTTAAAAATGTTTAAATGCTATGGAAAACTACAGGGCAAAAAAAATGAAACCTAGATAAAAAGAGTATGCTTTGGGAAATACAAAAAAGTCAAAATAGTGAAGTTGAACAGGCCGATAGCCATCAAATAACTACAAAGTGGTAATTATGGCAGGGTTTTCTTGTTTTTGTTTTTTTTAAAGTAGGCTCCATGCCCAACGTGAGACTTGGATTCATGACCCTGAGATCAAGAGTTGCATGTTCTACTGTCGGAGACAGCCAGGCGCCCCATGGCAGTTTATTTTAAGTTAAGCTAAAAATGACATGTTAAGCTAGAAATAAGATTCCCAGAATCCTCTTCCTTGAATAGTTGAGTTAAAGCTGGCCAAAAGAGAAATGTGTAAAAGATTTGGAAGGCAGAAATGAAGCAGCTGCCATTACTCTCTGAAGGTTGTCATAGTCAGATGTGGTGACAGACTAGTGGTATGCTGGAACCAGCCTGTGCCAGTTCACAGGAGCTGATTATGCATATTTCTTCACAACTTCAAATTTGAAGACTTCATATTGGTAGCTTTAAATCAAACATGGTGGCAATATTTACACCACTGAAATTGGCAAACACTTAAATCAGTAAGCTCCTCGCTCCCCTGCCCCAGCCTGTTGTTAAATATTTTCAGCACAACACTGTAACAGATAGAAAAGTGTCAATGGGTTCCCTGCTAATTAACAGTAACCATTATCAGATGCTTTGAAAGCAAGGATGATCATATTCAAGAAATTCCTAAGCAAAGATCAGTCAGTCAGTGAAAGATAAATATCATATGATTTCACTCATATGTAGAATTTAAGAAACAAAGCACATGAACATAGGGGAAGGAAAGGAAAAATAAGAATAAAACAGAGAGGGAGGCAAACCATAAGAGACTCTTAAATACAGAGAACAAACTGAGGGTTGCTGGAGGGGTGTTAGGTGCAGGGGATGGGCTAAATGGGTGATGGGCATTAAGGAGAGCACTTGTTGGGAGCACTGGGTGTTACTATGTAAGTGATGAATCAAATTCTACTCCTGAAACCATTATTACACTATATGTAAACTAACTTGGATTTCAATTTTAAAAAATTAAGTTTAAAATTTTAAAAAAAAGAGTTCTGGGGTGCCTGGGTGGCTCAGCTGGTTGAGCATCTAACTTGGGCTCAGGTCATGATCTCACAGTTTGTGAGTTCAAGCCCCACATCCAGCTGTGTGCTGACAGCTCAGAGCCTGGAGCCTGCTTCGGATTCTGTGTCTCCCCCTCTTTCTGCTTCTCCATGCTCATGCTCTGTCTCTATCTCTCAATAATAAATAAACGTTAAAAATTAAAAAAAAAGAGTTCAAGCTACTCTAAATTCTTGTCAACACTTGATACTATCACTTTTTACTATTAGCCATTTTAATGAAAGAGTAGTAGTATGTTATGCATTTAAATTTACATTAACTGATGACAAATGTTAAACATCTTTATGTATTTACTATTCTGTACTTTCATTTATGAAGTATATGTTCAAAGTTTTCATTCATTTTATTGATTCTGAAGCTTTATTTTTCTAATTCAAATGTTAAAATATATAAATCCTACTAAGCAACACTTTAGTTGAATCTTACTGAATATCATCATTGCAAATTTTGTATGTTGTCATTTTCATTTCATTTCAATTATTTCAATTTACTTCAAAATTATTCTACTACTCATGATTATACAGAATTGTGTTGTTTATGTTCCAAATATTTGTAGATTGTTACAAAATGTTTGCTATTCATTTTTAATTTTATTTTATTGTTATAGAGAACATAGTATGAAATAAATCATATTAAGTTTATTGAGACACAAAAAATAAATATTTTTTGGGGATTCAAAAAAAATCCAGAAAGTAAATATACAGTAGTGTGATTACGGGATCTTAGAATGGTTCTTTTTTTAACTTTATGAAGAACTTCCATACTGTTTTCCACAGTGGCTGAAACTAACAGAACAGTATGCTAACTATACGGGAATTAAAATTAAAAACCTACTTAAAAAAAAAAAAAAGGGCACCTAGGTGGCTCAGTCAATTAAGTGACTCTTGATTTCAACTCAGGTCCTAATCTCTCAATTTATGAGCTCAAGCTCTGCATTGGGCTCTCTGCTGACAGTATAGCGCCTGCTAGGGATTCTCTCTCTCCCTCTCTCTCTGCCCCTTCCCCACTTGTGCTTGTGCTCTCTTGCTCTCTCTCACTATCTCTCAAAAATATATAAATATATACATTTATATATAAATACTATTACTTTTTACTATTAGACATTTTAATGAAAGAGTAGTATCTTATGCATTTAAATTTACATTAAACTTTAAAAAAGGTAAAAAAAAAACTTAAAAAAATAAATTCTA
This sequence comes from Paguma larvata, assembly GCA_030068075.1. Classification (NCBI taxonomy): domain Eukaryota; kingdom Metazoa; phylum Chordata; class Mammalia; order Carnivora; family Viverridae; genus Paguma; species Paguma larvata. Next base: position 52,014,211 of record CM057826.1, on the reverse strand, counting down.
GAAAGTGTAAAAAGAATGTAAACTCCCTGATTATACTACAAAGCTAAGTATTAACCTAAAACCCAATGTGGATACAAGAAATGACATTATAGGATCATTTCAAAAAATAAACATAGATCCCCAAATCCTAAATAAGATATAAACTACTCTAACTCTATATTAAAATGTCTACATCATAACCAAACAGGGTTTATCCCAGGAATGTAACCAACTGTAATATCAAAACATCTAATCACCATAATATACCACATTAATGGACTAAAACACACATAAAAGAAGACCTGATCCTTTCAAAAGATTCAGTAGAGCCATTACACAAAACTTAATAGCTTATAGGATCATTATTTTAAAAAATAAAAATAAAAACTTAGAAACAAGAAACAGAAGAGGTCTGCCTTAGCTTGATAGATTCTGCCCAAATTCCACAGCAAATACATAATCAAAGGCACAAGTTTAAACATTATTCCCTATAGTACCAGAAACACTGCCACTCTTAAACCTATACTAGAAGCCATAAACCATTAGAAAGCCATAGGCCAATGCCACAAGCCAAAGAAAAGAAATAGAAATATGAGGATTTTAAAGAAGAAAATCAAATTTTTAATTTTACAAACAATATTATCTCTTTCATAACCAACTCAAGAAAATCAACAAAATACTTCCATTAATAAGAGTTGAGAAAGGATTGCAAATAAAATATTAACATGAAAATACTTAGATTTGTCTGTAATAATAACTCAACAATATAAAACAAGATACTAGCGACGCCCCTTACAAAGTACCTATCAAAACATCTAAGAATCACCCTAAAGTAAAAGAACATTTGCAGGAAAAAATAACAACTATTAACAATGTTTAAAACTGAGTAGGAAGTCATAGAAGTGCAAGTATGAAACAAATAGTTAAAATATACCAACTGTCCCCCAGACTTCTACACAAATTTCATGTTATTCCAAAAAATATTATGAGTAAAATGGAAAACAATTTGATCGGTACTTTCTATAATTTATAGTGAAAACACAATCATAAGTAGGTAGGACAATGTAGAAATATAAGAAAAAAATGGAGGACTTACTCTGGCAAATACTATAAAGCCAAAGAGATAAAAGATAAATGACTGACAGATCAGACAGATAGACAGACAGCCAGTAATTAATGAGTGCAAGAACAGACTAGTAGGCAAGTGGAAAAGAATAGAGGAGGTTTGTAATAAACATCATAAATCAACAGGTTTGGAATGCATTCTAGGATAAATTGTATGGGACAGTTCCTCAACAGGAGTAAACAGTAATACAAAAATTTAAAGCTAAAGAAAAAAGATATAAGAGAAGATCTTTGGACCTTAGGGGTAGAGAAGGAAATAATTTTTTTAAATAGTCAAAATTAGGGGGCGCCTAAGTGGCTCAGTCAGTTAAGCGTCTGACTCTTGGTTTTGGCTAGGTGATGATCTCACGATTTGTGAGTTTGAGCCCCACATCAGGCTCCTGGCTGACAGTGCAGAGCTTGCTTGATATTCTCTCTCCCCCTCTCTCTCTGCTCCTCCATCACTCACTCTCTCTTTCTCTCAAAAATAAACACTAATAAATAACCTTTAAAAAATAATGAAATAGTCAAAATTAGGAGCACCTGGGTGGCTCAGTTCAGTTAAGCATCCAACTTCCACTCAGGTCATGATCTCACTGTTGGTGGGTTCAAGTTCTTCATTGGGCTCTTTGCTGACAGCTCAGAGCCTGGAGGCTGTTTTGGATTCTTTGTCTCCCTCTCTCTGTCCTTCCCCTGCTCGTGCTCTGTCTCTCTGTCTCTCTCTCTAAAATAAATAAAACATTTAAAAATTTTTTTAAATAGTCAAAATTACATACCATAAAAAGAAAAAATAATTTTAATGCAAATTTCATTAAATATTCCTGTTCAATGAAGAATTTTACAAACCATGAATGACTGAGGGAAGGTATTCACAATAATTAAGACGGTCAAAGGATTAATTATAATAATGGACAGGGAATCCCTATAAATCATCCTCCCAAACCAGAAATCTATAAGTAAAATGTGCAAGGCTACGAATAGACAATTTATAAAAAGAAAAACCTTTAATGGCTAATAAGCATATGTTTGACATCATTAATAATCAGAAAAATGCAAATTAAAAGGATGAGATGTCATTTTACATTAGAAAGGCAAAATTTAAAACATTGAATAGGGGCGCCTGGGTGGCTCAGTTAGTTGAGCATCCGACTTCAGCTCAGGTCATGATCTCACGGTTTGTGAGTTCGAGCCCCGTGTTGGGCTCTGTGCTGACAGCTCGGAGCCTGGAGCCTGCTTCGGATTCTGTGTCTCTCTTGCTCTCTGACTCTCCCTTGCTCACACTCTTGTCTGTCTCTGTCTCTCAAAAATAAATAAACTTTAAAAAAAAAAAAAACATCGAATAATATTAATTGGTAAAAGCTTCCTGAACATTTTGTGGAAGAACATTAAGTATAAATATATCCTGACACCAAAAATTGTCCTCAAGGAAATACCTACAGAGATAACTGTTAAAGCACTGTTGTTCATATCAAACCATGGAGGTCTCCAAGGTTTCCATCAGTAATGAATAAACAAAATGTAATACATGTGTATGATGGAAAAAAATAATATACTTTAATAACAAAATATTTTTTAAAAATTGAAAGAAAAAATTAAGCATGCATTGTATAGCATAATACCATCTATGTCAACTAAAAACACACACACACACAAAATAGATGTATGTGTGTTAGGGACATATTTTGAATCAACATATGAACTTAAGATTTATAAAACATATGCTAGGGGCGCCTGGGTGGCTCAGTCGGTTGAGCGTCCGATTCGTCTCAGGTCATGATCTCACGGTCTGTGAGTTCGAGCCCCACGTCAGGCTCTGTGCTGACGGCTCAGAGCCTGGAGCTTGCTTCAGATTCTGCGTGTCTCTCTCTCTGCCCTTCTCCTGCTCATGCTCTGTTTCTATGTCTCAAAAACAAATAAATGTTTAAAAAAATTTTTTTAAACATATGCTAAATTCAATAAAATGGCTCCTTATAGACACAGTGGAATGATGGTAATAATGAAGATAAAGGGGGAAAAATCATAAAAGAAGACAAAAGGTATTAAGCAGTGATGAGACTGTCATGAACTGGGTAAGATTAACTCAATTCTTGTACCTGAAGTTCACACTAAGGAAAACAAAATGGTCTCTGGGCCTCCTCCTCAGGTACATATCCACGTTAGAAGAGAAATGACCATCCATGTCATGTAACTAACTGCCAACTGAGGGATTCCATTCCACCCAACTGATTTCCAGGTTGGACATTCTTAGGTCCAAATGACAAACTTGCACATCCAAACAGAAAGGCAGAATGTTGTTTCTCCCTTCTCTCTTACCCACCACATCCAAAAGAAACACTGATACTGGCTTAGAAAAAAAAGCTGCCACCTCTAAATAGCTTGCAGTTTTTCAAATCATGATTTTATTATCTCTATATTTCTGCAAACTCCCAAATCTCCAAAGAGGAATAACTCACAGATACCACATTCATTCCAGGGATGAGCCTAAAATAGAAGTAAAATAAGGCATAGTTTGTTTAGAGACTTTTCCTTAGAAAACATAAACTACTCTATGCAATTATGTTGAGAATTAAAAACTGCTACAGATGGCTTACTAAGACTATTAATACCCTAAGACCGTTATATGCAATTTTGTCATTAATTGCTAAAATCCCATTGATTTTAATCTACAAAAGTAATAAATCCACCATACCATAATTGCTTGTATAAAAATACAAACCCTAAGAGATTAGACATTTTAAATCTTGTCTCTGCTCTTAACTAGGGAATTTAAATATCAGAAAATAAATTTGAGGCTCCTGCTTTGGGGATGAAAACATAAATTTTGTCAAGAAAAACATAAAAACAGATGAATTCAGTTTGTACTATTTACCTCACTATAGGGTTTCCATAAAAACTGAGAGAGAAAACAAACCATTGCACGATTTAACATCCTTGACTCAAAGCAAGACCAAACATGGTTCTTAGGTCAAATAATATTGCAATCTTGCTACGCTATAGAACACATTTTATTAATTGGGATTATAGTTACATATATTTTATTGTTGTACTTCCACCTTAAAATATTATTTTCATAAAAATATTTTCAAGTATACAGCCACAATAATACAAATTGCTTTTTACAATTTAATAACAGTCAGACACGAAGGTCATTTTTTAATGTTTAACGTTTTTTTTAATGTTTATTTATTTTGAAAGAGAGGAGTATGTGTAAGGGAGCAGAGATGCAGAGAGAGAGAAAGAGAGAGAGAGAGGGAAAATCCCATGCAGCCTTTGCACTGTCAGCATAAAGCCTGACACGGGCATCTAACTCACAAACCATAAGACCATGACCTGAGCCAAAAACAAAAGTCAGACACTTAACCAACTGAGCCACCCAGACACCCCACAAACACAAAAGTCTTAAAATGGTTCTAGAAGACTACATACTTAATGTTAGACGATATATGAAAGAATGGGGATTGAGAAGAAAGAGCTAAACACTTTTAATGCTAAATTATTCTGAATTATTTTATCTCCATATATTCACATGTATAATTTTGGAAAAAAGAGAAACAAAAAGCCAGATTATAGTTATGTCTGGGAGGTAAGATTACAGGACATATTTGATTTTCTCCTCATACTTTTTTTTTCTAATTCTTTTTCACTGGAAAATATTTTTTTTATTCAGAAGCAGAATGAATAAACATTAAAACAAAGAGGACTTCAACCGCTAACAATATAGCCAACCATTAATGTGGTGTACAGATCACTTGAAATTCTAGTTGAAATATATGTTTTAAAGACAATTGCTTTTTAAAATTTGTGACTAAGAATACCTTAAAAAGAAAAATAGAGTAACAGTGGACAAGAAGAGAATAAATTGAGGCTGGATAACTGATCACCTTCTAAATTCAAAGGGAAGCTTATTGAAATACTGATTAACAAAGTATAAAATTAAACATGCATGTTAAACTTTTTTTACTGAAAGCTCTATAAAACAGTAGAGTGCCAATTTTCATATCAGTTTTTCTTTCAATTTTTTTATTTAAATTCTAGTTAGATGACATATATAGTAAAATTGGGTTTCAGGAGTAGAATTTAGTGATTCATCACCTACATATAACACCCACTGCTCATCACAAGTGTCCTCCTTAATACCCATCACCGATTTAGTACATCACCCACCCATCTCCCTCCATCAACCCTGTTTGTACTCACTTAAGGTATGCTTCCATCTCCCTTTTTTCCTTTTCCATACATTCATCTGTTTTGTTTCTCAAATATCATATATAAGTGGAATCATATGGTATTTCTCTTCCTCTGCCTTACTTATTTCGCTTAGCATAATACACTGTAGCTCTATCCACATCATTGCAAATGGCAAAATTTCATTCTTTTTGATGGCTGAGTAACATTCCATTATATATATCTATATATCTATATGTCTATATATCTATAGAGATATATATTTCACCTCTTCTTTATCCATTAACCAGTTAATGAATGGACTGGGCTCTTACCATAATTTGGCTATTGTTGATAAGGCTGAAATAAACATTAGAGTGCAGTTGCCCCTTTGGATCAGTGTTTTTGTGTCCTTTGGGTAAATGCCTAGCAGTGCAATTGCTGGGTCATATGGTAGTCTATTTTCAACTTTTTGAGAAATCTCCACACTGTTTTCCAGAGTGGCTGTAGTAGCTTGCATTCTCACCAACAGTGAAAAGAGGGTTCTCCTATCCCCACATCCTCACCAACATCTGTTTCCTATGTTGTTAATTTTAGCCACTCTGACAGGGATGAGGTGGTATCTCATCATGGTTTTGATTTGTATTTCCCTCATAATGATGGATGTTGAGCATGTTTTCATGTGTCTATTGGCCATCTGGATGTCTTCTTTGGAAAAATATTTGTTCCTGTCTCTGCCCATTGTTTAACTGGATTATTTATTTTTTATGTGTTGAATTTGATAAATTCTTTATAGATTTTGGATACTAACCCTTTATCAGATATATCATTTGCAACATCTTTTCCCATTCCACAGGCTGCATTTTAATTTTTTTATTTCCTTCACAGTGAAAAGCTTTTTATCTTGATGAAGTCCCAGTAGTTCATTTTTTGCTTTTGTTTCCCTTGCTTCCAGAGATGTGTCTATTAAGAAGCTACTACAGGTAAGGTTGAGAGGTTTCTGCCTGTGTTCTTCTCTAGGATTTTGATGGTTTCCTGTCTCGCATTTAGGTCTTTTACCCACTTTAAATTTATTTTTGTGTATGGTGTAAGAAAGTGGTCCAATTCCATTCTTCTGCATGTTACGTCCATTTCTCCCAACACCATTTGCTGAAGAGACCTTTTTGAAATGTGTCTTCTTTCCCATTTTGTTGATGATTAGTTGACCATATAGTTGTGGGTCCATTTCTGTGTTTTCTGTTCTGTTCCATTTATCTTTGTGTCTGTTTTTGTGCCAGTCCCATCTGTCTTCATGATTACAGCTTTATAATATAGCTTCAAGTTCGGAATTGTGATGCCTCCAGTTTTTTTTCTTTTTCAGAATTGCTTTGACTATTTACAATCTTTTGTATTCCATACAAATTTTAGGATTGTTTGTTCTAGTTCTGTGAAAAAAAAGTGCTGGGGGTATTTTGATAGGGATTGCATTAAATGTGTAGATTGCTTTGGGTAGTATGGAACTTTTAACAATATTTTTTCTTTCAATCCATGAGCATGGAATGTTTTTTCAATCATTTGTGTCCTCTTCAATTTCTTTCATAAGTGTTCTATAGTTTTCAGGTATAGATCTTTTACCTCTTTGGTTAAGTTTATTCCTATGTGTCTTATAGATTTTGGTGCAATTGTAAATGGGATTGATTCCTTGATTTCTTTTTCTTCTGCTTCTTTATTGGTGTATAGAAATGCAATAGATTTTTGTATGTTGATTTTATATCCTGTAACTTTGCTGAATTCGTGTATCAGTTCCAGGAATTATTTGGTAGAGTCTTCCACGTTTTCTACATAAAATTATCATGTCATCTGAGAATCAGGAAAATCCAACTTCTTCCTTGCTGATTTGGATGCCTTTTATTTCTTTTTGCAATCTGATTCCTGAAGCTAGGACCTCCAGTACTATGTTAAATAATAATAGTGAAAGTGGACATCCTTGTCTTCTTCCTGACCATAGAGGAAAAGCTCTCGATTTTTCCCCACTGGGGGATGATAATAGCTATGAGTCTTTTATACACAGCCTTCATGATGTTGAGGTATGTTCCATCTATCCCTATTTTGTTGAGGGTTTTTATCAAGAATGGATGTTGTACTTTGTCAAACGCTTTTTCTGCATCTAGTGACAGGATCAGATGGTTCTTATTTTTCCTTTTCCTAATGTGGTGTATCATAGTGAATGATTTGCAAATATCGAAGCAGCCCTGTAGCCCAGGAATAAATCCCCCCTTGATCATGGTGAATAATTCTCATAATGTACTGTTGTATTCAATTTGCTAGTATCTTGTTGAGAATTTTTACATCCATGTTCACTAGGGATATTGGCCTGTAATTCTCCTTTTTAGTGAGGTCTTTGTCTGGTTTTGAATCAAGGTGTAGCCTCAGAGAAGCCTGGAAGTTTTCCTTCCACTTCTATTTTTTAGAAGAGCTTGAAAAGAATAGGTATTAACTCTTCATCTTTGAAAAGATTTTTGACTAGTGATTCATTTTCTTTGTTTGTTAAGGGGCTGTCAATTTTTGTATTTCTTCCTATTTCAGTTTTAGTAGTTTGTAAGTTTCTAGGAATTCCTGATTGCCTAGTTTTTTGGCATATAGTTTTTCATAATCTCATGATTGTTTTAATTTCTGTGGTGTTGGTTGTGATCTCTCCTCTTTCATTCGTGATTTTACTTATTTGGGTCCTTTTTCTTTTCTTTTTGATAAATATGGCTAGGGTTTTATCGATTTTGTTAATTCTTTCAAGGAACCAGATCTTAGTTTCACTGATCTGTTCTACTGTGGAGGTTTTTTGTTTCCTTCTGTATTTCCCTTCTTCCACTGGCTTCAAGTTTTATTTTCTGTTCCTTTTCTAGCTCCTTTAAGTGCAAGGTTAGGTTGTGTATTTGAGGCTTTTCTTGTTTCTTCAGGTAGACCTATATTGCTATATACTTCCCTCTTAGGGAATCGCCTTTGCTGCATCTCAAAGGTTTTGGACTGTCATGTTTTCAATTTCATTTGCTTCCATGTATTTTTTATTTCTTCTTTAATTTCCTGGTTAACCCTTTAATTCTTTAGTAGGATGTTCTTTAACCTCCATGTATTTGTGTTCTTTCTAAGATTTTTCTTGTGGCTGACTTCGTTTCATAGCCTTGTATCAGAAAATATACATGGTATGATCTCACTTTTTTTTTTTTTTTTTGAGAGAAAGAGAGAGGGACAGAGGGAAAGAGAGAATCTTAAGCAGGCTCCACACTCAGTGCAGAGCCCAATGCGGGACTCAATCTCACAACAGTGAAATGATGACCTGAGTCAAAATCAAGGGTCAGATGTTTAACTGACTGAGCCATCAGCCACTCAGGCACTCATCAGTCTTTTTGTACCTGTTGAGGCCTGATTTGTGACCCAGTAAGTGAACTATTCTGGAGAATGTTCCATGTGCACTTGAAGAAAACGTGTATTCTACCACTTTAGGATGAAATGTTCCAATATATCTGTTAAGTCCATCTGGTTCAGTATGTTATTCAAAGTCATTGTTTCCTTGTTGATTTTCTGCTTAGAGGATCTGTCAATGAGTTATCAAGTAGAAATCACAAATGATTTAATGATTTATGTATTTGGATACTCCCAAGTTGGGAGCATATTTATAACTGTTAAATCACCTTGTTGGACAGACCCCTTAATTATGATATAGTGCCCTTCCTCATCTCATGTTGGTCTTTGGTTGAAAATTTGTTTTGTCTGGGGGCGCCTGGGTAGATCAGTCAGTTGGACTTCAGCTTGTCCAACTTCGGCTCAGATCATGATCTCATGGTTTGTGAGTTCAAGCCCTGCATCAGGCGCTGTGCTGATAGCTTAGAGCCTGGAGACTGCTTCAGATTCTCTCTCTCTCTCTCTCTCAAAAGTAAATAAATATTTTCAAAAATTGAAATCTAACTTGTCTAATAGAAGTATGGCTACTCCAGCTTTTTTTTGACATCCATTAACATGACAGATGGTTCTCCAGCCCCTCACTTTCAATCTACAGGAGTCTTTAGGTCTAAATGAGTCTTTTCTAAGAAGCATATATATGAGTCTTATTATTTTATTCATTCTGATACTCTATATCTTTTGATTGGGGCATTTAGTCCCTTCCACTTCTATTTTTTGGAAGAGTAGTTATGAATACATAAGAATTTAATGCCATTGTATCACCTATAAAGTCACTGATTCTGGAGATTTTCTATTTCTTTTCTAGTCTTTATTTTTTTGGTCTTTCTCACTCAAAGGGTCCCCTTTAGTATTTCTCTCAGGGCTGGTTTAGTGGTCATAAACTCCTTTGTTTATTTGTTTGTCTGGGAAACTCTTTATCTCTCCTTCTATTCTAAATGACCGACTTGTGGATAAAGTATTCTTGGCTGCCTATTTTTCCCCTTCAGCATGATGAATATATCATGGCACTCCCTTCTGCCCTGATAGGTGTCTGTGGAGATATCTGCTGCAAACCTGATTTGCCTTCCCTTGTAGATTAGAAATTTTTCCCTCTTTCTTTCAGGATTTTTTCCTTATCTCTATATTTTAAAACTTTTCCTACATTTGATGTTGACTGAGTTTTGCTGAATTTTATGGGAGCTCTCTGTGCCTCCTAGATTTCAATATCTGTTTCTTTCCCCACATTAGAAAAGTCTTCAGCTATAATTTGCTCAAATAAACTTTCTGTCCCTTTTTCTCTCTTCTTCTTCTTCTAGGACTCATATGATAGGAAGGTTAGTAGGCTTTACGGACTTGCTGAATTTCCTAAGTCTACATTTGTGATCTAATACTGTTCTTTCTTCTTTTCGGCTTCATTATTTTCCATAATTTTATCTTCTATATCTCTGACTTGTTCCTCTGCTTTGTCCATCCTCACCATCATTACATCCAGTTGGGTTTGCATCTAAGTTATACCATTTTTTTTTATTTCAGTCTAGTTTTTAGATCTTTGGCCTCTGTAGTAAATGATTTTCTTATGTCTTTTCTTATGTCTCAAGCTTTTTTCAAGCCCAGCTAGTATCCTTATGATTGTTGTTTTAAATTCTGGTTCAGGCATATTACTTACATCTGTTTTGATTAAATTCCTAGCCATGACCTCCTGTTCTTTGTGTTGGGATGAATTCCTCCATCTTGTCATGTTGTCTACGTCACTGTGTGTGTGTGTGTGTATTAGGAAAGCTTGTTATATTTCTTGTTCTTGAGAGTAATGGCTATATTTAGAAAGGTCCTATACTGTCCAGGGCCTGACACTTCAGTTTAGAGTGTGCACTCTGTTATTGTGTTTTTGGCTACTCTTTCCGTCAAGTCAATCTTCTGCAGAGTTTCTCCTTGCCTGCAGTGGGGACTGTTTGGACCTTGTCCAGTGTGTGGCATTTTACTTGGGTGTGATTTGGTCCACCTGTGAAAATAAACCTCATCCTATTTCCACTAGGACTGAAGCTTTGCAGCAATCTATGATCAGCAGGCTTAATGCATGCAGGGGCAAGGGGAAGTGCAGGAGTTGTGCTGGTCTTCTGGGAGAGAGGCCTGCTGCACTGTTTCTTGTCCTAATAAAGATGAATCCATAGAATGCAGTGGGGCAGGGCTTGGTGTAAGCGGCTTCAGGCTCCACTGGGAGCGCTGTGATGCTCACTGAGGTCTGTCCTACTCTTGGGCAGGGAGGAAAAATGAAAACACCCCATCTTCTCGTCTCTGGGGAGAAGAGTTCACACACACTGCTGTTCAGGAAGCCCTCACAGAAGAGCAAACAATCTCCCGTCCTGTGTCCCAGATTTCCATCAGAACTCTGCCTTCACCCTGTCTATGTCCACACTATCTGCCTGCCTGGCAGCACAGTACTCCTTTGTTTTATCTTACATGTGTGGCTGGATTTCAAAAACTCCAAATCATAGGGACTTGGCACAGTGTGGACTCACCCTGACCTGGGGGATCACTCTAGCTGTGCTGTGGCTAGTGCCAGTTTGTCCCAGAAAAGCAGTTGCATGACTGCACAGGGAACTCAGTATTTACAGTAAATAACAGCCAAAAGCTGGCTTCCAGATTAGCTGCCTTCAGCAGGTACTTCTGCTCTATGCTAATTAAAGGAGCCGCTGGATGGTACCCACCATCATTTTTGTCTCTTAAGAAGAAGTAGTACTTCTCCCAAATGCACTCCAAGAAGGGAAATTGTTTTTCCCTGTGTGACCGAGGAGATGCTCAGACCATGCTGTCTGCTCCCAGGCCTCCTCCCTCCTTCCCCACAGAAGCACCCCTCAGCCCACCAGGCACCGCAGCGATGGCACAGACTCCTAAAACCAGATTTTGAGCTCTGCTGCTTGTAAAAACTTGTGATAATCAGCCCCTCTACTTTTCCCAATCAATGCTTTTAGGGAAGAGTTTTTCTTCTGCAATTCCCTGTGCACTGCTTTCTCTCTTTCTCTGTCTTTCTCTCTCTCTACTGTCTCCACGATGAGGGCTCCATTCCCTCCGCAACATCCGCAATTATTTTTTCCCCCAAATCAACTCTCTGCAGTTCATACCTTCCACAATGTGGCTGTTTTTCTCCCTCTAGATGTGCAGTTTGTTCTCTTAGTCCTCAGATCGAGTTATTGGGTGTTCAGAATGATTTGATATTTATCTAGCTGTGTTCAAGGGACTTAGCAAGCATAGGGTCCCCCTACTACCCTGCCATCTTCACCCTTAACCCATACCAGTTTTTATATAATTTTAGTATCATCTCAGAATATGATAGAATCATCACTGCATTTAATAAGGGGAATTATTTACTTTATTCAAAAAATTGTGCCGAGACCATTTTTTGGTCATATGGAAAAATGTGATGAATGTGAATCTTTCACATACATCACAAAACCCAATCTCATGCAAACTAAAATTATAATGAGATATTACTATATACCTAAAATTAATAGGACTGGCAATACCAAGTGTTGGCAAGAACGTCAAGTAACTGGAATTCTCATATGTGGCTGGTGGTAACACAAAAAGTACGACTACTTTCAAAAGAGGCAGTTTTTATAAAGTTAAATATAAACTTACCTCTCCTAGGTATTTTCCTAATACACATATGTCCACAAAATGATTTAAATACAAGTGTTCATAGCAGCTTTATTCACAATGGTCAAAAAACTAGAAACAGTCCATCAACTGGTAAGTAGATACCCACAGTGTGGAATATCCACACAATGGAAGGTAATAGAACTCAGCAAAAAAGAAAAAAAAAGCAATCAGCTACTACTACATACAACAACATAAGTAAATCTGAAACACATTTTGCTGAGTGAAAGAAGCCAGATACAAAATAATACATACTGTATGGTTCCATTTATAAGAGATTCTAGAAAAGATACAACTAATCTCTGGTTACAGAACACATCAGTGGTTGAGATGAAGGACTAACTGCAAGACACAAGGAAACTTTGTGAGGTGATGAAAATGTTCTACATCTTGATTGTGATGGTGGTTTCATAAGTGCTCACATTTGTCAAAACCCGAACTATATACTTTAAATGGGTATATTTTCCTTTTTTTTTTCTTTTTTTAATTTTATTTTAATGTTTCTTCATTTTTGAGGATGGAGAGAGACACAGTGTGAGCGGGGGAGGGGCAGAGAGAGAGGGAGACACAGAATCTGAAGCAGGCTCCGGGCTCTGAGCTGTCAGCACAGAGACTGATGTGGAGCTCAAACTTACTGACCGCGAGATCATGAGGCCAGATGCTTAAGTGTAGCGTTATCATCTAAAACTGACTGAGCCACCCATACACCCCTGGGTATATTTTCTTTTATGTGAATTATACTTCAACAAAATGTATGTATACGTGTGTACATTTATAATTTTAATATGAATTGAAGACTTAAATGTTAAAGACAAAACATTAAACACATTCTGGGGGAAAAAATGTCAGAAAAGAGTTCTGTGTTTTCTGAGTAGAAAAGGATTTTTAAACAACTCATAGAAATAAAAATTATAAATAAAAAGATGAATGAATTTTACAACATTAAAATTATGAATCCCCTTTCTTCTAAGATACATCAGAAAGAGTGATAAGAAAAAATATAATCAACAAAAAGATATTCGAAATATAAAATGATAAAGTATTAGTATCCAGAATATGTTAAAACTCCTATGAATCAAAAAAGACAACCCAATCAAGCAATGGACATAAGATAAAAATAAGCAATTCACTTAAGTGCAAACATGACTGGCCAATATATAAAATGGTATTAAACTTCCTAAGAGATATTCAAATTAAATCTAAAAGTCAATACCATTTCACATCCACCAGATTTGTTGAAATTAAAGTGCCTGACAAAGTTAGGTACATAGAGTAAGGCTTTCAGTAGGATTGGTGATACAATGATAATCCAAAAGGGAACAAGTGTTTATAAAACTATTTAGCATTACCTAGTAAAGTTAAGTATGTCCATACCCTGTGACTTAGAAATTCTACAACCAGGAGTAAAATATTTGAAATCATGAATACAACCTAGGAAATTTGATCACACTAAATTTCCTTTAAGGGTAGCAGTTCTCAAATCTTAGCACGCATCAGAATCCCCTGGGGAACTTCCTAAAGCACAGACAGATCCCTGGGCTCATCCCGGAGTTTTTGATCTAGCAGGTCTGGGATGGAGCCCTAGATTTCACATTTCCAATCAGATCTTGGAGAATACAGCTGCTAGTGATCTAAGAACTTTGAGAACCAATGCTCTAGGGTAATGTGTTATCCCAGATTTATAACTTGAATTGGCATACTGTTAAAAAAAAAAAAAGTTCTTGTTTTGTTTAAAAGAGCTCTTGTGATAGTTAATGGAGAAGGATTATCTCTGAGAAACAAAAACAAAATGGAAGAAATAGTGAAACAAGTTTACTGTAAAAAGTAGTGTGTCTCAAAGGAACTGGCAGCCTCTTTGATTTTAACACACGGTAGCTACTCGAGGTTAAATTACTTGCTTTATAGTCCTAATATCTGAAAATATGACACTAATACTGTATCAGCTTCAACAAACTAATCAATTATTTTCTAATTGGGAGTTTTTTCTGTCAACCTTTCTAGTTTTTTACTAATCTGTATATTGTGTTATATAAAATATTTAGTAAATTATGCAAAAGATCTAATTATATCTATTTTTCAGAAGATGAGATGAGTAAACCGTGGACTTAACTTGCAAGAAATGACATCCAATTTTAATTTACGTGCTCTCAACAACAGGACAAAGAAGAAAATTCCAATTACTGGTTACATTCACAAAATCTAGTACAGACTGACAACTTCTAAACAATTTATTTCAAAACAATTGTTTTGTAATTCCCAAAGATATTTCCCCTGGGATTTTCTATGACAGCTTTAAAATCATAAAATTACATAGAAGTTGTACAAGACATAGAATATTGGACCAGATTTGTCACTTTATGTTATGGCATCATCATGCAATTTAATAGAACCTAATAACCTTCCATGACTAATAAAACAAGATGCATGATTATTCTAAGAGGTATGAGTTTTTTTTATTTTTTTAATGTTTTTATTTATTTTTGAGAGCAGGAGAGACAAAGCATGAGCAGGGGAGAGGCAGAGAGAGAGGGAGACACAGAATTCTAAGCAGGCTCCAGGCTCTGAGCTCTCAGCACAGAGCCCGACGCGGGGCTTGAACTCACAGACCGTGAGATCATGACCTGAGCCAAAGTCAGACGCTTAACCGACTGAGCCACCCCGGCGCCCCCCGCTTTTTTTTTTTTGAGATTTTTTTTATGAAGTCGGATTTTTATCAGAAACAAAAAATCCTCATACATATGAACTTTTTATGTATCTGAATACAAACAAATTCATTCATACAGGTTGCTAGTAACTAGTCGATTAAAAATTAATGTAATAATGATCATCTAAAACTAATTTCCACTAAAAAGATAAATATAATTATACAAGGTTCCATGAACATATAGTAATTGCAATAATTGTTAATAGTGTAATGACTGAGAAAATTACTCTACATGAATAAATCAATGAGAAAGATAAACCTGATTAAGTATATGAGAATGGGTAAATAGATAACAGAAAGGAAGCAAGACTTGATGAGGAAACAACTCAAGGAATTGTTTAGTCAATGATGTTTCTCCATAAACCTACCAAGGCTTATTAAAAGCCAAGATATGCCCCCGGCTACATAACCATGAATAGGTCAATTGACTCCTCAAACCAGAAGTTTGCATATCATAAAATGGGAACTACTGCCAAGGCTGCCTCATCCAGATGCAATGTCGATGCACTCCATAAATGGGTTTGGTTTAGGGGGAAGGTAGGAGCTAAAATTCATCCCTGTTCTATTTAGCTAGACTTGTCCCCTCCCTCCAACCAGAGGGGCTTTCTTTTTCTACTTTGCACAACGGTACTACATACACTAGAAGCAGTCCTGTCAACAGAGCCTGTCCCATTATGTTGTTTTAAGAATTAAAGGAGACAATGTATGTCAAACATGTATGGAGGTTAAAAGAGGTTATGTATGTCAAATAGTGTAGTAACTAGTACAGAGAACCACTTAATAAACATTAGCTATTACTGTAATGTCAGCTTTCATTAAGATTTCAAAATCAACACCATGAAAACATCATCATGGACAGAAGGATTTTAAGAATGGCAGGTAAAGAAATTGTACTCTACCTGGATCCATTAAAAAGAATCGTCTCAACTTTTCAGAATGATGTGAAGGTTCTGTGTTATGATTATGGTTTTCATTACATGGCTATACACACTGTGAAAATTTAACATACTCCCTTAAATTTGGTAAATTATAATTCAATAAAGCTAAGTTTTAATAATAAAATAAGGGGTGCCTGAGTGGCTCAGTTAGTTGAATATCCGACTCTTGATTTGGGCTCAGGTAATGATCTCACGGTCATGGAGCTGAGCCCCACGTTGGGCTCCAAGTTAGGCATGGAGCCTGCTTAAGATTCTCTCTCAACCAATCGATCAGTCAATCGATGCGCTGAACGCTCTCCTGAGTTTTCTGTGCCTGACAAAAAGCCACGAGATCTGTCTCTCTTGTACTGTGGCAGATCCTCTCTTCCTACCTTGAACGGGACTTGCATTTCTGTACATGGATGCCATTTTGTGACCAGGAGGTAATACACCAGAAGGAAACAGAGGAATTATACAGAGGATGGAGAAAAGACATAAAGTCCCTGGGTTTTACTGACATCGATGAGCCATCAAAGCAGCCTCTCTGCGTACTTCTGTTAATGCAATAAGTAATGCTGTTAAATTTGAGTATTCTGTGACTTGCACCGCAAGTATTTTCCCAAGTACCAAACTCAGAGGGAAAAACTAAGTAGAGAGTATCAGGTGCTACAATAAACGCAGTCTTCAAATACAAAGTAATGGATATTTACTGTTGTGTATTCCTAGTACCCCTTCCTTCTTCCAGGAACAACATGGTTTGACAGATCTCTCCCACGGGATCAATGCCCCAGCCCTCACCACTGTGTGTAAATTAACCATTCGAACAAAGCTTTTTTACTGTCCAGTTCAACTAGTTGATTGTTTTCACTATAAATAAGTCAATAGTTTATCTTAGTCTGTCAAAGATAGTGTTTTTTATTATTTGGGGAAATAAAAAGAACTTCCCTAGGTCATTCACTCAAAACTGAAGCAGTGGCTGGCCCCCCCTTCATACAAGTCTAACTAAAGGTTAACTTTTTAGCACTTCGCCACCCATGAACTATGTGTACAGAGCTGTGTATGTGTGTGAAAGTAGGTATGAATGCTGATATTGGCATGAGAGCTAATGATCAAATTTTCAAACATAACTTGTTTTAAACAATGTATAATTTCACATTAAAGTAAAATACCATGGACAGCTCCCGGTGCAACTTCATATTTACCTTTCCACTTCCCTCAAGTTTTCCCCATCACTAAGGCTGTAGCTTGAGCCTCCTTTTTAAGGGAGCTGTCTCACACTATGACAACCCCATGTGGATTTTCCCTTCTCTTAAACTCTACATATATATCTGAGCTATACACATTAGTATTTTGATAATTTCATATTTAATTTCATTTCCCAATCTCATGTCCAAATACAGTATGAAATGCTTGACATATAGATTCTTGATGGACATAGAAATTCTTGATAAATACTATGACTCTATCATATATCTAGATAATGGATAACACAGTAAACACAGAATGTTACATTTATACTTAGTACTTAAAAATAAATATACCAAATATCAAATTAATAGCCTCTTTAAAATCCTTCTTTTCAAATTAAAATATTAAATCTTACAAATAACATGGTTTAAAACTTGTAAAATATTGATCTTCCAAATAAACCAATGGGCTTCTCCAGGGCCTATGACAAAATATTATGGATTTTAATATTCAAAGATTTTTTTTAATTATGATTTCTCATATATGCTTTGGGAAATACAGGAGACATATTATTATGCCCTGTGACATGAGGAGAAACTAAAGCCACATGAATAATAACTGGGCTTTCCTAAATCTCAGCTCTCTACCTGTCTCTCTAGAGACAGAGCTATAGAAATAGGATTATTTCATCATTCTAAGAAAGGTCATATTCTCAATAAAACACAAGGAACACAAAAACTACTGGCTGCTAATAAGTTGAAATCAACTTAATGGGTTAGATAGCATGTTCCCTTAGATACTTTCAGTTTTTAAAATCCTATATTTAATCACAAAATATGATTAAAATACTACATGAATAAATATAGAAAATGAAAACTAATTATATTTAAGGTTACATTCAGAAACATTTTTTGTAATGTTTACTTCGAGAGAGAGAGAGAGGGATCAGGGGAGGGGCAGAGAAAGAGGAAAAGAGAAACCTAACCTGGCTCCATGCTAAGGCTCAATCCCAGGAATCATGAGATCATGACCTGAGCCAAAGTCAGCAGTCAGATGTTTCCCCAACTGAGCCACCCAGCTACCCAAAGCCACAAATTTCTATACTGATGGTCCTATCATCAATTAAACTTAAAACATTAATGTTAGAGCACAAACCTGCCCATCATCATTACTAGAGAAAACTGTGAAATGGAGGTGATGTGTTTCAGTGCAAATATCTGCCATCCTCCTCATCTGGAACAATTACTGCTCAAAAATAAAACTAACAACCTCCAAAATGCCTATATCAAGACTTCTCCTTAAATCTTAAACATTATTTCATCCTCCTCAGCACTGATCTGTATTTAATCTATCTTCTTCCCACTAATCTTGGAAATAAGAACTACAGTTATTTTCTAAAAAGAGACTGGAGCTCATTTTTTTCCTCTCTCTTTCCACGTGAGCCTTCTCCTCCACCTAAAGTTGTTTCTAAATCTACCTATCCTTGAGCCCAATCACTTAAGTCTCATTTGCTTTCTATCTGCCTCCCTTCCTCTCTTCACCATCCAAAATTTTAAAAGGATAGCTCATATGTGCCCCTCCCTCCTAATCCACAGCAAAGTATGGCAACTATCATGCCCAAACCACTTCTTTGAAAGTTTCTAGTGATTGCTTCATCACAAAAAATCCTAGATCTACTTCTTAATCCTCCTTCTTTTTGATTCCAACGCAGCCATTTATAGTCTTGATAGCCTATCTTCCATAACTCTCTTATCTCATGAGACCATTATTTTCCTGTGTGTCTGGTTCAGTGCAGGTCCTCTTGCACCTCCTTCACTGTGAGTTCCGAGAGAATACCCTGATGCTTCTCTCTGCTCTTTCCACTTCTGTACCTACCCTCTTTCCGTTCTTAATATTTTAATCCAGTCTCATAGCTTTAAATATCATCACCATGCAGAAAACTCTGTGATTTATATCTCATCTCTCTCTTCTCAGCCCATAATTCTTCATCAATTTCTCGTTTCTTTCCTTGTCTATTCAACTTTCAAATATTCAGTCACTGTATACCATGGGAAATAAAAGTACACTCTGAGAAATATATACAATAATGTTTCTGCTTCCAAAAATCTCTATTAACATAACTACAGAAGATCTCCATTTTGATAAATACCAAACATGTCAAATGGGTAAGTCTACAGATGAACCATTGTCCTATTGCCCAGACCTATACCTTTCCCTTCTCCCTCCGTCTGTGATCATAATTTTAGTTAATGGCAATGCTATTCTTGCAGGTTTAGACTTTGCAAAACAATTTCCTCTCCTTTGCTTTCTATTTATACTTAGTTTTGGAATTCACTCCTCTACTTTACTATCCCTAGAGCCTGATTCGGGTCCTCACTATTTCAGGGATGCACTGCAGGACAGATGTTAAACATCTAGACACTGCAATAAAAATGCCCAAATTCGTCACCTTATAGAGGAACATAGCAGGAAAGAAATAGCAATGAAGAACTCACAGGAAGAGAAGTAGCAAAATTCATGGCCAGTCTCTTGAAGCTTAGGACAAAGAGCAAAATGACATAGGTAGAGACAGTTCTTAACAGAATAGGGCTCTAATGGCCACTAAGAAGAGTGATTTAGTTATCAGAGTACTCAACAATGAAAAGGCAGAGAGTGGGGGAGGAAGAGATAGAAGGGAGGTGACCTATTCCAGTGACTAAGGCTCAGAGTGAATATTATTTGTCATTGTCTTCTTTATTAGTATGCGTAATATTTGCATCACACCATAATTTCTCTTCCCGGGACCTAGCTCATATGTAATAGATATTCAAACATTAGTTGAGTGAAAAAATATTTTGCCCAGCATCCCACATTTTATAAATGATTGAGAATTAAAACCCAATTCTATCCTGCATAAAAGTTGTACTCTTTCCACTGCATCATACATAATTCTTTGAAGATATTAAAAGTGTTCGGAAGGTCCTCTAAGATTTTGACCATGGATCTAATTTTTGTATGACATTTCATCATAAAAAGCAGAATCCCTCTTGAGATAAAGTAAAGCTATTGTGTGGAAAGAAAGAGTTAAATAATTTTTATTCATTTTATTTGTAGAAAAAAAAGAGAAAAGGGGTTGTATGAGTGAGTAAAAAGAGGGTGAGAAGATAGTGCAAGACTGAGAATACTTAAGAATCCTAACTCAACATGCTTCACAATTTTGCCTAAGGCCAGCCCTGAATTATCATCTCCAAGTATCCTAGAAATAAGACCTATCTCAAAGAACCAGCAGCCTTCATTAAAGATAGATGAACAGGAAACCGAATATGTAAGAATGGAATAACCCAAGTCCTACTTGCCCAAGGCAAAAACTTGGGAGGAAAACAATGTAAGACCATTTTTTTCTCTGACCTGTGACATAATTCTGGATGCATGCATTTTGGCTCTCAAAAATTTAAGATCAATATGTTGAATTTTATCATTTTAAGTTGTTATGGTGAATTACTCAAACCAGGTACCCCCTTCATCTCAAATACTTAATATAGGAAAAAAAAAGCTAAAGCAAAGTGGTTCTCTTTGGACTAAAGCCCTACAATGTACTAACTACACACTGGAGCAAGTCACCTATTCTCTGTCTTAATTTTATTCTCCATAAAATGTGGATAATAATAGGACTATTGTCACTCGATAAGTTGTTAACTATACTAATAGGAGAGTGTTTGGCAAATGGTAAACACTCAGTACACGTTAATTTCATTATTCCCGCCCACTCCTGGAAACGTTAGTCTTTTTTATATACTGCTAAATCCTCTCCAGCCTGTGAAATGTCTGTCATATAGGAAATACCAATAAATTTGTCAATGAGTTTGTCAAAAAAGAAAGAAAATATTTTTGCCTGTGTCCTCCAATAATTAAAGTAAAAATGAAGCTGAATTAACCAGTCAGTTAAGTGATTTCTACTCTTACTCTACCAGATTACTTTAAAATCCTCTGGGGTAACAGTCCCCTGTTCCATAATTAGAAGGGTTTAAGGCAACTTTGGCCCACCTTCTCATTTATCCTCTTGGTACTTAGTATCTCCCATCTGTTCATCAAGTTTGTCATTATCAGTTGCGATCTCTAGGGAAAGAAAACACCTCTTTCATTTGGGGCTCTGACTTTTATGAGAAGAAAGCTGCAGGTAGTAAAATAATAATAATTAATGGAGATGAGTCATCATCATTACTTGCATTATGAATCCCTCTATCCCTGACTGGCCAGGTGTTTGATGGGCAGTCGCTTCACTGCTCAAACCCCCACTGCCTGGAAACTCCTACAATGAATGCAAATGTGTCTCTACCTGCCTCCTGGGGTAATAGGAAAGGCAATTAACAAATGTTCACAAAGTACTTGAAAAGAGATAATAGCACTATATAAATGTTACAGATTATTGCATCATGAAGCTAAAATCATAATCAACTCTAAGATGGGTTAATTGGAAAGGTAACACAAAACTCTCAGAAAGAGCCTCCTCTCAGAAGAATTTCAAAAAGGCATCTCCTTCCTGCAGTTAATAAATCACCTCAGACCCTTTGCCCCTCACCCACATCCTTCGGAGAAAAGGGGTAATAAGAAGTTACTTGGTTGTGATGGGGTGTTGCGGAGAGAATTTAATAAAACCAAACCTGAACACAGAATGACTCCCAATTCAGAACTAAGCAAGAGATAAAATTTGAGAGGCCTGGCTTTCAACCTGGGTTACAATTCTAGGTACTGCGAACACAAATTTTATGCAAGTTACAAACAGCACAGCACACAGGGCAGTGTGCACGATAGCAGAGGAAACACATAATCTGGCTCTGATAGCTCCCAAATTTACACTTCCAACCTGAGACGCCCATCCCCGATATCTTGCTTACCATCTCTACTGGATATCCTGTGGGCAAGGCATCTCAAACCCAATATATTCAAAATCAAGCTCCTGGTCCTCCCCCCAAACCTGCACGCTTGTCAGTCACCGTCCTCCCACTCTCTGTAAATAGCAGCAACTCTACCCTATCAGTTGCTCCAGCCAAAAACCTTGGACTCATCCACAACTCTCTGCATTATCTTACATCCCTCATTCTTCCCAACAGTAAAACGTGTTGGCTCTATTTCAAAACATCAAGCAGACAACTTCTCACCCCCTTTACTGCTACTGTAAACCACCATCTCCTCTGGCCTGGATTATTGAAATAGTCTCCTAATTGGTCTCTCTGCTTCCTCCCTTGCTCTCCTTTAGTGTATTGTTCTGAAGTTAAAACAGAATATTTCTGTGGTCACAATTCTGAAATAACTCCCCACTTGATTCCAACCAAAGGCCAAAGAGTCTTTATAATGGGTTATAACACTCTATATGATCTGGCTCTGTAATCTTCTCTCAGCTTATCTCCTATAACTCTTCCTTCTTCCCCTCATACTCTAGCTACAGTGGCCTCCCTACTGCTCCTAGACCACTGGGTATGCACATGCCTCAGGGCCTTTGCACTTACTGCTTCCACCTATCCACATACTCCCATTGGCTTGCTCCCTTACCTCCTTCCCATCTATACTCAAAAGTTAACATCTGAGAATTTTCACAAGCCAAACTTTCTTCTTTCTAAAACTGTAGGCCTCACCCCCACACTGACTATCCCTTTATCCATTCTCTCCAATTCTTAGTATCTATCACCATCTGGCATTATTTGTTTATGTATTGTCTAACATCTCCCCCCATCTGAATGTACTCTGCATGACAGTAGTAATTTCTGCCTATTTCTTTTCTCTTTTTATTTACTACTGTGTCTCCATCCCCTAAAACATTGACATTATAACAAACGTTGAATACATATTTGTTAAATTTTTTTTCCCTTTTATTAGTTCTTGAAATTCCAGGTGTTAGAAATTATTGCACTAATAATACATGATAAAGAACCACTTGGTACTATCAAGTAAAGATAGCAAGAATGTGGTCAACTTTCTCACAAAATCCCAATTATTCAAATTCTGGGCATGAAAATACTAAAGGGTAACGTTGGAATTTGATTCTCTCTATAGTTATTAATATTGAACACTAGTCCTCTAATCATAAAACACAAGGCTGGTTTTTACTCATGTATCAGGCTGGAAGGGAAAAAATCAAACCAAGATGCGCATTTCATACTCTGGCGCTGTCCCGTGGACATAAGAGACAGTTTTGTTCAACAGCTAAAACAATGTTTTGAATCTGTAAATTCTAAAAGAAAATTAAAACTGGCAGCTACTTGATATTTAGGGGAAAAAGAGAGAGAGAGAGAGAGAGAGAGAGAGAGAGAGAGAGCGCACTCCTGTTCAGCAATCATTAAGATCTAGAGCTGCAGTAATTCCCTCCAATAAAAAATAATTTATGATTTTCTTGGAGCTGAGAAAATGATGGCGCACCTGAGCCTCTGATTTATAAAAAATGCATTTCCAGCTCTTTTTTTAAACTGCATCTTTATTTCAGTTTTACGATGCTTCAAAGCAAATCATAACAGTAAAGCCCTCGACAAGAAGGTAAAGGCCACAGAAAGAGGAAAGACAGACACTCTAAACTACAGAAGAAAGGAAAAGGCTTATAGAATTATCCTGGTAGGCCCTCTCAAACATGATACAGAGGCCTTCCCTGACCACTCGGCCTGAAATGTGCCACCCAGCATGTCCCAACTACCCAATTTTAATTGTTGGCAGAGCACTTTCCTGCTACGTATTACCCTTTCCTCCAATTTTAGAAGCCCCTAAAGACAAGGACCTGTCTGCTTCACCAATGTACTCACAGCGGCAGAAGTGACACCTGGCAAAGATTAGGCGCGTAGTACAAATTTGCCACATGAATGATTGCATTAAACGTTTGAATTTTTTCCTTCTTGCACCAGATGAAGTCGGAGGTATGATTCCAACTCCTGCCAATTAATGAATTAATCTCAACAGCTAAGAAGATTTGAGAGAAATACATGATTTTATAAGGTCTAAGTTCTCCCCATAAAATTAGCGCCATATAAAAAAGTCCTGTAAGAGTAAGTCCATCCCCACTCCCCTCCCTAATTCCCAATACAATAAATGAAAGTACATTTCTGTTAGCTTCTATTTGCTGGTGACATTTAGTTTTAATTCGAACCAGTCTTCATAAATTCTGGTATTGTGCACAACATCTTAAATGGCTCTATTCTTTATTCAAAATCATCCCTCTCGTTCCCAGCATTGCAGTAAATAG
Source organism: Paguma larvata (assembly GCA_030068075.1). Classification (NCBI taxonomy): domain Eukaryota; kingdom Metazoa; phylum Chordata; class Mammalia; order Carnivora; family Viverridae; genus Paguma; species Paguma larvata. Next base: position 51,989,883 of record CM057826.1, on the reverse strand, counting down.
TTCTTCTAAAGGGGAAATAAAACTATTCAACAACAGGCCTATTTCAGCAGTTTTTCAAAGGCATTTCTTTCATTTCCCTTGGCTAGAGTTTTCTTTTTATGCTTGGAAAGTTGTGTTATATATACATGTAGTTTAGTCCAAATGGATGTGGCTTTTTGTTGTTGTTGTTATTGTTGTTGATTTCAGCTTTTCTATTTTCCACTTCGGTATTTTTGCAAAAGCAAAACTTCATATTTCTCTTATTCCTCCATTTGTGAGTCTCCATTATTGAACCCAAGTTCTTTTTTAAAAAAGGAATACTTGGGATACTCTGTGAATTGTATTTTCCCCAATGAAAAAGAATTGAATTTACAGATGAGAATATTTATTTGAGATATAATAATCTCAAATAACCTTTCATTTTTCTACATTATTTTTAAGGAGTGACCTTCATACGTAAAAGTATTTCCTAACTTTTTTTTTTCCATTTACCCAAAATATCAACTAGAGATCCTCGGAATTGTAATCTAGTCAGAGGTGATTTGCTGCTATCCCCAGACAGCTGGGAGAGATTACTGAAATGGAAGAAAATACTTCAAGAGCCATGGTTCCTGCTCTCCTCTGACTAACATCTTTACTGTCCCCATTCCCTACCTCCAGCCCCATCCCCTACTGTGATTTTAAAATTTCAGAGGAATTTAATGTAATCTTAATTTATTCTAAGGAAACAATCAAAACTATATAGAAAATGTATGCACAGAAGGGGTTATCACAGCATTATCGTATTATAGTAGTAAAAAGATACACATACATGTACTCATGTTGGAAAGGAAAAAAAAAAAACCTGGAATTAAATAAAACAATTTAACATTGATAAATCTCTGAATGGGCTAAATATCAATTATTCTTGTTTTTACTTTATTTGTATTTCCAAATTTTTTTCAATCAACATGCATTGCATACAAAATTCACAGTTTAGAAACAGTTAAGGAAAAAAATTAATTCCAACAATAAGGAAACAGATTGCACAAATTGCAAATAAAATTGAGAGTTAAAGGAAAAAATGTTTAAGAAAAACTGTTTTTTTCACTTCTTTTAATAAAATTGTTTTAACAAGAAAAAATAAAGTCCTCTGATCAAAATTTTTTCTAATTTTTTAAATTTTTTTTAATCTTTATTTATTTTTGAGAGAGAGAGAAACAGAGCGTGAGCAGGGGAGGGGCAGAGAGAGAGAGAGACAGATTCCAAAGCAGGCTCCAAGTTCTGAGCTGTCAGCACAGAGCCTGACAAGGGGCTCGAACGCACAAAAGCAAGCTCATGACCTGAGCTGAAGTTGAATGCTTAACTGATTGAGTCACTCGGGTGCCCCCCCCCCGCTTTTTTTTTTTTAATTTTTACAGCTGTCTTAAAATAATCAAATTAGAATGAACAGGGTGTCAGTGTTCATGAGAGATACTGAGAGATCCCATATCATATGAAAACACACCCCCTAAAGGCCAACTACCAACAAGCCCTGGATACAAACAGAAGGAAGAGAAGGAATGCTAGAGAGTATAAGGTTTTACAACCTTTACTCATTGTTTCCTTTTGTCTTAGACGCCTATAGAATAATGTGTACTTTCTGACTGGTTACACTTAGCAGTCAATGTGATCAATGACTATTTTGCAGCCAAATGTTCTGATAGAGGAGCATCAACTCACAGCTGTTCGGAAGCATTCAATAAAAGATCTTACTAAAGCCCTCTCTTCCTCCATTTTTATTTATTCCTTACAAAAAACATGCATCAATTTTGCCATTTAACATATTAACTGTTTTCATTTTTGTTTCTTTTCAATCCTCATCAACAGACATTTCCATTTTGTGGGGTTGTTAGTATGTTAAAAGATTTTGCATTCTGTTCTCTTCATTTAAATTTACAGGGGAGATTCTTATTTTAAACTATTGTATGTTTTTAATTCTAAGAGAAAATAATTCTATGAGATTTTTATTAGAGGAACCTTCCACCAAACTATAAACCCTAAAAGTAAATACAGCTATTAAAATTAATTACATCAAATTGCTTGAGCAAGGTAAACAGCAAACCCAGGGCCAAGTGCTAAAAACCTGAAGAGAGTCAATTATCAAGCTATCTAGTAAAAGCCTCCAAAAATCGATAATCCCCAGCCTTACTTTTATGATGACATTAGAAATAACATTTAATTTTTTATATATAAGAAACGATCTCATGGAAAGCCAGTCTATGCTAATCTTTTAAACCTATTACCAACATTTTATGCATCATAATCCTCACTAAACCAGAATATATATATCTGTTTAGGTTCTCTCAACAACAGCACTTTCTAAAAGGGTCCCTGCCAGGCAATAACACCATTCATTTACTAAATATTGCCTGGGGACCTAGCCATGCATGACTCTTATTAATGCAGATGGGAGTTTCAGTCATATCCAAGGTCTGTGGAACAAATGGAGTAACCCATTATTGGTACTTCTTCCCTCATATCTATTTAACATGGATAATAAAAAGAATTTGGTCTGCTATGCCTTACTCAATTACCAACTATCGCTAGGTTCATATTTTTAGAGTTTGTTTTCTGTTTGAAGCCACGTATCATTTATGAGTTCACAGGTAGGAAGGAATCTATACCTCAAGCCATTATCTTAAGAATATTTCTTGATCAGCCTCCTGTTGTTTCTTAATTATTTTATTGGCATAATTACAAGTACAGGGCATTTGATACTCATGAAAGTGATTTTATAGGATCTAAGGCTATCGTCTAATAACACCAAATACTGTATATACTCATACAACAGAGGATGATGGTTTTATAACAGAGAAGTCTATCAATCTGATTTCCTAATAATAGTACTTACCCAAATAATAATGTTCATTTAAGGGATACAAACAATTAAGAAACTTGTTTCCAAGCCTTCGACAATATGATAGAATAAATTACATCCTATCCGTCCAACATGATGTCAAAGCCATTAAATATGATATATAGATTTCTATTAATTGTCCAAGATATATATCAATGAAAAATAAACAAACAATAGGTCAGTACTGTATGTGATCCAGTGTAAAGTCTTTATACTTGTGTTAAAATGGATCACAGAAGAGGACACACCCAAATCTCATCAGTGCTTATCTCCGGTGAGCAGACTGCAGATGAGGTGTTTGCATTTTTTACCTGTCAGTATTTTCTGCAATGATAAATACAATTCTTTATGCGAAAAAGCTTGGAAAAGGTGACTTAATAAGTCTCTCTTTAAAGAGGGGGTAGGATAGGATCAAGAGAGACAATCAGTTTGCCCTTCAGTTTAATACTAGAGGTGTAAATGCTACTTCACAAAAATGATAGCTGCATAGATTTGGGCTAGGAGTCCAGAATTTAACATCAGTTTGCAACTTCCAGGATGCAGACAGTTAAACCTTAGAACGCGAGAGCGTCTTTGCCATTCTTTGTCCTGTTCTGCAGACTAGTTCAATTTCCTTACCCACATGTCCTCCATTAATTGCCTTTTCAATGGATTACTAATAAGTTTTTGATGTTAAGCAAACATCAATGCTCCTATTAAAGTGAGACCAAACACTGTGACTATTTGTTTAATAACACAGTCTGAATGAAGGACGAAGTTCAATTAGCGCTGGAGCTGATACAGGCTTCATTAGGAAGGAGAGGCAATTAAAAAGTGGAAGGCTGCAGGAGGCACTGATGTGCACATCATGCGGCAAGCAGAAAAGGACAAGCGGCACAGAGTTCCTTTGAAAAAACTGTAACCTGAAGACTTCAGACAGAAAGAAGGATCATTAGCACAAAATTAAGCACCCTAATAGGGTGATCCTTATCCCACTAGCTCCAGAAGAAATATGAGGCCAAATCACGTAATCTAAATAAACTGCAGGGTGTCAGGGCAATCGGAAGCAACAGGAATTATCTAGTGGGTAGAACTTCATTTAGCACAGAGCTTGGTTCACAGACACTGTCCAGTGGATGCTACTGAGCACTATTTCGGGAGTCAGAAGACCCATCTGTACCATTAACTAGCTGTGTGACCTTGAGTAAGTCACCTAACCTCTGTAGACTTCTGTTTTCATGTTTTGTAAAATTAGGGGATTAAACCAATGAGCTCTTCTAATTCAAAAATTCCATAATTTTGTGATTCCAATTACTCATGCTATCATTGTTTCCTAGTGACACAGGAGACACTGCAAATCACAAGTTGTTTGGCAATTTAACAGTATTCATACCATTTTCTTAAAAGGATGGTGGTAAGCATAAGCAGAAGTGCTATAATTTTTTAAAGATACACATGGACAGGGATTTTATTTCACCACTAAAATCCCAGGATTTCTCTGATTATCCCGATTTCCTATGTCTAGAAATGTTAAACCAACACAATAGATCGGATCTTTTTTGCAATTTTGTGGTATTAAATATTTACAACTTAGTGCCAGGCATTTGGGGGAAAATAAATGTGGCTGAAGTATGAAGAGGAAATTCTTTCATCTATTAAATTGTTTAATGACAACTCAGTCATACCCCAAGGTCACTCCTGAAATCACAGCCTTGTGAAGAGACCCATGGGGATCAGACCAGCTGCCTAGTGCCTGCTTTTCCTCCAGAGCTCCCAGGAGGGAGGGAAAGCAAGCCAGCCTTCCAAAGTAGAAACAGTGACAGAACCACAAAACCACTTTGAAGAGTGGCATGAGAATACTAAAATAAATAGGCATGGGTGTGAGGGGGGAAGTTCAATAACAAAAGATTTTTTAAAAAGAACAATTGCACTCAGTGCAAAAGTAAGCAATCTCAGTTCTAGAAATTTATTTGATGTAAGCATTTATTTAAGTGGATAAAGATATGTTCATTTAACACTCATTTGACAAATATGGTAAGGCAACATTTGAACAGACACCTAAAGGAGAAATGCAGGAGTGAGTCAGACAAATATGGGGGAAGGGGGAGAGGTTTGAAGGTTTCTAGAGAGTGAAAACAACAAACACAAAACCCTAAGGAGAAACTGTGCTTATTACATTCAAGAGATAGTGAATATTTTAAGTGGCTGGTGTGCAGTGAATAAGAGGGAGAGTGGTAGAGGTCAAGGTCAGAAAAACAGTAAGATGCTGTCTCATGGGGAGACTTAAAGACCACAGCAAACACTTTGGATTACAGTGAGTTAGAGTGGGAATCACTGAAAAGTTTTGAAAAGAGTAATTTTTATCTGAGATTTAAAAGATAACTCTTTTTTTTTAACGTTTATTTATTTTTGAGAGAAAGAATGAGAGAGAGCCAGAGTGTGAGTGGTGGAGAGGCAGAGGGAGGAGACAGAATCCAAAGCAGGCTACAGGCTCTGAGCTGTCAGCACAGAGCCACAACATAAGGCTCGAAATCACCAACCCTGAGATCATGACCTGAGTTGAAGAAAGATGCTTAACCAACTGAGCCACCTGGCGCCCCTAAAGGATTACTGTTAGAAGTAGAGACACTGCTAGAAGATAATGATGATCATCCAGATAAAAGGCAGTGAGGGTTTGGACCAAATGATGGTGGTAAGAGGTGCAGAGAAATGGCCACTCTCAGCATATATTTAAAAAATAAAATCAACAGGATTTACTGATGAATTGGACATGGAGTGTTACAGAAAGAGAGGTATTAAGGACAACACCAACATTTGGGGTCTAAACTGGAAAAATGAAATTTTTATTTACAGAGATGTGAAAGACTAGAATACACATTTCCATGCACTACTTTCTTATTTTCCCACTATTACTAATAATCTAAATATCAATGAATAGTTGATTTTAAATTATCAAATAAATTATGATATATTCATATGACATAACCAGGAAAATAAACTAAGTTTATCCCATGCATCTTTCTGTGGAAAGAAATCCATAACACCTAACTTAGTCTCAAGTTACAAAATATGTTTTCTACAGTGATGTCACTGTATATACACATATATTCTGAAATAATATAGAGCAAACTTTAATGGTAGCTACCTCTATGAAAACGCGTAGGTGAGGGCGAACTATAATCATCGATTTCATCAATTTTACCATTGTTTGGGGTTTTAAACACTTAATTTTTTTTAAGTTTATTTTTTTATTTTGAGAGAGAGAGGGAGAGACCGGAAGGGACAAAGGGGGAGAGAGAGACAGAGAGAGTACGAGTAGGGAAGGGATGGAGAGAGACAGAGAGAGGGAGAATCCAACCAGGCTCCATACTGTCAGCACAGAGCCCAACACAGAGCTCCAACTCATGAATCTGAGATCACGACCTGAGCCAAAACCAAGAATAGGATGCTTAACCACTGAGCCACCCAGGTGTCCCTCAATTCAATATTTTTTTATTGTCATTAATGATTAGCAGCTATTACTTTTTATAATTATAAAAACTTTATTTTCTTTACATAAGCATAAACAAGAGCACCTAGCCAGTGAAGGCAGAATCAAAGTTATTAAACTTAGGCCTGGACTCTAAAGTCAGATTCTGAGTTCAAATTCTGACTCTGTAGCTTATTAAGTATGTGACCTAGAGAAAATTGCTCAACCTCTCTGTGCCTCAGGGGTTAATCTTTAAAAAGGAGTTACAGTACTAACAGAAAGTAGTTGTGAGGAATAAAGAGGATAATGATTCCATGATTTTTAAAACAGGACCTGTCTCACAGCATATGCTAAGCAGAATTATGAATAAAACTCTACCATAAAATAAATCATGAATTTTGTTGTTTAACTTTATGTAATGTTTATTTATTTTTGGGAGAGAGAAGGAGATAGAGACAGAGCATGATCAGGGGAGGGGCAGAAAGAGGGAGACACAGAATCCGAAGAGCTCTAGGCTCTGAGCTGTCAGCACAGAGCCTGATGCGGGGCTCAAACTCACGGACAGGGAGATCATGACCTGAGCCAAAGTCAGATGCTTAACCTACGAAGCCACCCAGGCACCCTCTGAATTTTGTTGTTTTTTGAGTTGATTTATTTTTCAATTTTCCAGGATGAAGGAGTGTGTGTGTAAAGATGTATGTGTGTACTTAAAGTTGCTGGGTTCAGATGGGAGGAAACTGAACACTGTTGAGAATTTTAATTTCAATCACAGTCTGTTTGAAGGAGGAAGTCATCATTATAGACTCCACTGCCCAAGGAAGAAGATATGATTTAATAACGTAAAAGATCAATAAAATAGGTAATGGTAAACTAAGAGAAAAAAAGTGCTTGTAGGGACAAAAAACCAGAATGAACTATTTCAAATTATCAGGTTGATTACTTTTAAGATCTGGTCTTATTAAAAAATGCATTGTTACTAACAATATTATGGCTTATTTTTTAGAACTTACTACTATATCTACCAAAATAGATGGTGACCCAGAACAGAACTCTCCGCTTTCTCTCAATAAAAAGATCCCAACGATGTTTGTAGCCAACTTAAGCATATAGAATTTTACATGAAGATAAAGACTTAAATATTTATTTCTAATGACTGATTCTTCAAACTTTTACACTCAGGCTTAAAATCACATATTATATGACATACACTAATTCAGAATTATTCGTTACTACCTTGATGTTCCCTGAAATAATTTTACTCGAGTTCTTCACACACGTCTTTGTCAGCATGCCTTTATTAGCCCTGGATTCACACTCTGAGAAGCCTTAATGGTTTGCCAGAGTTCATCATGTTCGCTTCTGCCTAAATTGTCTGAATTTGTGCAAATGCAATTGATAACCATATTACCCATGCCTGAAGTATTCAGCAGCGTTATATTAGGGCATTTACTCTTCTCATCATCCTATAGGAATATATTCCTTTTTTCTTAATTTTTTTTAACATTTATTCATTTTCAAGAGACAAAGCGTGAGTGGGGGAGGAGCAGAGAGAGAAGGAGACACAGAATCCGAAGCAGGCTCCAAGCTCTGAGCTGTCAGCACAGAGCCCAACACAGTGCTTGAACTCACTGACTGAGAGATCACAACCTGAACTGAAGTCGGACACTTAACTGACTGAGCCAGACAGGCACCCCAGTAGGAATATATTCCTAATGTCCAGAAGTCCAAACACAGAATTCTCCTTTCTTAAAGACTCTTTAAAAGTTTTGTTTACAGTGCCATACAGTATTTAAAATTGAGAGGACAAACCTACAGGCACAATTCCTACAACTGTGTTAAATAGTTTTGCTTCTTTTTTATGGCTATCATGGCATATGATCCCTTTAAGTAACTAACATTCATTGAGGTCATCAGGACTTATGTGTTTTCCCCAGACGTTGACACTTTTTTACAATGCATCCTTTAGGAGAGGCTTCATAAGAACTTTTTATTAAGTGCCATTCAATCTTCTAGAAGATAATATTTCGGGGAAAAGAAAGCCTTTCCTATGTTTAAATCAATCAGACAGTATGCTAAGAATCTTATATGCAATGTCTTTCAAATAAAATCTTCAGAATAACCCTGTAGGGTAGATAATATCATTGCTTCCACTTTCCAGATAAGAAAACTGAGGCAATTATGTAACTTATCTAAGGCAGTTACATAACTTGCCCAAATCCACAGAGCCAAAAAGTGATGGGTGTTTGAAAACCCAAAATCTCAAGCTCTCAGCCACTACTTTCTGTTGCACTCCCGGTCAAGATTACTGACATAACAAACAGTTTGAAGAAAGGCTAAGAAAAATGAAAGGGAAGGATCAGGAGAAAAGCATGAATCCTTTTATTATACAAGACCAAGATTTCAACAGGAAAGAAAAATCTGGTCAAAGCTACAGAACCCACAAGGGATTAAAGTTGAGCAAAATTTTTCTAAAAATGCAACTTGTTAGAGCCTAGAAGCTTTACTTAAGAAAATATAAGAATTTATCCCATCTGCTTTCTTTCAAAAAAGTAAAGGTCAGGGCTAGGAAGTGTGATTTTTTCCCTATGACTAGAATTGCTCCGTAGTAACAGTCTTTGACATCAGTAGGTAGAAAACTTCATTCTGGACAGTCAGCTGTCAAAGAAGAAAAGGGGAAGCTAAGTCAAACAGGTAAGTCAAGAAAATATAATTCAACTCCTTTTAAGTTTATTCAGTGGTATTTTTGTGGAATGCACTTGATTATTCAATAAAGGTACCTTGAGTATTCACTATTTGACTACCACTTTGTTAAGCACATCAAGATTATTTTAAAAAAATGTATCTGTCCTCAGTCTATTTAAAATTTAAGAGTATGTAGGACGATAGGATTATGTTTCCACTTTCCTTTTTGGACTATATTTTCCAGCTATATCAACACAGGCAAGTTAATCTCTCTAAGCCTCCATTTCCTCAACTATAAAGCGTGAATAATAATAATAGTATCCATCTCATAAAATTCATATGAAAAATAGATGAAATAATGATACATAGTAAATGTTTTCAATAAATATTAGCTATTATTTCATTTTTATTGTTATTTTAAATGCTTGCTACTTTTTAATGGGATCTTTACAATCCAATTGTGATTGAGGAGCAATATGATACCTATCCAATTTTAAATAGCTCTTATTTAAATAATTTATAGCTACCATAAAGCAATATGTAATTAAGTACCTAATAAATGTCAAACAGAATCATGAACTCAGAGAAGTAGGATCACTTTTGCCTAGACTGGTCAGAAACAGCTTGAAAGACAATTCAAGTTTCCATGAATGAAGTGAAAGGAGAAAACACAGGCAAAGCCAATGTCAGAAATCAGGAAAAAATTAAGTTGAAATCATGGAACCTGGAATAGAAGTAACTAAGAGATAATAAGGAGGTCATTTGTTCATCCAATTCCAAGGTCACCAAAGCCTTTCCCTTTTAAGTTTTGTCCATCCTGATATTCGAACATCCATTTCTTAGAAGAAGAGAAAAGCTATTCTCCCTTCTCCAATGGCTCATGCTCTGGGAATTCTTTCTTCATTCCTCTCCCACCTGCAAGTCTTCTAAGAGTCCCGTAAGCTCACCTACCTTGTTAAGTGTAGGAGAACTGGTAATCATGTCCAGCCAGAAATGCATGTAAAGAAGTTTCTCTGTACCAGGTGCTATAGTAGAAAGATCATACGCTGAGAAATCAGCCTTAAGTTCTAGTCCTGGCTTTGCTAATATTACTTACATTTCAGAGTCTTGGCCTTTCCATTTGTAAAATGGGGTGGTAACAACATGGTTGTGAAGAATATTAATTGGATAAAGTTGATAAGGTTTGTTTAGCGCAGCTGGCAGAGAGTTAGAAGTCAAATAAAAGATGAAATGGTTACGAAAATGAAGACAAAGAAAAAAAGGAGAACAAGTCAATGTAAGGCAGAATTTCATTACAGATTTTTTTCTGGCAACCCTTCAAGAGAGTCAAAAACCAGTCCATCATTAGTAAACCAAAGGAGAAAAAAAAGCATTTCAAAGCTGATCTAGCTTGGCTTCTAGTCTAAACATTTTCAGCAAAAGAGCTCTATGTTTTTCTTCATAACTTGAAGTACAGAACTTTTAATACCTATACTAATACAATTGCCCTTATATTTTAGTGAGAAGCCCCTATTGTCCTTATATTTAACAATATGAAAAGTGCTTGTACTGCCTTAAATTTTTTTCTTGTACACAAATGTTCATAGCCACTTTATTTGTAACAGCCAAAAACTGGAAACAACCTAAATGTCCATCAACAATGGAATCCATGCAATGAACTACTACTCGGCAATAAGAAGGCACAAAATAGTCACACCCACAACATGGACAAATCTCTACAAGCATAGTGCCAAGCGAAAAAAGTCAAACACAAAAGACCACACACACACACTATAATAGTCCATGTAATGTCATCATTCTAAATACAGGGATAAACATTATAGCGATAAAAATCAGATCAGTGGTTGCTTGGGGATGGGAATCAGGGCTGACGGCCGAGTCCTACGGAAACTCAGGGTGATGAAAGTTTTATAGCTTGATTGTGGTGGTAGTTACTTTAGTACACAGTTACCAAAACTCAAACTCTACACCATAAGGGGTGAATTGTATATTATGAAATTACACTTCAAGAGAAGGGACAAAAAAATCTATAAGGTAACTGCTGCTTCCTAACAAGTAACAGGAAACTTTTCACACACAGTTTTATTTTATTTTTTATACAGTTTTAAAGCAATGATGCAAACAAAAAAAGGCCCTTATATTTTTTCAGTCGTTCAAAAAGTTTACACTCTATTCCAAAAGAAAAACTTGCATACTGTAAACGTGAGAAAAACACGCTATTCACCTGTCTGTATCCGATTTCAAGAGCTTTGAGAGTTCCTAGCATTTGCTCTGGTGCTTTCTGTAGAATTGGCTTCTTCTTCTCCTAGTATCATTAATTTTGGTGTATATGCGAACTCAAGGAAACGACAAAAGGCCATTTTACTAACACCTTCTGTCTCCGCCGAAAGTTTCTAGGTAAACTTGTGAAAGAATTTTAAAAGAACTTACTTCAAGCAGCCAAAACAGCCTGACGGGCCCTAAAATGGTGTCCGTTGACAATCAGGATGATACAGCAAGCTGGGACTGCTTTCCCGTCCACGCAGTAGCTCCAGAATCATCGTAGGATGCTCAGGGAACTCCGGCAGGGACGCCATCGGCTCTTCGGCCTCCGGCAGGGCATGCCGCGGACACGGGACTGCAGGGCACCAGGCCACGTGACACAGCCGCTTGCCCGGTGCGGAGGATCGAGGGGACAAGCCACGCCCACACCCCCTAGCCCTTCCTCCGCGGAGCCTTCCCAGGGAATTTGCAAGGCCAGGCATTAGGAGGAGGAAATTGGGCTGCTGCAGAGTGGTTGTGCCCACGCAGAGCCTGGCTGTGCTGGGAGTAGAGGTCTTCAGTGCCCACCCTCACCTCTCTCCCACCCCCACTTGAGTCCAGGTGTGAGCTGCTGACCTGAACCTCAGAACTGGCCCTGAAATTTCTTTTCGTAGGTCTAAACTTTGTCTCAAAAAGTCAACTTTTCCTCACATTTAGACTGTATCAGTCAACATATCAAATAAAACCACTCTCATTCATTATTTTGTATTAACCAATTCATATTTGTTTATATAACCAATATTTTTGAGCAAGTTCTGGGCCAGGAACTGTTCTGATTGCTAGGACTACAACAAGGACCGTAAGTGATGCAGGTCCTGCCCCTCCCCAGCTTTACAGTCCAGCATCATCTCACACTGTTCCTTGTCTTCAGGGAGGGCAGCAAAGGACCCTCACTGAACACCTACCATACACCAGACTGCAAGAGACATTTAACTTGCATATTCATTTAACCTCACAACAGCTAGCAGAAGTGGGATTCTCATCGTTCCCCAAATGTACAAACAAGGACCATGAAACCAGAGGTTAAGAAATTTTTTCTAACATACATGTAGGGTCAGCCTTAGGCAAAAAAACTAAATGTGACTGTGATATAGCCGATCCACGGTACTACCTTGTCCTGATCTTGCCACACAGAGCCTCAGACTGGCCTTTTTCTGTTTTCCTTAAACGCCACTGTATGAAGGATTATCCACTCAGCCAAATTAGTGCTCATTAAAATTTTAAGCCAGTGAGCAACATTTCCCTAAAGTCCAGTGACGCCCAAACTATAGCAGCATTAGAACCATTTGAGGAACTGATTAAAATATAGGTTGCTGGGGTGAGGCCCAGCATTTGATTTAGCACATCTAGGGTAAGGCCCAAGAATTGACATATCTACCAAATTACCCCAGGGATGCTGATACTGCTGGCTTACCTACATTTTGAGACTCATTAAACTAAAAGAACAAATAGGGCTTCTAGCCCATTTAATCTAAAGAGTTCAAACTTAACAACAACAAAAACCTACAAAATTCTTCTCGTTACCTAGTTAAAACATGGAAATAGAAACGTCAGAGCACAGGAGAGAAGTTCTCTCACTTAAACCACTTGGAGGAGAAGCATATGAGGTTCAAAGAACTTATGTGGATCCCAAGGTAAACTATGGACTTTAAGTGATAATGATGTGGCAATGTAGGTTCATCCACTGTGACAAATGTACCACTCTGGTAGGGGATGTTGCTAATGAGAGAGGCTGTGCATGTAACCAGCAAGGGGCATGTGAAAAATCTCTGAACCTTCCCCTCAGTTTTGCTGTGAACCTAAAACTACTCTAACAAAAGTAAACGTTAGTGGGGAAAAAAAAGTTACACAGCCTTTGATTATGCAAGAAGTGACAAGGCCGAATCCTGATGTCAAAGCTACAGGAGTTATAGGCCAAAGAATACATTTACTCCTATGCCAGAGTTTCATACATGGAGAGCAGTAAGTAAATACATTACAGATATCAGATATCGCTCCCCTTAGTACCCAGGAAGGCAGAGTGGGGGTAACTTGGGATGGTCTGGACCTCATGAACAGCTTCATTCAGACCAAATTCAATTGAGTTTTTCTTATGCTCTGCCTCACGAGTACCATTTGGAATATGTAGGTTTGATCTGGAGTAGGGCCCAGAAATCTGCATTTCTCCTATTACACTGAATTTTGAGAAAAATTAGACACTTGTGAATGCCTCTGGGAAATATTAACTGTGTCCAAAACAATCCTTCCATTGTCACTTCTTAAAATGTTCTGAGCAGGCATTAAATGCTGGGGTCAACAACAAAGCCCAGCAGGCAGCACCTGGCTTTCCAGCGCTCAATTTTCCACATGGTCAATAAGCTCTGCAAATCAGGCTCGTATTGGGTCAGTGGATCTTTAATCTCCTAGATGATCTCAGCTAGAAAGATGGCCCAGCGGCCAGCCAATACTGAATTAATTTCCCTTAAAACCTGTATTCCGTATATCTGGTCATCCCTAATTTTTAGATGACCTTGCTTCATCTAGAGTGACAGTACTCGATCACTCAAGGAACCTGGATCTGATTCAGTTTTAAGTGTGTGTGTGACTGTGAACAGAAGGAAGAAAAGGGGAGGTTACTTGGTATGTGCTAGAGGTTAAGAAACCACTTTCCTACCCAACTCATGCCCTCATTAACCAGATGCCTACTCTATACATGTGCTCTGTACTAGACCCCAAAACCCCGAAGAAGTGGGAAATCATGATGTCTACACTCGTAGAGCCTAGAGTCTAGTGAACAAGAGTCTGCTAACCAGCAGAAAGAGAGGAGGAGTAATCCCAGCCGTAATTACATGCATATGGATACCCAAAACAAAACCAAGTTGGAAAAATGTGACAAATTACGTCTATTTCGCATCTTCACTTTAGAAAGAAGACACTGCATACCGGACTCCAGCAACATCCTGACTAAATAGTCCACATTTTCCACTGTGCATAGGATCCAGGACAGCCCTTTTCACGTCATACCCTATAGTTGCCCAAAAATCCCTCTTCAGCAAAACAACTGTGAGGCCTGGGTCCTTCAGTTACTCATCCCTTCCTTTTGGTTATGCTGTTTTCCCTGATTCTTTCATAACCACAGTTACTCTTCAGAAGATTTATTCCTTAGGCCAGGAATTCTCAGAGTTTGGTGAGTGTAAGAGGTCTTTTAACAGTGCAGATTCCTGGGCCTTTCCCTCAAGATTCTGAGTCCGTTGTCTAGAATAATATTCTGAACGTCTTCATTTTTAAGTGGTGTTTCATTTATTGACCAAAACAGCCCTCCTTATAGATGGGGACCTGAAGTACAAGAAAGTTAAATAATTTGCCTAAATTCACACAGCAAGGAAATGGCAGAATCAGGATCCTAACAGAGCTCCCAGACCCCCAAGCCCAAGGACAACTCAAATGGTAAGTCAAATGCCAGAGGCAATTGAATTCAAAACTAATAAGTTTTAAGGAGAAACAGAAAGAATTTTTAAGCTTAGAGAATGGAAAAATAAGCAATGAAATCAGAAAGGGCTCAGAAACAGATTTTGCCAGCCACTCAATTTTGCCTCGGGATAGTTCCACTCATACTAAGGTCACAGAAGTACCCCTACATAAACAAGGCAAAGCATTTTCTATAAATTTGTCAGGAAAAAAAAAAACTTGAGATTTTACATGCAATTAATTGCAAAGACGTTTCTTAATGGCAGCTTTTTCTTGCCTTTCCAAATTAATGAGTCAGAAAAGCACTGCTCTCAATAGCATCTTCAGAAGTAGGCAAGCCCCCCTCCTGGGCTCCCATTAAAACAGCACACAGGACCTTCAGCTAAATGCTGCAATGTCCTCCAATTGAGAAATTCATCTCAAAGCTGTAAACGCCTATGCACAGATTGCTTCCTTGAATCCTTTGTGGTCGCAGAAGAAAAGGAGAGGTGGAGAAAGAGATGAAGATGTGTCATTTGGATAACATGTCATTTGGATAACATTTTGGATATCACTGGAGGTAGTTAACTCACATGAAAGATGGTTCTTTCTGTAAAGGAAAATGTCCTTTTTATTGATAAATAAAAAGTTATGCAAATAAAGAGGGCGGAGATGGGGATAAAAACCAAAATATCACATGTCAGGAAGCATACTTAAC
This sequence comes from Paguma larvata, assembly GCA_030068075.1. NCBI lineage: Eukaryota > Metazoa > Chordata > Mammalia > Carnivora > Viverridae > Paguma > Paguma larvata. The sequence goes on along the minus strand of CM057826.1, from coordinate 51,974,451 downwards.
AGCATTTTCAGGTTCTTCCTGTCTTCACTACAGGGGTGTCTGATTCTGAACCCTTTCTGATTTCACTGCTTTCTGATTTCATTGTGTGTGTGTGTGTGTGTGTGTGTGTGTAACATATATCGGGGAGGAACTAATATTAAACAAATTTTCTTTTCATAACATCCAATCTATGAATAGTCTAGGTCTGATGGGTCTATTCCCAAATTAAACTCCAAGTTAAAAGGCCTGGGTGGCTACCTGGTGGTTTGCATTCTGCAGAGCCTTGCCTTTTTAATGAACCAACAAGGGCCCACCTGTGTTTGCTACATGTCCCTTGGATAATTAATGCTGGTAATAACACCTAAGTGTTAGCACACAAAGCACCTGGAATGCGACTCGCTGTACACATTCTAATCACATCAGCCATCGAACTCTCCAAATGACCTTCTTCAAAACAATGACTGTCTTTGAAACCACAGAAGCCAACCTAGGAGAAAACCGTTTCCCAGGATTTGGCTGCAGCTGAGCAGTTCTTAAAGCTAGAGTGGCACCAAGTGGTCAGGAAGGGAATTGGGCTGCCAGTTTGCATTTGCCTCCTCGGGCCAGGCTGTATGTATGTCAATCCAACACTGTTCTCAGGCACCTGGAGGCTGTGGTCCATCTCCTCAGAGCGGCTGACCAAAGGTAGGGAGGAAAACGGAGCCCCACATACCCCTGACATTTTAAAGGTGATCCTGAAACTCACATAAGCCCTAAATTATCCTAATTTTATGGAGGCTTATGCTGTTAATTTTTTTTTAACATATATTCTTGAGAGAGAGAGAGAAAGACAGCAAGAGCGGAGGAGGGGCAGAGAGAGAGGGAGACACAGAATCTGAATCAGGCTCCAGGCTCTGAACTACCAGTGCAGGGACCCAAAGAGGCGCTCGAACTCACAAGCTATGAGATCATGACCTGAGCCCAAGTCAGATGCTTAACCGACTGAGCCACCCAGGCACCCCAAGGAGGCCTATGTCGTAATGAACACCCATGAGGTGGGAGTACAGAATGGCAATGAGGATCACCTCTTCCATATCACTGTTTATAATATTTACATAGCATTTTAGATTCTTAGTAGTCTTTTTGTGTCATTGTGCTCCACAGAGATGGTGAGAAATATTATCTCCATATTACAGATTAGAAAGGAGGGTGAAATGATAGGAAAAATAGGAAGGTAACTAGTCAGAGAATAGGTAAGACTTTATGTGGCTTGCTTAACTGCTGAGACAATATCTCCTCCTGTGATTAGCTTTCCATGGCCAAAACCAATTTTTTTTTCTTTCTTGCACACAGCCTCCCCCTAAACCTATATCACTGCTACATATTCTGATTTTTTCTTTTCTTATATTTGTCTTACTTTTTTCTGCTTGTTTTTCCCCCTAATGGCTCAGACTCAAATAACTTGGGTGGCTTCAAAGACCAGTATCAGAAAGAGTTTCTCCCTCCTGTGGCTTCATATAATTATAGACATATCATTTTCCCATAATGCTGCAGCATTGTTAATCACTTCAAATACAGAGAAAGCCAGGCAAGCTTTTCTGTGAACAGAGAGCTCAGGGTCCCATTTCAATTTGTGATTATATCAATAATCTTGAGACTGTCTTATGTGAACTAACCCATTATTTCTGGAGAAACTGGAAGGAAACTGCTAAAATCCTATAGGCACACCTTTGCTGACACAGGGAGTGAGTATGTTTGTATGATCTAAAATTTCAGATGACATTTGTCAGCTGCTTTGTCCTGCATTTCTAAGTGGCAAAAAGGCAATTTTGTCTTTTCTGTCACTACATTCATGTAAAGAATTGTGAAACCTTTATCATTAAAAGCACAAATTATCGGGGCACCCGGATGGCTCAGTAGGTTAAGCACCTGTCTCTGGCTCAGGGTCAGGATCTCATAGTTTGTGAGTTTGAGCCCCGTGTTGTGTTCTGTGCTAACAGCTTGGAGCCTGCTTCTGATTCTGTGTCTCTTTCTCCCCCTCCCCCACTTGCGCTCTCTCCCTCTCTCTCAAAAATAAATAAACATTAAAAATAAATAAATAAAAGCACAAATTATGGATCTCTCCCACACACAGCAGAGGCTAGTATGAATTTAAACTACTTATAGATCAGAACAAAAACAACAACAAATTAATCCCGATGTACTTTTCTAAAATACTCTAGTGTAATTTTCATGCTGCGTCCCTACACCCGGAGACCACAAGTAAATCTTGTAGCAATTTCACAGATAATCTTATGGCAGATCGGAAAGATTAGAGGAAGCAAAATTTCTAAAGAAATTATTTTGCAGGAAAAAAAAAGAGCTTAATACAAATATTGTCATTTGTATTGATTATTTCTCATAAATACACTTTTAGCCAGGGCATCTCCAAGCCCTGAATAAATACATCACACACCATCACCAAACAGAAAAATAGTTTACTTGGGATAATAAATGGGGACTAACACATACTGCCATGGTAAAACAGTGGAACCACAAAACTAAAGGAGGGAATGTTGAGAGACATACAATTTGCCTTTAAAGAAAATGCATTCAGGGGTGCTTGGCTGGCTTAGTTAGTTACATGTCTGACTCTTGATTTCGGCTCAGGTCATGATCTAACAGTTTGTGAGATCAAGTCCTATGTTGAGCTCTAGGCTGACAGCACAGAGCCTGCTTGGCAGTCTCTCTCTCTCTGCCCTTCCCCCACTCGCTCTCACATCCTCTCTCTCTCTCTCTCTCTCTCTCTCTCTCTCTCTCTCTCTCTCTCTTTCTCTCTCTCTCTCAAAATAAATAAACTTCTCAAAAGTGCATTCATTTGTTTAAAATATGCTTACTGAGAACCTGTTATGTGCCAGGTACAAATCTCAGGACAGGAAACAAGGTTCCTGCCCTCATAGACATTACATGCTAGTAAGGAACTGTGAAAATTGTTGTGTGTGAGAAAAAAACAAACGAATATAATGTCAGGTAAGGATAAATGAAACAAATATGAAACAAAGTACACCATTTGAGAACTACATTGTGAGAGCTGCAGCTGTAAATAGAGTGGCTGGGAAGGGCCTCTCTAAGTATACAAACTTGAGGGCAATGAGATGCATAATCAGATGTGCACTTTAGGATTGAACCTTAGCAGCAGCCAATGGGAAGTACCAAAGGGAAAAAAGAGGGAGGCGTCCGACAGCTGAGGATGCCTTTAATTCCATAGGGGCTGGGGTAAAGAATAAACCAGTCATGGGGCATATTAAATGCCTATCCCTAAACTTCTTAGAATCTAAGTGCTTACCAGTGCCTTCTACTTTGGCAAGGGAAATGAACCAGGGTCATACTATAAACAGATCATCTTTGACATTTCACAGTGGTTGGAATTAATTGCCGTGGGATAATAGCATCAAGACTTAAGCTTATAACAAATGTTACTTTCAAATCAGTTATGCAAATGCAGCTTTAAGAAGCCTAATATATGTAGATTTATGACTAGTTCCTTAAAGGTAATGATCTAAAAGAAAATTTTTTAACTCCACTAAATTCTAAGAGGAATTTATAATGTAAAATAAAAAGAAAAGGAAAACGAACAGTGGACCTCTAAAGATTTTAATAAACAAAGAAATGCAGCCTTTCCTACTAGAAATAATACTATAAACCCACTGATTTCTTTTCTCACGTTGCATATTTTACTGAGCTTTCGCATATATCAGAAGGCAAAGGCAGCCAGCAATCTGGAGCTCTGGCACATAGTAGATTTCATCTCATTTTGCATATATAGGGCCTCATGCTGTGGAATTAACAACTTTTAGATTGTTCTAGTGTAACCATTGAGCTGTTGCATTTGAATATGATGTATATTTTTTAATTTAAATAAAATGCATTTAATATCGATTTTTTTCATCCATATTTAGTATGCCATCCAAACTATAAAATAGACAGATGATATAAAAAGTCCCTTCCGGAGCTTAAGAAATCTTCTATGATTTCGTACAAGTTTCATTTACACTTAGTAAAAATTTGCCACTCTGAAATTCCTCAACCTTCTCTACTCCAATCAATAACTGTTGATAGTTTACAATGTAAAAAGTTTTCTTGACATACTAATGAAGTATAATACACAATGTGCTTTTTAAGATTCTATAAAGATAAAGAATTAATTTATTAGATAGGCGGCTATCGAATTAACAAAGCACCGGTAGACTACCAAAATGGCAACTTTTATAAGGAGACATAATAAACATCGTGTTAGCCTACACATTAAGCTTAATTGAAGATGAGTATGTTCTAGACAGCCTTCCTCTGCATGTTAAAACCTGCACTGTAGGGCCTGCTACAGTGGAAGGTTTTCAGAACAACTCCTTAACCGTGGGAAAGCAACTTAAAAACTTATTAGGAACAAGGGCACCTGGGTGGCTCAGTGGGTTAAGTGTACTACTTTTGATTTCAGCTCAGGTCATGATCTCGGAGTTGTGACACAGAACCCTGCATTGGGCTCTATGTTGAGTATGGAGCCTGCTTACGATTCTCTCTTTCCCTCTCTCTCTCTCTCTCTCTCTTTGCCCCTCCCCCACTTGCATGTGTGTGCTCTCTCTCCCTCTCTCTAAAAAATATTAGGAATTAACAAAACATATTCGTTGTTGATGTTTATGGAATTTTACATAATCTCATCCAGATTACAGATGAGAAAACTAGTAGCTAACTAAATGAAGATCACCATAGTGTCATGCAGCTCATTGGTAGGTTTTGTTTGCTTAAGGTGGTTAATTTCTATACAATGAATAAGAGAAAAAAGATAAATAATTTAACAGTTCAGTTGGGACCAACTCTATTTTTTTTGCACCAGCGGTTAAATTTTTTTTCAAGTTTTTCAATTTAGTAAAAGTACAAGAAATAATGCATACACTCTTATTTTTAACTATTGCTTCTTCCTGAGTTTTATGTGAGCTCAAGTGAAACCTTTTATTAAAATGCAGAAAAGTCAGATCATATAGTACAGAGAAGCAAAAACCATTTACTTTAAAATGAAACCCACAAAAAATTTATAATTTCCTGATAGATCTTCTCCTGTCATCTTCAAAGGCTGTCAGTGAAAGTTTTATTTTCATCATTTTTAAGCAGAAAATCCTTAATCATTATCAAAAGAATTTAAATTTGAGGTACCCATCTGTTGCATTTTTTAGAGGCTCCAAACACCCTTCGCAGAGAGAAACCTTGGTTTTGAACTTCAGTGATTAAACAGTGGTCTCCTTTGTACAATCTGCTTATACTGCTGTTAGATAGGAAGTATTTTAATGCCAACCTTCAGTAAAGAGCCTCTTGTCCTACAAGACACTCATTATTCAAGAAAAAAAAATATCATCTACATTTAAAAAAATGAAAGGAGGGAATCTGTGTTCACACAAGTGTTTTATGGTTTTTTTTTATATTATTGTTTTTTTCTTTTAATCTCCAATTCGGAGGCTTTGCAATCACCATAATTGTGAACTTTTTTTTCCTTTCTGAAATAATAAAGAGACCACTTAATTATCATCTCATGGTCATTTTGCCTGCCGTGTGCAGATTACAAAACTCAATAACAATTCTAATGAAAAGTATGTCTTCATGGCCACAACCTCTTTACACCTGGACCACAGCTTTCAGAAGATGATTACATGGTTGCTATAAGAAGGTCGCCACACAAGGCCAAAGTAACAATCCAGATGCCTGAACTCCTCCCAAGCACTTACCAGCACACTATGGACTCAACGGCTCTAAACAATAGAGTGGCTCATAAAAGAGACCATATTTAAATATCCTAATAATAATGCTTTGAAAAGACGATTTTAAATAAACATAAGAGTAAAATGAGGTTAAGATAATGGGCTGACTTTATAAAAAATATAAAATAAAATAACCAGCGTGTAGTTTGAATTTAAAATAATGGCAAAAGGAGACAAAACCATTATTTTACAGTAATTTTCACCAAATAAATAAAACAGTGCTTAGATAGGAGAATCTAGGAAGAATGCAGAATTCTACCCATCAGTTTGTTATAAACGACAGCATATGTTGTGTTTTATTTTGAATTCTCTGATAAATGAATGTTTATCCTGGGATCGATGGCTCTGGGTGAATGGCAGATTGCAGTAGCAATTGCATTCTTACCAAGAGAATTATCTTGAATCAGATCTCCTTTGTTTGATGAAACCTAAATTGCAGGGGGAATATTTAAACATCTAAGGAGAAAATCCATAGATAAGCTAACACATGGCTCCAAGATGCATTTAGCAGAACTAATTGTCTCTATTATTCTTTTATTCTAAAAGCCACAGATAGCATGTACAAGTCAAATAGCAAAATACTGTATCATTACAGGTGCCCAATAGGGGACAGTAGGCCACCAATATAGTATCATTTACTGCAAGTGATATTGGACGGTTAGAACAAATTAGACAATTATGTGACAGTAAGTCTACCTTAATAAGTGGATTAAGAGTACAAACTTCTTCCTCGTTCTATGTCATATTTTTGTGAGCCTAAGCAAAATGTGGCAGCTATGTCTTGTGTATGATATCTGCGGTTACAAATATATTCAGCATGCCCTGGGACCAAAGTAACCACATATCCATAGCCCTGATGAAAGTGGTAGGAAAACTAACCACAGATAAGAACTCAACCCTGCAGGGCAGACATTTAAATGTTTGAATCCTCTGTCTGCCACTCACTAGATGTATAATGCCATGTAAAATACTGAATCTTTCTGAAGCCCTTTTTACCTAGTTGGTTACCTATGGGAACAATGAGAATACGTAAAGTGTCAAATAGTTGTCTTACTACCCTATGCTTGCCTCTCACACACTTCTCCACGCACTCCATTATGGCTTATTGCCTCCCCACTCCACTGAAACAGCTCTCCTTAAGGTCACCCTTGTCACTAAGTCCAAAGGCTATTTGCATGGCCCCTATTATTCTACTATGATGCCTCAGGAGCATCTAATACTGTTGGCCATTCTCCATTCTGGAAGCACCTCCTCTTCTTTCTAGAGAGACAGAGAGAAAGGCAGACATACAGAAGAGAAGCCACCATGGTCCAAGAGGCAGCAGCCACCTGTGTTTCTTTTGGGTCTTAGAACCCAACCTTCCTAAGTTTGGGTTCTGGGACACTGTCATGAATCTTTGCTGGGAATTTCCCTTTGGGGCAACTTAAAACACCAGAGACACTATGCAAATGGAAGACGGAATGACCTTTCAATGTATTTTAAGTTTTTCTCTTCAGTATCCAGCACTGTGTGCCTTCCCCACCTTGATTTCTTAAACTTTGGCAACAGATAAGCATACAACACTTGCATTTGACAGGTACTGAGAAGCAGTGAAAAGCAACATGAAAGTCTACAGCTCAATATGATCCATTCTTAAGCCCCTTCACCAATTAAGTGGCGTCCCTGGAGGGCTCTTCCAGGTCAGGTGTTGGAAAGGTTTCCTTAAATTTAGAAGAAGCTAAGGCAGGACAGCCCCAGGCCTGTGATTTTTCTTCACCCCTTAAGAGACTTATTTAAAATAAATAGCCAAGGCTTTGTCTCTTTGCCATAGCCTTCCCTATTATGAGCTGAGGTCAGGACGAATAGCTCATGTCCCTGACTCACAGCTAAGGATGAAATGGCTCCTTTGAGGAATCACTAAATCACACAATCCTCCTGGCAAAGGACAAATGGAGTTTGCCATTCGCCATCGGCTCAAACAGGTAGCAACAGGACTTGGAATCAAGCCTCTTATGTTTCTGCTTTGCTTGAGGCCCTTCTAACTGCCCCTTGAATAGGTCACTCCATCTCTTCCCCATCCCAGCAGCACCTAGGTGGAGAGATTCAGTGCTGTTTTATTGTAAATGTTCTGTGACTGTCAGTGATGCGTTTGCTAAGACAAAGACTGACAAATTGCACTCCTCACATTAATTTTCAAGTACAGTTTTAAAGCACATGCCTCTGATGAAGTATTTTGAATAGTGCTATGGATGTCAAGGAGACATTTTAAATATCTCACTCATAATTTTTGAAAATCTTCCTCATTCAAAGTTGTCACAGCTTGACAGCTTAGCTCTGTTTTGAGTATATTCTTTTACAATGTACTACAAACTGATTGAAGAGCTGACAAATCTGACTTAACCCAAACAAGAATCTTTAAATATATCTGATTGAAAAGAATGTTTAATGAAAATGCATATACAGATATTACATCTAGCAACCTATTTTTAAAAAGTCAAATTACACAATTAAAATCTTTACTGAAAATATGCTTCCAACCCCCCCACAAGAAAAAAGAAAATCACTCCACCATCTATTGAGACAAAATGGTGAATTATTAGAAATCACCATGATTGAATATTCATGTATCTTTTTTTGTCTAAAGAAAATCAAGGTTTTATTTCCCTCATTCACCTTTAAACAGAGTTTACTATAGTTATTTTCCAACATATCCATTCCTTTGACTCCAAAGGACCCTGGACTGACCCTGGATTGCACAAGCAACATATAAGAAAGAGTAAAACACCGAAATAGGGTTATTATAATTCTTCTCTAATCCAGGCTGGAAAAGTAACCTTATGATTTTTAAATACAAAAAAAAGAAAAGAAGATTAAAAGGGACCTGTAGCTAGATAAAGGGAGAAATTGGTTATGTAACGTAGGAGTCCATGAGTTAAGGTTCTTAGTGCAATAAGGGCTCTATCCAAACATCCACAAGCAAGGCAAGAGGCATGAAATTCCACTGACAGCAGGAGAACAAAGGAGAGAAGTTTTCTGATGAAATGGCCATAAGATCAGCTCCCTAAATATTTTTTGGTTTTGCTAAAATACACCTGGTTTCCTGCATTCTTTTCTTGCAATTATATTATGTCACTAATAAGGAGTAGAAAAAGAATTCATCATAACATAAGGCAAAAATTCCTCTCAGAAAGGAGGATGAACAAAAATTTTACAATGCTAGAAGGAAGGAAGGAAGGAAGGAAGGAAGGAAGGAAGGAAGGAAGGAAGGAAGGAAGGAAGAAAGAAAAGAAAGAAAGAAAGAAAGAAAGAAAGAAAGAAAGAAAGAAAGAAAGAAAGAAAGAAAGAAAGAAAGAAAGAAAGAAAGAAAGAAGAGGGATGGAGAAAGGAAGGAAGAAAGGAGGGGGGAAGGAAAAGAAGGATGTGAGGGAGGAAAGGAGGAAAAAAGAAAGAGAAAGATGAAAACATTCCAGCAATCTGCAACCTTCAGGATGCAAAAGGCACAGAAATACCCACGATGTTGCTGGAATTTAAGAACACTGGGAGTGGGTGCCCATGTCCATAAGTATAGCTGAGGAAGCCAGAATCATCTCAGAGAAGCTCAAGTAAGTGTTCATCATGGTACTACATCCCACATGGCATGAAAGTAAGAGAGCAACATCGTGCCCTCTGAGTCTGGCACATATTTAAACTGGGTACTTTTGTGGGCGTTTCAAAGCCCCCTTCCCTTTTGGGTGCTTCCAATGACATGGATGAAATTTCTCCTTCAGGGTGCTTCCCCAGTGGCCATTCTAATAGACAGACTTTCACAATTGGAAGCTCTTTGCCCTTCTCCTGGGCAGAACCTAAAGCAGTTCAGAGACAGGTCTGACCTTGATGTGGCCCACGTTTGCTCCATAGGAAAGAGGCATTATCTTTGTGGCCTTTAGCGGACATCTAGTTATTTCCTAAATGTAGTCTTTCAGGGGCTCTCTCTGCCTTTACTCAGGCTCCTCTAGCTCTTTCTGACATGAGCGAAGTCCAAAAGTCCACAGGAGTCCCAGTTGTAGGCTCTCCTAGCAGCCACCTCCCAATTGCGCGATCCAATTTCTTAAAATAAATCTCTTTATATATATACATACACATACACACACACACACACACACACACACACACACACACACACACACACATCTTATTGGTTCTGTTTCCCTAGAGAAACCTGACTAATATAGGGTTTAGCATAACATTCTCTAAAGGAAATCTCCACCAAATCCTCTCCTGTCAGCATTTTGACTCCTTTCTATAATTTTGATTTGACTGAAAGATTACTCTCTCTCTTTTTTTTTAAAGAGGCTATTCTAATCTGGCACTTACTTAATTAAGGAGCATCTATAGCATCCTTGTGCCTTTGAAAAATCCTACTGCAACATTCTGTTATAGGTATTAATATGTCTAGGGAACAGAAGAGCAGTACTCAGAACAAGAAGATGTTACAGAGTAGGGACCTCACGACCAGAGACAAGAATAGGGTCCATGGTGATCCAGGGCAGATGCCAGCATTTGGAAGACCAAAACAAGAAATCAATACCATAGGTATCGACCCAGGACAAATAGCCCTGAGTGGCTAGACCCTGAACTGACTACTTTGTATCTAGAAGAGATTGTTTCAAACTAGAGGCATCCCGGTGAATATGAATGGCAAGTTTACAGGGATATTTTCTTCTACTAGAGGGAATAACTAAAAGAAAAACATGAGAGCAATATGAAATCAATTTTGGAAAACAAAACATAAAAGCTATATATATATAGTCACATCTGACTCATAATGAGAATTTTGGCTTTTCTGATTTTACTTCAGAGGGAAAGTTGAGTAACTGCAGGCTACTCAGTATTTTTGACTGTCATAAATCAAGCACGCTATAAGTTATGCATGAGTGTATCATGGATTCACATAGAATGTGGAAAAGCATAGAACACAGAGATAATCAGCACCCAAAGGTGAAGCAGGACAAAAAATAATAACTACAAAATAATGAGGACAGGGCCATCTCCATTAGCTTCTTATGGGATTATCTAGAAATGCCTGACTCTTCGAAGAGGACAAGTTGTAAGGAAATGCCCAAACTTTAATGTATTTAAGACTGTATTTTTATTGTAGTGTGTGTGCGCGGGCGCACGTGTGTGTGTGTGTGTGTGTGTGTGTGTGTGTGTGAGATGCATAAATGCATACTTATAAAATATTCATTATATATTCCTGAGGTAAGAGAGATAGGTCATAAAATTCATTTATTTCCAGATATTAATAGCCCTAAACGGTGATGGGTACTGGAAGTTGACATTTTGAACATTTCTGTCTTTTAAGCAGCCAAGACTGACAGCATAGTATAATAGTTGAAAGCACATCATCTGGGGGTTTCAAATCACAACTCTTTCATTTAATAATACTGTGACCTTGGGAAAGTTATGTAACTTCTCTGTGTCTCATTTTCTGATGTGTAAAATGGGAATAACAGTAAAAACTTCACAGGGGTAATATTAAGGATTAATGAAGAGATTTAATATCCACCCAGCCCTTAGAACCATGCCTGGAATATGGTGAGCTCTACATAAAGACTTGTTAAGTAAAACTAACATGGTAACACATATTAAGATCGTAACAATAAATTGTGTAAATTGTGTATTTTGTTTTATTTGGATATTTCATTTATATTTGTTCTTCCTAAACTGGTCATTTTTATTTTCTTTATCACATTCAAAAAAGGGTAGAAGAAATCTCAATTGCATTTTAAAATTGCTTAAATCAAATGAGTCAATGTAACAACTACAATTAAAGCTAAGGTTTCAGTACATTTTTAGAAGTTTGGGAGTAGCACTAAAATGAAGGTATTATAAGATTGTGGAGATATTAAATTGAAATTTAAAAAGAAAAGAAGGAAACATAAATATCAGTCTTTCATAGAGAAAATATAAACATATAGTGGAGGTTTGAAATACAAACTACCATAACATCCTACTCACTAGGGTTTCCATCTGAATGAAATCGAGTATTTGTAAAGGGTGATTTTTTTTTTTTAATTCTAGATATGGTTTATAACCAACCAACATTTAGGCCAATCTTCTATCTACAGTAATCAATGAAAATTGATAAATTGGAAGGATTTACCTAGTGCACTACTAGATTTTTAATTAAAAGTGGCTCTCATTAGGTCTAATATACTGTTTTTAATGACAAGGGAGTGAACTCAAACATTATTCATGATTTCCAGCGTTGGGGGAAAAAAAAAAGATGATGCCTAACTCTCAGCTAACCGAAAATTTTAAAAAATTAATTATCCAGAATAATCCAGCATTCAAATTTTTAAAATGCATTTTAAAATGCACTTAAAATGCATATAATACAGTAATGTGCTTGTTAACAAAGACATATTTCTACACCCAGTGACATAAAAAATAGCCACTCAAGGACATACTCATAATAAAAGTTCACAGAAGTGCAGCAGCTTTAGATCTTTCTGTGAGGAGAGAGTCTGGTTTTCCATACGAGCTAACCTAGAACTGAGAAATAGGGAAGGCAAATTAATATAATGGCTCTCACCAGAAGCTTTCAACCTGAGGTAAATCAGGACATGCATGAAAAGATTGCACTGCACACCTGGTTTTAGGGAGCCGGAGTCCATGGTCATTACCACTTGTAAACTTTGGGATTTCATTCAGTTATTTACACAAATAGAGCCTCACATCATTAAATCCTCATCAGCGATGCCACTCTCTGCCTCTGGCCACACAGAATGCTAAATTTAAAAATGGTGTTTCAGACCTTCATCTTCAGGAGACTAAGAGGTTACAATTTTCTTTCCTGAGGAACTCTAACTAGAGGCTGAGACTCTCCTGGACATTTATCTTCAGTTTCTTTCATTTGTCTTTTCTCCAGAAAGGTCATTGTCTGCTCAGTAGCATCATGCCAAGCCTCTTCTTTGAGACATATACATATAAATTCTCTTGTATAACCTGCAAAAGAGGAAAGCTTGGGCATAAATGCTCAGAGAATATTCTTGTCTTAGGTTGGGTTGCTACAACAGAATACAATAGACTAGGTGGCTTCAACAACAAACATTATTTCTCACAGTTCTGGAGACTGGAAAGTCCAAGATCAAGCGACAGGAAGATTTGGTTCCTGGTGAAAGCCCTCTTGCAGACTGTTGCCTTTTTGTTGTGTCTTCATATGGAAGAGAGACAGAGAGAGAGGGAGAAAGAGAGAGAGAAAGATCACTCTCTCTGATCTCTTCTGAGCTCTTAACCTCATATAAGGACTCACCTCCTGACCTCATCTAAACCTCTCAAAGGCTCCACCTCCTACTATTGTCATGTTAGGGTTAGGGTTTCAACATAGGAATTTTGATGGGCACAAATACTTAGTCCTAACATTTTTTTTATCTGTTCCTACTTCCCATATCAAAAGGGTTTTCTTATACCTAGACACTAGCCATATTATCGCCCTCTGTATTATACCCCTGGCCTGGCAAAAGGATAGTTTTGATAATAAAAGTCAGTAGTATTGTCTGATATTTCTTTTCAGCTTATATGATTCAGAGAAAATCAAAGATTAAAATGGAACAAAATGGCTTAAGTAAAAAGATCAGATTCTAAAATCAGTATCTTTTTTATTTTGTATGAAATGCTTTGTCTTGTTTCGTCTTCTGTTATATTGGGTATCAGTAATACCTATTTCTCAGATTGTGCTGTGGGTACTAAATATGGTCCATTTGGTGATTCATCCCAGTACTTCTTGGGTGCCTACTCTGTGTAGATACTGTTTTATTCTCTCAGGATAGCACGGTGGAGAAGACTGTCAAAATCTCCATGTCACTGAACCTCCATTCTAATCACTTTGATAAACAAATACGTCCATTTTACGTCCATTTTACAGTTAAGCAGTGCAGAGAACTATGTAGAGAAACAAAAGCAATGTGGAAGCCTAGAGTGTGACAAAAGGTACTACTTGGGATAAGGTGGTCAAGCAAGGCCTCTCTTTGTAGATGAATTTGAGTGGAGACCTATTAAAGTGACTGAACAAGCATGCACGGACATGGAAGAAGAGAATTCTAGCCAGAAAGTAGCAAGTGCAAATTCTATGAGATGGCAACACGCTTGGGATCTTCAAGGGATAATGAGGAGGTTGTTGTGGCTTGTGTACAGTTGCCAATGGGGAGATTAGGGGGAAATGAGAAATAAGGGGAAAGGGATGGAGGAAGATCATAGAGTTTGGCAGAGTGAGTAAACAAAATGTAGCTATTCTTAAAACATTTCATTCCTGTATTTTTGATGTAGGTTGGAGTTAGGTGGTTTGCTTTCATATTGCCAATAAGTCCTCTTTCAAAAGAAGACACTTGCTGAATAGATTATGGTCCTGTCACTTTCTCCCAGTGCTATCAATACCATATTTGGGTGCTCATTGACCCTAGGCTTTTAGTAAGTGGCAATTGCTTTTTCTCTATCCAAAGTCCTGTTCATTCTAATGAAGATGCATCATTGGCACTCGCTTCCTGCATGGCTGAGAAAGAGCAGTAGAACCAAAAGGCCCCATCCAGATGGAGGAGCTCAGTAGAACATCTGCCTTGTGTGTCTGTCACCTCCCTACCTTCTGCTGCTGTGTTAGCTGCCAGCCATTGCATCAGTTCCTGAATCAAGGGCCCTCTTCTTCTGGTGTTTTCTTAGAGCTTTGACAGATTATCTGTACTGTTATTCCCAAGAGCATCATGCCATCTTTCTTAAAACTGCAGGAAGATCTTGATAGAAACCTCCATCCTTTAAAAAACTGCACTATTTGATGTCCAAAATGGATCCATTAAACCACAGCCATACGTAAAAATTTCCTAACAACTGACATTAGGCAGTTAATTCACTGTATCAATTATACGGATGGCCTATACTGGTCCGTATGCCACTGAAGAAGCAAAAAAGCTATGGAGAACACATTTATCTCTCTCCAACTCCTACGTGACCACTGTAGTCCAAATCACCCTCGTCTCCTGCCTAGATTATTACAGAAACCTCTTGACTGATACAGTCCAAACCACTTCAGTCCAGGACTTGCCTGATTATTACTAACACTACATAGCCTTCTAACTAGCCTATTTCTAGTCTAGCTCTCTTTACTTCAGTTGATTTTCCACATTTGGTAATGTCGAGTGACATTTTGAAACCAAATTCTAAACATCTGAGTTTTGTATAAAACCTTTGTATGATTTCTCAAAGCTGTTAGGGACTATCTAATATAGATCAAGATTCCTACTGGCACCTATAAGGTGATGCCTGATCTAGCCTTTACTTAGCTCTTATCTAAGAACATGCCCCACCCTGCCCCCTTCTCGATACTTTAGTCCCATTGGTCTTTATCTTGCTCTGCCAACATGCCATGGTCCTTTCTGCCTTCGGAATTTTTTTAATACTGTTGACTCAGACTGGAAATTCTTCGCGTTCATTTCACTTCACCTTCTAAACTTTCTCACCTTTTATATACAAATAAAACACCCTAGGATACCTGCCTTGAGCTTCCCAGACAGGTCCACCACTCTCTAATCCTCTCTACAACTCCCTTTACTCTACTTTTGAAGCTCTTCTAGTTTGTGGTTACTGTCATTGTAATTAGTTTATTAAATACCCATCTCCCTTCACTAGGCTGTACTCACCGGGAAGCCAAAGAATTTGCTTTTCTCACCACTTGAATCTCAGCATTTTCTGGCTCCAAAGGTAGTGCTCATTCTACTGCTTTCTGGACAGATTTGTCAAAGAACAAATAGCCATTTAAACTGAGATAGTTCCCAATATAAAGATTCCCTGTCTATGTTTTTTAAACCTATGCCATTTGCTTCATTTTATATATGAGAAATAACAACATCAGTACGTTCAAGCATGAGTTTGAGCTAAGAACTGAACTAACAGCTGAGACACCCATAATATGTGTTTTGAGTAACACTTTGCAAAACCAAAAATCTTGATCTTTTCTTCTCATTGAAGGTATATCCAAAAAGCTTGACTATGGACATAAGCAATAAGGTAAAAATGGAACTAGTCATTCTTCTCCTTCCATGAGCTTACCGAATTTGTTCAGTGAAAATGAACATCTACTTGTTTATTTCTGATAGGTTCTACTTGGGTAGAATTCCATATTTTAGGTGAATAAAAACGCAGACTTGTTCTGTCGCAATATCATCCCTTACTGTGAAAAATAAACTATTTTCATAAATAGTATTTAATAACACTACCATAAATTCCTGAGTTCTTAAAAAAGCATTATTTCATACTTGAAGAAAAAGAATAAAAGAATACCACTAATCAGGGCACCTGGGTAGTTCAGTCAGTTAAGCATCTGGCTTCAGCTCAGGCAGGTCATGATAACACAGTTCCTGAGTTCGAGCCCCATGTTGGGCTCTATGCTTACAGCTCAGAGCCTGGAGCCTGCTTCAGATTCTGTCTCCCTCTCTCTCTGCCCCTCCCCTGCTCATGCTCTCTCTTTCTCTCTCTCTCTAAAAAATAATCATTAAAATTTTTTTTAAAAAATACCACTAATCTATCCTAATTATAAATTCCTATGGAAAATAACAAGAAAGAAGGAAAGACAGAACGATATAGAAAGATAAAGCAACATTAAGAAAGCAGAATACTCAGTCGTAAGTCTTAGAATTAGAGATTCTGTGTGAAGTTGTCACATCACTCTAATGCAGATACAGGAAAATGTAATGGTACACAACTACCCCCTATAACTAACCACTAAATTAACAAGGATCTATAGCACATAAAAATGATGTTTGATATTTAGATCATAATATAAACATTCTATAAGATGCTGGGCAACAACTTTATTTCTTTAATATATGCAATAAACATTTACTATTAATCTACTATATGCAAACCGCTGGAATCCATCAGTAAATAAAATCCAAAATTTGTCTCCATATATTTAGATATTAGTAGGTAAAGGTAACCAACAAACAATAAATACAATAAGTACCTTATACAATTTGTTGGAAGATGATAAATGCTATGAAAAAGTAAAACAGGAAAGAGCTGAGAGGGCAGGGATGGGGGATTGCAATTTAAATGTAATGGAGAGGGTAAGCCTCACTAGGGTGCTGACATTTACCAAAGTTTGAAAAAGTTGAGAGAGTTAGCTTTGCGAATATTTGGAGGAAGTGCATTCCAGGTAAAGATCAAGGCTGTATCTGGGACATTCTAGGAATGGCAAAGACATGCGTGTGGCTGATGTGGAGCAAGTGAGGTAGGAAAACACAGGAGAGGAATTCAGAGAAGTACTAAAGGGCCACACCACATATTTTCATTTCTCTGTTGGTTAATGGCGTTGAACATCTTTTCATGTGCCATTTGTTATATTCTTTGGTGAAGTACCTAAGTGTTTCCCAAGTTTGAAATTAGTTTGCTTGTTTCTTTACTATAGAGTTTTGAGAGGTTTTGGGGTTTTTTTTAATGTTTATTTATTTATTTTGAGAGAGAGAGAAAGAGAATCCTGAGTAGGCCTCAACATAAGGCTCAGTCTCACAAACCATGAGATCATGACCTGAGCCAAAATCAAGAGTCAGACGCTTAGCTGACTGAGCCACCCCAGTGCATCGAATTTCGAGAGTTTTTGTATTTTTTAGATGCAAGTCCTTTGTTGGACATGTGGTTTGCAAATATTCTCTCCCAGTCTGTAGTTTGTCATTTTATTCTCTAAATAGATTCATTTGCCAAGCAAAGGTATTATATTTGATGAATTCCAATTTATCGACTTCTTCTATGGATCTTGCTTTTGCAGTTCCATCTAAGAACACTTTTCTTAATCCCAGGTCATGAATATTTTCCTCTAAAAGTTTTATAATTTTAAAATTAGATTTGCAATTCATTTTTAGTTGATTTTTATACAAGGTTTTTATATAAGATTGAGTGTCGTGGTTTGTAAATGGGCCCAAATAGTTCCAACATTGCCAAAATGACTATATTTTTCCATTGAATCACTTAGGCACCTTTGAAAAAAATCAGATGGCAATTATACAATGGAATATTATTTAAGAACAAAAGTAAATGAGATATGAAGTCATGAGAATACATGGATGAATCATAAATGCATATCTTTAAGTGAAAGAAGCTAGTCTGAAAAGGCTATATACTGTCTGATTACAATTATATGGCATCCTGGAAAAGGCAAAACTATAGAGACAGTAAAAAGATCAGAGATTGCCAGGAGTTTAGAAGGGAGAATTGAAGCATGGGAGTTTTTAGGGTGGTGTAACTATGCTGTATAAATCCTGACATACGACATTTTGCACCTGTCAAAGCCATTCAACTTATAAAACTTTACAATGGATGTTAATGTATGCAAAATTTAAAAAATTCCTTAGGATGACATAGGACCCCAGGATGGAATATAGAATGTGACAAAGCAATCTAACAGTATTACAAAGGTATAAAACAACCTCACTGGAAGGGATGATGCTGACCTAAGTATCTTTGGAAATTAGTGGAGTTTATAAAACTAAAGGTAAAAGAAACTCTAAATGTTATGCTCAGTTACTTCTCATCATTTTGGTTAAGATCAAGCGTAAACACTATGCTCTAGCTGATAAAATTTTTCCCATGGAAGAAAAGATTAAGAAATCTAACTCAGCTATACATGTATACTGTAATTAAACAATTAAGAGTATAAATGATGAATTATGGGAGCCTGAGTCCTTACTGTTGGAGTGGGAGTCCACAGATAAACAAGAGAAGGAGCTAGAAAGATCCACATGGTAATGGTATTAGAGTTGGAGACATTGTTATCTCATGTTTAGCTTAATATAAATTAAAATGATTACATGCAGAAATAGTTATAGACACATGTATAGACACAGTATACAAACAAAAATGTCCCTGATCCATCAACCAACAGGGCCTAGAGTCAGTAACATCTCAGTAGCAGTGAACAAACTTAATGCCCAGGTCTTGGTTTCTAATACCACTATCCAAGAAAAAGAACCAGATATTCCTAGAGAATGGAGGAATGGGGGATTCTAAGACTGGAATAGAAAATATAGAAGAGGTGCCTGGTAGGAAATGTACAAGATGCGCCAGGAGCAACTTGTAGTGCCAGGAATTAAGGAAGTACTTTCAAAAACAAAAACAAAAACAAAAACAAAAACAAAAAAAATAAAACACCATCAGGGCATATGAAAGTGAAACGGGAGCCAACTGAAAGAGTTCCCAATGTTGCAACTTGGAACAATTTGAACAACAAAACAAAGTCATATTGGATTATAACCCATAAAATAAATATTTATGGACCCATACTCCTAGATAGATAGATAGATAGATAGATAGATAGATAGATAGATATAAATAGGGAGAAGAGCTAAATCTTCCCTTCCATGCAGAAGAATTTCAAGTAGTTTATTTGCACAGTCTTCCCTCAAGGAGGAGGAAACACAATCCTCCATTCCTTAAGTATGGGCTAGGTGTAGCAACTTGCCTCCAAATAGTAAAGTATAGAAAACAGGGGAAATGAACAGTTTTCAGTTGAAAAACAACAAACACTTTTCAGCCAGATGATCAAAGTCAACATCAACAGTGATAAGTCACATTGGTAGTATGTGCTCTTGATAGAATGCGATAGAAAAGGTACTCCACCTCTGTGATCGTCCCCCCAAAAAATAAAACCCCAGTTTATGAAAAAACACCAGGGAGGCACTTAGGTGGCTCAGTCAGTTAAGCATCCAACTTCAGCTCAGGTCATGATCTCACAGTTCATGAGTTTGAGCCATCAGCACAGAGCCCACCTCTGTCCCCCTCTCTCTGCTCCTTCCCTGCTCATGCTTGCTCTCTCCCTCTTTCTCCCCCTCTCTCTCCAAAATAAAAAAAATAAATAAACATTTAGAAAAAGAATCAGGAAAATCCCAACTGAGGAGTAATCTACAAAAGACCCAACTGTACTCTTCAAGACTATCAAGGTCAACAAAAACAAGGTAAGTCTGAGAAACTGCCACAGCCAAGAGAGAGAACTTAAGTATACATGACAACTAAATGCAATGTGTATTCTCCATGGAACCCTGGAACAGAAAAGACTTTAGGTAAAAGCTGAAGAAATCTTATTAAAAAAGGTATAAACTTTAGGTAATAATAATGTATCAATATTGGTTCATTAATATAATCAATGTACCATATTAATGTGAGATGTTAATAATAGAAGAAATTGTGGGTATGGGGCATAGAGGATCTCTATTATCTTCTCAGTTTTTCTGTAAATATAAAATTGTTCTAAAGATAGTTTATCATTAAAATAAATAAGATACTCAAATGCAAATAAAATTGAATGGTCATATTTGTGTTGATCTATTTCTGGACTCTCCAGTGACGTATGTATTTATACTTTTGACAAAGGAAAAAATTATATAAAATTTATGTTAATTATTCTTTACATGCTTGCTAGAATTCACCAGTCGAACCAGTCAATTTGGTTTGGGCCATAGATTTCTTTTACAGGTTTTAAACTGTGTATTCAACTTTTTTAATAAAGTGAAAGGACTATTCAAGTTACCTACTTCATCTTTAGTGAGTTTGGTAATTTGTATTTTTTAAGGAATTAGTACATTTTACCTATTATTTAATATTGAATTCATGTGAATAGAGTTGTTTGTAGGATTTCCTTAGTGTCTTTTTAATATCTAAAGTCTTACTTTATTCCTGCTATTGGTAATTTGTGTCTTTTCTATTTGGTCAGTCTTACTAACAACCCCTGTGTACTTTTGACACTTTTGAGATTTCCTACAATAAACAGTTGTCATTTTATAATTAGAAAATATACCATTTTAAATTTGCTCATTTCTTCATTTAAATTGTGGATAATAGTGCTTACAACATGGGAGTGATATGTTGATTAAAAGTGGTAATGCATACAAAAGTTCTGTACAATTTATATGCAGATGTTAACCATTATGATTATAAGTAAAGGAAGAGAATTATGTAACTAAATTATAAGAATACTGTTATCCAACTTAGGAACAGATGTCAATATTGCATTATGATTTTATGGGTTTAAGAGAAGAACCTACATTTTAAAATATGGTTTCCTACAAAATTTAAAATAAAGTTGTTGACAATTAGCTACGTGACATTTATTAACTTAAAATTTTTAATCATTTTTAAAAATTACTAAGCACAACTAAAAATTCAAAATCTGTACCAAGTATAAAAGAACAGCAGAAGATAGGCAATTATCTCATTAGTTCTGAAATATCCAATGTATTTCTTTGAAGACCAGTCACCTAAACTAAACCTTACCATATGGTTGGATGATTCATATTATTTAGATCCCCAAGTAGATTACCTGTGAGCTTAGAGCATGCTGGCATATTTGTCCTATGTTTCAGATTAAAAAATAAAATTGAAAAAAACTAATATAAACCTGACGTGGAAAAAAATAGTTCAAATAATATAATAGTTTTAAATCTCTCCTTTTATATTAGCATAGATTTTAGAGGCAAATAGGATAGGGAGAGGGAATTATATTTTCCTTTAAAGCATTTAAGGTGGGATGGTATAAATACTCTATCCCACAAAAAAAGATTTGCTAAATTCCCTCCCTCTGTAGCCCAGAATTCTATCTGGCATTTGGAAGATGCTACTCTATGAAAAAGTGATCTCCTAAATACTGAGCTCTCCAAGCCCCATGAATTTACAGGTAGGATTGAGGAGAGAGAAATGACAAGATAAGAAGGATTCCAATTGTAGGAGAAAGAAGAGCATTAGATGAAGCCAACACATTCAGCTATGATTTATGCAGTACCCAAGTACTAATTCAAGCCAACAGCATACTTCCAGGCTATATGCAACTACCAAATTACCATAAATTAAGCTCAGGCAAAAATAAGGCCATAAAATGGACATTTTACAGTGGCTATTGACTACGATGTTCAGTTTGCATTAAATCTTCTGAAATATTGTTACTTTGTCAACTGAATTACTAATTGGTGTCTTCTTGGGAGGGAAATATATAATACTTCAAACTCTGTATATATTACTCACCACAATTAAAGTCACTCGCTGTAAGAAGCTGCTATCTATATGCATCAGACTAATTATTTTGTGCTTTTTTACTAAGATAATGGGACACTGCTGCCAGTGGGCAAATCCTGATCATACATTATACCACACTTCCTAGTAATTTTTATGGAAAACTACAGGTGGAGACAGATTATAATGGGAACATCTAATTGAAATTCATCTCCATTTTGCTTCAGATGGAAGACATGCTGCTTGAGCCCTGAAACATATTCAATTTCATTCAAATTGGATGCAGATTTTTCTGGCAAAACTAAATTCAAAAAACATATATTTCAAAGGGTCCTGGAAGAGAGAAAGGAGTACCAGAAACGTTGACCACTTGGGTTTATGAAGCTACTGCTTTCCAACGTAGCAACAGAAGACTGAACTTCTAGTAAAGGGTATTATCTTTGTGATACCATAATGCACTGGCAGTTAGTAACTCTGAGGCTTCACAAAGACCATAAAGGAAAACTGTCCGATCCTTTAGTAAATCCTCTAACGATCCACAGTCAGATCTCTTCATTCATAGGCAGATCCCCACTGTTTCCTTCTTCCATGTCCACGTCTGGCACCGGCTCCTAGGACAGAAGATGAAGATTTTCCAATGAGATATTGAATAGGAAGCCATCTCCTTTCTGGGCCAAAAAAAGTTTTAAACACAAACACACTCACACTCTTGCACACACACGCATGAGGGCATGCACATTCTTCCACATACTCACACGCATGCATACATATATGAACATACACATTTATACATAACATATATGTATGTGTATATTTGCATGTATACACGCACACATATGTGTGTGTGTGAAACACATATTCCCCTCCTTCACAATAAACCAAAACATCCTTCATTGGCAATAAGGCTGATAAAATGCTTAGCAAAGTATCAGGTAAGTACTCAATACAATCTTATTTAAAATGAAAATTTTCTGAGCTACTTTTTCTAAATGCTAGATAATATACTTCTTAAGAATAATTGGTTTACTCCTAAATCCACTCATTTGTTTAACCGACATTTGATGAACACCATCTATGTACCAGTACTAAAATAGGTGCCAGAGATAGAGCAGGGACCTCAAAGGTCTCGGGCTTGAAGAAGCTTTAATCCACATGCAGAAGAAACCAAAAGGTAAATATGTCAGACGGTGATACATAATACGAGGAAAAAGAACACAATGCAGTGAAAGGAGAGTGGTGGTGGCTGCTATATATACAGTGTTCAGGGAAGGCTTCTCTTAGAGGGTCATATTTTAAGAGACCTGAATGAAATGAGAGAGTAAGCCAGGCAAAAAACTGAAGGAAGAGGATTCTAGGCAGAAGGAATGACATATACAAAGGCTGGGAAGCAGGAGTATGCTGCAGGTGGATATAATGAGAGGAGAGCAAAAAGAGATGAGGTCAGAGAGAGAGCTAAGAAAAGATAGGGTTCCACCTTAGAAGCTATGGTAATGACTTTGGCTTTTCCTCTGAGTGAGGTGGGTGTCACTGGAGGGCTATAAATAGAGGAGCTAGATGATCTGATCTTTAACAGGGCTTTCTCTGCTTGCTGTATAGAAAAAAAAAAAGGTGAAAGGGAGAAGGGAGAGACAGAGGCGATCCATTTAGGAGGTCACTACACTAATCCAGGGGACAGATGATGGTGACTTGAACTAGCACCCTGCATTGCATGTGGTGAGAAGTGACCAGATTCTGGATATATTTTGAAAGTAGAGACTTCTGGAGTTGTTGATAGATTTATATATGTATGTGGGGAAAAAAAGTGGGAGATACTCAAAGTTTGCTCCAAAGCTTTCTGTCTGAGCAACTTGAAGAACTAAACCGCATGTCAAGGGCCTAGGACACATTAGGTACTAAAAGATGCTGGCAATCAGTATGCATTTTATTCCCTTGGTATGAGACCAGAAGTGTCCTCTACCAGACACAGGGGACCTAATGAATAGCTGTAATGGAAAACTTTGAGCTGTTAGTTTCTATCATGAAGGAGACTCTAAATGCCAAAAACTTCCTCACTGGGGGAGAGGAGCTGGAGTCTTAAAACAGAAGCTACAAATAAATCTCCAGAGATTCCATGGACAGTTTCTATAAAGTTTCTTTTACTGCTATATTAAGATGTGCTCAAATCTTCATAGGCAACATACTATAATCAGAATTGATCCAATACTTCTGATGTGGAGTTACAATCACAAATGAGCACTATTGTAAGCTTCAAATATAGTGAAATAAATTTCAGGCATAAAACAAAACAAAACAAAAAAAAAGCAATACAACTGAATTCGATCTTTTAGGAAGTATACTAAGGTGGTTTCTTTAAGGAGACATATTCAGCATGAAGATTATATTGTTTACAAATATAAACAGCTTTCTATAAAGTATAAATAAATTCATGGAATATAGAAGGATAGAGCCATAATAACTTAATAAGAGAGAATAGAGCATCCTAAAAATATATTACTAAATGTAAAGTTGCCAACCAGGTAGACAACATCCAAAACATTCTCCAAAATCTGTGATCTTCCAAAATATTCTCCTTGTAGCCCTTTCCAGAGATAGAATACAAACTGGCTAAACCTGGGCAGGGCACAGGAAGATAATTCTCAAAATGTTAGCCCTGTTCCTTAAGGGTATCCAGTCTCTCTGATGAAATTGTTGAGGAGGCACTTTTACACCAAAAAAAATAAAAATAAAAGTGTCTGTAAAACAAAACATATCTGCCATTCCCATATTGATACAAATATGTAACCAGAAAATATCATCTATACCAACATGTGCTAGATATTCTTTATCTGCTGCTCCAGTTCCACTCTCCAGCCTTTTCCATCTTGTTTGGTGTCTTAGAAGTCTGACTTTTACAGATTGCACCACCTGGACTCCAGGCCCTTTGGATTTGGCCAATGAAAAGCACCAGAAAGAGATCAAAGGGCAAAAGGAGAGAGAAGTTTTCCTCCCTGCCAGACAACAGAGTGACAATGGCTGTCCATGGTTCCTGTCCAGGGGTCTTCTCTTATGCCTACAAGTCCCACCAACTTCTGATAATCACTTCCTCCCCTTGCACCTATTTCCTACTACTGCTAGCATGGCTCACCATCCCTTAACAGTTCGCCCTAAACTTGCCCACTCATTTATAAATAAGCGACTATTAAAGTGTCTTTAATAATCTCTTTGAGTTTTCCATTTCCTGCTACCCAACTGATACAGTGATCTCCAAACTTAATTCATAATCATTTGTAGAGCTTTTTAGAAACACAAATTCCCAGAGCCTATCCAAGACCTAATGAATCAGAATCTCTATGCTTGGAGCTAAAGAACAAATAGCGTCAATAAAGAACATAGGTGATTCTGACGCAGCCAACCTGGCAACCATCCCAGACCAGCATTTGGGAACACCGCCCACCTCCGAAGACCCTTCCATGCCAAACTAAGGCATCTGAAAACAAACATGGTGCTTCCGGAATCCAACCTCAGCCACACTTCCCTCTGACACCAGAGCAACCAGTACACAGAAAAAGTGGGTTCTCCATGGGGACATCGAGAGCCAAGGAAAACCAGTGTAGGGTCTGACATGATAGGAGATGCTCCTGAGCACAGGAAGTGAATGCTCAACTACCCCCTTCACATTTTATTAGATTCTCAATTGAAAATCACTTTCCAACCATTTTACAGGAAATGAAATGCATTTACACCTCCATCTGGTGCCAAAATTAACAAAGTGGAAAATGCCGACTAGTTTAGGCCTGCCCAGCTTTAGTTTAGAATGGGCACTGAGAACCCAGTGCCCTTCAGCCTTGGGGAAATGAACGCCATGTTCCTGAACACCATGAACCTCTGGTAGGACCAGCAGATAAACAGAAGCAAGAGCCCAACGTGCTCCAGTCTCATGAGATCTACTCTCCATTCTGAAGCCAAAGGCATCAGGAGATAGGCTAAGCTGACCATCTGTTCTTCTCTCTGATAATATGTAATTAAGTAATTTATTTATTCAGCACTTGAACCCCCTCCTCTCACCTCCCATTAGTCAGGGATGATTATGCCAGACCCAGCTGTAGGTAACATATTGCACACTCAGACAAGCTCTGTGCTACAAAGCACTCTGCTAGCCTCCTGGCTATCGCCACCTCTCAGACCTGACCACAGGAGTGACTGCACGAGGCTTGCTGCTCTGCTGGCTTTGCTTTCTTCCCCAACGCTTAGGAGCCACTTTCCTGCTGTGCATTAAACCATTTACTGTGCATATTTAATTCATTTGTTCAAAGATGAATTTACCCGCATCCTCTGATCACTTCCACCAAGCCAGCTAGACATCACCAATGGATTTCTCCCATCTGGCAAATTTTATCTAAAATATAAACAAACACAAATGTACACAGAGCCTGACATACAACTATAGAGCGCTGGGATTGATTCCATAAGCCTCCAGCAAAACGTACAGCTAAAACTATGATTACATATAGCATATGTAATGTTTTGCATATTACATGTGATGCTTTGCATTGTACATCTGTTTTTGTAGCCTGACCAACAAATATTTCCCTTTTGCTGACAGTGCTTTTTTAATATTTTATGGGAAACCATCACTCCTTATTCAATGTCCCTGGAGTTTCATTGAGGCTGGCTCAATTCAAGGTTGACCCAGCCAATGAATGCAAATTCTAGAAATTGTTTTTTTTAAAGGAAGCTTTTTCAACTGATGTCTAAGAAGATAGCAAGGTTGCTTGGGTCATTGCTGATCATCTTGTCATCTTAGCATTAGCTTGCTAAATAAATTCAGTTAAAAGAAATAGAACTAAGAATGGAGCGGCCAACTCCTGAGCAAGCAAGTCACCATTTGAGTACCCAGATCTAGCTGAAGCTCTATGTATTCCAGGATTTCTCTGGTATATAAACTGCAAATTCCTGTCATTGCTTTAGTCACTCAGTTATTTTTTTTTAATTTAAGAGAGAGAGAGAAAGCAGGAGAGAGGGACACAGGGAGAGAGAGAGAATCCAAGCAGGCTCCACATTCAGTGCAGAGCCCAATGTGGGACTTGACCCCACAACCCTGGGATCAAGACTAAAGCCAAAATCGAGAGTCAGATGCTCAACCAACTGAGTCACCTAGGCACCTCACTCAGTTATTTTTGAACATTTGCAAACATAAAATTTTGATTGATATACTCTCCTCATTTTAAGTGTTACAGGTCACTACGAAGCTGCAATAATTGTTCAGGCATGGATTGGGTAAATTCACCTGAACTTAGCATGTTCTTTTCTTACATATATTGCACAAATAGAACATAAACGAATATAAAACCAGGTTGCAAAAAGAACTTAAAAACAATGATTCCAAAAGCATGGGTTCTTGAGAATAGGAAGGGGTTAAAACTTATTATAGTACAATCTAATGGCCAATGATATTAGTGCCCTAAAACTGATATTACTCAAGAGGAGACTGGAGAACACTTGCCCAGGATGTAGTAGAGAATGTTCTTAGAGCAAAGAAGATAGTTTGATGTCCACAAAGATTGCTGAGGTAAGCTAAATAACAGACCTCCCAAAGATATTCACGTCCTAATCTTTTATATGGCAAAAGAGAACTTTGCAGATACGTTTAGGTTAAGGATCTTGAAATAATGAGACTGTCCTGGATTATCCAGGGGAGGCCTAAATACAATCACAAGTATCCTTCCCAAGAGGGAGACAGAGGGAAATTTGACTACATACAGAAGAAAAGGCAATGTGACCATGAAAGCAGAGAAAAGTGTGACACAGCCACAAGCCAACGAATGGTAGCCCCCACCAAGAGCAAGGAACTGATTCTCTCCTAGAGCCTCTGAAGATACTGAAACCCTGAAGATAGCTTGATTTTGGCCCACTAAAACTGATGTCAGACTTCTGGCCTCCAGAAGTATGAGATAATAAATTTCTATTGTTTTCAACTACCAAGTTTGTGGTAATTAGTTACAGCAGCCACAGGAAACTAATAAGACATCCACAACTCCAGTGTTCTATGACTTCTTTTTATTTTAGACACCTTTCTGTATCATTGACAGATGATAATGATATTGGTAAACATTTCTTCAGAGCTTACTCTGTGCCATGCACCATCACAACGACTTTACATGTATTACCGCATTTAAATTCTCAGTGACCATATGACACAGTTACCATTACAACGGCAGTTTGCAGATAGGCAAAGAAAAATTCATGGAGGTTAAATAATTTGCCATGGCAACAAAGCTAATAGATTATAAACAGGATTTGAATTCAAATAATCTGATTTCAGAGTCTCAGATCTTAAATATTATAGATAAGACAATGCCTACTTACGTTTGATCCCTTCCAATGATGAGGAGGAGAAAGTCATCACCCATCTGGAAAGTGGGCTATCTTTTCTTGTGTAGATGCTTTAATGTGGCAAGAGCTTTTCCTACATCAAGCCCAAATTTATCTCCTTCTAAACGAGAACCCTCTTGCACTGTTGGTGGGAATGCAAACTGGTGCAGCCGCTCTGGAAAACAGTGCAGAGGTTCATCAAAAAATTAAAAAAACAACTACCCTACGACCCAGCAATAGCACTACTAGGAATTTATCCAAAGGATACAGGAGTGCTGATTCATAGGGGCACATATACCCCAAT
Source organism: Paguma larvata (assembly GCA_030068075.1). Lineage (NCBI taxonomy): Eukaryota > Metazoa > Chordata > Mammalia > Carnivora > Viverridae > Paguma > Paguma larvata. The sequence goes on along the minus strand of CM057826.1, from coordinate 51,946,053 downwards.
GTTTATAGCAGCACTTTCAACAAAAGCCACATTATGGAAAGATCCTAAATGTCCATCAGCTGATGAATGGATAAAGAAGATGGGGTTTGTACATACAATGGAATAGTACTTGGCAATGAGAAAGAATGAAATCATGCCATTTGCAGCAACACAGATGGAACTAGAAGGCATTATGCTAAGTGAAATAAGTCATTCAGAGAAAGACAGATATCATATGTTTTCACTCATATGTGGAGCTTGAGAAACTTAAGAGAAGACCATGGGTGAAGGGAAAGGGAAAAAAATAGTTACAAACAGAGAGAAAGAGAAGCAAACTATAAGAGATTCTTAAATACAGAGAACAAACTGAGCGTTGATGGTGGGGTGGGGAAGAGGGGAAAATGGGTGATGGGCATTGAGGAGGGGACTTGTTGGGATGAGCACTGGGGGTTGCATGTTAGCGATGAAACCACAGAATCTATCCCCGAAACCAAGAGCACACTGTACACACTGTTTGTTAGCCAATTTGACAATAAATTATGTTAAAAATTTTTATCTCCTTCTATAACTTCTACCTATTATAAAGCCCTCTGAAGATACAAAGAATAAATCTAATTGGTGTTCCCCAACACAACTTATCATGCCCCCTCAAATTTTCCCTTCTCCAAGCTAAATCTCCCTGTGTTTTAAACTGATCCTCAAATGACATAGTATCCCAATGTTTCACTATGCTAACTGTCCCTGTCATGACATACCACAAGTCTATTCATATTCGGTAGAGTGCAGTATCCAGAACACAACGTCGTGTTCTAGTTAAGTTTTGCCAGCACAGAATATAAAGAAACTATTACTTCTACTGTCCAGGTCACAAATTCTATTAGGCTACTTTAAAAATATAGTCTTTAATGTGAAAAGGCACTCAATATTACTAATCATCACAGAAATACAAATCAAAACCACAATCAAATATCATCTCACACCTGTTAGAATGGCTGTCCTCAAATCAAGACAGAACAAGTGTTAGCAAGGTTGTGAAAAAAAAGGGAACCTCTGAACACTGTTGGTGGAAAGATAAATTGGAGCAGCCACTGTAGAAAACCGTATGAAGCTCCCTCAAACAAATTGAAAATGTAGCTACCACATGATCCAGCAATGTCACTTCTGAGTGTTTATCCAAAAGAATTGAACAGATATCTGCCCTCCCATGTTCACTGTAGCATTATTCACAATAGGCAAGATATGGAAACAACCTAAGTGTCTATCAATGGATGAATGGATAAAGAAGATGTGGTATATATACCATGGAGTTTTATTCACCATGAGAAAGAAGGAAACCCTGCCTTTTGCAACAACAAAGATGAACCTTATTATGCTAAGTGTAATAAACCACACAGAAAAAAGGTAAATGTTATATAGTACTTATACGTGGAATCTAAAAAAGGCAAACTTACAGAAACAGACTATAATGGAGGTTACCAGAGACTAGGTTGTAGGGGCAATGGGGAGATGCTGGTGAAAGAGAACAAACTTCCAGTGATAAGATGACTAAGTTCTGGGGATCTAATGTCCAGCATGGTGACTATACTTGATAATGCTGTATTGTATACTTGAAAGTTGCCAAGGGAGTAGACCTTAAATGTTTTCACGACAAAAAGACATGGTAATTATGTGACGTTATGGGTGTGTTAGCTAACACTATAGGTGTTGGTGATCATTTTGCCGTTTATAAATGTATTAAGTTGACATGTTATGTACCTTAAATTTATACAATGTTACATACCAGTTCTATCTCAATAAAGCTGGGGAAAACACATTCTTTGACTTAGCAGCAATATAATGGACACATACTTTCAAAGTGAGGATAACACTCATGGGGTATACATGAAGTAATTCAACAGGAAAAGTTAATTTTAGGACTTCAGGCAACAATATCAGATCAGATAACATGAAATCTTCAACTATAAAACATATAGATATTCTGGTTAAAATATCACAAGTAGCGTTTTAGATACATGTCTGAACTCAAATAAAAGTACAGGAAATACCTGGGGATCAAAAATGAAGATGAAACTCAGTGAGATAGTATCATGTTGTCCTGGTTTGGTGATTTGGGGAAGGGATTGGGCTGGTCTCAGCCTAGGGACTTTGATTTTAATAGCTGCACACATAGTACACAAGACCTGGAACCTATGAGAAGCAGAAAGCTGGAAATGAGACCCTCATCCTTAATCCAGGAATTTTGGAGGACTGCATTTTCAGTGAAATGGTGTTCTCACTGGCACGGAAAGGTAACGAGGAGGCTGGTGCAATTCTACATTTCAGGCATGAGGAGTGGGGGAAACCTCCCCTAAAATTTTTTAACCAGAAGCCCATCTTCTCATGAGTTTGGGTTTTATTTTACATTCTCCTTGCAGAGTCCTGCATTCCTAAGGCATGACATTAACATAAAAAGACATCCTGGAGCACCCGGCAGGAGAAAATGAGAAATTTATCTAGATGAAGAAAAACTCAGCCCAAATCACATAGAAATCCCATAGATAAAGCTCCCACTGAGGATGCACATGCAAAACAAAATTATAGAGCCAAAGAGGAAAAATCGAGTATTCATGTTAAATCAGCAGATAAACAGAAGGACTCGACTTCCAAGAACTTCACATAACAGAATTTTTTCAAAAAAAAAATGCTTAAAATGATTAAAAGGGCAGTGTATTGAAAGCATGCATTTAGTTCTGGGTTTTCCCAAAGCCCTACTAAAATGATAGCAAGCCTTCTTCCCCCATAAGGCATGAACTAATAAATGCAAAAAGAAAAGAATGAGAACAAAAACAGAAAAAAAACATTTGGAGGATCAAAAGCTAATGGACTAGTGATAATTGACTTGCAGACAAGAAAAAGCTAACAACAGAAAGTAGCAATAAGAAAAGCCAAGAAAAACCCAATTTACTTCACAGATGACACCCACACAGTCAGTAAGTCCCACCCATATGATCGGAATGTTCATAGCCCCACTGGTACACATAAACAGATAACCTAAGGATGAGCTATCTGAGAAAGAGGATGTAGAAGTTAGACTAGACCTGAATTCCAACTCTGCAATTCTGTACTATGTAACTTTAGGCAAGTTATTTGCCTTCTTTATAGTTCAGCTTCCTCATGTATAAAATTAAGGAATTGCTAATACTCACCTCTCCTCTATGTAATGGGACAATAAAATAAGTTAACATGTATTGAGTAAGTTAATATGTATAATGCACTAGAAGACTGATGACCAGATAGTTAGTATTCAATAAATGTCTGCTACTACAGTTGCCATTATTGTCTGAAGAGAGTTCTAACATAGAAGAGAAGACAAAATGAAGAATCTAAAGCAAATTGGAAGAAGTAGAGATAACATAGGGAACAATATTTTTAACTTATAATATCACCCTCAGAGAGAGAAAATATCCTGGTCACTGTGTACAAGAAACAAGAGCAGACATTCATTTTAAAATAATAATAATAGAGAATAAATATGGCCAAAAGCAAGAATGGAAAATAGACTTCAAGGAATCTCTGAAAGCACTTCTGTAATGGTGGAAAAAGTACATTGAAAATTTACTCACCTATAAAAGGAATGGAACACTAGCAAAAACTGTCAAACTTATTTTGAAATCCGGAAATTAAACAATGATATAAAACAATTCAAGGATTCTTTATTCAAGGAAAACATCTGAGTCTTAACAAGGACAATGAGGTTTGTGGTATTCTAACTTAGCCTGTTCCCATCATCCTCTACCTAACTCTGCAATAGCTTTGAAAGCAGGAGTCTAACACAGTAGCAGTGGAAACCAGCAGACTTAGGGCATTCGAATGGCATACTCACAAATCTAATTAACACTAAGCAAAACAGCAATGAACAAAGAAACAAAAAGACATAAAGATATAAACAGCAAACTTGTACACATAAATCTTACCTTAGCAGTGATTGCATTATATATAAAGGGAGTAAATACTCCTTTCAAAAGTCAGAGATTGACAGATCAAGAGATATAAGAAATATACTTTAGAGCCAAAGACACAAATAGTTGAAAAGTAAAAGAACAGTAAAAGATAAATGATGCAAAGAGTAACCAAAAGAAGTAAGAGTGATGAGAAGGAGTTAAGATGGCAGAAGAGTAGGAAGACTCTAAGCTTGTCTCATCCCTCAAAACATCCCAAAACACATCCCTCAAACATCCTTAAAACAACTAGATAGTTATCATTCTAAACACCCAAGAAAGCAATTGGAGGTCGGAGAGAACAAAACTTACAAGTCTACAAATAGAAAAGCAACTTCCTCTGGAAAGGTAGGAGGTGCAGAGGGCTGACTGAGGAGAGAAATAGCTGTGGGTAAGGCGGCGAGAGGCTACTGCAAAGTATTGTGAGTAGCAGAGCACAAAATCTGAATTTCTAGAAGTCCTCTGCCATGGGGGACATGCCTGGCTTAAAGGTGACAAAGCAGGTATAATCCCAGGAGTGACAGTGTGGTCTGAGGACTCCTGGGTCACAAGAAGGACAGGTGGTGACAACGTGCTGCACTCTTCCCAAGCATAGCAGCAGAGATTCGGGCTGAGGGCAGCAAGCTGGATGCTGACTTTCTGCTCTGTTTTGCCATAAACTCTGAACCACTGCATGGTCATGTGACTGGTTTCCTCACAAGATCCAGCAAATGACAAAAGTACAGCAAGACCCTACCCCAGAGCAACAGTGCAGGCCTGCAGTATGGAGGTTCCTCAAAAAAACAAAAATTCAACAACCCTACTATTCAGCAACTGCATTACTAGGTATTTACCCAAAGGATACAAAACTACAGATCTGAAAGGGTACATGCACACTCATGTTACAACAGCATTATCAACAATAGCCCAACTATGAAGAGAACACCAATGTCCACCGCCTGATGAATGGATAAAGAAGATGTGGCATGCATATATATATATGCATATACATACATGTATGCATATATATATATATACATACACACACACATACATACAATGGAATATTACTCGGCATCAAAAAGAATGGAATCTTGCCATTTACAGTGACACTGATGGAACCAGAGTGTATTATGCTAAGTGAAGTCAGTTAGAGAAAGGCAAAGACCATATGATTTCACTCATACATGGAATTTAAACAACAAAATAGATGAACATATGGAAAGGAGGAGAAGAGGAGAGAGAGAAACAAACCACAAGACATTCTTAACAATAGAGAACAAACTGAGGGTTAATGGAGGGAGGTGGGTGGGAGATGGGCTAGATGAGTTACAGGTACTAAATTGGCATTTATCATGAGCACTGGATGTTGTACGTAAGTGATGAATCACTGAATTCTACTCCTGAAACCAATATTGCACTGTATGTTAACTAACTAAAACTTAAATAGAAATTAAAATTGAAAACATTAGAGCAAGCAAAATAAACCTTAAGATAAAATTGTTGCTAAAGATAAAGACATTTTATAATGATAAAAAAGTCAATCTATCAAGAAGATAGAATTGTAAATATATTCAACTAATTAAACCCCAAAATAAATGTAGTCAAAACTGACATAATTAAAGTAAGAAATACACAATTCAACAAAAATAGTTGAATACTTCAAAACCCCACCTTTAGTAATGGATAGAATAACTAGACAAAATATCAACAAGAAAACAGAAGAAATGAACAACACTATAAACCAGCTAGACCACATCAAGATCTATTGAACTTTCTACCCAATAAGAGAAAAATATAATTATTTACGGGCACATGGAACATTCCCCAGGACATACCATATGCTAGGCCATAAAACAGCTTTCAGTACATGTATAAGGATTTATATCATACAAAATGTGTTCTCTAGCCACAATGAAATGAGATTAGAAATCAATAACAGAAGGACATTAGATAAATTGACAAATATGTGCAAATCACACAATAGAGTCCTGAATTACCAATGGGTCAAGAGAAATCACAAGGAAAATTAGAAAAATACATTAAAATGAATGAAAATAAAACACAACATATCAAAATTTATAAGATGTAGCTGAAGTATTTCAAGAAAGGAAATTTATAACTGTAAAAACCTATATTAAAACAGAAGAAAGACCTTAAGTCAGCAACCTAACTTGCCACTTAAAGTTGCCACTTTAAGAAACTAGGAAAAAAAATACAAACAAACAAACAAACAGCAGCATCCTAGAAGACATTCTATTTTCTACATAGAAATCATGAAAGCTCATCAAATCACTCTCTCCAAAGGAGTGCCCAATGGGACATTTAGAGCAAACATTGATAGTGAGGGGACTTCACCTCCCTACATGTCCTGAAAGAGCTGCTAGGAATAAAGATTGTTAAAGCATAAAAACTCCACTAAACTCTGTGCAGATGCAAACTGCAAGAGATGTAACAGAAAGAATTTTCTGTGATTATCCTATCAACACTTATGTCAAAAGAGAAACCCTAACACTCTGGGCCAGTGACAAAGACAACATAGGCTGGTGACCTGGATAGGGAATATAGCAGAAAAATCCAAGAGGAAGAACAAGAGATCACTCTAGCTGCTTCTAACAAAGGAATTCATCTACATACTCATAATGGGCAACTAGTAATTAACACCAAAGCTACATATGGTTACATATGCATGCCATTTGTAATTTCTTGTGGGAGACTGCATATATTTACATAAAATACTTAGAAAATTGTGTATAGTTCAATATGCAGCATCAGTTCTCAACTCAATAAATGCTTTTACTATTTTCATGAAGTTCTAGATTGGAACTTCGTATCAACTGGGGTAAGTAAATAGTAACCATCTTCATTCACTATCTGGGCTCCACACTGAGTAGGAGATAGGTAAGTACTTCTTAACAAGTATTATCCGTGAGCATTTTACCTACCAACAAAAGAGTAAACTATTAATGACAACTCTCTAAATTTTTCTTGACAGGCAATACTTTACATCATTTGGTATCACAATACATACTTGGAGAAAACGAGTTGCAAATCTTTAAAACTACTCTTTAAGGGGCACCTGGGTGGACCCATCAATTAAGCATCCGACTTCAGCTCAAGTCATGATCTCATGGTTCAGGAGTTTAAGCCTCGAGTTGGGCTCTGTACTGACAACTCAGAGGCTGGAGCCTGCTTCAGATTCTGCATCTCCTTCTCTCTCTGCCTCTTCCCCACTTGTGCCTTATTTCTCTCTCTCTCCCTCTCAAAAATAAATAAACATTTTTTAAAAAATTAAAAACTACTCTTTAATACAACAGCTGGAAATTTTCCTTTTGTGGCCTAAACTGACCCACAACCTATATTAACTTTTACAAGTATTATTATTAAATTAGGTACCAAAATATAAAATTTGGAAGATTTTGTAACCCCCCCCCAAAAATCCAGATTTATGGATTCCTGTTTCTAAAAATGTTCAGTAGTTGGCTAGGGCTAAGAAGAGGCTGCCTACGTCTTACCCTAATCCCTCCCCCCAACCAGCACCCTCCCCTGTCTAACTGGCCTCATGGGCATCTAAGATTGGGATCTTGGCTCTAATTGCAGGTGCAGCCATCCTAATGAAGTCAGCTTTAGGCCAATGGACCTGGTTTAGAATCATGGGTCTAGGTGACTATATAGATGGTAGGTAATTTACTTACTATTGTAAGCCTCAGTTTGTCCATTTTTTAGCAAATTGGGAATAATTTTGTCTTTCTCATAGGACTATTGTGAGGATTAACAGGAAAAGTGCAAGTATGTCAAATGTTTGGCATATTTATTCAATAAACGATAGTTCTTTCCTTCTTCTAATTGAACTTTTAACCAATTAAAACACATTCAGCATCTTCAATCTTTCAGCACACTTCTGAGTGAACTTTACGTGCAAGTGATTATACAAGGAGTGGTTGAAGATAAAAAAGATGTGCATAACTCTAGCCTTTAAGAAGCATGTAAGCTAGGAGAGAAGGGCTAAGGGCAAAGCAAGGTAGAACCTGATACCAAGACACACCTATTTAGAATGGTCAAACACTGGCCAGAACACTTACAATGACAAATGCTGACAAGGATGTGGATTAATAGGAACTCTCATTGATTGCTGTGGGAATGTAAAGTGGTACAGCCAGTTTGGAAGATAGTATGGTGGCTTTTCACAAAACTAAACATATTTTTGCCACACAGTCCAGCAATCACTCACCTTGGTATTTATCCAAAGGACTTGAAATTTACATCCACACAAACACCAGTGCACAAAGTACATAGAGGCTTTATTCATAAGTGCCAAAACTTACAAGCAACCAAGTTGTTCTTCAGTGAGGAAAAGGATAAAATGTGGTGTACTGGGACAATGGAATATCATGCAGTGGCAAGAAATGAACTATCAAGCCATGAAAAAACATGGGGGAACTTTAAATGCATATTACTAAGTAAAAGAAGCCAATCTAAAAATGCTACATACGCTCTGGTTCTAACTATATGACATTCTGGAAAAAGCAATACTATAAAACAGTAAAAAGATCAGCAGTTGCCAGGTTTAAGAGGGGGCAGGGAGGGGCGAATATATTGGTAGAGCACAGATTTTTGGAGCAGTGAAAATATTCTGTATGATACTATAATGAACATGTCTCTATACATTTGTCCAAGCCCATAGACTGATACATCAAGAGTGAACTATGGGCTTTGGGTGGCTATTATCTGTCAGTGTAGTTTCACCAATTAATGGCAAGACTATGCAGGTTTGGGGGCTGAGGGTCTGTGAGAAAACTCTGTATCTTCCCCTCTATTTTACAAGGAACCTTAAACTGCTCTAAAAAAGTCAACTAAAAAAACATAATAAAGATGACAAGCAGGAGGGATAATAAAAGGATAGGACATGATGAATGCAGAAGTAAAAATAAAATGCAATAACTATACTAAAGTCGCAGGTGATTAGGCAAGTGTTACTGTATTTTGTACAAATGTTGGTGGTACTTTTCTATGTGTTACCACCTTCCTCACTTCCGTCTATACCAGTACAGTGCAGGGGAGGGGGGAATAATCAAGGCTTCACTTCAAGAACTGAAAAATCGCTGGTCTTGACAGATTCACTTGCTATATATCCAGCCATGTTCTCTACAAAGAGAAACAGCAGCTATTGCTGCTGTTTTAAGAGAGGATGTCATACCTAGCTGTGGAATAGCATTTAGAAGACTCTACTTTAGATCTGAGTATACATGGGGGGGAGGGAAAAGGAGGCCAATTTTTAAGAACAATCTTACTTGTCTGATGGGACTCACACTTCATCTCAAACACAAATGCGCTATTAAGTGAATCTAAAATAACTGATACAAATCTCTCCGCTGAGCCAGTGGGAAATTCCAACCTTTATAAGTTGGGAAGTGCTAAAACAGCAACCTTTTAGAAAAGAGTATCTATCTTTTTGAGCTGTTTCTGGGGAATTGCATATAAAGCATTCTGAAAACAAAAATACTTCCCTATTTTTCCAAGATCTATTTTGCCAGCTTGATACGAGGCTGCCCAGGACAGATATTGTCATGGTTCAAAGTGTTTTCAGAATTATATTCATAGTTTAAATGTTTTCCAATATGGTGTTTGAACATCAAAATCAAAAACACCCCTTGAGGAGATGGGGTGGGGGGAGAGAAAAAAAGCATTCCTTAATTCTTTAGTTCCTCTAAGACCTGTAAAGGAATTTATTTTCTCTACCAACATTCCTATCACTTAATAATTTGACAGAACTTTCTGAAAAATGTCTTTAGGAGATTTACATTTAGAAGAACTAGGCACAACATTTTGACTGACTACACTAAGCCACGAAGTGACATATTCTGATTGATTTTATATGGAAAAGAAAAACCATATGCTAAATGTTTCTGTCTTCTTATGGATGGGAAGTTTAATTATTGGTCATATCCCCGGAGTTTCAGAAATGGTTAAACACCCAAACTTCATTTTCTAGTTAAACCTTTGAATCATTCTTCTGATGATTAATTCAGTTTTGTAAAACCATACTCCTGTGGCAACTTACTTGAATAAGAAGTCAATGACAAAATCTAAACTTACTTTTTTGGGTTTATATTTTGGTACAATTGTCAAAGGTAAGTAGATTTTTTAAAAGTAAGAATTAATTAATACGTAAGAAGTCCAAGGAAGACTACAAAGAGGAATTAAGAATGTTTGGAGCACATCCCTAATATTTGGGGGCTGTTATGGACTGAATGTTTGTGTCCTTCAAAATTCACATGTTGAAGACCCAACCCCAATGTAATGAATGGTACATGAAGATGGGAGGTAATCAGGGTTGGATGAGGTCATGCAGGTGGAGCCCTCGTTAATAGGATTATAGGGAGAAACACCAGAAAGCTAGGCTTCTCTCTCTGCCCTACATTCCTACACAGAAGAAAGGCCATGCAAGGATACAGTGAGAAGCCAGTCATCTGAAGCCAAAAAGAGAGTCCTCACCAGAACCATGTGAACCATGTTGGCACCCTGATCTCAGATTCCCACCCAGACTATGGTATTGTGTTATGGCCCAGCTGACTAATACAGAGTCTGTATTCCAGAACAAAATATCATGCTCTAATATCTTTTATAAACATCTTTGGGGATCTGTCTGCCTGGCCTACATCCCTACTGTTGACAACTAACTCCTCCACCCACAGGGTATTGATGGGACTCATTCTCCTATCCACAACTGACTGGTTCGCCTAGTGAACATGCTACTCGGAGCCATACTTGAGCTTGAGGTAAAAGGAAAAATCAGTAATAGTGATCCTGTCTATATTTATAATTTTGTATTTTGTTCATCATGGAGTTTTTTGCATTAATTTATATTTTTTAAAAACATTGCATTGAGGGGTGCCTGGGTGGCTCAGTCATTCGAGTGCCCGTCTCTTGATTTTGGCTCATGTCATGATCTCAGGGTGGTGAGGTGGGGCCCCATGTCAGGCTCCCGGTTGAACATGGAGCTTACTTGGGATTTTCTCTTTCTCTCTCTCTCTCTCCCTCTCTCTCTCCCAGTCCCACTCCCTCCTCTCATGTGCTCACTCTCTAAAAAATAAAAAAATAAACATTACATTGAAGTATTATTTATCTGTATTATTGATATTTTTAGGCATCACATTAAATTTTGCACCTGAGGCCGTATTGCCTCATCTTACTCTCATCTCTGTCGACAAAGCTAGGTGTCCCCTGAATTTGAGAAGTGGTCTAAGAAAGACTGGTCAAGGGATCTTAAACACTCAACACTACATTTGGCCTGCAAACTATGGCTGTGTTTAGTTTTGCCATCAATATTATTTAATTTGAATGCTTTTAAGCAAGAAATGTATTCTGCATATATTGCCACTGCCCCATCATTCACTATTAACCAAAATGTGGCCCAGCTCCTGAAGGCCTTTGGGCCTGACTCTGGCCAGGTGAGTGGGAATGGTCACTGGGATTGAGAACGTGCTATCTGGAACCTTGTGATGCCACCACATTCTGCCCAAGTGGAAAGATGCAGAAAAAGCCCAGTGGCATAAAGAAAAATGAAGCAAGAGCAAAAGAGAGACCTCTCAGACAGATTAGAGTGTAAGCTTGACTGTGCTCACTTTGAACACACTGTTCCTGTCACCTACAGGCAGCTCTTACTCTACCTCTAGTCTGAACCAAACACCCACATCCCTTCTCAGTCACCCACTTCTCCCCTCTCCTTGCTGGGCCACCGGCTCCTGATACATGGAAACTAACACTCCTAACCAAGTCTCCTAATGAGGAGAAATCATTGTCCTTCCGTACCTACTATTTACTGTGAAATGAGTAAATAAGCAATTTACCAAGTAAATTCTGACCTGCGCAGAGTCCCCAACCTGTAAAAACAGCAGCCGTTTGAAAGGAGAATGACCCTCCACTCTACAGTCTTTGTTGGGCGGTTCACAACCCTGTTGCGCAGCGAATATAGTTAACACTGAAAAACTGGCAAGCGCAGAAAAGCTGGATGAAGACAGCCTCCAGGAGCTATAAAGAACGCTGCCCAGGCTCATGCTGTGAATTACTGTTGTTATAATTATTCAGAATCAATTTTAATCAGGAAACAACACACTCATTTAAATAAAATGAAAATAAAAGCACCAGGAAGAAAACCAAAGTTTGATTCCAAGGAAAACTGAAGACTTCAGCCTCTGCAAAGGAAAATCTGATTCTGCCAAAATTTAGTACATTTTACATTTAATTTTGCTCTGATTTATGACTAAATCTCCTGGGTACCAACGGTATATAAAAAAACCATTAACTCTGTGGAGGCAAGTGTTAGTTTTTATAATAAAAAATGCATACTGCTTATACCATTATTGCTTAGGAAATTAGGGATCAGAGCTTCTAATACCCTGTGTATAGAATACTGTAGCAAACCACTTAACTTGCAATAATAGAGTATTGACTGGGTACAGTGATCTGTGAGATAGAGCCACAGTCAGATTAAGCTACCATCATACTGTGCTCAATAGAGCTACTCTGATAATACATTTATTCCACCTTAGCCAAAGAATTCCCAACAAATTAGCTTTGAAAAAGTCTAAAAGACTCTTCCTGTGAACTATTTATCATTTTCCCTCTTTCACTTTGTTCTCAAATACGTAATTAAAAGACTGACTTCTTTTCTCCTACCTACAAAATCTTTCAGACTTTGTAATACTGAACCCTCGACTTAACCCATAGGCGAATTAAGAGGGTGTGTTTCTAAGGCTAATTTCATGTTTACCAAAGACATCACCATATAAAAAGCATGGGTTATCATTCTCAGGTCTTGGAAGTATAATAGAATAAGTTTAAGAGCTTTAAAATGCCTTTCATGTGAGCGACACTAGCCCGATGGTATCAAAACACGTGAGTGCACATGGTCTTTCTGAGTACAGGCTGTGATTGGCACCCCTCTCCCTCTTCTTCTCTGTCTCTTTCCCCCTCTCCTCTCTTTCCCTCTCCTTTCTGCCTTCTCCTTCTCACACACACACACACATCACACATACAGTCACTCACTCACACATAGACTTTTCATTACTCCCTAGCTAATCAGCTGAAGCGATCTAGCATATTATACAGTGACAGGATATGGTAAGATATCCTCTGGTCCCTGTCACTACTCTTTAATGAACACCGGAACATTTAATCTGAAGCCTTTCCTTTGCATCCTATTGCTGAAACCTATTAGCATCATGGACAGATCCTAAGCATCCATGCCAGATGAGTTTAGGTAACAATAAAAGAGGTATCTCCCCTGGAAAATGTATCCAAGTTACAGGTTACAGGAGGAAAGGCCTCAGTGGGTATGACTTGAGAAACAAAAAACAGGCATGTCCCCAAGCACACTCCTCTTTCTTTTCATAATTGGCTTTGTCCCTCTGACTTCAGGCATCATCTACTTCCAAAAATTATAAAAATGTGAGTCTTTGGAACATATTATTTGGAGAGGATTCTTCATGGGTCTCTTACCTTCCTGCAAGTTTTCAGAGTGGAGGCACTGACAGTTTTTTCCCTAGACTATCTTGTCAAGATTGTTTGAATAGCAAATAGTCTTGGAAGATAGAGTCAGTTTTCCACTGGGACAGAGGACCGGTTTGTTTCCTGACCACTTCAAGAAAGGTAACGTCTCCCTCCAAGGCAAAGGTTGGTCAGGTGCCAATAGCCCTTTTTTTAAAAATTGGGGTTTCCTAAGCATGACATTCCTCAACTGTGACATAACCCAATGCATGCATAACATTCCCCTAAGGCCTCCTCTGCATCATCCTCTGGGACATGGGGCCTAGGGGAACCAATGAGACCGTGGAGCTCTGCCTACTCAGCTATAAATGATAAAGTCTTTTGTCTCCACCCAAGAGTCTCCTATCTTCAGCCAACATCTATGAAACTGTCAGGGGCTGACTTGTTACTTTGCAAGTAGGGTAAAATTTCAGACCATGGCAGTGCTGGACACTCATCAGACTTTGTGAATTAACAGGTAACTTGAGTCGACCAACTCTTCCCTAACAAGAATAACAAATTGCTTGACTCCTGAATTTTAATGGTTCTCAGGGGTGCTTAAAATATTCCCAGTCATGGGGCGCCTGAGTAGCTCAGTGGGTTAAACGTCTGACTTTGGCTCAGGGTGTGATCTTGTGGTTTGTGAGTTCAAGCTCTGCCTGAGGCTCCATGCTGACAGCTCAGAGCCTGGAGCCTGCTTTGGATTCTGTGTCTCCCTCACTCTTTGCTTCCCCTCTATGTCTCTCTCTCCTTTAAAAATAAATAAACATTAAACCCTCTATTCATCCTATTAATAGTTTTATTACAAACCCTTTTAGTTTATAAAATTATCTGCCAACCAAGAGCAGAGAATTACACCAAAGAAAATGAGGCCACCTGGCTGGCTCAGCCAATACAGCATGTGACTCTTGATCTCAGGGTCGTGAGTTCAAGCCCCATGTTGGGTGTAGGGCCTACTTAAAAAAAAAAAATTAAGAAAAAGAAAATGGAACACAAGTTGGGTAATATTGTAGAAGAAAACAGAAAGGGGGAAAAAGGCAAAAAAATGGTCCCAACTTTATAGATACACGGAAAATGTGTACATAGGCATTGAACAAGTTCCTCGGAGAAAGGACAATGTCAAGGTTATCTTCAGTCTTGAGCACCTCTCTCTACGCAGGGCAACAGTTCTTTGCATATGTACCCCAGGCTTTGAAACTGTTATGCTTTTATCTAGGTGGTGATGTTCATTTGTATATTCAAATAATCTAACTGGTGATTAGGAGAAGCAACACATGTGAAACATAAGTAGAATAGAGTAATTGCTCAATATGAAGCTAACTCAAAACTGAGTTGTTATCTCTCATTTTCTGTCTCCATCCTCCAGAAAAGAAGAAAATGTGGATCTGCAAGGAATAAGAAAACTATCTGGATCAGAACACCTCCCAAATTTCACATTCAGTCCTGCCATTCAAACAAGGATTTGGAAGCATTTTTCCTAAACCAATAATTGAGTGGTGTCTGACAATTTCTCCTAGAACGTAACTTTTCTTTTCTTTTTTTTTTTTTTTCGTAATGGTTATTTATTTATTTTGAAAGAGAGAGAAGAGAGTGCAAGCAGGGGAGGGGCAGAGAGAGTTTTGTGCCATCAGTGCAAAGCCTGATGTGGGGCTTGAACTCACAAACTGTGAGATCATGACCTGAGCCAAAGTCAGATGCTCAACCAACTGAGTCACCCAGGCGCCCCTGAACTTGACTATTCTTAAGCCATTCTACCGCCTTTATCCCTTTTGTTCTTTGAAATAATAAGAGAAACTGGATGAATTGTACACACTCACCAGGATACCATGGGGGTAAGAGGTATGTAATGAACTGTAAAAAAATAAATTAATAAATATTGTTCAAGTCATGGGATTTTCTGAGAAAAACCCACAAATAAAAAAATGCCATCTAGAAAGCTGACAGTTTTACAAATTGGTCCATAAAACAGTAACGCTCCATTTTTTTAGTAGCCTAGAAATTGTTTAGTTTTGACAGAAATGACCCAAGTAGCAAGGACTATATTTCTATAAGGAAAGTGACAAATACAGAAAATATAGCCAGGACCAATTTTTGCCAAAAAATCAAAGGAACTAAGTAACTTCCAGATAAGGATAATCTGACATCTAACACAACTTAACAGTGATTTCCTTGATAGAGGTTCTCAGGAAGGCTGTACCATCACCCAGACTTCTGGATCTTTCCAGTACCCTGGCCCATTTCTGTAACTCCAAGTTTCGGCCTATATTGATCGCTGAAACAATGCTCAGGCTACACATAAGAATGAGAAAATTTTCAGCTGAATTTTCATCATGAAAGAGGAGTTTGGAGAAAATCTCTTATCCTTGTGAAACGGATTCTCCCAAGGCTGAGTTTTCTTCCTGGGAGTGAATTAAACTATTTTAGAAATACTCAGTGCTCGGCAGGATCACTATCATGATGTCAACAGCAAAGGTTTGGTGGAGGCCAGACGCATATTCAAAGCCCAGCTCTGATTTGCCTGGGCGACCTTAAGAAAGTTATAATATAGTCCTTAAGCCTAGTTTTGGTATCTCTAAGAATACAAATAATAATACTACCAAACATGTTCTCCATGAAATAAAACTGTAAGCATCAATCATAATATATGAACTAGAACTTAGCTATATGGCAGAATTGTCACGGGTCTCAAACAATTTTAAGAAAGAAAAGCATAGAGTAACATGCTTTGAGACAAGATACAAAAATCCTTGCAGAAAGAAATAGAGGCTTTAAAGAAGAAAACAATTATTCACAATTTCTCCTTCTGGAACTGTTTTGCTTCTCCAATCTCTAGAAGCTGTTGAGGCTTCAACTCCTATAAACAGGAACTGACAGGTAATGAAAACAGGCTCGAAACAGCAGCTGTGGGTCACGTAATCAGCACTGGCTGAGAAGCACTAAAACCTCCTCCCGGCTCCCTGCTGATTGGCTGTGCCTGCGGCACCCACTTAACCTCTCTGAGACCCCGAATCCTCAGTTGTAAAATGAGAGATTGAACGGCATAGGTTCTAGAAGGTCCACTGGAGCTAATGAAAAACATTCTCAATTTCCACAACTCTACTAAATCAAACACACAGATGATCCAAAAAAGATTGCAAGTCGGGTTACCTTACCCCCAGAGAAATCGAGCTTGCGTTACAGGGAGCTCATGCCTTGCTTGGCAATGAGCTTATGGAGCCACTGGGCTGGGCATCCAGGTGACCCTCATTTCTGTATAAACACTTCTGCTGGTGCCAAGAGCTGCATCCAGCCTGGAACCAGAAAGGAAGAGATTAAACTGAAGGCACAAACACCTGCCTCAAAGCCTGTAGGGAGCTCTAACCATCCTGACAGGCCAGTTGTGGTAATTGTCCTGTCTTATCCAATAAACCAGCTATTCGAGCACTGAAAGGTTGATGTCTCCTGTCAGTTGACCATAATTCCAATCACCTCCATTGCACATATATGTTTTATTTGCATCACACCTGTGCCACCACAGACCAGGAGAGACCAATTAAACTATGATTAGCACATATGCCACCTAAATCTGACAAAGGGCTGTTCTCAATGAAATCAAAGAACTGTGTTAGAGAAAGCCAGATGATCACTTAGGCATGAGAGGGTAGTACCAATAACATTGAGAATATACAAAATATCCCATATTTTGAGACATACCGAAATAGTTCTAAAAGAAATAAGACTTGTTAGTTATGTTCTCCATGGCTCTCAATAGATGAAAAACTTTGATAGTGCATGTCCACACAAAGAAGAGCATTCCATTTTAAACCTTTGCTAGTAAATAAAGTGGCAAAGGAATAGAATCATGTAGCTTAACTTATATAAGTACATCAATTGCTTGGGCATCTGTACATTAGCATCTGGATACAACATCATCTGGACTATGGAAATGCAAAACACAAATACAGGCAAGGGCCTTGTCCCAACTTGCCTCCCCAACTGTATTCCTTAAGGCAGTGCCAGTTGCTCTTAAAAATAAAACTGTTACATCCCATGAAAGTGTTCCTGGTGAGTAGGCCATTCTCTTCCACATGGAGATTTAGAAAACTTGGGCCCTTCTATCTTGTGACTCTGTCAATTACTAGGGCTCTGGAATCTCCTGTATCCAGATGACAGACAGGGGAAAGGAGAGTAAGAAAGATACTGGCATCTTAAAACTGGCTCAGGAAATAATACTTCTGCTCCTTTGCCAAAATGGTCACATGGCCATATCTACATGCAAGGAGGACCAGGAAATGTAGTCCCCTAGGTGGGCAATTTCCTCCCAACGTTGATCCTGTACATTGAAAGCGCAGCACTAAATTTTCGTGGAGAGCTATTCTCTTCTACAATCACATACTCTCTTATATAAATGTTTCTACTTGGGAGCTGTTTTTAGATCCCAATTATTTCAACTTGTACTTTATCATGGACTAGAAGTGTTACATCACATCTTCCTGCTTCCTCATCATCAGTAATTTTATATAGTATCATGTTAAATTTGTTTTTTCAAGACATTGGAGGATATTCAAGCAGACAATAAAGATACTCACAGGTATACTATTAAGTCCAGGTGTACTAACAGGAGCGGAATACAGTACCATTGCCTTTTCAGTGCCAAAACTGCTGATTTGTCTTCACTTTTTTGGCTACTCTGATTCAGGCTTTACATCCAGTATGGTGACAGCCTGGTTATAATGTCTCACTTTGCCTCAGGAACCTTGATCCTGATGCGAGTCCAAACCAGCTTTGCCATCAACATCAAAAGGTGGTCCACACTCATGCCCAAATCAGGGTTACAACTCATGGCTGTGTTAACTGTGGGAGGGGAGTATAGATGATGGTCAGAGGCTGTGGTCCAAGATCATAGATGGCACGTAAGAGAAGAAAAAGATGTATTCAGAATGCCTTACTTGGCACATCAGTTGAAGTCTCAAAGTCCTGCTTGGCTTATATTTCTTATTTGAATTGTATCTTTTACATCACCTTTATGAATTATGGAGCATCCAGGGATGGCTGGACTTTGTGGAAAAAAAAAAACAGACTGATAAATGTAAAAACAGAACAAACCCCAAAACTTGTCATTCACAGGAGCTACACTGAAGGATGCAGGAGAGTGTTCACAGGCCCAGTGATAAGAACCATCAATCCCCACTTTATAAACACATTGTAACATCCATATCCCTTTTATCCCCGCATATAGCTAAAAGCCCCACCAAGATGTGTCTTATGGACACCTGGTAGAAGTAGCTTATGTCACTCAAGTAGGAAAGATGAGACCATGAAATATTCAGCAGAGCAGGAAAAGACAGATCTTGTAATCGTAAGTTAGAAAACTTCAGAAAACCTGTTTAAAAGGAGTATTCCTATAACATTTGTTTCAATGAGATCATAATATTTGTGCTATAAAGCACAGACTCTGTGAGCTGCAGCTTTTGTCCAGGGTAGTAAATCATTAAGGATCTCTGAGCTTAGATTTTTAACTTCTAAAATGCATGATGTAAAGTTCTGTTGATTATAGAGAATCTGATTTTCTAGTCAGCATCCACCAAAAGCAGCAACAGAAAATGCCTCTGTAGCACAGTTCTGCTGACTTATGATCCCTACTTTGCCGATTCTCATCTGCTTCTAGGCACAGCTGTTTTTAAGTGGAACAGCACTTTATGCAAACAGTGCCAGCCTGGCCTCAGAGCAAGAAAACCCACAGAATAGGAGTTAGAAAAATCAGTATTTTATAGATGGAGCCAAGAATTTGGACCATCACCTGCGATTTCTGATACCTGTGATCTTACATGGCTTGCTCTTTGCTGAAATGCACTGCCTGAAGCAGATCTTAGAGAGATGTTACGGCAACCCAGTTCTCTAGGTCCTTGTGAACCTCTACGAGCCTGCCAAGAAGATGAGCAAATCGAAGGATAATGAAGAAGCTTGTGGCATGCACAGCGCCTCCTCTATCTTTGCTCAACCTCACAGAGAAGACTGAACCCAAGTTGATAATTACAAGATTAGAATCCATGTGGTTTTGTTTTTCTATAAAGCTCAACAGTGCATAGTTTCTATTTAAAAAAAAAACTAAACGTAATGAATCCACTCTGTAGGATGCTTGGAAGAGAGTAGAACTTCAGAGCCAACAAGATTGGAGTCATCAACAAGAGCAAGACCCTTGGAAAACTAAAAGAAGCAAACCCCTTAAAGAGCAACATTCCCTTCAGGACCCGACACATTGTTTCAGAGTCCTCAACCTCCTCTCCTGAGCCCCTGACTGCTGGCTACAAACTGCCATAATCCTACATCTTCCAAGACTTCCTAAGGCCAGGATTTAATCCATTAGGCAAAGGGTAAATTGTAGTGTTTAAGAGCAAAGGCTTTAGAATAAATCTGCCTTGTTCTATATCATGGTTTCACTGCTTACTGTATGATTGTCAGTAAGTAACTTAATTTCTATTAAGCCTAATTCACACATGAAAGAAAAAGAGCTAACTAACTATATATATATATACACATATATATATACACACACACACATATATCTACACATATATACATATACATACAACTACATGCATATATATACACATATATATACATATATGTGTAGATATACATATACATACAACTACATACATATATATACACATATATCTTTTAAAGTTAATAGTAGTCATCTCTGGATGGAGGGATTAAGCTTTAAATTACTTTTATTTAATTTATCTGGATTTTCTAAAAATGTTTATAATTGAGTATATATTATTTTTATAATAAGAAAAGCAAACATGTAATATAGTAAACTTAACTAAGAAAATGAGAACATAAGTGAAATGATTGCTTTCATAGAGTAATTCTTTGATGAATCCAAACAGTAGTTAGCTTCTAACTTTGGGCCTCTAAATGTTATAGAAATACCAAACTCGATTTGAAAATCAGTTGATGGGCTTATTTTTAAATAAAGACAAACAAAACCACAGCACCAACGTAACAAATTAAAATATGAGACCTCCCCATCTCTCACTTGGTCACCTGATTCCATTCCTCCAGGTCTTAGCTTGCATGGCAACTGACTCCCTTGACAGTCCCATGGTGCCTTATATACCAGACTCTGTGCTATTTTCCAGATATATACCTCCCAGGCCTACCACAAAACTGTCCTTCCAAAAGATTCCAGCAAAATGAAACACTCTGTTGGAAGGTTTTAAACAAGTTATTGAAACACAAAAAGGACATTGCTTTCAAAGTTTAGCCTATTCCAAGAACCCCGTTGAGATTCTTGGCTCATTCTCCAATAGCTCTGACAAAATCCAACTGATAGAGGCAGTCTTACTTCATGATATTTGATGGAGCACAAAACAACCTGATCATCAAGGAACTTCATCAAGGAAAAAACACATTTTAAGATTGACAGCAGACTCCCAAAGAACTGAGAAACCTAATCCCATGCATACAAAAGAGGAGACCAATAGAATTACAGAACAATTGTCAAATAAGAGAATCAGGTATGGTGGGCAAGCCCTGGCAGAGATAACATATCTTGTGATTGTCAATGAAAAAATTAATTAAAGTGCTAGAAAACAACTGCATTGGTCCCTGCTTTCAAGGTGACTTCAATATATTTTGAACAAGCCTCAAATCTATTACTCTAAGTAAAGTGGAGGATATTCCCCCAAAGGCCCCCAAGTGAGCATAGGAACAATGCCATTGGAATAATGGCATTGTTGCATGAAACTACCTACCCCAAACTTAAGCTACTCATGCAACTAAAGAAAAGGCTCCAAGTCAGATGTTGCTCTGTTCTCCTCCCCTGCATAGCTATAGAGCCACTCATCCTGTAAACATAACTTGATTAGCTACCAGAAGAATGATTATTTTCACTTCTGTTAGGGAAACCCATTCCAAACTCCAAATTCTATATATAAGCAAGAACGCCAAAGTAACAAATGCTGAAAAGGAAAATAACCAATCCCTATAAACAGAGTTTATGAACAATATGGAATAGAAATTTAAATATGTAATAATTATCCTCAAGAGATTTGATAGGACTTATAGCTATAAAAGAGCTCTGTGAAAAGTGATCATCAGTCTGCAAATTAAAACTATAATTGCTAAGATTTTTTTACGCTAAATAAATCAGTCAAATACAAAAATGGAGATCAATTAAAACTGAATTAACCACATGAAAATCTATCAGACAAGGAGATTGAAATTATAAGACAAATAACAAGAATCATGATGGAACTCAGAACTTAGATCTTTCAAGATAGATCTTAGAAAGCCAGCATCTCTCTTCCATGAATTCTAGAAGAATGGCAAAATGGAGAGAGAATATAACGAAAGAAATAAATATCAATTTTCTTTGACCTAAGGAAATTTTCCACAGGACATGGCCCACTGTGGTAACTAGTAACGAGTTACCCACCAATACCCACTAGTAACTAGTTACCTACCAATAGCCATTCTCTCTGACTTCTTTCAATAGAACCCTGAGAATGTTAGCTAATCACAGAGGACTAGGCCAAATAATTTGTCACTCTCTCTCGTAAACTGGTCTCGTGACAAAATTCTCACCAGTAAGATGTGGATGAAAGTGATATGTGCAATTGTAAGCCATTCTCTCACAGAAAATAAGAATGCATTCCACTTTACCACTCTTCCTATTGATTGAAATGCAAATGTGATGGAAATGGATATTTTAGACCAAAGATCACCCCAAATAGCAATGCCCATTTATTTACTTACTGTCAATAGGCTGCTTTTGCAGTTCAATGGTAGAGCTAAATAGGTGCAATAGACCCTTATGAGCAATAAAGTCTAAAATACTACTGACGCACCTGGGTGGATCAGTTGGTTAAGCAGCCCGACTTTGGCTCAGGTCATGATCTCATGGTTCATGGGTTCAAGCCCAGCATGGGGCTCTATGCTGTCAGCTCAGAGCCTAGAGCCTGCTTCAAATTCTGTCTCTCCCTCTCTCTCTGCCCTCCCCTGCTTGCACTCTCTCTCTTACTCTCTCAAAAATAAACATTAAAAAATTCTTTTAATAATAAATAAAATACTATCTGTCCAGTTGCAGAAAAAATTTGCCAAATCCTGGTTAAAATTTTAAAGACTGACAACATGTGTGTTGATAAGGATAAAAAGTAACTAGAATGTGCAGCATTGCCATTTAGAGTGTAAAGTATAACAGGCACTTCCCAATACTGTTTGGAACAAACACAGTGTTAATAAAGTTAAATCCACAGCTGCCTTGTTACACGGCAATTCCACATCTATGTACATTCCCAATATAAGTGAGTATATATCCACAAAACATATGTTCAAGACTGCTCAGAGCAGTTTTATTCATTATAATCAAGAGTGGATAAACAAATTGTGGTATATTCATACGGTAAAAAAGCTACACAGCATTAAAAAGGAACAACTTCCTCCTACACCTAATGATACAAATGAAACCTCCAAACATGCTGATGAGTACAGGACAGACACCAAACAGAATTTACTATATGATTTCACTTATATGAAGTTCAAGAAAAGGAAAAATTATGAGGATAGAAATTAGAATGGTCAATGTCTGTGGAAAGTGTGTACTAACTGGAAAGGGCATGAGAAAGCCTTTTAAGGTTCTAGAACTTGATGCTGGTGGTGGTTACATGTACCTTCGTTTGTAAAAATTCAGCGAGCTCTGCACTTAAAGTTTGTGTACTTTATTGTATACATGTTGTTAACTGAATAAAAAATAAAACCAAAAAAAGCTGAGGTAAGCAAACAAAAAAGAATCAATGTACAAGATAGTTATTGTTGATTCATTTTTGTCAAAGCAACAGACCACAGCAGCAAATTAAATATATTTCCTGAAAAGGTAGGACTTAAAAATGTCACAAGCTAGGGGCGCCTGGATGGCTTAGTCAGTGAAGCAGCCTACTCTTGATTTTGGCTCAGATCCTGATCTCATGCTTGAGATTATCTCTCCCCCTCTCCCTCTGCCCCTCCTCAGCTCATGTCCCACTCTCAAGTGCTCTCTTTATCTAAAAAAAAAAAAAAAAAAAATAGCAGCTAGAATAAGAGTTTATTCACTTGCTTAAGAGATAAGACTGTATGCTCCTTAGTAAGAAAGCAACTTCTAACACTAAAATATTTTAAAATAAATAAATTGAAGCATTCAGTTTCTAGAGAAATTTTTTAAATTTTATTTTAGAGAGAGCACTCATGAGTCGGGGAGAGGGGCAGAGAAGAGGGAGAGTACAATCCCAAGCAGGCTCCACATTCACTGCAGAGCCCGAAGAGGGTTGAGATCCCATGACCTGAGCTGAAATCAAGAGTCCAATGTTTGACCACCTGAGCCACCCAGGCATCCCAGAGATAAGCCTACTAAATCATGAATAAAAAATAAGTCAATGACAGCAATATTCAAAAAATATTACAATGTTTAGTGAAAAGAATAAGACACCGAAAATGCACACAGTATGAGTGCATGCATATAACTTTCGAGAACAAACAGATTTAAAGTATGTATATTCGGAAGGCATGCTTGGATGGTAAAGCCATAGAAAAACAGGGAAGTAAGTCTCATTAAGTCAGGAGAGTAATTACCTTAGGCAGTAATACAATAGAACTTCTCTGTGATAAGAAAGTGATGGAGGAGAGGGGCTTCTGGCATGCTGGTAATGTTATTTCTTGGTCTACATGATGATCACACTGGTGTTCATGTTATTACTATGTAAATTGTATGTTTGTGTAAGCGCTTCTTTCAATGTATGCTTTATTCCACATAACCAAAAGGTTTAAAATGAAGTAAAGATACAGAGGATTTGAATAACAAGGTTCATCACTATTACATATATGTTCTCTCTTCGTATATAAGTATGAATATTATATTCATAAAAGCAATATTATAAATTCATATGAATTTAATATATAATACACTTTTTTTAAGTTTTTTTATTTTGAGAGAGAGAGAAAGAGAGAGCAGGGGAGAGAGAGCTCACAAACCATGAGATCATGACCAAGAGTCGGACACTTAACCAACTGAGCCACCCAGGCGTCCCTATAATATACATTCTACATACATGTATGTATACATGTGCATGCATGTACCAAACAGAGAAGATACATTGCATTCAAATGCCTATAAAATCTTTTTCAAAAGTCCATCATATACTTGACCAGGGATGATTTCATCTTTGCAGCAGATCCATGCTTTCAGTTTCCAAGATGAAGGTTATGTGTGTTGTTATACTGTCATTATTTACTGGGTGTATGGAAGGGGTTGGGAAGATAATTCAGCTTTTGGCTCATAGATTGCAAGGCACCAGGAATCACATCAATCCACACTGGACATAGGACTGTGCATTACCCCGAAAGCCTGGACTTTGACCTGGATGCAGCAAGTGAATGGGACTCCAGATTGTCTTTCTTAGGGAACAGTATGTGAAGAAAGGTGCTTTGAAATATTTAGAAGCCAGAAGAACGAAGTAGGGTAAAGATGGCTAACAGATCACCAAAACCCTGTTACACTGTCCCCCACAGTGTAGAGTTGTCTCAGAGAAGTGGCTGGTCAGCCAGGGACTACATTTCCTAGTTTCTCTTACCCTGAGTGGTAGTCATGTGACTAAGCTCTAGTCAATTAAATGTGAACAGAATTGATGATCATAACTTCTAGACCTGACACATAAAGACCCCCACATAGTACTCTATCCATTTTTTTTTTACTTTTCAGCTGGCTGGAATGCACATGATCCTTCAGGGTGACCCTAAAAACTAGTTGTTTAGGGGTGCTTGGGTGGCTCAGTCAGTTAAGCATCTGACTCTTGATTTTAGCTCAGGTCATGATTTCATGGTCATGGGGTCAAACCCTGGGTCGGGTTCTGCACTGGGCGTGGAGCCTGCTTAAGGTACTCTATCCCTCTCCCTTTTTTCCTCTCTCTCACTTTCTCTTTCTCTCTCAGGAATAAAATAAATGAATATTAAAAACTACTTGTTGAAGAGAGAAAACCTCCCATCGGCCCAGGTCCCCAAATGAGTCTATAGGTATGCAGGTGCCCCTCTTTAAATTCTCACCTACACGGTACTCCTTCATGAGCAAGGAAGAACTTCTACAGTATCTGAGCCATCTTTCATTGTGGGTCTATTTGTTAGAATAGTTAGGCTATAGTAATTAACGCAGGGAAAAATAATAGTACCCACCCCACAGTGTGGTAGTGGAGGTTAAACGAAATCATGAAAAAAAGAAAGTTAGCACAGCGCCTCACACACCTTAAGTGCTGAGTGTGTGTTAGCTTAGTAAGTACCCAGGAAATTATGACAAGGACTTTAGAGGCCTCAGAATGATTAAGTTTCAAGAGATGAGCTCTTGAAAATAAAGGAAAATGATTGATGACAGCCTACTCAGTCCATTTCTTCCAGTTAATCACTCCTTCCTCAAAGAATCCTCTGGGCTTGGTTATAGGAGCAGCACAGTAGACAGCCACAGCACATTTGAGCAAATAAAGCTGTGAAACCAGCTTGATATGCTAACCATCAGGGACAATGATGAACCAGCTGGAGACTCTGAGATGAGTCCCTAACATGAGTGAACGCAAAGAAGGGAATCCTATATAAACATGTGTGCCAAGGTAAAGTTTTTTCCCCTACTTTTTTCCTTTCTGCTTTCGGCGAGTGCGTGTGCGCGTCCACAAGTGCGCACACACATTGACACACAGATAGATGGCTGCACTGCAAAGAGTATTGGTGATTTTATTGATGGGTCTCTCAAATCATCACTAAAACAAAAATAAGCTGTTCACTTCACAGCTGGAGTCAAACGGAGTGATGACAGTTGTCTCACCCTTCTTTGATGATAAATGAGCCTTCCCCTGCTTACTCGGGTCCTTGACCCAAATTCACAGTTATTCCAGTGACCCAGGCAGACCTTTGAGAAAAAAAAAAAGCCACACTCACAAATACCTAATGAAGCCTGTCTCAACTATTACTATTGTACCCTGTCATTCTAACTATAATTGATTTGCTAAGGTAGCTTTTTTTTTATATAAACAGCTAGCAGACAAAAATACCTAATATAAATTAAACGCATCTCTCTCTCTCTCTCTCTTTCACATTTCACCAGCCTTACTATCCCATGTTTATTTTAAACTTTCTAGGAGGCTTGAGATTTTCCTTTTTTATCGTGCAAGTAGGCAAATAAGTCTCTGGCCTTTAAGAATGCCTTTGGTAATAGGACCTTAGAATCATGTAAAGATAACTTCATCCCCTTGACCAGCTTTTTCATAAGGCACAAATTTCTGTTGATTGAAGGTGACTGTCTAGAATCGTCTTTGAAAATGATTGGGAAACCGCATCAGAGCCTTATAGGAATAAATGCCATGATCAAAGAGCAATGTCTACACAGAGTACAGTGGCGTATTAAAATACATTCCTTCCTAGGAGTTAAAGTAGGATAATACATAGAAAATTTCCAGAAGCAAGACATCTAGCCTACTGAGTGGATATAGATATAGGAACAGATATGGATACAGGAATCGACATATAGATATTTAGAATCTGAATCCTTCAAGGAAGATAATACAACTACATTTCAAAGCACAATCCCTGAAATTGCTTATACTTGTTCGTTGTTTCCTACAACCATCTACTGTAAACCCCTTGTGTTGCAAAACATAGAGATAAAATTAAACAGCTTACTCAGGGAAAGAGAGAAAAAGAGTTCTGAGAAGTAAGGACCTGAGATTTCTATATTCCTTTCAAGAATCAAATTCCCTGAGAGATCCTGGAGCCTGAGATGCTACTGGAAGCCATGTGCTTTGTGGCTGCCTGGATGTCTTTCTTCAACAATGGAAGGGTGTATGTTAACAGCCTGTAGTAACAAGACTCCATTATTGCCAGAATGTAACATCTCAAAGGGACTCCCAGCTACCCAGAGGTTGTAGAGAGTTCCATTTAGCACCATCTTTGTGAGGCGTGAACACCTGACACAGGATGAAAGTGGAGGAGCCGGCCCTGGGGAGGAAGGGCTTTTTCCCTTTCAAGTTTCTGAACTCCTCCAGGTCTGTGGAGGTCCAAACCACAGAACCAAGGAAACTCAAAAGGAAAGCAACAAAAGGAGCCACAAATCAAAAGCGCCCTCTCCAATGTACAGCTCCTGCTGTTCTGCTTTCATTACACACCAGCGTCGTCTGAATGGATAGCGGCACCTCAGCCTC
The DNA here is from genome assembly GCA_030068075.1 of Paguma larvata. Lineage (NCBI taxonomy): Eukaryota > Metazoa > Chordata > Mammalia > Carnivora > Viverridae > Paguma > Paguma larvata. Next base: position 51,918,392 of record CM057826.1, on the reverse strand, counting down.
CTCGTACAAAGTCAACACACTGTATTGAGGAGTGTGTACAACTTGCAAAGGAGCAGACTGGCTGCCGGCTGAATTCTCCAGTCCGCTTCAGTCTCCCTCCATGCTTTTTTTCTCTGTGGGGCTGGGAGCTGGGGAGTTTTCTTTGTCCTGTGACTACCAGGTTGCTTTGGGGTCTTTAGGAATACCATCAACCCTATCACCATCATCACCCATCCCTCTATAGCCATTCTCTCCCTGAGAACTATTCTATAATTGGGACTTTTCTTTGCCCACCTGCCACACATGTCCTCTCCTTTCCCCTGGGTCCTGCTCTGCCACTAATTCTTTAAAGGTATTTATGTTAGCCAAAGCTCTCTGTGTTGTAGGAAACAGAAACTCACTTCAAACTAATGAGAAGGAACATCTGGATAGCTCACAAAAATAAAGTAAGATCCAGGTTTTGTAGGGCCCAAAGCTTAAATAATAGAGGAAGGGTATCTCTTTAATTTCAAATGCAAAATTAAATATGAAAGTGAGTATCAAAAAAGAAAAATCACAGCAAACTGCAAATCTTTAAATGTTGACAAATGTCACAAATACCACAAAACCCAGAAAAATATCCTAATGTTCTTGTTAATTAACTGACTGATAACACTTCTGTAATAACTTTGTTCTATTCCTTTTATCTGCTTGCTCTTTGATCACCTGTCCATATGACAATGGTTTTTACTCTAATTTTCAAGGGAATAAAAAGGTAGTTCAAGTCTTTCTTCTAGCATAGTGATCAAAATTCATCACGGAAGGTGGGATGCAGAAAACATGCAACATTACACACAGGTGTACTCCCTGTTTGTAGTACTGATATCTGTCTTCTTTTAAGACAGAAATTCTGACAAATTACAGTTTGCGTGATTCAGAAAGGAAAAAATATATGATGCATTTAAACTGTCTGAATTACATAATCAAACATATTCCTCCACACTTCCATTTTGACTAGACATCAGTAAGAACTGAATCCTCCTCCTATAAGTTTATATTTCTGATTATTTAAATGTGCAAAATTCTTCTAAAAATAACAATAAATGTACAAAGTTCTTTCAAATCTTTCTTCTCCTCCTCTCCCCACATACACTGGATGCTAGGAGCTATACAGTATGTTCCTGTACTAACCAGGTCACGCTTTCCCACTGTGTCTTCCCTGCAGGAAAATGATTATGGACTGGGGGGAGGGGATGGGGAGGTATGGAGGAGAAACAGAAAAAGCAGCTTGGAGGCTCTCGAAGCCATCTATGCAATGGACAGCAGTTATTTAGACTAAGGTAATAGTGGTAGAGATAGTAAGTGATCAGAGTCAGACTTACTTTGACAGTAGAGTCAGTATGATTTGCCTCTTAGATACGGGAGATAAGAAAATGAAGTAGAGGGACACCTGGAAGGCTCAGTCAGTAGAGCATGTGACTCTTGATCTCCAGGCTGTGAGTTTGACCCCCACGCTGGAGGGATTACTTAAAAATAAAATCTTAAAAAAAAAATGAAGTTGAGGATAATGCTGAGTAGATAACATGACCACACAGGATTATTTCTGAGCACTAACTGAATGCATGCTTGTAATTGTGCCTGGCATGATGCATGGAACATAACTAGAGCTCAATACATGTTGGTTAATTCTGAAGCTTGTTTATATTACTTAAAAAAAAAAACCTAAGGAGAATAAATTGTATGGCAGGCCCTTTATTGTTACTCTTAATGATGACAACAAGCATTTCTGAACACTTCTCTCATTGACCCATGCAAATCTGCACAGGACAAGATAGGATAACAACCCAGCAACATGCAAAAGAATGAAACTAGACCACTTTCTTACACCACTCACAAAAATAAATTCTAAATGGATAAAAGATCTGAATGTGAGACAGGAAACCGTCAAAATCCTAGAGGAGAAAACAGGAAAAAGCCTCTTTGACCTAAGATGCACAAATTTCTTACTCGACACGTCTCCAAAGGCAAGAGAATTAAAAGCAAAGATGAACTATTGGGACCTCATCAAGATAAAAAGCTTCTGCACGGCAAAAGAAACAACCAACAAAACGAATAGGCAACCAACGGAATGGGAAAAGATCATCGCAAATGACATATCGGATAAAGGACTAATATCTAAAATTTATAAAGAACTTACCAAACTCCAAACCCGAAAAACAAACAACCCAGTGAAGAAATGGGCGGAAGATATGAATAGACACTTCTCCAAAGGGGACATTCAGATGGCCAACAGACACATGAAACGATGCTCAATGTCACTCATCATCAGGGAAATACAAATCAAAACTACACTGAGATACCACCTCACACCAGTCAGAGTGGCTAAAATGAACAAATCAGGAAACTATAGATGCTGGCGAGGATGTGGAGGAGTAGGCACCCTCCTACACTGTTGGTGGGAATGCAAACTGGTGCAGCCACTCTGGAAAACGGTGTGGAGGTTCCTCAAAAAAATGAAAATAGAGCTACCCTATGACCCAGCAATAGCCCTGCTAGGAATCTACCCAAGAGACACAGGAATGCTGATGCATAGGAGCACGTGTACCCCAATGTTCATAGCAGCACTTTCGACAATAGCCAAATCATGGAAAGAGACCAAGTGCCCATCAACTGACGAATGGATAAAGAAGTTATGGTACTTATATACAATGGACTACTACGTGGCAATGAGAAAAAATGAAATCTGGCCATGTGTAGCAACATGGATGGAACTGGAGGGTATTATGTTAAGTGAAATAAGTCAGTCAGAAAAAGACAGATACCATATGTCTCCACGAATAGGTGGACTTTGTGAAACTAAGCAAAAACCAGGGGGAGGGGAAGAGGGGAAAGAAAAAAAAGACACAGAGAGGGAGGGAGATAAAACATAAGAGACTCTCAAAGACTAAGAAAAAACTGAGGGTGAGGGGGATGAGGGAGGGGGGAGAGGGGGTGATGGGCATTAAAAAGGGCACATGTTGGGATGAACACTGGGTGTTATATGTAAACCAATTTGAAAATAAACTATTATAATAAAAAAAAAAAAAAAAAAAAAAAAAAAAAACAACCCAGGCAAATATTTAAAATAAGATACTGCCCCAAAAAAGGGGAAAAAAAGAAAAGCACATAGAGCACAATCTTATATTTACCTAGGTAAACACAACTCACACAAAAGAAGATATCTAGGGTGGTCACTTCAGGGCAAATGAGCCACCAAAGCCTAATTCTGACAAAAGACACTAGGGATTTTGGATTACCAACCATGGTGACTTCAACCTTCAGCCCTAAACACCCTTTTGTAATTCCTATTGGACCCTATCTTTGAAATTATACCTTTGTATGCTATAATTTTTAACTTGAGAAATTCTTACTTCAAATCCACACATGAAATTTATCGTTGGTATTTGCACTGCATCGTTTCACCACTTGCTTCAATTTGCACCATATAAGGTCTTATTATACAAGAAAATATTTCTGGTTAGTGAGGTTTTGAATATTTCCTCTTTTTATCGGTATTTTGTAAAATTGTTTGCAATGGCTGTACATTATTTTTAGATAAGAGGAAAGTAAATATTTTTAAAACATTAAGACAAGAAAACGGCTAATAAAACTCAAGTGGCAATATTACTTAATGATATATCAATAATAATAGTTTCTTAGTAAATATAAATAAAATTGAACCTAGGGGTGCCTGGGTGGCTCTGTTGGTTGGACCTCTGACTCTTGATTTCATCTCATGGTTCATGAGATTGAGTCCTGAGTCACATTCTGTGCTGACAGTATGGAGCTTGCTAGGGATTCTCTCTTTCGCTCTATCACTGAACTTCCCTTGCTTTCTCTCTCTCTCTCTCTCTCTCTCTCTCTCAAAAGTAAAGAAATGAACTTACAAAAAAAAAATTGAACTTAAAACTTTAACCAGAATCACTGGGATAATTAAGGATTGGAACATTCTAATGGTGCAGTATAATATTTTTTTTAGTTACACATAAATGAATATCAGCTTTGGTCTCTGCCTTCCACCTCTCTCCCTAATTCTTTGCTTTTCTACTTCCTTCCCACAAGAATATAGCATAATTTATCAAGAATTTCCAATATGCCATATGCAAGACTTTACAAATAGCATTTAGAACACAGGGCCTAAAGAAATATTAAAGCGTTTCTTCTCTGATGGAAGAACTTTATGTCAGAATTTGCTACAAAATAAGGAAATTTCCTTAAAGAATATGGCAAATATTGTAGGTTGGCTCATGTAATACTTATTCAAATTTCCTTTCCCTTTCCTTCTGTTTTTATGAACTAGAGAGATACAAACTCACCTTTCTAAATGCTCCTGCAACTAAAGGCATGCATGTGACACATTTATGACCAATGGGAAATAAGTGAAAGCCTCCGGGCAATTTCTTGGAAACCCCTATCTGCTAGTTCCTATCTGGAATGCAAACAACAGTTAGAGTGGAAGCAGCCATCCTCGGACATAAGGAAAAAAACCAAGAGAATCACAGGGCCTTTGAAGCTCATACGCTTGCACCATTGAACTAATACCAGATATAATATACCCCAGACATATTTACATGAAAAAGAAGGTTTTATGTATTTATGCCTTTTTTTTGTTTGTTTGTTTTTTATTTTTTTTTCTTTTTAAATTTTTTTTAATGTTTATTTATTTTTGAGAGAGAGAGACAGAGTGCGAGCAGGGGAGAAGCAGAGAAAGAGAAGGAGACACAGAATCCAAAGCAGTTCCAGGCTCTGAGCCATCGACACAGAGCCCGATGTGGGGCTCAAACCCACAAGGGTGAGATCATAACCTGAGTCGAAGTCAGACGCCCAACCGACTGAGCCACCCAGGTGCCCCTGTTTTTTATTTATTTTTGAGAGACATGGAGGCACAGCATGAACAGGGGAAGGGCAGAGAGAGAGGAAGACAGAATCCGAAGCAGGCTCCAGGCTCTGAGCCATCAGCACAGAGCCCGACGCGGGGCTCGAACTCACAGACCGCGAGATCATGACCTGAGCTGAAGTCGGCCGCCCAACCGACTGAGCCACCCAGGCACCCCTATTTATGCCTTTTATAAGTCCACCTTTCCAATACTAAGGCAAGTCCTAATGAATCTGTAGGCCACATCCTACAGTAACTTTAAGGCCTTTAACTAAATCTCTACTACCTTATGTTCCAATATAGCCACTTTCTCTTGACATCACAATTTAGGAAAGTACTAATTACCCCATGGTTCTGAAAAAATGAAATTGCTTATCAGGAAAAAAAAGGGGGGGATCAGGCTTCTTAGACTCAATGTTCCAATTAATATGTTATGCATTTGTAAAATAGGGAAATGTAAAAGAGGCAAATGAAATAAAGTGACAAACCTGAGGAATTTCATAAACAGGAATTAGAAGGAGAGTTAACAGTCTTCACATTTTATAAAGTTTTATAAATTTTTGCACATTTTATAAATCCTGTGTTGTTATCGAACCTTTCTATGTCACCCAAAGAACTCTGCCATAATAGAGGTTACTGAGCGTTCAGAACGTGAAAAGTCCACTAAGTCTTAATGTAGAGATTTTTTCATCTAGTCCATGGCCAGAAGGGTATCTGGATCCCCCCAAATAAGAAGAGTACAAGAGAGATCGAGGCCATGAAAAGGTAATGGGCAGAAGACAATCTTACCAAGATTACATCCCATAAAACAGAATTGGCAACATCTGCTCAATCTACTGTAGATAAACAGTGAACTATTTTCCATCTCATTAACTAAGACGATGAGATATTAAATAAACCCCAGGGGTCTCATACTTTGTTATCACGTTTAAGGCTTGGCCCAGACTTGCTGCATTAGCTAATCCTTCTAATGGTTTACAATCTAAAATCCTACATAATTTCTTTCTTTCTTTCTCTCTCCCTCTCTCTCTCTCTCTCTCTCTCTCTCACACACACACACACACACACACACACACACACACACGCATGCGTGCACACACATACACACACAAATTCCCAAATGGCTTAAAACCAAAAGTTCCTGCTTAATCTGACTGTCTAATTACTAGTCACTTAGCTTAAATTATTAACCATGTCTTCAGCCGTGATATATGATACCTGTAGGTCTCCAAACAGGATTCTAATAGAATTATCTAATTCTATTAAACTGCAAACAACTGCCCATTAAATATTTATTAGCCAGCTTGCATTCATTGAAGATAGATTGGAGTGTCAGCAAACCTCTAGGTTCCCTCACCCCAGAGCTCTGTCACACAGAAGGTTCGGCCAAACCAGCTCATCAGAATCGTGCCAATTGATCAACTGCCAATTACCTATTTAATCAAAATCAATGAGAAAAAAAAAAGGTTTAGGAGAACTTACAAGGTATGGCATGGATTTGTTTAATACTTGGTTAAATAAGTAAATTGGTTAAAATCTAGCTAACTTGATTATAAACACTTAAGGTTTATTTTACCATGGGGAAAACTGCTAGCAGTTAAATAATTAGATTTTCTTTTTTAGACTGGTGAATTGTATTTTTAATAAAGGAGTTGAAGAACTGTCAATTTTAGCCACCCAGGAGAGATGATTTTTGATGCCATGCTTTCGGGCTAAAATTCCTTCCTTCTTAAAGCCATATGAAAGATAACCTGACACCTTTGGCAGACAGCACTCCTTCAGATGGTAAGCATGTGGGCAGTTTTAAACAATTAGATTATGCAAGATGGCAAGTGTTCATTCACTAAAAATGCAAGAACCATCTGGATTCTCCCAGAGGATCTGGAGAAAATGAACAAGGAAAGTCACTCCTCTAAACAAACCACTTTCACATGAGTTGTTCAACACCCCAAGTGTAAATCAATTCTTAATAGCAAAAGACCATAATAAAGAATAAAAAAGAAGGAGAAGAATGCCATCTCACTCTTGTTCAACTAACTTCTCAGTAGTCAGAGAAAGTCAGGTTGAAGAAAAAAAAGGAATTGCTGTACCAAATAATCAGTAGTGATATATTTTTGCTTCCTGGTTGCTGTAATTAAGGATTCGACTTTGGACAACTGCCTTATAGGTTGATTTTAAGGAAATACTACTGTCCAGAAGCAAAATAATTAAAACAGACATTAAAATCAGCACTAGCAATCTCTAGTCATTTAAACACAAAGCAGTGGGGGAAAAATAAATTGCATTATATTCACACACAGGAATAAAATATTGCAATACAAATGGACAGACAATATAGCAACATAGAAAATGGATAATTTTGTAGACATCATGTTGAATGAGAGAAATGGACCAAAAAAAAAAAAAGAAAGAAAAACAAAAAACAAACAAAACAAAACAAAGCAAAAATAGATTCTGTATGATTAAATTTACATAAAATTCAACAGGCAACAATAAGCAATGTTTTAAATCGAATAATAGTCACCTTTTAGAGAGGGGAAAAAGGTAGTGACTACGGAGAATTCTGGAGTAGCTCTCTATCTACAAAAATCTAGTTACAAAAATCTAGTCCCTTTGGGAAAATCTTTGCACTTTTCTTAATGTATGTATCCTTCAAAAAAAGTTTACTTTAGAAAAGAAAAGCAACAGAGCAATTTATTTGTGTGGCCTTAGGCTAGTCACTTATCTCTGAACCTTGAAGTTTCCATCATGTGTAAAATAAGCCATTGGACAAGATAGACTTCAGATTTCTTCAGATTGCAAAAATGCTTTGATTCTCCAAAAGATCACTAGTCTCACAAGGACTATATACTATATACTATATACTATATACTATATACTATATACTGATATCAACCTCATTTGGCAGTCAAAATTTTACTTAAATAGTAAAACTTCAATCTTTACTTAAATAGTAAAAAGCAAGTTTTGAGGCAGCATACCTACATAGAGAATCCTCCTCTAGATAGGTAGATAGATACATATATAGAGATGGATATTCTTTAAAATAAAATAAAGCTGTACAAAAAGGAGGGATAGGGAACTGACACACACTCCAAAACCTGTACCTCAAGTTTCTTTCAGCTCCACATTCACATGGAAATATTTAATCTTTGAGTTGTTTTATCCCAAGAGAGTCCATGGTTCTGAAATCAGACAGGACTGGGCCTGATGAGAGTGTAAAAAAAAAAAAAATCTGCCCAAAAATATGTCCTCAGCATGACTACCTAAGTACCCAATGTTCCCATCATTAGGGCATCTTCTTTGATTGATCAGCCCTTACCTCACAGAGAACTGGCCTCTGAAGACATAAAACATAGGACACAATCTTCATGCACATGGAAGAGGATGGCAGAGGTCCAAAGACTAGTGCATCTCTAGAAAAGAGGATGCTGACATTTGGTGCCAAGGTGGCGTTTCCCGACCAACCCAGAACCAAAACTCAAGAGAACATTGTAAGGGAATGGGAACCAGGTATTCTCTCTCATAATACCAACCTAGTCCTGATTCTCTTCATGTTTCCACAAGAAAAGTCCTTGTGAATTTCACACTCGATAAGAAAATAAAATTCCACCAATGGCCGCCTTTCCCTAAACAACCATAAGTCAACCAAATAAACTGCTCATTTTTTAAACTAGTAATTGTATACGGCACCCTATAGGAAGACTGCTCAAAATTTCCCTTCACTCACTAAAGAAACCAGAGCATAGATCTCTCTGCTCATGAAACTCTATAAGGAAATATTGGCGATTCACTGGGAAATGAGCAAATGGCACCAAATTACAACCAAAATAATGGGCAGGAAAAAAATCTAAATCCCTCTTGTATGAAATATTACAACTTTTAAATTCCCTAGTAGTGTATCTCTTAAAAGGACAAAATAAAGTACAAATCAAGTATTGTTCTTGGAGGAATAGTCCTGGATCATGTTGTCAGGAAACAGATAACATGTCATTTCTCCTTAGCTCTCAGGGAGAGTAGAAGTGTCTGGAGAATATTCAATGAGCAAGTTACTTGGTTCTGTCTTTTATAAATCTTAAACAGAGACCAAAAGCAGTTTGGTTGGTTTTTATTAATAAGGCACATGCATCTCCAGAGAAGCATCCTCACCAGGCAAAAAACTGCCTCTAAATGTCCTTTCATGCCTTCCCAGCTGAGACCAGGCTTTTGTTCTCTCCTTAAAGGCAAAAGGCTCTGCTACACATCTGGGAAAAGGATGGGGCAGAATTATATTTTGAAGGCATTTGTTTAGGTGTCAGTCTGCCTCTCCAAATTGCAAAAACATAAGCGATTGTGCAAATACTGTTTAACTCATAAAAAATGCCACTGACCTAAGCCTCATATAGAAAGGTCCTATGATAAAATAGGCTTTTCTGCTCCGACAAGGTAGAAGCAAGTTGGGAAAAGATAATAACACAAACAAGGGAGTATCAGAGGGGAACTAGAGCATTACTGCATCCAGAATCATTCTAAAGAATTCAGAGCTGCATAGATGCTGAGGCTCACCAAGATGCTACTCATGCGGCCATCCTTTAAGGACTACTGTGCCTGAGATTTCTAGTCTTCCACACCACATCCATTTTTCTATAATAATACAAGTCTTTTCTCTGTACATGGCTTCCAGGTTGAAAACTACACTTCCCAGATTTCCCTAAAATTAGATGTATCATGTGACCATGTACTATCCAATGGGAAATATGAGTAGAAGTTACTTGTGTAACTTTCTGGTCACATCCTTAATAAAGTAAGACAAGTGAAATTCTATTATTCTTTCTTGCTTTCTTCCCACTTGCTGGAATTCAGACATAGTGAAAGCACCTGCCAAGCATGGAACAACTGAAGAAGGTACCCAGAAGCTTCTGGGTCCCCACACATGGATCCACTATATAAGCCCTAGATGGCTTACACTCAGCAGCCAAACCAATATCCTAAAATTCACAACCACCAACTGCTATTGGTCAGTTCTTCATAATCCTCTGTCTCATTGTAGTGATGATTACTTCTGCTCCAGAAGTTGCCCAGGCCCCCATTAAGCATGGATGATTCTCTACTTAACAGCCTGGCACAATGGGAATCTCACCCCATCTTTACTGCCAAGAATGTGGTGTTACCATATACAGATGACTCGCAGGATTATGGTAGTTTGAATCAAGAGCTCTGTCCTAATCAAGGTGGGGCCTTGATGAACCAGTTTCAAATCATCCACAGAACCTGGTCAGCAGTGGCTTTAACTCCTCTGAAGACAGCTCACTAGCCTTTTTTCTCCAGCCAGGAAATTTAAGAGGTGAGCCTGAGCAGGGTCACCTAAATAGATTGCATCTGCCAAGACTTGGTGGCTGAATAAATGAGTACATGTGGAATGGAAATTAGGGGGCTAGACCTAAAATAAATTTAACAGATTGCCTCCTCTTTAAGGGCTCTTTTTAATCAGCTGGTTTCATGAGACTTTGCTTTGCAGAGGAGGAGATGTGACTCATGAGCATGCTTGCTAGAGACAGATGCTTGTGGGTTTTATTGTTTTTTGGGTTTTGTTTTTTAAATTCTCTCAGACAGGGAGCCACAAGAAATTCGGAGGAGAAGAAAGGCCAATGATAAACATGATTTGAATCAAGGAAGATTTGGGGGTAAGATATATAGGATTTTTACAGACTCACGGTTTCTAAAACTATGTTCAAGGACATAAAAATGGGGGCACCTGTGTGGCTCAGTTGGTTGAGCATCTGACTCTTGATTTTGGCTCAGGTCACGTTCTTACAGTTCGTGAGTTCAAGCTCTGCATGGGGTTCTGTGCTGACACTGTGAAGCCTGCTAGGGATTCTCTTTCTCCCTCTCTCTGTCACTACCCCCCATCGAAATAGAGAAGTAAACTTAAAAAAAAAAAAGAAAGGAGATAAAAATAAAAGGTGAATCAAAGCTTTACAAATAAAGTACCTTAGAGTACTTTACCTGTATCACCTGGTTCAACTCCATTTTCCTAAACACTCAACATAGTATATAATCCTCTATTGGCAATTAAATATAATTTTCATAGTTGTTGAATAAATGATTGCTTGACTAGAAAATAAGAGAGATGAGTGATTCATCCAAGATGAATTACACAAGAAATACTCAGGTGAGCTAAGATGTGTCAACCCCAAGCTCAAGACATTTTCTACACTGCTGTCTCTCATTTCTATATAGCATAGTCTCCTTCATTTTTCAAATAAGCCCCAAATTACATGCACATGCTTTCCTTTTCCGGGTATCTATATAAGTTAGGGTGATTTTAGCTGTAGGTAACAGAAAACCTAGCAAAAGTAGCTTAAGTTAGAAGAGTATTTTACTTTACAGAAATCCAAAAATGAATTCTCTCAGGGTTGATTTTGATGGCTTAACATCATCAAAAACCTAAGAATTGTCCATCCTTCAAATTTCCCATGCTCATGTGTTGCTTTCATTTGGGGTCCTATTTTTCTTGGTTGCCAAATAGTTGTAGCATTTCTTTTTATCTTCTATGAAAACATCCAAGTAAAAGAGAAGGGACAAGGGGCATCTATTTGGTTCAGTCAGTAGAGCATGGGGCTCTTGATCTCAGGGTCACAGGTTTGAGCACCACATGGGTGTAGAGACTACTTAAAAATAAAATCTTTTTTAAAAAGGAGGGATGAGAGTTAAAATGGCTTCCTTCTCACATTGCTCTATTAATAAAAAAAAAAATAATTCCCCAAACCTTCAACATACTTCTTTTTATGTTTCACTACCAGAAATGAAACAGTTTCTGGCATATTTCACCAAGTTCTGGCTTATTTCACCAACCACTGACACAAAGAAACGAGATTGTGATAACTGGCTTAGGCCAATCATGATTTATCTATGGGAGTTGGGCACATTCTATCCCAAACAAATATATTCATATGGAAGAAGACTAAGTGGCTATCTGAAGACATCTATGAGATTCTGGCACATACACAGATTGCTTTGGCAGCTCTACTCAAGACTAAGCCCGAAGGAATTATATCCCAGGAATGTTAGATATAGGAGTATGAATTCAACTCAACAAACATTTGTCAAACACTTTCTATTTACTAGTCTCCACACAGACCCTGCAACTAAAACAACAAATAGAACTGATACTTGTCTTACCCTCAGGGAGCCCACTATACAATGGCAGATAAAGACCACTAAATAGGTTATTACAGTCCAATGTGATGTGTGCTCTTATGGGTAAAGTGCCCACACATATGGGATAATAAAGAAGACATAACTAGCCCACATACGGATGGTCAGGGAAGGCTTCCAAGAACAGGTGTCATCAACAGAATAAGTAGAAGCTAGCGTGGAGATGTTATGGGACAAGCAGAGTGTGTTCCAGATAGAAGTTTCAGCATAAGCCAAGTGCAAGAGACAAGTGAGAATACGATGAATCTGAAGGCTGGCAACAAAAATTTCAATATGACTAAAGCACTGAACATAAGGCAGAGGAATCAACTGGGACTAAAGAGGTAAGAGCTGGTATTCGAATTAGTCCCGTTTCAACTTTTTGCCAGTTTGATAAAGGATTCACCATGACAACCATAGGTGGAGTCACAGGTGTAAAAACAACTAAAAGGCAGCAAGCACAAAGGAGACCTCCCCAGGGGAAATGGATCATGACATTGCTACTTGGTGACTCGCAATTCCCTTTGCCGATTCTGCATCTATCGAGGCTATTACAGACCAGGCTGAAAATAATGTACCAGTTCAGAGTGTGTCAACAGCTCCCCAGCAGAAGGACTAGTGTGGCTAATGAGCGTGCTTTGACAGCCCAAGGTCGGATATTTAACAATATTCCAGAGTTTAAGTATGATACACTGAGCGCTGTTTTAGCTCCTGACTTGAAAGGCTCACAGCTGCTAATATTTACAGAAATAGGAAGCAATTACAGTTCGCTGCCACAGGAGGAACTTAAATAATTTAAGACTCATAATGCCTCTGATTCTTTTCAAGCCATCTTTTCTCCAGAACCAGCTGCTTCTAGCTCTCAGTAAGCCCTCTGTTCAGAAGGCAGAGTCACCCTGATGCACAGCACTGCTTTTGCTCACCCAAAAACTCAAGCACACAGCTTTTTGGCATCCACAACATTTCTCCCACATTTGTACTTCATCTCTGGAAAGGGCCCCTTTTCTCACCAGCAATGAAACTCCGCAGCCATCTGCCTGGGCTAATCTGGGTAAACTGGCATGAGCAGAGAGAACCATAATGTAATTTCACAAATTAAACTAATTTATTTCAGTAGCCATTTTCATGACACGGATGTGGTAGGACAAGAATAGAGAAAAAAGGGGAATGGGGGAGAAATTCAACGTGTTGAATGCCAAACAGAAGAAAGTCAAATTTTAAGTGCCTAAAGTTTCCATGTGAACTATCCCAAGAGTCCCTCCTTGCAATTCCATTGTGAATTTAGCTCTTTCCCATCGTGGTCAACAACCTGATGAGTGGAATAAGAAAATGTAGACAATGGTAATTTTTTTAATTGAAGTTTAGACTGAAGAGCTTCTAATATTTGCCTATCAAAAAATTTTGGCAAGAATTAGAGAACAGTGAGGTATCTGCTCCCATGATACAGTTCTAAACTAAGATCAAGAATGTAACTGGTAAAGTTACTTCACCTGGGGATAAACACTTTTTATGTGAAAGGTGTTCTAGATTCTTTAGCTTCCACAATCCTATATTATCTTCACAGCTTTTCTTGGGAGGACATCAGACTAGAAGAGAAAGAACATGTTTCCTGGCACTCAGCATATAAGCTTTTAATCTCAGCTCTTCCCTATTTGTGGCTCCCAACTCCGAACTCCGAGTGGTTATTCCGTGTTTTGGAGCCTCAGTTTTTGCATCTGCAACACGAAGATGATCTTATAAACATTTTTTTTAGTGTTTATTTATTTTTGAGACAGAGAGACACAGAGCATGAGCGGGGGAGGGGCAGAGAGAGAGGGAGACATAAAAACCGAAGCAGACTCCAGGCTCCAAGCTGTCAGCATATAGCTTGATGCAAGGTTCGAACTCACAGTCCACGAGTTCATGACCTGAACTGAAGTTGGACGTTTACTGACTGAGCCACCAGGCACCCCTAAACATGTTTAAATCAGAATTAAATTATGTTAAGTGAAATTATGTGGACTAAGAACTTAATAGTGGTTAAGCTATAGAAAGCATCCAATGAAGCCTAGCTCCGTCCCTTTTCTCCCAATACCTGCCCTATCATTTTTCTCATCAGGATAATATATATACCTCTCCAGTGTCTGCAACATTTGGGAGAATGCTAATCAGCTACTCCTGTCTGTCCTTGGAAAATACAAAAAAAGAAACACTTCATTTTTAATATCAGAAAGGGCCCTGTTATGGGTCAAATTGTGTTCCCCACCCAATTTGTATGTTAAATTCCCCACCCTGGCACCTCATGATGTGATCTTATTTGGGAGTAGAGTTGTTGCCAAAGTAATTCGTTAATATAAGGTCATACTAGAGTACGGTAGGCCCCTACTCAATACATCTGAAAGAGAACACCATCTAAAGAGACAGGTAGGCCCCAAGGAGACCATCACATGAAGATGAAGGCAGCAATCTCAGTGACACAGCAGAAGCCAAGGAATACCAAAGATTGCCAGCAAACCACCAGAAGCTAGAAGGGCATGGAACAGAGCCTTCCTCATAACCCTCGGGAGGAATCAACCTTGCCAACACTTTGATCTCCTACTTCTAGCCTCCAGAACTGTGAGATAATGAGTTTTTGTCATTTAAGCTGCCCAGTTCATGGTACCTTGTCACAACAACCCTAGTACACTAATACAGAGCCACAGCTAAAGTTGTTTTCTACTCAGTGTACACATTAATAGCTTTCACCACTACAACATTTTTATAGGTTGTCAATGACTTTAAGGCCTTTTGGGCAGACATTCAATTGCATATTGTATAAATAACATGGCCAACTTGGACATTCTGGCTGGCTGATAATACAGAGATCCTTAGTACACTGCCTCCTTAGTCCCAAAAAGCACTTTGAAAAAGAGGTTTCATTGACTCTATTGACCTGTTTTTCTTTCTCACTAGATGTCAAGCTCCTTGAAAGCAGAAACTGTGTCTCATTCACCTTCAGATCCCAAAAAGATGTGAAAGGCACCTTACTGTTTGCTAAGCACTTAAAACTTAGTTCCACAAACTGATCTGAGTGCCTGTAACGTGCCAGGCCACATCCTCAAACCAGAAGAGAAGGATATCGATGTTCCTATCTTATAAAAGAAGAAATTCAATTCAGAAAATTTAGATAAAAAACAACAGAAAAGAAAATTAAGATGAAAATTGTGAAGTCTTTTCCCCTTTTAATTATACTTTGTAACATGATTTCAAGTAATATAAAATATGAGTCCAATGTACATATTCTCCTGGAGTCTGGACTCAGAGAATGCAAGAAGGAATGAGAGAAGTGAAAGCTCTCCGATAAATTTATTGGTGTCATCCACCCAATAAATTCCCATAACACAAACCATAAATTGTAAATAAACCACAGTGATGACATGGTTCTGACCCTGAGCCGATGTAAGTAAAATCTAGAATATAGTCATTCCTCAGAAGAAAAGTCTGATCCAGAAAGACTTATTCCTCTTCTAAATTATTTAACACTTATTAATTGTATCCTGCAAACTAAAATGCTAAATTAAAATCACGCCCTTTTACTCTTCAACACATGAAAGTGTATCAAATAAATATGCTAAAACCAAACAGCTGGATCAAATTCATATATGTATGTAGATCAAATCCAGATAGATGGAGACATCGATGATTGAAAGATAAATTAAATCTGTATATGAATATAGATATTATAGGAAAATGTTGTTTGTTCAAATATCTGAATAATTTCTCTCAAAACTGTCGCATTAAGGGATAGCATAATTCTCTACCTTTGAAAAGTTTCTGGCAAAGATTTTTCTATTTTTCTTTAAGTTTGGAGTTGTGATATTTTGCATATCAAGACATATACACAACAAAGATATTTACTGTAGGAGATATGGAACTCAAGGAGCAACCTTGAGTACCATGACTACATGCATCCTACCCCCTGCTGGTTTTTCTGATCACAGAGATCCAACCCTTCCTGATAACTTGGGACCACTCTGGACCAGTGAGTACCTGATGGCCATGGTGTAAATGTTTGTGCCTCCCCTCACTCCAAATTCATATGTTGAAGTCTTATTCCCCAAAAATGGTATTAGGAGGAGGGAATTTTGGAGGTACTTAAACCATGAGGGTAGAGAACCCATGAATAGGATTAGTGCCTTATAAAATAGGCTCCAGAGAGATCCCTGACGCCTTCCACCATGTGAGAACACAGCAAGAAGGCACTGGCTATAAACCAGGAAGAGGGCCCTCACCAGAATACGACCATGCTGGCGCCTTGATCTTGAACTTCCCAGCATCCAGAACTCTGAAAAATAAGCTACCCAATCTTTGTTACCTCGTTAAAGCAGCCCAAATAACTAAGACACTGATAAACCTTGACAAACGCCCTCTGGTTTGACATTTCTCTTGCCCATCATTTAGGGTATTATTCCATGAAGAGGGATGAAAAACCAACTTTACAGGATCCCACAGAAACTCCTAAAAAAATGTCCCTCCATAGTGAACCCTTCAACCAAATCGGACACTTCAGTTCTTGCCTGCATATTTCCAGATCCACTCTCAAAGATCCAAAAGAAAATATCAACTCTGAAAATTCACAGAGAACTGTTGCTAAATTAACACCAAACTAGATGTCTAATGATTAACTAGATGCTCTTGATAAAACATTCAATCACAGCATCACCTGGCAGTTATGCCTTGTTTTAGAGCACCTCTCAGAAGGGACGGCAAAGCATAACCCATTTTAGAAACTATCTCCTTCTCTATAGGAAAACACATGTAAGGAATGAAATTTGATATTTACCCTGGATTCTTTTTCAAAGCAACTGTGAGCTTCTTGAGGAACCATGCACTTTTTATCCTGAACACCTGTCACGAGTTTTGGCACACCATAGTCTTCCAACAGATGTTGGACAAGACTGACTGACAGAGAAGGCACGGAGATAATACTAAGGCTAACATCACAGGTGAGCAAGAGGCATACAAGTATATGTTTGCATATCAATTCCCAAAACTAGTGGAAGGGTTTTTAATGTTTACCAAGCCTGATTCCTTAGTGCCAAGATGTAAGAATCTCAATCATTGCTGCAAAACCCAAGCACAGTTTAATTTTAAAAGACAACTAAGAAACTTAAAGATTAACCATGTCAGCAACTAACTTTTTTATTTTAAACATACACGTTCGAATTATTTGCTAGTCACTCAATCCTCTCGCATATTAGAAGCTTTCAAGTTATGCCAGCATCATA
This sequence comes from Paguma larvata, assembly GCA_030068075.1. NCBI lineage: Eukaryota > Metazoa > Chordata > Mammalia > Carnivora > Viverridae > Paguma > Paguma larvata. The sequence goes on along the minus strand of CM057826.1, from coordinate 51,901,097 downwards.
AATAGTGCCTGTGCTTTTAAACTTTTCTAAATATAAAAAAATTACACACGTACTAGTACAGGGAGGAATGACACAGAAAGTTCTCATGACCCATATTATCTCTACTGCTCTCTAATATTTTTTCTTCCATATCTTTTACATTCAAGATCATGTATACCTTAGTTCAAATATGGGAAACTGTATACTGTACTGTTTTGTAATTAGTGGGTTATTTTCATTTTCACTGTCTTTCTCTAATGCCTATAGTTTTGTTGTTGTTATTGTTGTTGTTGTTTTAGAGAGAAAGAGAGAGCATGAGCTAGGCAGAGGGAGAGAGAGAGAGAATCTCAAGCAGGCTCCATACCCAGCATGGAGCCCAACATGGGGCTTCATCTCACAATTGAGAGATTATGACCTGGGCCAAAATCAAGAGTTAAACACTTAACTGGCTGAGCCACCTCAGCGCCCCAATTTTTCTAATGCCTATAGTTTTTAAAATCAGATTAAAATGTTAAGTGATTAGCTAGCAAACATATATTGACAACCACCTACTACTTATTTTTCATAAGTAAAGAACAACTGCATGATTTGTACACTTTGACACTCCAGTCAAGCTGAGGTAATATAAGCAAGACTAATCTCAGTTCAGAAATACATGAAAAGCTAAAATTCAGGAAGTATACCAGAGCTTGAGAGATTGTCAACAAAATGCTGAAATTTCTAATACAGGCTGACCCTTGGGTGACTCTGATTTACTTACAGGGTAAGGAAGAATCTTTATTACCATATCAGCTCAACCAATTGGGATGTTGACTATCTGACATCAGGGATATAGAGGGGGTGAGAGGAATGAAAGAAAAAACTACACATTCAGACATTGTAGTATAGCAGCAGCAGATTCCCAGACATACTACGGCATACGAGTCCATCAATTATATAAACTCCCAGCAAGTTCAAATAAAACAATAAACAAAGAAAAGGTCAACATATAACAGCAAAGCAAGTCAGGGAAAACAACCACCAGTGTCAGGCAATGCTTGATCCAATCTAAGGTGGAAAATATCAGGAGAAGCAAAGACTGCTATTGGCTTTAAATCTTCAGGGGGTGGATTCCCTCTGATAGCTGCAGTGCCTAGAAAGGCAGAAATTAAAACCAGTAACCCTGGTGGCCCCTTCAACCGTGGCTCTCCCTCCCCAGAACGGGTTATCAGTGTGTGTATGTGGGCTCAGAAGCCTGGAGTTTGGGTTATGGTCAGTGAAACATTAGAATGGGCTTGTAAAAACACATTAAAGCTAAATCTATGATTTTCAAATTCTCCACGAGGCCCTCCTTTAGGAGAAAGCAATTTGATCTAAAGCTCAGATCTAGAATGAGTGTCTATCTCAGGTGACATGGCCTGTCTGAAACCTGCATAAATGATCATGGCATTTGCAAATTTCAGTTCCAAGGACTGATCTAACCTCTTTGTTAGAAGTGTTTTGAATAGAAAGAAAGCACCACTTTAAAAGTGGAAGTCATCACATCTTTAAATATTGAGATAAATAATGTATGCTATTAAAATGATTTTAAGTTGAGGTTGTCAAATTCCTGCTACCAACATGAGGGCTTTAACTCAAATCCCTGATACTTAGACTTTTTCCTCATTTCCTGTGTATGCCTTAGTGATGAAAAGTGACAGGATCATCTCATTCCTCTACTTAAAATCCTTCAGGGACATCTGGGTGGCTCAGCTGGTTAAGCTTCCAACTTTGGCTCAGGTCATGATCTTGTGGTTTGTGAGTTCGAGCCCTGCATCAGGCTCTGTGCTGACAGCTCAGAGCACGGAGCCTACTTCAGATTCTGTGTCTCCCTCCCTCTCTCTCTCTCTCTCTCTCCCCCTTCCACATCTCTCTCTCCCTCAAGAATAAATAAACATTAAAAACATTTTTTTAATCCTTCAATGTCACCAAATCTACACTTACCATGTTCAAATAGGTTCTTCCTGATCTGGTCAACCCTCCTCAACAAACCTCAAACACACAATGCACATTCAGCCATATGATGCTCCTTACGAATCTCCACTATATGACACGTTGTTTCTCATCTCTTTGACTTTGCACATGCTGCTCACCCAGTCAGGTAAAACTTTCCAAAATCCACAACCTTCCCTTTACCCCAACCTGACCATCTTCTAGGTAAACCCTCACTCAGCACTGTTTCAATAAAACAGAACCACAAAATGGGGCTGGCTTTGGAACTAGCCAACTTCGATTTGCATTCTCCTTCTACTACCTAGTAGTTACTTAAACTCCCTGTGCCTTTGTTTCCCCATCACCAAGAAGTGAAAAGGAATAACACCTAGAGATATTAAGAGGTTAAATGAAGGAAGACTTTAATCAAGTAGCTTTTGAGAACATACTAAGTGTTCAAAACTATTAGCTATTTTCACTGTTATCATCATTATCATCATCACTATCCTTTATGACTCCAGTAAAAGCTTTTTTTTTAATTTTTTTTGGTAAAAACCCTTTGCCAAACACAACCTCTTCTCACAAACACATCAATTACTTGCTTTTCTGTTTCACCCATGAAATCTGACATAGTAATCTACCTTATCTGTGGGGACTACCTTCCAAAGCCTCTAGCAGATGCCTGAAACCACAGATAGTACTCAATCTTACATATACTATTTTTACCCTATCTGTACATCACTATGGTAAAGTTTAATTTATAAGTTAGGCACAGTAAGAGTTTAGCAACAATAACTAATAACAAATTAGCACAATTATAACATTCTACTATAATAAAATTAGGTGAATATGGTGTCTCTCAAAGTACCTCCTTGTACGGTACTCACCCTTCTTGTGATGATGTGATATGATAAAACGCCTATGTGAGGAGATGAAGTGACATAAGCATTGTGACATAGCATTAGGGTATGTTATGTCAGGAAAATCATCCGCTTCAGCGGTCAAACCATGGCTGACCACAGGAAACTGAAACCCTGTAAGCAAAACCACGGATGGGGACACAGGTACTACTGTACTTCTAATGTGGCTCTCGAACGGGAACAAAAGTATTTTTTTTTATGTATCTGTTCCCTCCCTGAAAGCGTCTCAAAAACAGGAACCACATCTCATTAATCTTGTATTCTCAGTGCCTAGCAGTGCCTGACATACAAGAGATACAAAAATAAATATTAGTTGAACGAATCAATAATTGAATGAGTTCCTAAAAAGCCAAGTGAAACCAAATGCTGATCAATCAAATCATGTTTAACTGCGTTAGGAAATTTGATATTCAGAGAAATAAGAAAACTTCAAGGACCCGTGAATAATGGAAAGCACATAGATTTTGGAGCCAGGCCTGCCTGAACTGGAATCCCAACTGCTCCTCCCACAAGCTTTATGATATGAGCCCTGGGAGCCTCTGATTCCACATCTTTAAGAAAAAAACATCTAGGGGCACCTCACTGGCTCAGTTGGAAGAGCATGAGACTCTTCATCTTGACGTCATGAGTTCGAGCCCCATGTTGGGTGTAGAGATTACTTGAATAAATATATTTATGTGAGGAAGATAACATCTACTTCATTAGGGAAACAATAAATAAGAAGACATAAAGCAAAGTAGCAGGGCCTAGAAACAAGAGTTCATTAATTAACTATTCCCCTTGGTCTTTTATGAAGAACTATTTTTGTAAATTTAATTATCACTGTGTTCATCTTTGTGTTAAATTTGAATCTGCTGAAATGCATCACACAACTATACCATCATAGGAGTCAAGTGTTTGTTTTCTTGTCCTGTATCATGTTCTTAAACACCTAGATATACATATCTCATCTGCTATCTACCAGGGGACAAAATTCACATATTCGTATACTATGGGCAAGTGTTTGCTTTAACTCAATTGCTCTATTTGGCTTCTACTCAAACCATTAATTTCAACCTCAGAATATAGAAGGTAAGTTAGTAGTCATTACCTAAGGTTCTAGGAACACAGGCTTAGACACAGATCTGAGAGTCCTAATTAATATATTCTTTAACATTGCATTACAAATAAAACATCAGCTCCACATGATAGTATAAACTTTTCACAGTTGCTCAGTTAAAAAAAAATAGATCAACTATTTTCCTACCAATCAACTAGAGAATTTATATATAAATGTCAAGATTACCAGATAATCCTATTTATTCCTATAGAAAGAACATAAATCTCTCATGAATTCCACTAAGGTTTGGTGGGAGAGTTTAAAAAAAAAAGAGAGCATGGTCGGAAGAATTTCTGATTTCACAAGTCCAGGGCATTCCTGGTTTATCCCTAACTGTGCTCATTGTTCATTCTTGCCCCAAAAACAAAGGGAGCAAGTAGAAGATGATATCACTGTTAGCATTCATAAACAGAGAAACTGAATTAAAACCACCCAAAATCTCGAGATCCACTGGACAGACCTGAATCATATGTAGATATCAATCTGCTCTTTTAACCCCTAATACCTAAGTTTAATAGAACTGCAAGGGTAGTAGAATGGGAAACCAGTAAGGTGAGAGTGGACACAGAATGTCTTCCACCTTGTGATATCATGTAACAGCATCTATTGTGTCCATTGCAAATACAGGTGCCACTGAAATTAGAAAGCACACAATCCTCTCTCAGCTTCCCCAAAACTTAAAAATGTATGACTACTGAGTAAACGGTCTACCTTTACTATATTCCAACTCATGAGAGCATCAACAGACACACAGGCTAAAGTCTGTGTTTGGCTCACAGGAGGAACAGAAAAGAGGAAAAGCAACTTCTCAGAAGTACCTAACTAAAACTATAGTAGTGTGGCTATTAACAACCACCCCCAAAATATAACTTTGGTCCGAAGAAATGCAAATTTATTTAAAGCATAAGCTACAAAATAAAAGAGTTGGCATGTCAACACTACCAACTGAAATTTAATCAAAGTGAAAAGAACAGTTGATCTGTCTTCAAGAGAAAGGGAGGGGGTAGTGTGTAATATCTTTAATATATGGATGGCTGGGTAGAGTAAATGACTGTCGCACAGAAGGTTTATCTGTAAACACTGCAGTAAGTCTGGGGTTTTTAACCACAATAAATGGCTGGTTTCAATCAGCTGCTGCTAGCAGGAAATCCATGGCCCATAGGAGCAATTACCCATCTCTTGACTGAAGCACAGGGCAATTACAAGCTCCCGAAGTACACTCACAGCACTGGAGCACACGCCTGCACGGTGCTAATGGAACTCGGACAAGAAACAGTGGTTTGTGGCTACATTTCTCAGTCTCAGCCCCTTGCCAAAACCCTTTAATACTTCTCTTATCTCACAACACGGCAGCAGAGACAGAGAAACTGGTGTGCAAAACCAATATTGTCATCACCCAAAACACAGACATTGGGGTTTTCTCTGCCCTGCATCCCCTACCAGCCCCTTAAATGTATTATACTCATCCTGACTTTTCAAAATGTACTGTGTCTTTATCTGTGGTTTTGCAGACGACTTCTTACCCGAGTCTTCTAGTCAGAATGTGGTGCTCATTACTAACTAGATCAGTTAGCCAAATGAGGATTTCTAATCTTAAGGAAGTGAAGAGGAACCTGTCAGGAAATAAATGGGAAAAATAATTACTCTTTTATTTCACTGTGAAAACTATGTCAACTAGGTATCCTTAAAGAAGTAACCTCTGTAAGATTAGAGAAAGAAAAATAAAAGATAGTAAGGTGGTCTATCAAGTTACCTTCCATTTACATTGCGTTTATAACAGGTAACATTTACTGAAGACCTAATGTGCTAAGCAATGCATTGTGTGCGTCAAGTGTACTGTCACATTTAAGCCTCATAGTAACCCAAAGTGAATATTATGATCATTCTCATTTAAAGAATGAGAGGGACACCTGGGTGGCTCATCTGACTCTTGACTTCAGTTCAGGTCGAGATCTCATGGGTTCATGAGTTGGAGCCCCATATCTGGCTCTGCACTGACAGTGTGGAGACTGTTTGGAATTCTCTCTCTATTCTTCTCTCTGCCCCTTTCCTTCTTGCACAAGTATACTCTCTCTCTCTCAAAATAAATAAATAAACAAAATGATAAAGAATGAGATAATGGAGGTGTGCTTGAGTGGCTCAGTTGGTTGAGCATCTGACTCTTGGTTTCAGCTCTGGTCATGATCTCATGGTTCATGGTTCATGCCCCCCGTGGAGTGGGGGTGCCGCTTGGGATTCTCTCTCTCCCTCTCTTTCTGCCCCTCCCCCGACCCCCAACTCTTGCTCATGTTCTCTCTCTCTTAAAAATAAAATGAGATAATGGAGACTCAGTTTAAGTAATTTCCTCAAGACATTGTAGTTAGGCACATTGTGGATTCAGGACTTGAATCTGATTTGTAGCAGGCCAAATCTAGCTCTTAAATATCATATCATTCTACCACTGATGCTGGCTCTGTGAGAGAAGGTCAATAATTGGCAAAGCCACCTTATCATGCTCCCATGATAGACATTAACGATGAATCCCAACACCCTTTCCCACTGAGTGTAGACAAGATCACAGAATCTCTCTCATCACAGCACTTCAGAAAGCCAACTCCATTTGATTCCAACTCCATTTCAGAATTCTTCAGGATAGCACCTTGGCTCAGTGCTTGACCCATCAGTAGGCATTCAATAAATGTTAAATTGTAAGAGATCATTGTGTAAAAGGAACATACATACTTCCTTGAGCCCCAAACAGACCAATATTTAACTTCTGTCTCTACCATTTACTAATTACATGATTTAAGCAACTTATCTAACTCTGAACTTACTTTCCTCAGAGTAAAATAAGGTCATGCCAACCTACCTTGCCAAACGGTTATAAGGATAAAATGAGATGGTCTCGAGAGTTAGGAGGTGTTAATCCTCCAGGAAAATGAGGCCTCTTAATAACAATAAAAGATCATTATTTTTTCATAAAACTGCTTGGGATCCCCAAAGACTGAAATAGAAAAGAGCCATGCTCCTCGGAAGGAAAAATGGAATTACAAGTAATAGAGTGTAGTGGGAATCCTGGAAATGGGACTCATAGTTAAACAGACCTTGTATCCCAGGAAGGCCAAATAGCATTAAATAACTAATAAAGATAAGTGAAAAAGACATATAAGGTCCTGGATTGATATAGAGAAGCAAAATGACTACCCCTGGGGAATGGGTGATGGGTCGGGATACCTATATTTTATCAGGGCAATTGACCCACAGGAAGAAAACCTAAGGAAAACAGTCAGTTTCTTCTTCTACACCTTGGACCCAGCCAGCAAGACTGAATCTTTGTTCTCATCCATTGGGAATCTCCTAAGGGACCATAATAATGTATAGCATAAACTGTGGGTTTAATTTTAAGATAACTGATCCTTTCCAGAATGTTGGTGACTGTCCTACTAGGAAACAGGATACAGGACCAACCACATATTATAAGGAGTATCAAGCACGGTGCTTGGCTCATGGTAAATGCTCAATACATGTTAATTCTCATCCTTGTTTTTCCAAAGAAGAAAACACGGGCTTATATTTGCTTCTCCAAAAGTACCTTAAATTCTGCCTACATGTGCAATGTATCACCTCCACCCTGCCTCTCAATAGCTATGTAGCCTCAAGGCAAGTGGAAGCAATAGTGTGCCTGATAGCTTCAAAGGAGTCAAGAAGAATACTGCGACAGAGGCTTGGAGTTCCCTTTCCCCACCTCCCATTTTATTCATGAATTTCCTATTTTCTCAAGCAATTATAAAAGCAGGGAAGATGCTCTATTAGACAAATCTTCATTCATCCAGCACATCAAATCTGGACAGAAGTTGGCAGCACAGAGTTGCTTAATCCCATAAGCCCCACAACGTGCATGGCATGGTGTTTTTCTGGGCTTTAGTGAATTTAGAGAAAAGCAGATGCAAAGAAGTCAAAAACATTTGTAAAACTAAGTCATAAAGGAGGTGATGGACTACACAGACCTTCACAGAACTGGTTTGGAAAAAAGAAATGACAGATATATATGGGAAAAAAGATACACTACAAGATAAGGAGCCCAAAACTCTTAGGTTTACTATGAGGATCAACACTTCTGATTCTCCTTCATGTCCTCTTTTTCTCTTTATTATCTTTCCTTCTCTATAGTTTGTGATTCAAGACTTGAGCTTAGGCGCTAGAAGGACATACCATGCCACTTTGCAGTTATGGATTCTTACTGCTGCCTACACTCCCCATCCCACCGTTGAAGATCCCCCTCTTCCTGAGATCACTTACTGCTATTGCCCATTAGGCTTATTTCACAAATCAGAAATGTTTCCTGCTAAAGAGTCCGTAGATATAGATTTTACAGAAATCTGAAGACACTCCTATTCCAATGTTTATAAGGGATTCTTTGGAGAAAACGAAATCTGGCATCTTTAAGACACTATCCTACTAAAAAGCTTTTCAACTGTGATATGATTTCACTTGAGTTATTGAAAACAGAACAAATAGAAATATGCTCTGATGGATTTAAAAAGGTCAAATACCTTTCATGACACTAAATAGTCAACAGTGTGACAGTTAACCTCATTTTTATGACAAAATTTGTTAGTTTTTTTTTCCCCCTTGGTTCACAGATGCTCTATCCCACATTACATCCTCAAGAAGTATTGTGTTATGACATTCACTCTGGTCTCCTTAGCCTGTCGGCTCCCTACCCCTTCCCATTATCTTCCAAAAAACTAGCCACAAAATTCAGGGGAAATATCCAGCTTAAAGGGCAAAGATTTCTAGTAGAGGAAAAAGAGTGGGAAATGAATTATTTCAGACCAAAAGCAATTATATTTTGAAGGCAGAAGCAGACATCTTCTGGCACAACTGTCAAGATGTTACAAAAAGATTAAAGGAGGGGTTTTTTTTTTTTTTGTCATTTAAAATCTGTTTCTGGTTCTCAAAAAAAAAAGAGTCTGCTGTTCAGTTTGTGATTTTTAATAAGATTTCTCAATAGACTCCCTGCTTTTAAAAAGTATAAGGGAGAAAGAAGCAAAAAATTGAAGGCTATGTAACAAATATAGCCATGACTTTGATGCAGTATCATTCATTTTCACCATTCTGGTGGATTTAGACAAGATTTTTTTGTGGGAGGTTATACCCTATACAATAACCTGTCAACAAAATATACTTATTGCAGAGACTTTTCAAGATTTAGGCTTCTATTAGGGTTAAAGTAGAAACATCAGATTAATTTCTTTCAAAACTCTGGGAAGTTTTGCTCAAGGAGGCAAAAAATGATATTTTCCACTGCTAACAATGTGCAAATCTCTCCCTGAGCTTCCAATGTCCACTCCTATTTTGTTCCCATTCTTTAGGGTATGGGCTCCCTCAAGTCTCCATTAAGTATTGCTTATCAAGTTCCTGCTTAAGAGACACAAGAGGTTATGTTGAAAACCTAACTAAAGGTGTTCAGTCCAAGGGATCATGATTCCTAGTCTCTCCTCTATCCTCTACATGTATGACACGGAAACTGTGTTGAAACTTGGTCACAGTTCAAATTCTCTCCATGGGAGCTGAGCCACCAAGTCTTTTCTTTCATCTTTCACACTCTCTCCATTTTCACTTCATTCTTCATCTCTTTCTAATGTTGGAGTTCGACATATTTGTTTCAAAGTTTTCTCTTCTGGCCTTCATCTCTTCATCCCTCCTATACATCCATTTCTGTGGGTGAGCCTGGTGGCTCATAGCCTCGGCCTTAACACATTATGAGGGTTATTATAGATGGAAGATAGGTTAACGGCTTCATTTTCTCTCATTCTAGCTCCAGTATGCAAAGATTCCTTTCTTGCTTAACACATATATAGGGAGGGCTAGAAGCTGTGAGAGGCCACATCGAATATGTGAGGTGATCCATCCCCTCAAGTATTCTGCAATATTTTGAAGAAAAAAAAAAGACTTTTACTTGGAAAACACTTAGGATGATGTGTGTGATGGTAAACAATGAAAGCTAAAATCACCTGCCGATTGGTATGACAAATATAATAAGATCTACAGGCTTTCAGGAAGGAGGAGGGGAAAAAAAGAACCTCTACTTGATCTAGTCCTTGCATTCATTTCTCATCCTATTAACTTATTCAGATGTCAACCTTCTAAAATGACAAATTTAACTTTGAAAAGGAATAACTTCCTAAGTCTCCTCCCCGATTTACAACACTGGTGACCTTTCTCCTTCCTTTATTTCCCATTAAAACTCCCTTTTGAACATTACTGTTGTATTTGATACAGAATCCATTTAGAGTGTATCTCAGCTTCTTCTAAAATATTTACAAGCCTAAATTTGCCTGAAATTCCTACTTTTCACTTAAAAAAAAAAAGGATGTGAAAATTAAACCTTCCAAGTTAGGTCAGCAAATTAAAATTTTTAACATGAAATTTTATTGATATGCGTTTCTTATTCTGATGCACCCCAAATAGAAAAGCTAAAATCTGAAAGAGGCTATTTTTTGAAGTGACAAAATATAGTGATGCTTCCGGGGATTTAAGATTAGAAAAACTTTTTAATTTCTCACTTAACTCAGTTTATACATTTGGCCTATCACTTTTACCAGATATTATGGAGGGGGTGGGGGGACGAAGATGAAACTTAAATCAGCATGCACTAATTGCTAGAATGTGTCTTTTAAGAAGAAGCTTTGTAGGGAAAGAGATTGAAAGTACTGAGTAATTTCCCAGAAATTTTAGAATATTTTACATTTTCTGATTTGAGACTGCAAAATACAATAAAACAGAAAGAAAAAGGAAAGGAAAGACTAAGATGAAGAAGGGGAGGAAACAAAAGGAAGGACACAATTATTGAACACCAACAATGTGCCAGACACTCAAATAGGTCTTCCCTATAGCTTACCTTATGTAATCCTCATAATGTTACACACAGGGCTGTTATGATCTTTGTTGTACAGATGAAGCATGTGGGGATTAGGAAGGTTAAGTAACTTGGTCAAGACCACACAGTTAATAAGTATAGAGCTAGGATTTAACCCTAGATCCAACTCAGACTCTTGCTTGTACTATACCATATTGCCTCTGCAGACAACCTCTTTAGGGGGTCTTTCCACAGTAGTCACACCTAACACATTTTAATGACAGTCTTCCAAGGGGGAACCTGTAGGCTCAGCTAACCAGGATTGCAGGGAACAGAGGGGAATGTGTTTGATTTTTTCCCCTCCTCTCTCATTGTTTCTGTGGTCTCAGTCTCAGTGCACATCCACAAGGCAAAAGCCCAGCCACCAGGAACATCAAGGCAAGTGGAAGCCTAAGCCATCAAGGTGCACAGAGATCAGGAGGAAAAGCACAGGATCGTCAATCAATCCAATTCTGCACAAACCCATCCTGACCCAGTAACTATGTGACAGACAGAGTACCCAACAGAAGCCTGATCACAACAACTGGATGGTCAAAATTCCACGGTGCAAACATACATGCTCAGTTTATCTAATTAAGTTGACAAAGGAACTCGCAAGGGAAAAAAATGTGCTCAGAGGACTTTGTATTCATCACTGTGTAGTTGGCACTGGGGTGACCCTGCTATACTGAAATGGGACTGGCTGGGTGGTGGGGCAGGTGGGCAGTGGGGTGGGGGCTGCTGAAAAGAGAGAGAGTGCAGGGGATGAAAATGAGACAGACAACTCAGAATTTTTTCCTTTTGAATTTCAACCTGTTGGATAAAAACAATAGCAAATGAGGTACTGAATATGCATGAGGCAGGGAAGGTATTTTAAGTTTTTCAGGAGACAGCTCGCTGAACGGAATTGCTAATTATGTCTCACATTGCTCTGTCCAATTCAGTTAGCTTGATTATGGCTGAATTGTCAACTCCCCTGCACTTGAGGTTCCACAGTGGCAGCCTATTCTGAAGCTTAGTATAAAATTAGAAGTATCTTTTTCCCCCAAAAAAAATGTTTTCCCTCACTGAAGAGCTAGCTTTACCCATTGTGACAACATAACCTTTCTCAACAAAAATAAAATTAAAACCACGGAGGGTTCAGATTCAAGGGTTTTTGGAGTTGGTGGAACATCGGGAATGCAATCGCAGCTGTGACAATTGCAAATTAAGATTGAACAATGAGCCAAATTAAAAGGGTGAGAAAGAGCAGAACACCATATGGAGTATCTCATCGCTACCCCCACAGGATATCTTTGATTTCTTAGGATAAGGAGGATTTGCCAACTGAGGAATAGACTAAACAGAGTCCTGGAATCTCTTCTTCCCCCTCCCCAACCTACAGTGGTTGCAGAAGTCAAGGGAGTTAAATTTTCCATCCCTTTATTTAGTTTCTTCAACTTTAAAATGGGACACACCTCACTCGATAATGGTGCTAGTTCAAGAGAGTGATGATGAGTGAAACAGGGGGTATCCTAGCTGGACAGTTAGATTGCTATCTAGAAAATTAGGACCTTGGGAGAATTCATTCTAAAGAGAGAAAGAATGGGATATGATAGGCTTCATCAAATAAAATCCCATTAGGTTAATTCAGTAGTGTGCTCTAGTCAAATTCATTCATTCCCAGCCAAGACTATGCTGGATTCATGTCAAGTATAGAGGAAGAACAACAGTGGAGGAAGAAAGGGGAACCAAATGGGGATATGACGGTCCTGCTTGGGGCCCCTTTAAAACAGTAGCCCAGAGAAGGACTGCCTGGGTGGCTCAGTTGGTTGAGCGTCTGACTCTTGATTTCGGCTTAGATCGTGATCTCACTGTTTGTGGGATTGAGCCCCACATCAGGCTCTGAGATGACGATGTGGAGCCTGCTTGGAATTCGCTCTCTCTCTTCTCTCTCTGCCCCTCCCCTGTTCATTCTCTCTAAATAAATAAATAAATAAACTTTAAAAAATAAAATAAACAAAATAAAATAGTAGCCCAGAGGGAAAAGGAGCAGTGTTCCCACCTTTCCCAGGAGAGTCACACTGCTTTAGGGAACGAGGGTCAAACGCATGGATGAAGGTACACAGTAAGACGTGGCAACCCTGCCATGCTGGAATACACATGGAAGGACAAGCAAAAACTGAAGCAGCTGGCAGAGCAGGACAGTTTCAATGGAAGTGTCTTTTCTGACAACACTTATGACACATCCCCAGGAAATACAGGAAGTGGTCCAGGGAGGGGGTGAAATATTTCTTTATGGAGGTTGAGACTTATGGTATGTGGTTGGGAAAGCTGTTAATGCAATGAAGAAGCCCAGGCTATCCCGCCGAGGAGCCACTCAAAGGAGAACCAAGCCACCCAGCCAATTGCTAGGCATGTCAGGGAGGCTGTGCGAGCCATCCGGGTGACCAGAAACACATACTGAGTCCAGTCAACACCACATGAAACAGAGATGAGCCAGACCAGCTGAGCCCTATCTAAATGGCAAAAGTATAAGTAAATTAACTGGTGGTGTTGAAGCCATTATGTCTTGCATACCATAGTATGAGAAAACTGATACAATCTGTGCACCACATATTTCCTTCTGGTATCCTCCATTTTCAGACAGAAACATATTTTTTTTTTAATTTCTTCCCCTGTGTCATTTGCACATGAGAGCAATCTTAGTTCCCGAGTAATGTCTGCCGCTGACCTTAATCAGAGGCATTAGAGAAGTAACAATCATCCTACTTGCTAAAATTAAAGTTTTAGCTACAGTACATCATTCTGCAGGAGCAAAAAAATCTTCCAATAGCAAGAGCTTTGATGGCCACATCTGTCTGCCCTGAATAGTATCAGAACAGGGTGAAGTATAGGCACTTTGGCCTCAGTAACACAGTAACCGCCCAATGGGTTGTGAGTTCAGGAAATCACTGCAGTACTAAAGGCTTGGTTATTTGCCCTCCAGAGTTGCTTTCATAACTGTTCCTTTGGTCCTCCAAACATCACCATTAGGAAAAGAGAAGATAAAAAAGACATCTATGAATAAAGCATCCAAATTCCAGAGAGAAGGGAAGGCAAGTCAGCTGCAAAACAAGGCATGGCAAACAAATCACAATATTATTGATCAGTACTATTTTCCAATGTGGCAGATATCTCCATTATTCACCTGCTTTGAGAACATAACCAGAATATTTCCTGAGGAACATGCAGGATTACTTTATACTAAACCTAACTAAGTGGAGATGTTACCTGGGGTGGGGGGGGTGCTATTTTTTAAAAAATGTTTGAAATGTTCCTTTTTTCTGTTTCTCATCTCCTGTGCTCCTTCCTCCTCAAGTTTTGTTTGGTGGGGCAAAGATTGTTTCTGAAGCAGAATTTCCTTTCTGATTAAATCTTCTGTTCTCATGCAGCTCCTTTGCTCAGCTCTGATAAGCCTCAGGTCAGTTCTATCTGAGCTTACAATCCAATATGAACTTTCAGTGATCACGGAAATAAAGATATTTCTTATTTTCAGTGATATCAGATTAAGCTGCTATCCCTAAGCAGTCAAGGTGGAGGAATTAAAATCATATCATGAAATGCAGAAACTATTTATTCACTCGAACTCTATCTCATCGATGTTCTAGAGACAAGTACATCAAAATGTTATTTATAATCAAGGAAAATTACCCCCGAAATACATCGTGGTGCATGTGATTTTTTTATGTGCTCCTGATGTCTGTCTTTAAGAAAAGATTGGGTTTATTTCAAAAGATTTGCCTGCTTGCTGTGATGATCTATGCCAGTTGGAAGCCTCAACTTTAAGTTGATGGTGCTTAAGTAAGAAGAATGTTTCCATTGCTCTAAGTCAAAAGGTTCAACCTTTTTTTTTTTTTCTCAACAATGCAACACATACAAGGAAGATAAACTAAATTCCATTTTTCTCATTAGGTATTATTATTATTGGGCTTTATCTGTATGTGACCAGAGTCAGACTAAAGGAAAAAGTCAAAACTAAGACAAATCAAGTGTGAGGAAACAAAAGGGCAAAAATGTAGGGGCAACAGACTAACTAGTTAGAAGGAAAAAAACAAAAACAAAACCAGAGGAGCCAGAGTCTTCTGTCACTATAATCATGTTTAAGCCTGACTATTTGCCCCTTGAAGAGAGGTTGGGAATGGGAGTAGAGACTCAAAGCTAGCATACTCCTACAGCTGCCACTGAAAATAAGCATTTATTAAGAGGAACCACTCTTCAGAAAAGCCAGGCTTCTTTCTCCTGCTCAAAGCCCCAGTGCTCTTTTGGGCACTTGTTCCTAGGAGGAGTCATGATGGCTTCCTTTCCTTTCTCTTCTTATCACCTGATCTCCTACAGTTCTTTCTAGATGTTTACACTAAACCTAGTCAAAGGCTGTTTAACTGCAACAATTCAGAAGATGACTGATGAGTGCAAGATGCCTAGAAACAAACATCCTTCCAGGGAATAATATTACTAGTAAAAGCTAACTTTTTCTTTTTTTCTTTTTTTCTTGAGCACTTGCTATGTACCAATGGTACAAAAAGTTCTATCGCTGAATTCTTAGGAAACTAGCAGACACTGGTTGTGTTTGTGTGTTAATACACCCTATACAACTCCTTTCCTCTGGGGAACTGTTTCTCCCATTCTCCAATCTTGTGGCAGTGGGAGGAGTGACACTCCTAGAACCCCACATAACCACAGTCATAAGAGAGTAAGGGAACCAAGTATAAACAACGAAAGCACCCCTTTCGCCAGACCACACTGTTAATTCAGGGTGAGAATATGACCAAAGTAGAACCAATTAAGACATTTTACCAGGATTTTTTTAAATCCGAGAATTGTTAAAATTCAAGTTGGAGAACTTGATACAATTACTTGACATAAATTAGTGGCTGTAACACCTTCTTCTCTGCTGTGTGGGTAAAAAAAAAAAGGGTTGAGGCTAAAAGAAAAAGCAAGTCAAAAGTGAGTGACAAGAGCATACCTCAATTAACCACTCCTGGAGAGTAGGCTAGACAGATACAGAGACAGAGACAGAAACACATGATATAGATATAGATATAGATAGATATAGATATAGGTAAAGGTATAAGCATAGAGGTAGAGATATAGATAGAGATAGAGAGATAGATGTAGATATATAGATATAGATACTGATACAGATATAGATACAGATAGATCTAGTACATTCCCTTTATTGCTTTGACAACCATAATTTGGATTACTGACATAACCAGAGCCTTGACTTATCAAGACAGGGGCTATTTTTATCCTCTTTTCAAAGATGGGAAAACTGAAACATAAGAGAGATTACCTAACTTGCCCAAGGTCACAATAATATAAATGACAGGACCTGTATTCAAACCAAACTCAGCGGGACTCCAGTCAGGGTTCTTCATTACTCCGAGTATGATCTTTAAGGAAAGCTATCATGCCAGACCTCTTCAGAATGTAGGGAGGAACAAACTTGCTCTTAAAAAAAAAATAGTTTTGCAGGAAAGATAGATGGGAACACAAAGAGCAATAACATAAGACACATTGTGCTTTATTATGTACAGCGCTCTTCAGCAATAATACTACCCATATGCAGTACATGATTTGAACTTCCCAAAAACTCTGTGAAGTGGATGGCAGAGATTTTTTTTATTCATTTTACAGATAAAAAGAAGGTCTAAGAAAAAGTTCTCCCCAGATGATCTAACTATGTGATGAGTAATGAGATACGGCCAGGATCAGACACTGTCTTCTAACTGCAAGTACAGGGCCTTTCTCTACCACAGTATTTACTTACCCCAGCTTAATTTAACCAGAAATGTTGTTGTGGAGCTCAAAAAAAGTACTTGGCATTTAGAGAGCAAAATTAGAATCTCTCTCTCAACAATGAACTACTTGGGAAATCTCTGACCAAATTTTCTAACCAAAACTTTTAACAATGGGAAATAATTGTTTCATCCAAAGTAATTCTTAGACTCTTAACTCTTATTTGAGTACTCAATTAAGACAGATAAGTGGTACTCACCAATACTTTCTTCCAATTCTTTTACACCTTTAAAAATTTGATTGGAATCCATCTGGAGCATACTTTCACGTAAGATGTTAGATAAGACAAACTTCTTCCCTTCCACATAATTGATCAATTCAACACCTTCATTTACAGATTAATTCAGTCTTCTGTCTCTGTATACTCATATATATACCCTTAGTTTGTTTTTTTTCTCAGCTTTTATTTCTACAATCTTAGAGTGGGACAAGCTTTATTAAGGATAAAAACAAAAACAACAAAGGAAAAGGAGGGAGAGTTTTGCATCTGTGCAAATAAACACATATACATCAATTAGATTAGAATAGATTAAGAAAAAAAGAGGTTTAAGTCAAAAGACAGGCTGTATGATACACAGCCAAGAATCTTAACCAACAGGATTGTTACAAATACAGAAAGACAGATATCCGAGTAGAAAAAAGACAAAGATTAGGAATAGTCAATTCCTATCAGGAATTTCCTAGCAGGAAAAAAATTACAAATTAGAAAAAATTAAATACGACAATATGGGGAAATAGCTATTCTCTTCTACTACTAAAGACAGTAATAATTGACATGTTTCTGGAAGTATGTATCTAAGGCATTAAAGGGCCCCATAGTCTCTAGTCTAGTAATTCTACTCCTAGGAATCTTTCTAAGGAAATAACTAAGGTTATGGGCAAGGCTGTTTCATACAGTGATGCCCATTATCCTGTTTACAATAGCCAATAAGCAGCCTCAAAGTTAAATGATAGCTGGAGAAGCATAGAGTATCTGAAAAGTTATCACTCATTCATCCAAACCAAAATTCTTGAAGCACCTATTGTGTGTCGGACACTGTGCTGGGCCCTAAGAATACATAACCTGTATCCTCACAAGGCTTCAAGTCTAGTGGGAGAGACAAAAAAAATAAAAAAATTACACAGGAATAAAACAATTACCACTATAATCAGTGCCCAGAAGGAGACCACTAAGCAAAGGAAACATCCAGTGGGGAATAAATAGGTCAGGAGATCAAAAATGGCCGCAAGGGAAAGGAGATTCAGAAAAGAGTTCTGAAGGAAGAAGAGGCATTCTTTGGGTAAAGGAAGGGCAGTCCTGGCAAAGGAAACAGCATATGCGAAGTTGCCCTTCACATGAAGGAAGTATATGGATGCAGAAAAAACGAATGTCTACGAAAGCATGTGCAGTTTATCCTTTTTTATTCACACACACACACACACACACACACACACACGCACACTCTATGAGGACTATCAAATTAGTAATAGTAGTTATCTCCGGTTGGGCGATATTTGTCCCTACCAATATCGCCTCCTTTTTTCCCCATTTTCTCTTTTATTTCTTTTCGTATTAATTTTGTAAGTAGAAAAAGAAAGTATGAAATAGGACGGAGAGCTGTGTGGTTGCTTACTGATACTACCCTACTTCCATGTGTACAGCGTTGTGTCATCCAAGCCAGTCCTATCTCACAGCCAGGTCTTAAGTTGCCCTTTTAAGCAGAGAAAAAGTTAAGAGAAGCTATAAACTCCAAAGTAAGCCATGTTTTCTTTCTTGCATATCTTTAGTTACAAATGACTATTTACCTGTCAGTTGGGTTGAGAACACCCATAGGTTTTCCTTTGAAGTGAACCTCTTGTATTTCAATAGATTTTTTTTAAGCTGTTAAAGGTTTGCTTGATCTAAAGTCTCAGAGACGTTTGAAGTTGTGACTTAATGGAAGATTATTTTTATTCATAGTGATCAAGCAGTTAATGAGATAAAGTAGTGAGGAGACAAGCTTAATAGAATATGTGGTCGCACCGCATGTTAATCTTTATAAAGGCAGAATGAAAATAACAGGAAACCAGGAAGAAATTGGGACAGATGGCTGAACAGCTCAAAGATAGGAAAAACAACTCTTCCCAGCACAGGGCTTTCAAAAGCAAACCTGACTCATGTTGAGTTCAATAGATAAAATGGTGATGGAGAATAAGAAGATGGAAAACCAGGACTAAAATTTTTCTGGTGGCTATTCTTTTGAGACCTTCCCCCAGTCCTTTCTCGATTCCTTCCCCAACCCTCCACCAAAGGGCAAAATTCATCTGGAGCAGCTATGAGTTTTCGATATTGTAGGAACATAAACAGTAAAGAAAGTCAGCATCTGCCTCAATCGTCCATTATGCACCATTTTAACCTCCATAAGTTATAACTTATAACTATAAGATGAGGGGCGTTTCCAGTCTAAACAGACTCAGCAGCAATAAAGGGAAACCACTAGGGAAGCAGATGGCAGAAGAGGGGAAGAGAATGGCACTTCCATTTACTTTCCATGTTGTTTAGGTATCATTATTATTATTTATTTAGCTATTTATTTTTTAAAGTAGGCTCCACACCCATCATGGGGCCCAACACAGGACTTGAACTCATGACTGTAAGATCAAGACCTGCACTGTAATCAAGAACCAGATGCTCAATTAACTGAGCCACCCAGGCACCCTCGTTTAGTATCATTTGTTGTTGTTGTTGTTTGCTTGTTTTTCAGGTGAAAGGAGGAGAAAAATTCTGACAACCTAATTATCCACTTAATTCAGATAACTGATAATGTCTGATTAGCCACAGAGCAGAAAAGGAAATTCCTTATTAAAAGGTATTTCTTTTAGGGGCGCCTGGGTGGCTCAGTCAGTTAAGCGTCTGACTGTTGATTTCAGCTCCAGTCCTGATTTCACGGGTTTGTGGGATTGGGCTCCACGCTGACAGCTCAAAGCCTGCTTGGGATCCTCTCTCTCCCTCACTCTCTGCCCCTTCCCTGCATTTTCTGTCTCTGTCTCTCTCTCTCTCTCAAAATAAATAAATAAACATTTGAAAAAAAGTAAAAACTAAGAAGTATTCTTTTTAACTAACATGGAGGTAGAGCCAAATATGAATACCTTTAGTATTCAAAGTGACCTGGAATACATTTTGAGAAATTGGCAAAGCTGCATTTCTCAGTGGGTCTTCTGAAGACTATCTACATCTTACTGTTTTAGGACGGTGTCTTAAAGTGCAGATTCTTGGGCCCACCCCACCTATTGATTTATTGGCACCCAGGAATCTGAACTTTTCAAACGTTTTATACAAACTTACATTCTGTATCTTCTATCCAATGTCTGAAGTCCTTGGGAGTCTATATTTCTGTATAAGTCTTATTACGAATGGATTTTTGGAACTGGAGTTAATTTTAGACCGGGCTTTATTTCTAGAATCCATAGACCCTTGGGCAGAGGGGACATAAATGCAAGGAAAAATCCTTTGGCTTCTGCCCTTGGTGCCTCAGTTCTACCAACTCAGGAGCTTAGAGTTAGTTTCAGACCTGGGGTCTTTATAAACCACTAGAAGGGGTAAGCTCCTGTTCTTTCCCTTTGTCAATGGTAGATTTGTCTTTTAGTCTGCCTGTTGAATGAGGAAAACCGGCCTTCAAGAGAGATGGATATACAGAAGGTGTCAGTTCTCATTCTACACTGGGTGAGCCTCAGACCTTGTCTTCTGTCTAACTCTAGCCTAAAACACGCTACTATATATTATTGTCCCTCAAGGCAGCTGTGTCTTTAGCACCCAATTACCTCTCTGAGTCACTTCTCCCTCTTCCATTTTCTGGCCCTAGAAATTTTCCTTTCTTGATCACAAGCTCAGTTATGCATTTATAATGACGTTGGTTATACTTTATCCAACATTTCTAGGAGTTGTGTAGCAGGAGGGTTTTTCGGGCTCTGTTGCCTTATGTATTGCTGGAAATAGAAGTTCTTGAAACTGCATTCTTAGCAAGCACCACAAATGACTCTTATCTACACACTAAAATTTGAGGATATTGTAATCTTAGCAAGTAATGAGATTTTATAGTTGTATAACAGCAGTTTATAAAATGTTTTCATATTTATTTATTTATTTCATTTCATCCTTGCAACAACCTTGCAAAATAAGCAGGACTGGTATTTTTATTCCCAACTTCCTGATGATAAAGCCTAATCAGGCTAAGTTTCTTGCCCAAAGATATAAAAGTAGCTAAAGAGCAAAAATGAGGACTAAATCCCAGATATTCTACTTGATCTATTACATCATGCAACATTGTTCCCAAGGGGATAATTTAAAGAGATCCTTATCTATCACATGACATAAACCATATCTTTCCACATCAATTTGAAGGCAGTAGGGTCAAATATTCTTTAGAGTCTCTCAGTCTGTGTTTTCTTTCTCTGTGTATGTCAAACACTGAAGATCTCCTCTATGGTTAACAGACTGCAATTAAAAACACATGGCACCGGAAATAGGGGCACCAGGGTGCCTCAGTTGGGTGAGCACCTGACACTTGATTTCAGCTCAGGTGATGATCCCAGGGTCATGGGATCGAACCCCCCATCAGGCTCCACACTAAATTTGGAGGCTGCGTAAGATTCTTTCTCTCTTTTCCTCTTCCCCTCTCTTCTGCTCTCTCTCTCTCTAAAAAATAAAAACTAAAAACTTAAAAGAAGTGTAATTTATTTTAAAAAAAAACATATGGCACCTGAAACTAATATAATATTTTATGTCAATTATATGCCAATAAAATTTTTTAAAAATAAATTAAAAACAAAAATAAAATGTATGGCAATAACTTTTTTTAAATTTTTATTTATTTTTGATAGAGAGCATGAACAAAAAAGTGAGGAAGGGAGGGGCAGAGAGACGGGGCAGAGGATCTGAAGCAGGCTCTGTGCTGACAGCAGACGGCCCACTGTGGGACTGGAACTCACAAACCATGAGATCAACACCTAAGCTAAAGTTGGATGGTTAACTGATGGAGCCACCCAGGAGCCTCCGGCAATTACTTTTTAAATGATCTCTATAGTAGATTTACATTATTTATAAGAGTACCCATTATTTTTAATAATCATCCTTCAACTTTTTAAGAAACTTACATTGCTGGGCCAATGCATGTCCCCTACATGGGCTCTTCTGCAGTGGGGCCTCTCTTAACTTTTACTGGCTCCTGAGGAGTTGAGGATCCTGGTTGAAATATTTATCCTATTCCCCACACTCTGGATCATAGGGATTATTTGAATTTTAGGATCCATTTTCAGACTGTCTGAGAGTGGACAGTCAGTCATTCTTCAGGGCTCATGTTCCATGTGGTTGTGGGCTCACAAGACCTCAGTCACATCACTGCCTCTAGGCCATTTCTCTCATAACCACATTCATTCCACAAACATTTGAGCACCTGTAATGTGCCTGAAAACAAACTAGAGACAGTCTCATATCCAGCCTATATTGTAATATTCTATGGGAAAATTTTACTATGGAATTAATGCTGCAATTCGAGATTGCTTCAAAGGGCCTTTTAAGCAAACAATCATCCAACTAAAATATTTTTTGACTCTCTCCAGTGTTAACAGAGTCTTCCCTTTCTACTTGGAGTTATCCTCCTTTCCTCCTATCTTTAGGGCTTATAGAGGATAAATGTCTTGCCTACAGAGGACATGCCAAGAATTTTTTCATAAGCACAAATTGCCATGAAAACTTAAAAGAATTTGTTTAAAGGGAAGTTAATTAATTTTATTTTAGAGTTGTTGTTCAAATGTCTTTGAAATTGCTGCCTTTTTCCCTTTAGGGCCAAGCTGAATTCCTTTGGTCCCTTCAGCACATGGTAATTTGCATGAATGTGAAAATATTTTATCAGCATTAATATTCTAGAACATGACTAGTCTATATAGTCAGGAAGACAATTGAGTTAGCCAGTAAGCCTAAGTATCTATTAGTGAGAGGGCAAGAGAACCCACAACTGTACTTCAACAGAATTCAACGGAAAACTCAAGTACCATCTAAAAAAATGAGGTGAATTTATGTTGACTATACCAACATGGAAACTCAAGTTATAGCATTAAGTGAAAAAAGCTAATTAGAAAACAAGCCATAAGGTTTCATCCCATTAATATAAATGTTAGAAAGAGGTCAATTTTGAGAAAGG
This sequence comes from Paguma larvata, assembly GCA_030068075.1. Classification (NCBI taxonomy): domain Eukaryota; kingdom Metazoa; phylum Chordata; class Mammalia; order Carnivora; family Viverridae; genus Paguma; species Paguma larvata. The sequence continues at coordinate 51,878,291 of CM057826.1, read as the reverse complement.
AAAAGGAAAATCAAGAAGGCAAGAAACTATCATTTTTAAAAAATTCAAAAATGCATCACTGAATGAGAAATATGCAAAGGCATTCAGGCATAATATTTTTAACAATTGTATCTAAGCCATCAAATACTCCCTAAGTGATTATCATTGTGATTGTCTTCTAAAATTACCTGATAAGGAGACAATTCCACACTTCTCATTGTAAAAATGCTTGAGTTGTCTTTTTTCACATACAGAAATCAAAGAATAATTTTAGTAATTATTAGCATGTATTGGGTTCTTACAATTATCCAATCACAGTGGTAGTTCTAAAAGTGTTAGCCAAAGACAGAAAGAAAAATAGAGCAGTAAAGTCCAATATCTGTAGGTCATAGCTGCTCCAGAATTTCTATGTAGTCAGAGACTAAAGGCAACAATCTGAAAGAGGGTTGGGCTTGAGTTCTACTTTCATAGAATTTATAAATCAAGAAAATTCCAATGGACCATATTTTTAAATGGTAAGAGGGTGAATGACTAATTGAATGGAGGTAGACCAACCCCCTTGATGCTTCCAATGTCCTGTGATAGGAAAGTTTCCAATGGAAAAGAAACTGCCTCTGGGTCTGTCTCAGAGAGAGAAAATTGGATTTTATTTGGTAGAAAATTCTAGAAACTAAAGAAGTTTTCAAAATGTGTATGGAAGCATTTTCAGTGGTTTAACAGTTTATATCTAATCACACATGACCAACAGCTGAATTGTCCTCTACTGCAGTACTTCTGAACCTATCTGTGGTAAAGGACAAGTCTGGTTTTATTTCTTTGTTTATTAACTGCCATTGCATTAGAGGTTGATGATGATAAGTAGCTTGAACTATATGTTATTCATCCTGTGAGTGTGACAACACCCGGATAGACAAGACCCTGATTAACAAAAAGAATTCACTAATCACTTGATTGAATGTCAGAGCAGTGACAAATTGCTGTAAACTTTTCTAAATGCTAATTCCCAATTTCTATTCTTTTCTTAACCTAGACCAGGAACAAACTGTGCTGGTCTATATACCACAACTCGAGTAGCACTAGTAAAAAGCATATAGGTCCTATAGCTGAGTCAATAGTACAAAATAGCTTTAAATCAGGCACTGATCAAAAAAGAGACTTTTTTAAATTTTTAATGTTTTTATTTATTTCTGATAGAGAGAGAGCTAACAGGGGAGAGCAGAGAGGGCAAGAGAGAGAGAATCCCAAGCTGGTTTCACACTGTCAGCGCAGAGCCCAATGCGGGGCTTGAACCCATGAACTGTGAGACCATGACCTGAGCTGAAATCAAGTTGGACACTCAACTGACTGAGTCACCCAGGAGCCCCCCAAAAGAGACATATTTAAACAAAAGACATAAACAATTTATGCATAGATGATAAAACATAGACAATTGAAGCAAAAATGTCCTATTGCTCCTCTTTTATACTTTTTGCTTAGTTTAATTGGCAAGTATCTTGACACAGCAAAGCAATCTGTTTCCAAAATTGCTACCGTTTGCAACTACTCATCTTTGTGAGTTATAATTTTCTCAGTATTGTGCAATCAAAATAAGATAAATTAGACACTGAGACTGGAAAAATAATACTGGCCAACACTCTTGCAAAGACGCTCTATGGAAAAATTTAAATTCCACCATAAAACACATGACCCCAGTAGAGATTTACAATATACAACGGACACAAAACATCTTGCAGAAATTAGTTGGATTAACCTTTCAGAAGATTGTGAGTTATTTAAACCACGAATCTCATTCTTTACATTATATCAAGGAACATGCTGATTTACATTTTGAGAAATGCTGGAGAAGACCCTCTGTAAGGTACCTTGTCATTTCTAATGTCTCAAACTTCCTGAATCCCTATATTGCTAATGGAGAGAACTTACCATTTCATTATCCATTTCATCCCTCCCCACCATGCATACTTTTAAAATCACTCCAAAATTTTTATTTTCTGTCTGGGAATGAAAGACATCTAAGGCCTTCCATTTCCAGTATTGACAATCAGAACTTTGTTTGGAACCTGATTTACCAGTTCCAAGACAACTAGCCATCGTGCTTACGAGTAAAATACATACAAGCTGTTTTGAGATATGGATGCTGGAGAGTTGACTAGAACCACACATTAGCTGAGGGACTCAGTCTTCTAGCCAATGACCCAGAGAACAGAATTCAAATCTGTACCTTAGTTAAAGTAAATTTTAGTGCATAAATAGGCTCATTTAACGACCTGAGGATACTGAAAGCAAAACAGTTAAATCTCTCATTGCCAGATTTCTGTGGAACAATGGTGAACTCCCTTCTGCCCAAAGACCTATGTAACAACACTAAAGCTCAAAGCAAATTGGGTGAAGCTTATCCATCTGATCCTGTCAAACAGGGTTTCTCAACTTGAGAGCCCCAACCATTTTATGGGAAGTCCCTTATTAAAAATGCAGATTCCTTTGGATTGTGTTGATAGTAGAACAATTGCATGAATGACTTAAAAACCATTGAAATGTACACTTTCACTGCATTTTATTTATTTTATTTCACTGCATATAAATACAATTTTAATTAAAAAAAAATAGCGGTGCCTGGGTGTCTCAGTCAGTTAAGCTTCCAACTTCAGCTCAGGGCATGATCTCACAATTTGTGAGTTCAAGCCTCACATCAGGCTCTCTACTGTCAGTGCAGAGCCTGCTTCAGATTCTTTGTCCCCTTCTCTTTCTGCCTCTGCCCCTGCCTCAAAAATAAACATTTTAAAGAAATAATATAAATGAAAATAAAAGAGTTTGCAAACTAAATCCAATAATATCAGTTCCCTACTTCACATCCTACAAAAATAGTAATTCAAAAATAGCTTCTAGACTTATATATAATACTTAATATTATGAAGCTTCTAGAAGAAAACAAGAGAAAATCTCTACAACCTTAAGGTAGACAGAAGTATTTAGATAGACAGAACATGTAAGACACCAGTCATAAGAAGAAGAAAAAATGTGATAAATTGGACATCAGAATTAAACAATTCTACTTTTTTGAAGACACTTTTTTAAAAATGAAAAAGCAAGTCAAAGACTGAAAGAGTCTATTCTCCAAACATATATCAGATAAAGGACTTGTAGCCAGAATATATATAAGGAACACCACAACTCAAGCATAAGAAAATAATCCAGTTTTTAAAATAGACCAAAACTTTGTGCATACACTTCATAAAGAAGAAGTACAAATAGCTGAGAAGGAGAGGAAAGATGAAACACATCACTAGTCATCAGGAAAATGCAAATTAAAACCATAATGAGTTATCACTACACACAGATTAGAATGGTTAAAATTTCAAAGATGATCACACCAAGTAGAGACAAGGATGTGGAGCAAATGCAACTCCACATAAATTGCAGATAGGAGTAGAAAACAGTACATCCGGCTTAGAAAACAGCTTGGCGGTTTTTCATTTAATTAAACATCCACCTATAATATGATGCAGCCATTCTATTCCGAGGTGTTCACTCAAGAAAAATGAAAACATATATCCATACAAAGATCTACACATGGATATTCCTAAGAAGGAGAAGGAGAAGGGAAAGGAGGAGAAGGAGGGGAAGAGGGAGGGGAAGGAAAAGAAGTGAGAATAAGAGTAAAGTCCGGAGACAGGTATGAAAAATCTTACCAGATTTTCATACATAAAATGCAGACTTTTTCCTGAGGACAATATCTTGGGGCTGTGAAGAGTGTCATGCAGGGGGAACCACAACTAGATTTGTGTTGTGGCAACTTCGGTCTGGCCGCAGAGGATTGGCAAGAGCAAGCAAGGCCACAAACTCCGCCCAAAATATGAATACACTCGTCAAACATCTTAAAGGTAGCTACTACCAGAACAATAACCAGCTCAAATCAACAAGTTTAATTAGCAAAATTCAAATTCTGTCTTTTGTGAAAAAGGGAATTTATGCAAATATGAAACCTGATAACAGTTTGTGAAATAAAGATTTGAAGGATCTAGTGAATGATGAATTTATTAGGAGCCCATAGTGGGCAATAGCTATTGGAAAAGCTATTAGGAGATTATAAATTGAAAAAAAAAAAAAAAAGATTAAAAAAAAAAGAAAATCTTGCGGCCTCTCATAGCATGCTAGATTATTTCATCCTGTTTTGAAGACTGTAGATGTTTTAAGAGGTGACATTAGACATTAGCACCAGGAAAGCTGAGAGGGGAGGGGCAGGCAGCCATAAATGTTTTTATTTGCCTCCCTTTGAGAGGCAAATTCTGTGTTCCTTCTCCTTGCATCTGAGTGGGCTCTGAGACTTGTTTGATCAGCAGAACATAACTAACTCTACCAGTTGTTAGGCTCAGACTTTAAGGCACCTGGCAGCCTCTACTTCTAGCTTTGTGCCCTGAGCTCCCAAGTAATATGTCCATCTTGCCCTGAGGCCACCATGCTGTGAGGTAGCACAAGCTAGACAAGGGAATGGTCTTCTGGAGAGAAAGAAGCCCAGCCAATCTCATGCTGTTCCAGGCCCTAGACAGTCAAGTCATCAGAGACCAGAGCCAGACATGTGAGTGATAAAGCCATTTTGGACAGCCAGCCCAAGTCAAGCCAACCCCACTCACAATTTGATTGCAACCACTTGAGAGATTCAAGCAAAAACCAGCCAGCTGAGACATAATAATGATATAATCATCATTTATATATTATTATATCATATATAAGTATTAATAAAACAGAAAATGATTTTAATCCTTCAGTGTGTTACACAATAAAGAACCAAAGCATCAAGTTCCTCTCTTACCAACCATTTCCTGCCACATGAGTAATGATTAAAGGAACAAAGTATATTTAGTCTGGAGAACGGAATACTTCAGAAAAGTAGAACAACCATTCACAAATATCTGAAACTCTAGCATGTGAGCTCAAGAATAGCTTTAGTCTCCAAAAGACTAAAGACCAGAGGTTATAGGAAGTGGCAAACATCACAGTTCCAGGAAAAAAGAAGGTGCCAGTTGTCACTGTGGTACAAAAATGAAAACAGCATCATTGTGATATCAGAAACAACTTCTCTGGACATGTTCAAATGGGCCTATGTGATCTCTGGTCAGCCTGGGTGTTGAAGATGAGCCTAAAGTAAGATAAAAAACTAGAACTATGGCCAGGTTGCTGTGATCCTACTGTGTGTTTCAGAAAGGTAACAAGTGACTTCACAGGCATGTGTCTGAACTAGAAGTAGTCTAGCTATGCTCATTTCTACTCCTAAAATACTAACTCAGCAGGCAATCAAAACCATGGCCCTGACTCTAATTTACACTATGCTTAAACAAAACTAATTCCTTAGAAATTTACATAATTCTATTTGTAAGATGTTCATTGCACAAATGCTACTAGAAACCTCTTCCGGTATTTTAAAAATAAACAACTTTACAGAAAGAAACACTCTGGGACTGAAAGAGATGGGCCTCCACTACCACGTGTGACACCTACATTTCATCATCTCTTCCCTACACTTGATGATCCAGACTCTGCATTAATTTTACAGTATTTTTTGTACCCCATAAAACTCTATAAGGTCTATCATTGTTTTGCAAATGAAGAAACTGAGGCACAGAGAGGTTAAGTACATTGCCCAAACATACAGCCAATAAGTCCTTAACTCTTCCCCAGCTGGCCAGTTGCTCAGGTCGACTGAGGAATCCTTCACACAGAAAGCAGTGACTTCATTTCAACTGAGAAGTTCCTTGGACACTCCAGCCACACTTGTTTCTTTGTTTCCAGGAATGCCCTTATTTAATTATCAAAGGGGATGTCAATTCGTTGTGTTACAGAAAAGAAAACAAACTGAGGATAAAGTACCTCTCTCTCTGGGGAGATGCAGTTATTTGGAGACTCCTGGGTAGAATTTAAGACAAAAAGTACTCACAACTTCACAGGTCTTCTTTCCTAAAATACAGATTACTTCACAAATCAGACAAATACTATATAGCACAGTGCCACCTCGGTGAAATCTAGAAAGTAAATTGTATTGACCCAAGGAGAACAAAGAATTATTAAAGTTAATCATTATTTTTCTTCTCCATTAAATAAACAAACAATAACAGCAGTAAAAACTTTAAGAAAGAACTTCCTGGGGCGCCTGGGTGGCTCAGTCGGTTGGGCGGCCGACTTCAGCTCAGGTCATGATCTCATGGTCTGTGAGTTCAAGCCCCGCGTCGGGCTCTGTGCTGACGGCTCGGAGCCTGGAGCCCGCTTCCGATTCTGTGTCTCCTTCTCTCTCTGCCCTTCCCCTGTTCATGCTGTGCCTCTGTGTCTCTCGGAAATAAATAAACATTTAAGAAAAAAAAAAAAAAAGAAAGAACTTCCTTAGAAATCGAATAAACAAAATACACTGTTGCTATATTCTACAGCCACTCTAGCAAATAAGGCATCCTCTGCATATCTATTCAGAAAGATATAAAAGTTCATTCACTTGGGGCCCCAATTTAGGCTTATCATCAATGTACTGATAATAGAAAGTACTAAGAGAACAATAAATCGGAATGCTTAATGTATTTATTTACAAACCATCTCTGGATCTTTCTTGATTTGTGGGGGCACAATGTGTAGGGGGAACGTTGGATGGTTGGAAACACAGCTATTCATGTGGGTGATTTCTGCAGGAGCGTGGACCAAATGACCCTTCAAGGTGGCTTGGTGTCTTTTGAGGCCACAAACTATGTGAATACCCAATCCCAGATCAGACAAGCTTCACTAACCACAGAAGTTTGGGACAAAAGCCAGTTGCAACCCACACATCCCTGCGGTCCTCCTGCCTTCTGGCAAACTCCAGGACCAGATTGGAAAATCTGTGCCCAGTTTGGGGGCCAAGTTTGGTATGATCTGGGGATGATTTATACGGCTTTGGTTGGAGTCCACATGATATGCACTACTTCGGCCAAGTTTAGCTTTGGGGTTTCTGACTCATTTGAAATAAAACATATCAGGTGGAGACAGATGGGCTCCCCAACAGGGATCAGAGGGGTCTCCTCCAAATCCTGTGGGACTAAGACAACCGAATTTCCCACCTCCCTACTCCAAAGGTCCAAAACAACATGCAATACAGGTGGCATCAGGGTGAAGGAGTTGGATGTACAAGTGTTTCCCAGGATTGGCCAAAAATAGAAATAAATTGCTTTTAATTTCTGAAGGGAGAAAGGCCGGATTGATTTTACAGACTCTCCTCTAAACAGCAATTTACATGCTGAAACTGTAAAGCTGAGGGTAAAATATCCCTTCCTGGTGATTTGAAATCCGTTGATTAATTTCAAGTTGATGACCTTGTTCCCCTACAACAATAGAACTTTAATTCATCTCACTCAGGCTGCCTCTAACTAGTTTTCAACAATCAGGAAACAACCAGCAAGTAGTGGCTGTTTGGTGGATAGAATCCGTATTAATAAATACAAATTAAATGAAGCATATCAAAAGAACCTGATCCTAATACCAGACCAAATAGGATTTTCTCTGAATTTAAGAGCAAAATATGTCCTCATAGGAAGAATCTCAGATACTCTAAGGCAACTCTGTCCAATACAAACAGAATGCAAGCCACAAATTCAAGCTACTAAGTAATTTTTAAGGGGCATCTGGGTGGCTCAGTCGGTTAAGCGGCCAACTTCAGCTCAGGTCATGATCTCAGTCTGTGAGTTCAAGCCTCGCATCGGGCTCTGCACGGAGGGCTCAGAGCCTGAAGCCTGCTTCAGATTCCTTATCTCCCTCTCTCTCTGTCCTTCCCTTGCTAACTCTCTGTCTCTATGTCTCTCAAAAATAAAAAAAAATAAAAAATTTATACTAGTCACATTGAAAAATAAAAACAGGTGAGGGAGTGGCGCCTGGGTGGCTCAGTCGGTTGAGCGTCCGACTCCGGCTCAGGTCATGATCTCAGAGTTCGTGGGTTTGAGCCCTGCATCGGGCTCTGCACGGACAGCGCAGAGCCTGGAGCCTGTTTTAGATTCTGTGTCTCCCTCTCTCTCTGTCCCTCCCCTGTTTGCACTCTGTCTCTATGTGTCTCAAAAATAAATAAACGTTAAAATTTTTTTTAAAAAAAGAACAGGTGAAATTAATTCTTTAAATATTTTTTATTTAATATAACAAAAATATTACTATTTCAACATGAAATCAATATAAAAAGACTGAAAAGATTTTTAATAAATAAACGTTAAAAATTTTTTTAAAAAAAGAACAGGTGAAATTAATTCTTTAAATATTTTTTATTTAATATAACAAAACAAAAATATTACTATTTCAACATGAAATCAATATAAAAAGACTGAAAAGATTTTTTACATTCTTTTTCCATCTAAGTCCTTGAATTCTGGTGCGTATTTCACACTTAACAGCATCTCAGTTTGGACTTTCCACATTTCAAGTACTCACTAGGCTTATGTAACTACTGGCTACCATTAATGGACAATGCAGCTGTAAGGTAATAGCCACACTAAATATCTTTCAGTAAGCAAATGTTACAGCTAGTTGAGACACAAACTCAGAAAGATGGAGACTGGCTTTGATCTCACAGAAATGGCAACATTTGGGAGGTAGTATGTAGCAGGCCATGGAGACTCTGGGGAAAGCTGCCTAAGCTTCACCACGACATGCCTCAGTTAACCCATCTCTAAAATCTAGCTATCTCATATGGTTTAGCAGGTTAAAGTAGTGAATACATAGGGCTCGTGGGTAACTTAGTTGGTTAAGCAATCAACTTCAGCTCAGGTCATGTTCTTGCAGTTTATGAGTTCAAGCCTCATGTGGGGCTCTGTGTTGACAGCTTGAAGCCTGGATCTTGCTTCAGATTCTGTGTCTCCCTCTCTCTCTCTCTGCTCCTCCCCTGTTTGCTTGTGTTCTCTCCCTCCCTCCCTTCTTCCCTCCCTCCCTCTCTCTCTCTCTCTCTCTCTCTCTCTCCCAAAAACAAATAAACATTAAACAAATAGTGAATACAAACAGAGTACTGGGAATTACATCCAGCATGTCATACTAAGCAACAAAGCAGAAGAGGCTGAAAATACCTTAAGGCAAGGACTATTCCTTATTCATCACTGTAAGTCCCAGGACCTAGAACAGTTCTGGTACATGAAAGGTGGCCAATGAACATTCTCCTTTAAGTTGTCAAGGGTGGTAGGGGGCTCAGGACTTAGGCTCGGTCATGATCTCACAGATCTTGAGTTCGAGCTCCGCATCGGGCTCTGTGCTGTCAGCACAGAACATGCTGCAGATCCTCTGTCTCCCTCTCTCTCTGCCCCTCCCCCTCTCAAAAATAAATAAACATTAAAAAATAATGTGTGATGTGCTGCCCAAAACCAACTTTCAGAAATAAAATGAATTTTACCCAGGCTGCGGGGAGCGCTGCCAGCAAACAGCCCTCAACTATCATCTCCCTGTGGGGATTGCTCCTACTAAAAACCAAAGGCTTGCTAAAAGCAAGCACCTTTTGCAAGGTTGATTGTTTAAATTACAGGCAGGTTTCTTCCTCCTTAGGAAAGAGCACCAAAAAGCCAGTCTGGCTCCAGAGCCCTCTTCCTTATGTGTGTATCCTTGGGCATGCATTGTGGATCTCCCATACTGCATCTTACTTCCTTCCCCTCCATTCCACAGGTGGTGACCCCCAACGCACTCCCTAACAAATATCCTGCCTGTTAATACACAACCCACAGGACTCAACCAATGATAATAAGAAACAAGAACCTTTAAAAGAAGAGTTAAGACAATGAATAAATAATATTTGCCAGTGTTTTCCTAACAATTTCTATTCACCAAGTCACTGGAAGTGTTGCCTGTATAGGGCACACTATGGTCGTAACTGGAAGTCTTCCCACCAGTGGCTCATCTTTTCCAAGACACACAACAACCCAGTAACAGAAGAAATGAGAATAGCTGCAAGCACTGAGACTCTTTCGAAAAAGCCTCTTTCTTCTTAGGTTATCCAAGACCCACACGCTACAACCAGACGCATTCATGCCGGAGTGAGCCCAAACCACAGAGTTCTCTCCCATCTCGGACTTTCAAATTCTTAAATTTGCCCTTTACTTAAAAAAGTCAATGATTTCACCAAGAAAGTTTGATTAGTTTCTTTTACTTTCTGTAATGAAGTGCCATCCTTTTTACACTTGAAAGGATCTTTGTAATAATGCAACATTGATCTTTTGAATACAGATGAGCTAACCTAGATAATAGGATTTAGAATGAGAAAGACCAGACTGGTTATGATATTTAAGGCTCCAGTGCCATCAAGAGGAATTGTGGCATAAAACATGTTTCCAGAGACACTGTCTGATGCCACATTAATAAATGTAGGATCATGTTTCCTCTTGCACGTAGTTTTTATTTTGTTCAACATCTTGAGAGAATTCAATATGCTGTGCCCCTGGATGTCAATCACCCAGTGCAAAAAAAAAAAAGAAGAAAAAAAAGTGGGGGGGTGGAGATTTAGCTCTGAGGTCTGTCTTCTTAAGTCTGGTGCTTTAAGCCATAAAGGTCGAGAATTGGGGATTCAAATCTGATACTAGAAAGTAGTTCTGATAAAACTTTAGAGAAAAATGGGAAAACACTGATTCAAAAATTATTTTGCCCCAGACTCAGGAGAAGAACTAACAAGGGGAGGTAGAATGATTTCGCTTTGGAAAATGAAGCCTAGTGTAGGAAGTTGGTTGCTATTTTTTCATCTCCACATCTAAGGGAAAAAGAAAAGAGAGCCATTTTGGTGATCCCATCCTCCAGGAGAGACTGAGCAGGGAGATCCTATGCACAGCCTCACACACAGCGGGTGGCTTGTTCTCCTTCACAGCCTAGGTCAATGTCTCCTGTCTATGGAGCAATGTTAGACTTAATGTCAGAAGAGAATGAAAAAGAACTATCATGAAAGACCCAATCCAGTGACAAATACAAAAGGATTCTACAGGGGCACCTGCGTGGCTCAGTTGGTTAAGTGTCTGACTTCAGCTCAGGTCATGATCTCACAGTTCGTGAGTTTAAGCCCAACATTGGGCTCTCTGTGCTGACCCCTCAGAGTCTGAAGCCTGCTTCAGATTCCATGTCTCCTACTCACGCTCTCTTTCTCTCTCTGTTTCTCTCTCAAAAATAAATGGACATTAAAAAAAAAAAAAAAAGGATCCTACAATAGGATGCCATTGATCTCTCTACTTATGGTAAGTTTGAAATTACCTATTTTTAATTTGTTTAATAAAAATTAATAAAATTAAACTTAATAAAAATTAAGTTTATAATTATTTATTTTGAGAGAGTGCAGGCACAAGCATGAGTTGGAGAAGGGCAAGGAGAAAAGGAGAGAGAATCCCAAGCAGGCTCCGCTGATGCAGGGCGCCAACTCACAAACTGTGAGTTCAGAACCAGAGCCAAAATCAAGAGTCGGATGCTTAACCAACTGAGCCACCCAAGTGCTCCTGAAATTATCCATTTAAAAAAAATAATAAGTCAAATGTAGTGTGGGGAGCTATATCTAAGTCACAAACAAAATCAAGTGTTAAGTCGGTGACTCTAATTATAAAGTATTTAGAGATGAGAGAGCTCAGTATGGGCTAAATTGATCAAAGAAGCCCTTGGGACTTGAATAATATAATAGCTAATAATTATTGATCTCTTATTCTACAATCAGGGTTAAGAGAAGCACTTTATATGGACTATCTCATTTAAGCCTCATTAGAACTGCATAAGGGAGTTATGCTTGCTTTACTGATGGGAAAAATTGAGGCCCAAAGTTAAATAACTTCCTCGAGAGTTTACAATTATTAGACTCAGTTTATCAGATCCCAGAGCCTGTACTCCTCAGCAACTAAATCATATCAACTTGGAAAAGAGTGAGGAAGATTAGGGGGGGGGCATGGGACAAAGAATGAAGACCAACGTATCCTAACAGACCCAGAGGGCAAGGCAAATTTAAGGAAAACAGATAGAGATATAGGTTGGCATTGTATGGGGAGACAAGCAACAAATAATCAAGTTTGGGGACAGAGTAGGAATTCCAGACTTTGGAATCACAAATAAAGCCCCAAGAATTGGGATAACAGACAGGAGACCAAGAGCAGGGATGTACCTACTGGAATGCCTTCTAAGAGAACGACTCGGTTACCAGGTAAGATGGTAAGAGCAGAGTTCTAGATGCAAAATATGAATTCCCCACAGAGCAACAGCAGGGCTGACTGATGCCCTCGTTATACCCCGCCTGGGAATTGGTCGCAGGGTCTGGACTTGGGGTCCCCCTACATAGGAATTCAATAACTTCAACTATAGTGATCAGTGCTATAGCCTCCAAACCATGTACCATGACATTCTGGCCCGATGAACTATTAAAAGGAAAGAGAAGAAAAGAAAGGAAGGAGGGAGGGAAGAAAGGAGGAAGTGTTTTAAATTCCTTGGGTCCAAACAGTTTGAGAAACCCTACATGCAATAGCGTATTTTGAAGGATTTATAATGTACACTAGCATAAAACTCCATTTAAACAAGCAGCCATTTTCCTAACTTACTTGGCCACTGACCCTCAGGGGGTGCACTCTAGGAGCGAATAGTTTAAAGAAATGCAGGGCAGAGAACCACAGCCACACAGCCCTTCTCAATAGGAAGAGTATTACACAAAGCAAGGATGGCCTGAGAAAAAAAGGCATGAAGAGGAGCAAACATTAACAAGACATTGTGGCCAGGAAGAGTCAGAGATTCGGTTTGAAAAAATTAGGGACAGATTACGAAAGATCCAGAAAGTCTGAGGGACAGAAAGTGGGAGGTTCCGGCACTGAGGAATCACATATGCAGCAACGACTGAATGCACTGAGTCTAAGAGCTCAGCATCTAAGTCGGGAAGGCATGTTGGGGAGCACGGAGTGGGGTGGGGAGGTGGGACATGTTTTTAACTCCATGGCAGTATATACGGCGGAGAGCCAGGGCTTCGGAATCAGACACTTTAGTGTGAATGTCAGCACTGTCCTACCACCCTACATCACCATGACATCGGTGCTCTGGTTCTCTCCGCCCCTCTCTAGCCAGAGAAATGAACGTTTAAAGGAGGAATGTGACTTGCCCAACATTCCACAGCTAAAAAGCATCACAGCCAGGATTCAAAACAGTGGTAGCTGCCTCCGGAACCTTAGGGCTGAACCATGGTATCAGACGATTTAAGATATTTTCATCAGCAGCCCCTCAAGGCAAGAAATTCAGTCATTCACCAATCTCCATAGCTCCCCTGGTTCCTCAGGGTCTCCATTTTCCCACTAGTAAGCAGAGAGTAAATTCTTTGCCTCCTTTCCCAAAGGAAATCTTTCATTGGAATATAAAGTTACATGAGATCTGTAATACTGTTTTTATAAGTTCACCAAACACCTCTAGCAGATGTATTTTTTTAAGTTTATTTATTTATTCTGAGAGAGAGAGAGAGAGAGCCCGCACATGCGCGCACTTGCGGGGGGGGGGGGGGGTGGGAGTGGTGAGGAGAAGGGCAGAGAGAGAGAGAGAAGGAGAGAGAATCCCAAACAGGCTCTGCACTCTCAGCGTGGAGCCCAGTTCTGTGAACGGTGAGATCATGACTGATGTGGCAAACAAAGGCAGAAGAAAATGACAGATAAAGTTAAATTTCCTTGTAACCTGGCAAATATTTGAGGCAGGCAGAGTAAAATGTTTCTCCAGGAATTCTCTACTGTCTTAATGCTAATGCTTTGCTAGAGAGAAAAACAACCTTAGTTTGACAATAGCCAGGCCTCCAGTATCCTGGGAGTCTTCTTTAGCATATGAAAATGTCATTGGAAACTTCCCCTGGACTTTACCTCCCCCAACTCCACAGTATATGGAGTCTCTTCTCCTGGTCCTGGGGCATCTCTTTCTGCCCCCTGGTCCTGTCCTGTCTCTGTGCTCTAATAAAATCACCTTTTTGCACCAAAGCCGTCTTCAAGAATTCTTTCTTGGCCGTGGAATCCGGACCCCGTAAATTCCACTATCACCCCCAAAAAGTCTCATTGACCTTGATCTGAGCTGAAGAGTCAGACTCTTAACCAATTGAGCCACCCAGGTGCCCCTTTAGCCAACATAATTTTATCCCAGACACTATTACAGTTTATTTTATTTCAAGGTAACAGACATACCCAATCCAGTTTCAACATTACATGCCATTCAGGTAACTGAACCAACACCCCTCCTTAAAGATATCTTCTGTGGCTTCTATTCTTTGAGCAGCATGCTTTATTTAGCACCTTTATTCAAGCTGCAATTACCTAAAGCCAGCATCTGTCGGATTTCCCTGCTACTCACCTCATTCCATAATCTACAGGTGACGCTCCATTGGGAGACTCACCAGCGCTAAGGGGTTGTTGTTGTTGTTGTTGTCTCTCTCTCTCTCTCTCTCTCTCTCTCTCTCTCTCTCTTTCTCTCTCATCTCCTTTCCCAAATTTGACCCTGGGAGGCCTGGGGTGAACAACCCTGGATCCCCAAGGGGTAGCTCCACCCGAGCTGGCCCACCCGGTTATGCGGAGCCCCGCTGCAGCAGCGCCCGCGAGGTAGTCATACGCCCGCAGGCAGCACCCCGGCAGGTGAGTGTGCACAGAAAGCCCGCCTGAGCCTCGGCTTTGACTTGTAAACAGAGGCTTTGAAAGAGCAAAGTTGTGAGTTTGTCTCCACTAAAGCAAACTTCCTCTGCTGTTTGCTTTGGGCGTTTTGCCGATGAATCTGCAGAGCAAGAATGGATTTCCTGTCTGTTCTCCAATCCTCCTGGAGCCCCGCGGAGCTCAGCTGCCACCTCCGGGCTCCACAACAGGCAACTAGCCACATCTGGGTCTGAGCCCCCGTCCAAAGGGCTTTCCTCGCCCGCTCCCCTTCTCCCTTAACCCTTTCTTCCCCCAGCCGGGTCAGGCAGTGAATCTGCAACTTACCAAAGCGTGCCAGTTAGGAGGCTCCGTGGCACACCAGCCTGAAAACCCACCGCCCCGAGAGGAAGGTAGGACAAAGCCAGGAGCTGGCCGACCACACTGTGCTATGCGGTGTGCCTCGATAACTCAGTGATTACTTTCCAGGGCTTCTGTGAGAGTTAAATGGGATTATCCCCATATAACCAAAGGGATAAAAAGATCACCAGAGTGCTGCTGGTACTTTACCCAAGGTCAGCCCCACACTCGCCCACCCTCAAAGGCACAGCTCTCCCAGGTGGCAAATTCAAGGTACTAGCAGAGCAGGTAGTTTCCCTAAATGCTGCAGCAGGGAAGGCCACATTCAGGCTCATTTTCCTTGAGACATGTGGCTCTTTGACTATACCTTTCATTTTTCTATTCTGAGACTGACATGGGTATTAAATTCTCATTTCCCTTTTTATTGTAACAAAAACAGTGCAAACGTGGTTATAATGAGCGCCTCCCTAGTATCAGGGAAACAAAAGGGGAGACCTGGGTATGTAATGACTACATATAGCCACAAAGAAGGTGTCTGTGGCCAATTGTCACCCAGAGACTGTGCAGGCTAGTCGTTCTGACTGTCCAGGGCTTCAAGAAAAGCAAGAAACTGGATCTTTAATAGAACTCTTTGCATTTAACTGTTAGCGATTTTTAAAAATTAAATACTGCCTGAGCCAATACAGCATGACAAACCAACTATGCTCGTAAGACACATGCTAGGACTGTCCACAGTTCTGCAGCAACCTCTACATTATCATACCTTAAAAAGACTCAACGGATTAGCTCTGATTAAAGACCTTCTGCATCCAAGGGGGGCCAAGGGACATTTGGAACCCAGCAGGACTAGACCTATCTGTGAAAGAGGCACTTTAGAGTTTCTGTGATCGTGGAGTAAGGGAGGTCACACGGTCCCAACTTCAGAGAAAGCTGGCTAGATTCTGTCCACCTAATAAGTATGGAGAAAGACTAAATGCAAAATTCCCTGAAAGCAACGGCAGGAATTTAAGTGATATCTAAGGGTATGGAGGGTTTGGAAGAAGGATGGGCTTATGTATTATCTTTGTGACATTTCCAATTATATGCAAAATCAACAGAACATCTTCTGCCAGGGTCACGGTGGTAATGAGCACCCACCCCAGCTTGTTAGCACAACAGTCTCTCAAAACAGCAAAAAGGAGGATAAATCAACTGTTTTTGCTACCTTTATCAGCATAAACAAAGAGATAAAAATACGGCATAAAATTTTTAACTATCTTCCCCCATTCTACCTGCAAATGTGAAATTCCCTTGTGCTTCGATAAAGGAAAAATACATCCAATGAAGTCTAACAAATGTGCCATCTGCTCAGAAAGCAAAAGGCAGACATTTTTTTACATCTTTTACATGTGACACCACTGCCCTCGTGTGGTTTAAAAACATAATGCCGCAGAGACTGGAAAGGTTATGACTAAAAATTGTACTTCTCATAAATATAAATCATTTATAACTGAAACAATATATGAAAAAACTTTCATTTTAAAGAACACAAATATCACTTATATTAAAGCCTCCATTCAAATCAGATCCTGAACTCAGAGTTTCATTCTGCACTGAGTTTTCTTATGAAAGGGAGAAGAAATCAAGAGGGGGGGAAATGTCATTAGGAAGCAGCTGGGTTCCAAGGACGCACAACTCTCAGACCTAATGACGACATCGGTCATTTACCTGCTGCCATGCCCATACCTGGCTTCTCATCTTACTGCCTTGCTGCATGGATGCTACAAAAGTGGAAAAAAGACCTTTTACTTCCCACTCATTTCTTGGCTCCAAACCATTAGTTTGTACCGTCATGCTCTGGCATGGCAGATCCATGGTGGCAAGGTAATCCCAGAGGCCATTCCTGGGTAAGCATTTCCTGGGGGAATGGCAGGAATTCAGTGCCCAGACAAAGAGGAGAAAGGAAAACTCTCCAGCTTGGTGAACTGGACAGAAAGGAGACAGCATTATACATGAAACTATGTAAATAATACCTATATTTTCTTCTCTCCACTGACTACAGGGAGGTGGGGTCAGTTAATGAACAAATACTTAAAATGGAGCATCTATAGACATAAAACAAGGTGTCAGGCTCACTCAAGATAGAAACTTCTGAGTCAACTTCTTACCTGGAGAATGAGGATAGTGCTTTCTATCTAATCCTTACCGTCACTCTACGGAGGGGTAAGGTAAGGCTTTCTTCCTCAAGATTGGTCAAATGCTTTTATTGTGATATTCTAGTTTAAGTTCTAGTTTAAATTTGGGTGCAGGTATTAGATTTAAATTTTGCAAATGTGATTTTTTTAGGTTTTAATCCAAAAGCTGAGTAGGTTGCTTGAGCTTTGTGATTCAGTAACACATTACTGGGTTGAAATCAGGGTTGAAATCAGGCCAATTAAATGCAAAAAGGGAAGATCCCTCAAGCCCATCCCCAGGGGAACCCAACATAGCCACCTCTTCCATGCCCCTGGACTTAGTGTTGGGAGTTGCTGGCTGAGTGGCTGGGTCCTAACCAACTAAAACCAGAGCACTTCTGAGGACTGCAGGCTGTCGTGAAAAATGCCCAGTCCCAACTCCCACCACTGTACAAGACCATGCCACAAGACTGAGAACCTTACTCCCAGACTAGTGACCATGGGGCAAAATAGCTGGTATTTGTTTTTTTATATCAGGCATGTCTGCTGCTCTCTGTGAGTACCCAATTCAGTTAGAGGGAAATAATTAGCTGTTTATTTACTCCACCTTTAGAAGTAAGAAATTAGTGTTTAATCAGACCTGCAACTAGAGCAGCCCATTGAAGATTCACTTTGAAAAGACAAGACAGCACTGTCTGAGAAAAATGGGCTTTGGCATCAGACACACCCAAGTTCAAGGCCCACGTCTGCTACTTACTAGTTGTGTGATCTCAGCAAATTAATCCTCGTCTTTGAGTTTATATCTCAATCTGAAAAATGAGGATAACAGTTTCTAACTCTCCGGTTTGTGTGAGAATGCATGCATGCCTAGAATGATCTCAGCATAGTCCCTGGCACATCACATATGGTAAAGAACGATAAGAAAGCTGGCACCGTAAATGAAGGAAGCAGGCTTTGAAGGCCAGGTGAATTTTAGCTTGGGGCGAGCAAAAGTATCGAAGCCAGAAAGCCTCCGAATGTGATTTATACTTAGTGGCTGTGAGGGATGCAGACGCTCCACCATCAAGATCAAGGGCAGGATTGGGAGTCAGACAGCCTGGCCAACATGACCCACAGCCATTTGTAGAACATTTACTTCTTCCCTTGTAACCTGTCAGGGGCCACTATCGATCATTCCCCTTCCCTGCTGAGCCATCCCAGAAGCTGGGCTGACAAGGGTGAATGGCGAAGTGATGGCTCCTAACTAGAAGGTTTTCCCACGGCCACGTTTCTCCGGCTGCCGCTACAGTCTTTTCACACCAGGGTGACCAGCCCTGCCCCGGAGTGTTTCAAATGTGGTTCCCCTAGTGCCGCTGAAAGGCAAGCCCACGACCTTCTTTGTTTCTTCCCTGTCAAAAACTGGGCAGATGGGTTAGCCTTCCAGTCCCTTGTCTCCCTTCAAACCTAGTGTCCGTTCTCTACTTTGTATTCCAGGCCCTTTTATAGACCTATTCCCGACAGGAATCTTGGCCCCTGATCCCTCATTACCTTTTCTGTGAGCGTCAGTCCCAATTGCTCTGTGCAGATCCACTATTCTTTTCAATCACTCCACCTCCATTTTTTCTTTTCTTTTCCTTTTTTGTTCCTTTGCCAGTGAAATATAGCCCCCTTTGACCTACCTCGTCTGTATCACTTTCCCCAGTAAAAATTGAAACTGACTGAAGCCCAGTCTCAAGCTGGAGTTCTTTGTTAGGATATTTTTTTTTCTTTTTCTTTATTTTTTTTTTAGTTTTATTGTGATATTTACATATCACAAAATGTACCACCTTTAAGTGTACTACAGGTGAATGAATTATAGTAAAAATTATAGAGTTGTACAATCATTACCATAATCTAATTTTAGAATATCCCCATCAACGTAAAAAGGAACCTCTTTTACTGTCAGTTCATATTCCCACCCCCAGACTTTTGAACATTTCATATAAAAAAGGCAATGTGTGCACTTTTGTGTCTGGGTGAACTGGGTTCTTTTTACATTCCTATGGTCCTTGGGCATCACTTTGGACAGCCTAAGTCCCTACCCTTCTGCTTGTGTTCCCTCACCTGTTAGGGAAGATGCTTGCATTTCTTAACAACTCTGAGCACTTTTTACATAAAAGGCTCTGGGCTTAGCCTGGGGATACAGTGGTCAGCAACCCACAAGACATAGTCTTCACCCTCACCGAACCACACAGGTATGCATTTCACCCAAATATATTTAAAGTTATCAATGTGATTTGTTCCACAAAAGAGAGACAAAAATCTTGATTTGTAATCCGAGCTAACTTAATTCAGTTTACACTTACTGCCTATTATCAAGAGAGTTAGCATCTTGAAAAACAGACTTTCTGGTCACAGTGGAAATGTTTTTGCTAAAAGTAAGCATGGCATTCAATGTGATCCCTATCAAACTCCCAGCTGCCTTTTTTGCATGAATTGACAAGCTGATCCTAGAATCCATATGGAAATGCAAAGTACCTCAAATAGCCAACAATCTTGAAAAAGAAAACCAATGTTAGTCCCAATCTCAAAACTTACTACAAAGCTACAGTAACTAAGACTGTGTGGTACTAGCATAAGAATAGACAATATATCATAAGAATAGAATTGAGAATTCTCAATTCCATTGAGAATATGGAAAAAAAAAGGTTTCAACACGGATGCTGAAATAATACATTGGGGAAAGAATAGTCTTTTAAACAAATGATGCTGAAACGACCAATATCCACGTGCAAAAATTAACTCAGATTTTTAAAAAAACTAAATCTAAGTGCTAAAAGCATAAAATTCTTTTGGGAAAACATATGTAAACCTTCTAGACCTTGGATTACACAATGGATCTGAGATATGACACCAAAAATACGAATAAAAAGAAATAGATAAATTAGACACTATCAGAATTGCAAAATTTCTGCTTCAAAGGACATTATTTAGAAACTAAAAAGACAACCTACAGAAGGGAGAGAATATTTGCAAATCATATGTCTGATAAGAGTCGAATGTCCTATCTAAAGAACTCTTACAACTCAACAACAAAAAACAAACAATCCAATTAAAAATGGGTAAAGGACTTATATAGGCATTTCTCCAAAGAATATATATAAATGGTAATAAGCACATGAAAAGATGCTAGGATTATTAATAAAACATAATTTCCTTTTATAGAGTAAAAAACCACAGTGAGATATCACTTCATGCCAATTAGAATGGCTATGGTCAAAAAGACAGACAATAACAAGTCTTCGTAAAGATGGACAGACTTGCAACCTTCATACATTGCTGGTAGGAATATAAAATGGTGCAGCTGCTATGGGAAACAGTTAAATAGTTCCTCAAAATGTTACACATAGAGTTTCCATATGACCCAACACTTCCATGATACCCAATAGAACTGAAAAACTACAGCTACACAAAAGTTGTACACAAATGTTCACAAACAGCAATATTCATAATAGCCCAAAAGCGGCAACAACCCAAATGTCCATCGACTGATGGATGGATAAACAAAAGGCTGTATATAATGGAATATTATTCAGCTATAAATACTAATGATGTGCTGATACATGCTCCAACATGGATGAACCTTGAAAACATTTTGCCAAGTAAAAGAAGCCAAACAAAAAACAAGAAGCTCACATAATGTATGATTCCATTTATATTAAATGTCCGGAATAAGCAATTGCATAGTAACGAAAAGCAGGTTTATGTTTCCCTTAGGGTTAAGGGGAGGGTGGGGGATTTAGTGAGATAGGAGGTGATAGCTAAAGGGCGCAATGTTTCTTATTGGGCTGATGAAAATATTGTGGAATTAGTGATGATAACTGTACAACTTTGTAAACCTGCTAAAAACTACTATATTATATATTTTAACTATATTCTAAAAAGGGTATGTGAAATATATCTCAATAAAAAATAAGGCCTAGCTGGTTCAGTCAGAAGAGCATGTGATTCTTCATCACAGGGTCATCAGTTTGAGCCACATGTTGGGTGTAGAGATTACTTAAAAATAAAAAAATAAACTTAAAAGGAAAATTAAGGCTTGGGGTGCCTGGGTGGCTCAGTTGGTTAAGCATTTGATTCTTGATTTCCACTCAAGTCATGATCTCACGGTTCTGTACTGACAGTGCAGAGTCTACTTGGGATTCTCTCGCTCCCTCTCACTTTCTCTCTCTCAAGATAAATAAATAAAACAAAGAAACAAAAAAGACTTGATCACTGTAACCCGATTCAATAATGCCTAAGTACATAAATGTGAGAGTAAGTGTCTGTGTTCCCTTTCCCCCACATGATTTATTACGTTCTTGTCTCTGGGCTCCACACCTACTTTCCTATGCTCTGCTTTGTGATGTTTTGCTTGAGACTCTGTACCTCCCATTTCTCACCAGAGAGAGATCAAGAGGCAGGATGAGAGAGGAAAGTTCCACTTCGATTTGCTTGCTGCCTCTATCAGTGTCACTCCAGCAATGCCACTTGCCCCCAGGAGTGCACTGAGTTCCAGCTCGGATCTCAGGCTTCTGCCAACCCAGCTAGCACCTTTGCCACAACATCCCTTTGAAAGGTACCCGCAGAAGGCAAGCAGGGCTCCCTTCCCAGAGATCAGAGCCCTCCTCTGAGGTTCTAATAATGCACGACTTCACCCTGTTTCTCACTCCTACATGTAGCAGCTGTTTCCCACAGTACCGTCTTTGTGACATCTCAGTATCCCTTCCTGCTGTTTGAGCACCTCCAACCTATATGAAATCTCTTATGTTGAAATATTTTGTGTGATTTCTTTTTGCTTACCCGCGTGCTGACTAAGCCCATTATAGACATGATATATTCCTCTAAGTTTCTTTAAAAAAATTTTTTTAATGTTTATTTATTTTTGAGAGACAGAGCATGAGCTGGGGAAGGGCAGAGAGAAAGGGAGACACAGAATCCGAAGCAGGCTCCAAGCCCTGAGCTGTCAGCCCAGAGCCCGATGCGGGGCTTGAACTCACAAGTCGTGAGATCGTGACCTGAGCTGAAGTCTGATGCTTAATTGACCGAAGCACCCAGATGCCCCATAAGTTTCTTTTAATTTACATTGAAATATTACCTACTGTTTTCCTTTATAGGATGGGACAGTGTGCTCTCCCGTCACCTATTTTATGTCGTGGGCGTCTGTACCAGTGTTCTTCCACGTCAGTTTGTATGTAATTAATGGATCATTTTTATGGTGATTGGATCCAATTCATTCTCACATGATGTTCTACATTTCTCTAAAGTATATTGATGTTTTAAAGAACCTTAACCTCACTGAATTCTAATTATATTCATTTATTTATGAAGCATGTACTCTGTGAAATCCTTATACTGAGCCTTTGAGGGTATACTAGTAAGTTAGACATGGTGTTGCACTGAGGGAGCTTGAAATCTGTGGGGAGATATGAACTAGAGCTAACATACAAAATTGAATTTTTCAGGAAATTTCTAATTTTAATTAATCTATGCTTTTCCCTCAAATACACCCAGATTTTTACTTTCAAAAACAAACACAAATCTCCATTCAGTTGCTACTATGCAACTCTTTATCCATCTGCCCCATAAAAAGAAGGATTCTAGTCATAGCTCGTAATGGTTTTATGAAGGGAAGAAATTCTGAGAGTATTTAATTTTTCTCCAGATAAAACGGTGGCAGTTCTAAGGAGACAGAAGATTTATCAAGCTGGAAAACAAATAGCAATATAATTACACTTAATAATATATTTGTATTCAGAGAATTATCTGAGCCAAACTCAACTTTGACCCTACTGGAACTTAAACAGACTCCCACTGGGTCACCAAGAGGTATTTCCTTAGCCATCCTAACAAGGTCATTTTTCTTAGTATACATTTTACTCAAGGGCAAGATATCAGTCCTACATTTCATTTACAACTGGGAGAAGCCCAGAGGCCCAGAATAATTTATTCATGACATTCTCTTTTAAATAAGCTCTCTTCATAAGTCCATAATATAGTCAAAAGAAAAATGGGGAACAAAATAAGCTCACTGGACATCACTAAGTGTTGCCAAGTCATTACTTTGAAATTTGATAATTAAAACCGAGAGAACAAGTCTGCCGGGCTGGCTCAGTCGGTAGAGTATGCAACTTTTGATCTCAGGATTCTGAGTTCAAGCCCCACATTGGGTATAGAGCTCACTTTAAATAAATAAATAAATAAATAAATAAATAAATAAATAAATAAATAAATAAATAAATAAATAAATCAGCATATACTATACCTTTCTAGAGTAAATATATTTTAAGGCAATGAAAATAGCCTTAGTGAAGGAAGAAAAAGTTTTCTACTAAAATAATTCTAGCTAATAAATACAGAGGAAATGATAGAATTCAAATATTACCATTTCACAACATTCAATGAAATAACCAAATCTGGAAAATGGTCATTGTGTTAGTTTCCTAGGGATGCTGTAACCAAGTACCACAGACTGGGTGGCTTAAAACAACAGAAATTTTTTTTTTAATGTTTATTTATTTTTGAGAGAGACAGTGAGAGAGAGAGTGAGCTAGGGAGGGGCAGAGAGAGGGAGACACAGAATCTGAAGCAGGCTCCAGGCTCTGAGCTGTCAGCACAGAGCCCAATGCGGGGCTTGAACTCGCAAACCGTGAGATCATAACCTGAGCTGAAGTCAGAGGCTTAGCTGACTGAACCACCCAGGTGCCCCAGTGCCTTATTCTTAAAAATGATCAGACTTGTATGATTCCAACTGCATGAAATTTTGGAAAAGGCAAAATCCGAGGAGACAGTAAAAAGATCAGTGGTTACGATGGGTCCGAGAAAGGGAGGAATGAAGAGGCAGTGCGTAGGGGATTTTTAGGGCAGTGAAACTACTCTGTATAGTACTGTAATGATGGATACATGTCATTACAGATTTGTCCACACCCGTGGAATGTACAACACCAAGAGTGAACCCTAATTAAACCATTGTCTTTAGGTGATTAGGATATGCCAATGTAGATTCATCGATTGCAACAAATGGGCCTCTCTGGTGGGGGATGTTGATAATGTGGGAAGCTGTGAATGTGTCAGGCAGGGAGTATATGGGAAATCTCTATACCTTCCCCTCAATTTTGCTGTGAACCTAAAACTTCTCTTAAAAAACTGCCTTTTCAAAGGGGATTTCTTTGCATTATTATTCTTTCTTAACAAATATTTTGAAAGTTTATATTTTTATCAAAATTAAAAGTTACATATTCAGTGGCCCCCAAACAGATGTGCATGGAATTGATGGAAGGGGTCAAGAGACGGTCAGAGTTGTGGTCTAAGAAGACTTCAGGGGGCGCCTGGGTGGCTCAGTCGGTTGGGCAGCCGACTTCGGCTCAGGTCATGATCTCGCGGTCTGTGAGTTCGAGCCCCGCATCGGGCTCTGTGCTGACGGCTCAGAGCCTGGAGCCTACTTCCGATTCTGTGTCTCCCTCTCTCTCTGCCCTTCCCCTGTTCACGCTGTGCCTCTACGTCTCTCAAAAATAAAAAAATAAAATAAAATAAAATAAAAAGAAGACTTCAGATCCTGCTTTCAAATCTTTAGAGTGGTTTTGATGCCCATCCCCCTTTCTGGACATGCTCATATTTAAAACCTGCTTGTCTATAACGCTGGATAAGAGAGAATTTCCAGGTAGTTTAAAAAAAATAAAATTTAAAAAACCCTGATACCTATTGTAAAACCAAGTTCAGAATATGACATTTTGGTTCTGATATGACAGAACATACAAGTATGCTGAAAGCAACAGCATAAAAATGGGAGCAACAACTTCAAAAGCCAATAGTAGGTAAGTGATTAAATACATCGTGTTCCATCTACAGCCTGTAATAGTATGAAACAGATATATATTTTTAAATTTAAATCCAAGTTAGCTAACATATAGTGTAATAATGCTTTCAGGAATAGAATTTAGGGATTCATCACTTACATATAACATCCAGGAGTCATCTCAACAAGTGCCCTCCTTAATCCTCATTTCCCATTTAGTCCGTCCTCCTCCCCGCCAAATCCCCTCCAGCAACCCTCAGTTTGTTTTCTGTATTTAATAGTCTGTTATAGTTAGTCTCCCTCTCTGTTTTTATCTTATTTTTGCTTCCCTTCTCCTATGTTCATCTGTTTTGTTTCTTAAATTCCACATATGAGTGAAATCATATGATATCTGTCTTTCTCAGATTGACTTACTTCGCTCAGCATAATGTGCTTTAGTTCCATCCATATTTTTGCAAATGGCAAGGTTTCATTCTTTGTGGTCACTGAGTAATATTCCATTGTATGTATATACCACATCTTTATCCATTCATCAGTTGATGGACATTTGGCTCCTTCCATACTTTGCCTATTGTCGATAGTGCATTGGGGTGCATATGACCCATGGATGAACCAGCATTTTCGTATTCTTTGGATAAAAACCTGTTGCTGGCTTGTAGGTGAAATAGATTTTTTTTAAAGATTATTTATTTTCACAGTTAAATGTCTATAATAGCATATTGAGGGAAATAAGATACCAAGAAACCCATACAGGGGAATTCATCCAACGGAGTATGTACATTGCCCTTTAGTTTGTATGTAGCACAGCGGTTTCTAAGAACTTAAGATAAGAGGATCTATCTCTTAATGGATGCAAAGTATTTAGCAGGTGACAAATACTCTGTCAATACTATTAAAACAAACACTGGGTGAAAATAAGCCAAAATGTTAACAATGACTATTTCTGCATGGAAAGATTGTGAGCTTGCTTTCTTGTAAGTGTGGTTTGCTCTTTTTCTTCTTCTTCTTCCTGTTTCCTCTAATGATCATTCATGATCTTTTTTTTTTTTTTACATATATATCAGGAAAAATAAATAAATTTTCTTCTCCTGGCCATGCTGATTTACCTGGAAGTTAAAGGACGACCACTAACTGACCAGACATAATGTTCCATTGTAGGCATCCAGAGAGAGTCCTATAATTGAACAAATACGTCTGATTTCGCTGGCAATAAAAGCATTTATGTCCAAAGAGAGCACAATTGTTCCCTTACAAAGGCTGAGAGGCTGGACATGTATAGAGTAGAATGAGGCAGGTTAAAAAAATTACGTGAACTTGAAGTTTTTCAAAGAGCACAAGGAAGACTGCATAAATCCTTGACAAAAGTGGTCATTAGATAAGCATTAAATCCAGTTCAGAAACATGTGTTTAGCTTGGTTGGAGATCGGCCCCAAAGATAAAGGAAAAGTTGACTTGGTTATTAAAAAATAGATTTCTTGCCTAAGAAAGAAAGCTGAGAAGGCTTTTGGCAGACTAAAGTATCACACTACCCTGTGGAAATTCTCCAGGCTTGAATCTGGGGACCCTCACATAGATAAATTCAAAGGTTTCAAAAAGTTCCTGAAAGGGACCGTGTGTTCTGGATCAACATAAACGCTCGGGTCTGAGGCTCTGTCAACATGTAGGAAGTTTCAACACTTCAAATTATAATTCCTCTCCCTACTCACTTCAATGATAGAGGTTACAGGGTTTTCACAATTGGGAAGAACTCTTTCAGAACGATCTCACACGAAAGTCCCTCAGAATTGATCCATCTGTTATGGACTGAATTGTGTCTCCCAAAATCTATATGGTGAAACCCTAACCCATAATGTGACTGTTTTTGAAGATAAGGCTTTCACAATAATTAAAGTTAATAAGGTCACAAGAGTGGGGTCCTAATCCAATTGGACTGGTCATTTTTTTTTAATTTTTTTAATGTTTTTATTTATTTTTGAGAGACATAGAGACAGAGTGTGAGCAGGGGAAGGGCAGAGAGAGAGGGAGACACAGAATCCGAAGCAGGCTCCAAGCTCTGACCCATCAGCACAGAGCCTGACGTTGGGCTCGAACTCACAGACCATAAGATCATGACCTGAGCCAACGTCGGCCGCTTAACCGACTGAGCCACCCAGGCGCCCTGGACTGGTCCTTCTAGAAAGAGGAAAAGAAACTAGAGCACACTCTCTGCACACGCACTGAGAAAAGGTTATGTAAGCACTCAGTGAGAGAGAAGGTAAAAAGGCGCTGTTTGCTAACCAAAAGGAGAGCTCTTACCAGAAACCCACCCTGACAGCACCTTGATGGAGATTTCCAGCCTCCAGAACTGTGAGAAAATGAATGTCTATTGTTTAAGCTACCCAGTCCATGATATCTTATTGTGGCAACCCAAGTCAACTAATACATGACCCTTTCTTTATAACCCACAAAAATTGACCCATGCCATACTAAGGAAATAGATTCTACAAGAGTCAGACTTACCGAATTCTGAACTTGCACTCCCTAATTCCCTTTTCATAAAAATAAAGCTAAAAGGATATTTTCCTCTAATATGGATATTTTATAACATTTGATGGTTCACTTTATTCTGACTTTACTCTGTTTGTCTGAGGAATTGGATATATAAGAAGCAAAATAACTTCCACTGATTACCAAATAAATGCATAATGAAAATATGCAAAAACCATCGAGGTCTACACAAAGCCATCCTAAATATCATTACTGCTCCCTTCAAGCCTGCTTAGGTTTAAATTATAGAAAAATGATGGAAAATTTCTTTTCGTTGTTTAGCTATGATGTTTAGAAAAACAGAAGGGATCATGGAGATTTTATCTTTGACACTAACAGAAAAGAACTTCCATTGGAAAGCAAAATGCTTTTATGCTTCAGTACTCTCTAAAATGACCAGAAGGTCATTCTAAAATTTACTTCTGAAAAAGTGTCAGATTTTTAGTGACCTCATAGGAGCCAGATTTTGGTTAATTAGAAGCTCATTTATGAACAGACATTTGAAAGTTCAATGAGGAACCGTAACAATTTTTTGACACGTTTCTCTTCATTTGTGATCTGGGCAGAGAAATCAGATATTATTGGGATCCATCTCTCTTTCTTAAGATACAATAGTCCTGCTTTTGCCACAGTGCACATTCAGTGAGCTGGTGACTTCTGAAGGACAAACTTTTGTTGGCCTCCTTTATTGATTTGCTTCATGCCACAAATACACAATAAATAGCATTCTGTTCAACTATTTCTTTATTTTATTTTATTTTATTTTATTTTATTTTATTTTATTTTATTTTATTTTAGAGAGAACGCACTCAAGCAAGTGGGAGAGGGGCAGAGGAGAAAGAGAATCTCAAGTAGGCTCCATGCTTAGCACGTAGTCCCATGCAGGCCACAATCCTAGGATCATGACCTGAGCTGAAATCTAGAGTCAGATGCTCAACTGACTGAGCCACCCAGGCAGCCACGTTCTGTTCAATTAGACTCCCAACATTGTCCATCCAGTCTAAATCCTTCATTGATGAAAGATAGAGAGAGAGAGGGGAAGACCACAAAAATAGCAGGCAGCAAGCCAAAGGCAAGACCATTATAAATAAAATGATCTGCTTCAGCAAGGAGGCTTGGTGTTCTCCATCTTTTTTTAATATTGTCATCCATTGAGCTAATAATTGGATCATCTCTTTATATGGCTCCATCAGTACCATAAAAGGGGATACCATCAGTGACAGAGCAAGAAGTGTACGTATATTGGAGGAGAAGTGTCCCTGATCGCCTTCTCTTCAACTATAATGACTTCAGACCGCTACCCTGATTTTGATGAAGTGAATGTTTGTAGTATAACAGATGTGCTTCCAATTAAGAACAATAAATCTAGACCTATTTAAGTTATTCTTCTCACTATCTAGTATTATACTTATTTTTACTTGTATATTGCTTTTGAGCTCAAACCAGAATCAAACCCATAAAGGGCAGGATTTGTATCTGTCACCTTCATGACACCTTGATATTTGATGAATAAATAAATTAATGGATGAAATACAGGGGTTGAGAATGCTGCAGTTGCTTTTAGAAAGCCCCTAAGGATGATATGAGAACTTAAGTGATCTAGAGGGAGGGAAATGGAACAACTGCTGTAATCAGAACATTACCCCTTGATCATTAAGTAAGAGCTAGGAAAAGCCATCTGGTATAAAATAGAGAGATATTGTTGGGAACTATCAAAGGACACTGCACTCAGGCAAGTCCCATAATCAATGACTACATATAAAAAACATAATATCAATACAATGGGAAACTGTGCAGCCAGTTTAAAAATCAGATTACAGAATATATTGTAAAGGGGAAAAAAAGTGACTGTAAAGGGGAGGTGGCCTGGCTCTTCACCTAATCACTGGCTGGCCTGTGTTTATGAGAAATAGCCATCTTTGAAATGGATGCCTGGGCCATCAAAGCTTAAATCAGGCACTTGCATCACAACAAACAAACAAACAGCACCTGTCAGGGCTTACACTACAATCTCAACCTAATCTGTCAAACTCCCTGGGACCCACCCAACAGCAACATGGCTCTTCCAAGTATCCTCAGACCTTGATCCTTCCTCTCCCTTTGGATTCCTTTTCTTACCTATGTACCAGAGTCTTGCCTCCCATTTGTCCATCATAGATCTTTGTGTTTCTTGCAGGTGCAAACAGAAGGTGTTCTTATCCTACTTGTATCTACCCAAAAACGAAGACTCAAACTGAAAACTAAATATCTCCTTAGAGCTGCAGGCTTACTAATGCCTACTGCATAGCATCGTCTTAAGAACAAAGCGGTCATCCCAAAGATGTACCAGGTGGGGATGGGGAGAAGTTCCTGGAGGATGTCCCCTCAAACTAAACATAAGATTTATCAGAGGAGCTAGGTAAATGACAAAGTTTCCACGACCTGGCTTCCAAGGGTTTTGGGTTTTTTGGTTTTGTTTTGTTTTTTGTTTTTTTTTTGGTAGGTTATTTATAATGTGCACATTGAATACATTTCTAAGGCAATTCTGCTGCAGACGGTCCACGGATCACATTCTGAGCAACAGTGGTCTCAGACTTTATCTAATGACACAGGGCAGACCATTAGGCCAATGGAAGGGCCTCAAAGTTTTACCCCATCTGTGTCTGAACTGGAGTCAAGAGGTTTGCCTCTTGCTGGCGTTAAAAAATGCTGAAGTGATAAAGTAGATTTTCTGAGCATTTGGGATTTAAATATCAATTTCTCCTTTTAGGAATGTGATAGTGTTCTCACCTGGGGACTTTAGGCAATGCTGTTTTGCATTTATAGTTTATTTTGCTCAGTAATTATTCGCCAAGTGTTTTACAGGGTATATTCAGTCTCCCCAGTTTGATCGTAAACTCCTGGGGTTGTTGAAAGGCTTTCAAAATATTTCTTAATGACATGGAAAGAAAGAAATTGTGCTTAGCGCAGTGTTGTTGACAAAAGTACATCCAAGGTCATTAGGTATATATTTTCTACTACACCTCATTTAGCTCTAAATCTGGGGTATGCTTCCTTTTAAACTGGAGACCAGGAGTAGAAATACGAGGTAGAAAACATAAACTTTTTAAAGCAAAGAAAGCTTACATTTCATAATCACAGGAAATTTTGTTTTAATGCAGTGGTCCTCAAAATGCAGTCCACAACCAGCAGAATTAAAAAAGTGACCTTGTCAAAAACGCAAATTCTCAGGCCCCTCCCAGATCTACTGAATCAGAAACTATGGCAGCAAACCCACCATCTGAGTCGACCTAGGCTGCCATAACAAAATAGAATAAACCGAAGTGGCGGGGGCTGGGGGGGGCAGATACTTAACAAATACTTATTTCTCACAGTTCTGGAGGCTGTGATGTCCAATGTCAAGATGCTGACAGATTCAGTTCTTGGTGAGGGCTCTCTTCCAAGTTTGATGAAGAGTGCCTTCTTGCTGTGTGCTCACAGGGCCTTTCCTAGGTGCTCTCTTTCTCTTCTTATGAAGGATTAATTCCATTACCAGGGTCCCACCCTCAAAATGTAATCTTAATCTAATTACCTGGCAAAGGCCCTGCCTCCAAATAGCATCACATTGGGAGTTAGGGTTTCAACAAGTGAATTTGAAGGAGATACGTTCAGTCCATAATACACTGAAATGTGCACTTAAGTTTAAGACTGGGGTTGGAAAGGATGGGGGAATCTGCCCGTGGAATTTAGAAACCAAAAAACAAAACAGAACAAAAAAAACTTGGAAGACTATAAAACAGTAAAGCTACCATGTGATCAAAGTGCACAATTTGCTTGCTAGAAATATGTTAAGTGTTACATGTGCATGAAAAGAGATTCCCCTATGTATATGTATTACATTAGTAAAAGAAATACACAGAAATGACCAAAAAAAAAATATTTCTGCTGCATTTTACAAAATGTTTTGTCTCACCTGATCTCACTGAAGTCTCCTCACTTTGCTGAGATGAAGATTAAGTCCTAATATTTTCCTATTTTACAGCTAAAGATTCTCAGTTCAGAGATGCCTAGGGAAAGGCACATGGGTACCCAGGGGTGCCTAAATTCTATATTCACTTCCCCCCACCAAAAACATTTCCTTCTTTTATTATAACAAATGAATTCCCCTTTTCCTTCACCTTGCTTTGCAAGGATTGGGGTAAATGTTACCTTCCAGAGCTCCTTGCTAGTTTGTTTGTTGTCTATAGACCTTTATCTTCATTCACAAATTAACAGCTTGTCCTCATATTAACCAGATGGATGGATGCACCTGATTAATTGCAGTTGTAAGATGGATAAGTAGATTAAAGAACACAGCGGCTGGCCAGACATAATTAAGAAAGGAGGAGTGAGCAAGTTCTACTGGGGCTTCCATGAGGAAAAGGCTCAGTGGACTGATTTCCTGGAACTGCTTCAAATGCTAAATTATGAGACGCGCTTGCTGCCGCGCTGGGAGAACGGTGAAATCCTGCTGCTGAGATCAGGGCACAAATCCTGCTTTTTCCCTAAGATGTTCCGCATTTAAGTCAATGTTTCTCTGAGGGTATTGTTTGACCACCTGTCTCAGAATCATGTGGATGTTTATTAAAAATACAGATTTCTGGATCTCATCCAGGACCCACTAATTCAGGCGGGAGGGAGAGCGGTTGGATCCCGCTCGGGTATCAGGAATCTGCATTGTTAATAACCTACCTGACTTATTGCTATCCTCGAACGTGTAGAATTTCCAGAATCACCTAAAAGACTGCACAAATCGACACTTTGTGAACCATAAAGAGCCCTTGTCTACCAAAACCTCCAGCAATTGAATCTCCAACCCCCCTCCCCCAAAGATCTGACAAAGCGGAGTCTATGCCAGAATCCGAGGTTTTGTCTCAGAAGTCTCCTGAGACACTTGTTAGGAGATGAGAATTCTAGGCCCGCCCAGACCTAGTGAACAAGAACCTCTGGGGATGGGGTACCCTCCGGATGAGTGGAAGCATGCTAAAAATTGAGGATTACTGC
The DNA here is from genome assembly GCA_030068075.1 of Paguma larvata. Taxonomy (NCBI): domain Eukaryota; kingdom Metazoa; phylum Chordata; class Mammalia; order Carnivora; family Viverridae; genus Paguma; species Paguma larvata. The sequence goes on along the minus strand of CM057826.1, from coordinate 51,845,919 downwards.
TGCAGACCCGTGCTGCTCAAACTTCAGTGAGCATATGAATTACCTGGGGATCTTGTTAAAATGCAAATTGTTTCAGTAAGTTTGGGAACTAATAATCTCCCAAGTGCTGTTGATGCTGCTCCGTCACAGACCACATTTTGAGTAGCAAAATTCTAGGTTACTTTTTATCTAATGTCATGAGAGAAAATTCCTATGTACAAAAAAAAGAAAGAAGTCAGAAGCAGGTCCCCAGGCCTGGGCTGAAATGGTTGACTAATCAGCATACCCAAGGCATAGAGAGTGAAGCTACCCAAACCCCGTCAGTTGGCTTTGAGTTCTGAATACTAAGCATGCATTTGTACTGATTGGCCTACATGCCATCTTCCAGGAAAGAGAGCCAAAATGGCTTTGCTTGAATCAACTCTGCCTTTGCCCCAACTTTCAAACAGCTAATAGGTTCCAATGAAGTGTACTAACCCTCTCTAGACTGACAGTGTGTTGTGTAGCTGGCTCTGTCAGGACCTTGAAGAGTCCTGCTATCAGCCCACCTCACTTCAATGGGCCTTGATTTCCTGACTTATTGAGTGATGGGTCTGGGGTCTTTGCCTACCCTTAAAAGTCTATGGTTCTATGACCCGTTCAGTCCTTTATTCTTACTACACTTGTATTGTTTCTGGCGCCTGCAGACTGCCACTGCCTATTCTTTGTACTTAGCTCACCCTTTGTACTCACTGAGAGCACAGGCGTTCTGTTCCTCTGAGTCAGCCTCTATTGCTGATCCAGGGATCACAAGCTTTGGCAACATGTGTACAAATTCAGATGCTACACGGTTCTTGTGCTTGTGCTTTTCACCTTTACCTTGGTATGTTTTAAATTATTCAGCCTTGATGTTCTATCACGCTGAAATTACTAATTTGGAAAATGGTCACATACAGGATTAGTTTGCCTGGCTGTCAAGGGTTTACTAAGTAGCCCATGTCCGCTGAGATGAGGTATGTATAAATTAGAGAGTGAGGATTTGCTTCTAATAGAACCCTACCAGAATAATTTGCGCAATAAAGACTTCGAATAGCTAGTAGGTTTATAGAATTTCTCTAGTGTAATTAGGAGAGGCATTGTTGTGTAATGAAGAAAATTAATTAGAACTAAATGTTTAGGGAATGTGTAGTTAGGTAACCAAAGGCATATTTGCAGCCTAATTGTTTTTTGGCAGCTGGAGGCATTTTATACCCTTTCAGGGTGTTTAGTTAATAGATATTTTAACATGCCCTACTGTTTGCTTTTTCTTAAATTTAAACGACTCCCATATAAAAAAACAACTCATCAAAGGTTTAAACTAAGTATGTATCCCATTGGAAAAATGCCTCAGTCATCTGGTTTATTAGATCATACTGTCTGTCAAATGTTAATTGTTTTCAGAGGAAGTCCATATTGAGGCTAATTGGTATGCCCTCCTGCACCACATAATTACAGAGTTTTGCTTTATGCTTATGAAATATCAACACCAAAACATTTTCTAATATTTTGGCAATCTTTCTCCTAACCTGCACTCAAATCATAAGTCTTCTGCCTCAAGTCTTCTCTGGAACAAGGCAGCATTTTTGAAAATACAGTAAATTTTAAAATAAGCTGGATTGCTTATCCGGTTAGTTATTTTTATAACATGTATAAAATTTTGAGTCAAGCAGATGTAGATTTAAATCCTGGCTCCGTCATTTACTATGTGATCTTGGGAAAATTATTCAAACCACCTAAAGCTTTTTTTATAGGGCTGTTGTGAAAATTCAACGAAATAAGTATATTTTATTCAATTATGGCATTTTTCAGTTTCAGAGAGAAACCTAACATAAAATAACAAAATGAGAACAAAAGAGGGAAATAGCTTTTATTTAGAATAATTTTAGATTTCCAAAAGAATCACAAAAATATTACTCAGTTTCCATATACCCTTCACCCAGCTTCCCCAAATATAAACAAATTAAGTGCCATAAACTATTAAAACCAGGAGATTAATATTGATAAAAATACCTTAACCTACAAACCTGATTCAAAATTTGCCAATTGTCTTTTTGTGGTCCAGCATCCTGTGTTGCTTTGAGGCTTCGTATCTCCTTGGCCTCCACAAATCTGGGAAAGTTCTTCAGTCCATTGTTGTCTTTCTTGACTTAGACAGGTTTCAAGAATACTAGCTAGTTATTTTAAAGAAGTCTCTCAACTTGAGTTTGTCTGATATTTCTCGTGATTTAGATTCATATTACACATTTAAAAAATGTTTATTTATTTTTGAGAGAGAGCACAAGCTGGCGGGGAGGGGGTATGGAGAGAGGAAGACACGGAATCCAAAGCAGGCTCCAGGCTCCAAGCTGTCAGTGCAGAGCCCGATGCAGGGCCTGAACCCATGAACACTGAGATCATGACCTGAATCACCCAAGCACTCCTCAAATTATGCATTTAAAAAAATGTTTATTTATTTTTTTGGGGGGAGGGGGAAGAGTGAGCATGATTGGGGGAGGGGCAGACAGAGAGAAGGAGAGAGAGAATCCCAAGCAGGCTTCACACTGTCAGCACAGAGCCCGACTAGGGGCTCAGAGGCTTTGCTGTGAGATCATGACCTGAGCTGAAATCAAGAGTCGAATGTTCAACCGTCTGAGCCACCCAGGCAATCCCTTATGCATTTTTAATAAGAATACCACAGAAGTGACATTGTGTCCTCAAGTTTGAAGAATACTAGCTAGTTATTTTAGTATATTGCTGCCGAAGCAAGCACACTAGCTAGTTATTTTAAATAAGTCCCTCAACTTGACTTTGATATTTTCTCATGATTTAGATTCAGGTTACACATTTTTTTAGGAGAATGTCACAGAAGTGACATTGCGCCCTTCTTAGGGCATCATATCAGGAGCCACATGTCAACGTCTCATTGCTGTGATGTTAACTTTGATCACTTGGTGAGGGTAGAGCCTACACATTTTTTCTACTGTAGAGTTACTATTTTTTCCTTGGTAAGTAAGTATTTTGTAAGGTGATACCTTGGGACTCTGCAGATATGTTGTTTCTCATCATACTTTCACTCATTTTAGTACCCACCAATGATTATTGCCTGAAACAATTATTAGTGTGGTGTTTGGCAAATATTTCTACCATGCATCCTATGTTTATTCACTGGAATTCTACTGTTAAGAAAGAGCTGACCCATTTCCCTTATTTGTTTATTCCATTATTTAATTAAATAATTTATCTAAACACTTGTATGGACTCACAAATATTTATACTATGGGATATAATTTATTATTATCATTATTATTATTATTATGCTAAAATTGTCCCCAATGTGGCTATTGAAATAATCTTCACATTGGTTTGTATCCTTTTCACATGCCCTCATTATTTTTTATCACTTTCTTATTTTATGGCACATACATGCATCTCATAATTCCAGCCCGGGAATATGCCATTGCTCCAAGGAGTCATGTCCTTGGCAAGTTCCAGGCAATGAGGCTGTCTTCAAGCATAGCTGAATCAAAGGTTTCAACTAATGTCATTAGGAATTCAAATAGTTCTCTCAAACTTTTGGCTCTGGTTTTCTCAGCTTCATTCCTAGGCTACATTCTAGCCTACACATGGTGGCTGAGATGCTTACCCTTAAAACTATTTTTCCTAAGAAAAAAGAGAAAACTCTTGATAGTCACCGCAAAAACCCCATGAAGAGGGTTAAATAACATAGACTGGATGATATGCCCATTTCTAATCCAATCTCTTTGGCCAGGGAAATGGGGTACTCTGTCCAAATACTGATCAAATGACCAGTCCTTGACAGGCAGGGAGGAGGAGTGCAGTCTCTGAGAACCACATGGAATGGGTTTTCCTCAAGAAAAGTGGGCTTTGGTATGGTACACATGGACTTCTACCACATGTTATATCTATAAAGTTCTTTGCTTAGTGCAGCACATAGTGAACATTATACTAGGACTTTTCTATCAATTCATTCTTCTGTCATTTCATCACTTCCATCCCCAAACAGGCAAATCTGAGATGAGATAAAGTTCATATAAATCAAGTTGGTTACCCGTTGGCAATGCTGGCCAAAGATTTTCAAAGTGAAAAGATGAGCAGAACATTACCCTGTGGCGGTCTAAACCCTCTATCTACAAGAAAAGTTTACCGAGGGCAGATAAGTACTCTTCCAGTTAACATGGTACGTAGGTGTGCACATACACAATTGCAGTCACGTGTATGACATTCAGACTCAGTTTTCAAAGATTAGAACAGAAATAATAGGGCTTTCGATACAAATAGACCTCGGTTCCAACTCTGCCACTTGCTCTATGATCTTGGGTGAGTTACATAGTCTCCCTGAGCTTTTTTCACATGTAAAATGGAATAATATGTACTTCATGTGATGTGAGAATTCAATAACATAATGCATGTAAAGCACTTAGTACAACGCTAAATGCATAATAAAAAATTAGAATAAAATATAGGAATGGGTGACTGCGTGGCTCAGTCAGTTAAGCGTCCGACTCCAGCTCAGGTTATGATTTCACAGTTCATGAGTTCAAGCCCTGTGTTGGGCTCTGTGCTGACAGCTTGGAGCCTGGAGCCTGCTTTGGATTCTGTGTCTCCCTCTCTCTGCCCCTCCCCCACTCGTACTCTGTCCCTCTCAAAAAATAAACATAAATTTTTTTTAAATACATAGGTAAAAAATAAAGGAAATGTATAGAAAATATATATAGAAAAAAAAAACCAGCATGAATTTCATCTTTCCTCAACAATGATACCGGCATCTTGGAATTTCTAAAACATCACTGTAAGTATTAGCTACTATTGAATAAAAATGTGAAAATGCATACTTAAAAGTTTGCTTAAGCATATCTCCTTTTATGTTGCCCTAAAACAAACAAACAAAAAATCACAACAGCAAAAACTAGAGTGAGGAAAAGGAAACAGAGTGAAAAAGCAACCTGTAGAATGGGAGAAAATATTTGTAAACCATATGCCCGATAAGGGTTTCATTTCCAAAATATATAAGGAGCTCATACAAAACAACAACAACAACAAAATCGAATAACCTGACGTAAAAAAGGGCTAAAGACTTATATAGTCATTTCTCCAAAGATACACAAATAGCTAACAGATACATGAAAAACACAATCAGAAAATGCAAATCAAAACCATAATGAGATCACCTCCCACCTGTTAGGATGACTATCAGACTAACAAGAATAAGTATTGGCGAGGATGTGAAGAAATTAGGACATTGTTGTTGGAGTATAAAATGAAGCAGCCACCATGAAAAACAGTATGGAGATTTCTCAAAAAATTAATAGAACTACTTTGTGATCCGGCAATCTCACTTCTGAGTATTTATCTATAAGAACTGAAGTGAGGATCTCAAAAAGGTATCTTCATTCTTATGTTCAAGGAAGCATCATTCACAAAAGGCAAGATATGGAAACATCCGAAGCTTCCATCAATGGATGAATAAAGAAGATGTCATATATACATGCTATGGAGTTGTATTTAGCTTTAAAAAAGAAGGGACAGTCTCTCCTTTGCTGTCCTGCCCACCACTTCCTTGCTGTGGAGTCCATAAACTTCTATCTCTTTTGTTTTGCCTTGGGTAAATTCTTTCACTGCCCACACTGCCAGCTTCCACCCAATTGTTTGCCCACATTTGGTGGCCCTTAAGGGGAGCCTTTGCCAGCCTGGGGCTGTCCCTGGATTTTCTGAAAATTTTTTAGGACTTCCCCTCGGTGGACTAACTCTAGTACTCTTTGGGAAACTGACAACCTCCAGCCAAGTTTACTCCTTCATGAGGATCCAAAGCCCCAGGGCAAATCACTCCTGCCCAAAAGGGTGAGGAATTTCTACTTTTGCCATTCAGAGGGATCCTTCCCTCCTTCTCGTTCTCTTTTGCCTGTCTCCTAAGCAAACAAACAAACAAACAGGAAATCCTGCAATATGAAGTAGATGAACCTTGGAGACATAATGCTGAGTAAAATATGCCAGCTACAGGACAAATACTGCATGATTCCACTTGTATGAGATACCTAAAATAGTCAAACTTCCAGAAGCAGAGTAAAATGGTAGATGCCAGGGTCTAGAGGTGAGAGGGTGTAGCAGAATGGGGAATTGCTAATCAATAGACATAAAGTCTCAATTATGCAAAATCGGTAAGTTCTTGAGATCTGCTGTACAACCACTGTGCAACATTAACAATAACATATTGTACAATCAAAAATTTATTAAGAAGGTAGATTTCAGGCTAAGTGTTCTTATCAGAATAGAATAAATTTTTAAACCTACAGTGAGTGAGGAAACCAAATCCCTATTTTCAAATATGGGTAAAGCAGTAGGGTAGGAATTATATCTACTCTGACTGGTGGCCATGATACATGAGGGCACCACTTTACTAAAAATAATTCCAGGGAGAGCACACACACAAAAAATTACTCCCAACAAATCCTCCACACACAGAACCCCTTAACATTTGTGTGATATGTTGATATGACTACGATTTAATGAGGCTGCTTTTTTAAAACAAATAAGCCAGAATATATATCCACATGTCATCACCTTCAAAATAAAGAAAAGATATAAACTTGCTTCATTCAATAAAGTCACATTGAATTGAAAGTCAATTGAAAGTCACATTTCTGTGTTTAGTTTTTTTTTCCCTGAAGACCCCAAGGCTCACGTGAGCGATCAAGTTTGATGTACATGTTTGGAGTTAAAACACTTAGGTAAATTAAAGAAAAAAACTGGTTTCCATATAATGGGATACTGTGAAGCTATTAAAAATATGTGTGCAACTACAAATGACCCACAAGATATATTGTCCAGTGAAAACAAAGCCAGGATCCTAAGGATAACAGCATGCTTTTAACTGTATTTTTTAAAAAAGGAGTATGTATATAAATATATGCTTAATAATAGCACGAGCTATCTCTGGAAGGATACCTAAATAATTGGTAGTTTACAAACAGCTGTTGTTCCAAAAATATTAATGTTTACTGTTTAGCATCTTTACATGTTTGATTCTTAGCTCTTATTAGATTACAAGATCCTTTAGGACAAGAATTATCCTTCCTTCTTCGTGATATTCTCACATGCACAGGAAATTATATGGTACTCAATAAAACGCTATGGATGAACATGATCAGATTTACATATGGTAAAGCCATGTAAAGAAAGGGGTGTGGAGAGAGAAATTAGTCCAAACGATTAATGAAAACATTGTGAGGGCTTATTTGAGGAAGTACTTAAATACAATACAACCAACTTCTCATATTCTTCTTATTGCATATAAATAAGTACAACTGATTTGGCAAGAGGCTATGCCTTCTACTTAATATTGTGATTAAGTCACAGAAAAGATAAAACTCTTTCTTTTGTCCCCAGAAAGTGAATAACTCATCAGGTTTATTTTGCAACCCAGTCTCACACACAGACATCTGCAGTTATATCTGCCACTGTAAAATTAATAGCCCATGTGGTTCCCAGAAACGGTCCAGCTTGGAGAGGGAACTTCCCACCACATAGTGTACAGTTAGAAACAGCTGGCCCCATGGCCAGGGAATATACTGACTGCTGCCAAAGCATTTGCCACGGGTCATTGCCATTCTTGGAGCGCTGGACCAGCCCACCAGCTTTCCGTGATAGGATAGAAACCCGCAAGCAGGTGGCTGCTGCTACACTTCATTTCTTCATTCAAAACGTTTTCTGAAGATCATGTCACAGAGCACACATAAAGTGAAATATGAAAGTTTCAGATCAAAAACATGTACACGTAAGAACACGTAACTTGGTACAACTTCAGAGATGTCCTTGCCTAAGTGGACTGAAGGGTTGAAAAGTGTGCCAGTCTGAAAAGTTCATGACGCCTGAAGTTACCTCGGAGAGGAATCGTACTGAACCATTTTCCCCAGCAACATACAGAAATCAACCGATATCGCTTGCAAATTATACAGCTGAGGAGAGAACACTGAGGGCGAGAAAGGGGTTAGCTGTGCTTTAACATTCTCAAGCACCTACTATGGCCATGAAAGTTTACGAGGATTAACTGTTTTCTGCACACAAATGGTTATATACTGCTGAGGAAACTAAAGCCCAGAGATGTTACTTAATTTTCCAAAAGCAACACAGCCAATATAGGTATCAGGATCTGCCTGTAAGTGCAGACAGATGTTCTCCCCACTATGAGAGCCACTGAAAAGCAAATGTGAACAGAGCGGGCTCTGGGGCCAGATCACCTGGGCAGGAATCCTGATTCTACCAACTGCTGGTTGCAAGGCTTAAACAACATGCTTATCATCACTGTGTCTCCCATTCCTCCATGTGTTAAATGATCAAGAACAGAAAATACCCCAGAGGGTTATTCTGAGCCTAAATGGACTTACACAAATGCAACGCTTACAAATGTACTTAGCAAGTATCATTACTATTACCATGTCAAATGCTGACTCTGGAGATAGTCAGGACAATCATACTTTGATGAGAGATGGAAATTAACATGATCAGGCTGCAAATAAGAAGGCAGATCAGAGTTAGAAATAATGAGCTATGTACCTATGACGGGATCTGAGGATGGGAGTGGGGAAAAGCTTACCAAGAGAAAACATGAACCGATGAAAGTGGATGAGAACATTAATGAAAACGAACTTAGAAATCAGAGTCGTCCTGCAGATAGGAATACACTAAAGTTTGTTTTTCATTGGTTTGTTGTTCCTGTTCCCTGTTCTTTAAACAGAAAAGACATCACTTTGTTGAACGATCTCAAAAGCAATTGTGTAAAAAGTAAAGCCTATACGATTTGAACTCCCTATGAGGGAGTTAGTCCACCTTCCGCAGCTCAGGCAAAGGCTTCCAGAAACAAAGCACCAACTTTGATTCCTAAATGAGCATCAGTCCCTGTGGCTCAGTTACTCAAAGCTTCCAGCAGCACAAAACCTAATAGTTCGTGCTCCCCAGCTGGGTTCTGAGCCTGGGGCTCCCAATGACTTTTTAGAGAGCTTCATGATTGGTTTGCTTCCATGGGATTTGGATCAAGATGAAAAATGAGCCCAAGGTTATTTGGAAACAGTTCATATTTAAGAGACCTTCAAACACTTAACAAATAAAAAGTGGTCTATAAATATTGTATAATAAGGCTAGATAACTTCCCACTTGCCGATGTTTATCACGGGGGGAAAATTAGCAATGGGCACACTCATACTTCAAAAGTTAGGAAATTGAGGATAAAATCCAAGTAGTTTGAAGAGTTGAAATCATTTTACTCACAGGGGAATAGCAGTTCATAAGGGAAGGAAATTGCATTTGAATTTCTCAGCGCTGTGATAAAAGTACTCTATCTAGATGATACCTATTTCTCCCTGAGTATCCCTAGCCTCCAGCACCCAACCTACCAACCTCTGACCCCACTAATTCATTACTGGCCATCCACGGAGCTAGTCTGTAGTTACTGGGATAGGGTTATGCAGATTGCAGATCATTTATCTTTAACATATAATGTAGAAACCAAATACGACATTCTTGCAGACACATAACTAAATGTCTCTTCAGCCACATCCATCGCCACCATTTTGTGGCACTGCTGTTGACCCCGACCCTTTATTCTGGCACACAGCTGCCCTTCAGGGCCTGTTCTGCATTAGTAAGTCAGATGGGTCATTTTTTCATTGCGGACCTGCTGGTTTAAAAATCAGCATTTACAAAGCAGCTTGTGATGCAGTGAAGAGCCCAGACAGAGATGTAATAAACAATGTTTTGAATTACATTTTGGACATTTTAAAATGCTCTGGGCTCAATTTCATAAGGCATTTGCATTTGTAATGAAAAAAAAAAAACACATCTCTGAGCTTCCAATCTCAGGTTAACAGCCTCTTTTATGTTGTAAATTTTTTGCAGGAGCAATTACAAATTGTACACAGATTCATTATTTCTCAAGCACTTTATCAGGACATTTCCCCATACATCTAATTTGTCCTGTCTGAAATGTAACTTGACATAAGGGATTTTCTTAATTGCTTTTGAAGCCCTTCCAAGATAATCAACTGCTTTTTGGAGCATGATAAAAGATAGCAGACAATATTGCCAGTCTGTCTTAGGATCACATGCTGAAGTTTTTGAAGTTTTTGGGTAAGAGCAAAGAAAGGCAACATTTGCCTCCTAAACTATGCAGTATCTCCGTTTTAATCTGGCTTTCCTTTAAAAGGCAGTGTCTAAGAATAGAAAAAAGAAAACGTCCCCTCCATTTTTATCCACCCCATTGCCTTTCCCCACAGCTGTCCCTTTGGGGAAAGAGGCACTCGATATTTATGAAACAACAAAAGAATAATCTATGTTATTCTCAAGAATTTTAACCAAAGATTAAATAAAAATCAAAGCAAAACTAAAATAACCAAATTTGGGGAGAAGAAATACTGTCAAAAGGTCATTTCTTTTTGTTTTTTTTTAATTTTTTTAATGTTTATTTATTTTTGAAGGAAAGAGAGACAGAGTGTGACCAAGGGAGGGGCAGAGAGAGAGGGGGACACAGAATCTGAAGCAGGCTCCAGGCTCTGAGTTGTCAGCACAGAGTCCTATGTGGGGCTGGAACCCACGAGCAAGAGATAGTGACCTGAGCCGAAGTCAGATGCTCACCTGAATGAGCCAACCAGGTGCCCCAAAAGGCGGTTGTTTCTGCTACCCTCCTTTAAAAGATGTAAGATGGGGCGCCTGGGTGGCTCAGTCGGATGGGCATCTGACTTCGGCTCAGGTCATGATCTCTTCGTGAGTTCGAGCCCCATGTTGGGCTCTGTGCTGACAGCCTGGAGCCTGCTTCGGATTCTGTCTCCCTCTCTCTCTGCCCCTCCCCCACTCATTCCTCTCTCTCTCTCTCTCTCTCTCTCTCTCTCTCTCTCTCTCTCAGAAATGAATTAAAAATTAAAAAAAAAAGATGTAAGTAAATGATGGAACACTTACTTACTTTAAGGGAACGTTTTTATTTGCATTTTCAACCTGCCAATTCTAAATAATTTAATTTTTTAGTTACAGAACAGACCGTAGTTTAATGGCAGGCAGGATTATGGTCACCCACAGATGTCTACACCCCAATCCCCAGAACCTTATATGGCAAAACAGACTGTGTATTTGTGATTAAGGCCACTGACCTTGAGATGGGTAGATTTTTCTGGGTTATTAGGGGATATTCAATCTAATCGTATGCCTCCTTAAATTTGGAGAAACTTTCCCAGCTATGGTCAGAGAGAGAGAGGAGACAGAGGGTTGGAAAAATTCAACAGGAAGACTCAATCCACTGCGACAGGCTTTAAAGATGGAGGAAGGGGGTCACAAGCCAAGGAATGTGGTGGCCTCTGGAAGTTGGGAACAGTCATTGGTTTACAGCTAGCAAGAAGGGACTAAATTCTTCCCAAATAGGAAGGAAACTTATTGTTCCCTAGAGCCTTCAGAAGGAAATATGGGGGGCGCCTGGGTGGCTCAGTCGGTAGAGCGTCCGACTTCGGCTCAGGTCACGATCTCGCGGTCTGTGAGTTCGAGCCCCGCGTCAGGCTCTGTGCTGACAGCTCAGAGCCTGGAGCCTGCTTCGGATTCTGTGTCTCCCTCTCTCTCTGCCCCTCCCCGCTTATGCTCTGTCTCTGTCTGTCTCAAAAATAAATAAACATTAAAAAAAAATTTAATAAAAAACAAAAAAGAAGGAAATATGGCTGAAAACACCTTGATTTTAGCCCAGGGTCAGACTTCTGACCTACAGAACTGTGAGATAATTCATTTGCGGTGTTTAAGCTACTAGATAGGTGGGAATTTGTTAAAGTCGCATAGAAAATTCAACACGTTGTCTACATACTATCTTACTTTTTTTTTTTTAAAGCAAACTCTAAGTACAACGTGGGGCCTACACTCACGACTCCAAGACCGAGACACACGCTCTACTGACTGAGCCAGACAGCCGCCCCTGTAACATCCTTTTTATATACCCAGATCATCCTTGAAGTACCTACCCAACAACAGGAGATTTAAAATTGTATTATCATACAGCATTTAGTCAGTAGAACCCTGTGCAATGGAAATTCAAATACTGTTTGGTAAAATCAAATTAAATTATATCTCCCAAATGGAAAACATACAGAATCTAGTGTCCTTTCAGGAAGCTGACATTATTAACTTAAGGACACTGACTGGGACTTTGGGTAAAGGATGAAAATTATTAGCTTTGTTTTTAGATCAACACTGTTAAGATGCCATGCTCACTTTTAATCACCTCCCAAGGATGGTTCTTGGAATTTAAATTCTAAATTTTAAAGCTTAGCCTTGGCATTCTGTAATAAGAGGTCCACAGGAATTCAAGGAATTCTAAGTCTTGTCAACTAAAAAACAGTCCAAAAAACGATAGGAATCATGACTAATAACAGCATCACCGGTTCCAGGTGAATGCAGGCAATATTAATAACTAAAAATAAAATGGTTAGTTTGGTGCTTCATTTTTTTTAATTTTTTTTAATGTACATTTATTTTTGAGACGAGAGACAGAGCAGGAGCAGGGGAGGGGTAGAGAGAGAGGGAGACACAGAATCCGAAGCAGGCTCCACAGAATCCAAAGCAGTGCTGACAGCTCAGAGCCCGACTCACGGCTCGAACCTACAAACCTGTGAGATCAGGACCTGAGCCGAAGTCGGACGCTTAACTGACGGAGCCACCCAGGAGCCGCTATATTAAATGATGGTAACTTCATCTAAGATACTTATGTTCCTGTTGTAGCTAATCAACTTTCCCAAATACATAACGGCAAAAAATAGCCATTCAAGAGAGCCAGGACATCATAAAATCTGCTACGGAAGGCATTAAGCTAAAGAAAACAGAGTGTCCACTTCATAAAGTGGGTCAGGAAGGGATTCATGATCCAAGCCTATAAAAATCAATACAAGTAAGGTGTTCCATTTTAAGATAGAGGGCGGAAGACATGTATCAAATTTTGTTTCCTCCCAAAACCTGGGTGAAAATTTTTTCACAGGGAGAACAAGAAAGCAGACAACAGCAACAAAATTTTGGAAGCTAGAAGGCAAAGAGGACTAACAGTAAACAATTTAACCAACCCCCAAAAGGTGAATTATCACCAAATGCTGGGAGAGCTGAGAACCAAAATAATTTACTCTAAAAATCCTCCACGTCTCAGGATCAGATCCCTCTGAATCTTAGGTGAGAGGGAAGGGGAAGAGTAAAGAGAAATGGGTTAAATTAGATTCCCTGATTCCCTCCCCAACACCCCCGGATTATTGGACTTGTATTCTAGAGAAACCTGGACTGCAAGGAGTGCGAGATGGGCAGGATGAGGATGGAGGTACTGCTCTGACGGGGGAGTAAGTGAATTTATAAAAGCTAAATGCTAATTGTGAGAACTCTGAACTGTGTCGGAGGTCACATAATCTAGCAAGAAACAGAAAACTGCTTACTCTGCATCTTGAGACTAGATCTCTACTGGATGAATTGTATAATCTTAAGGAAGCCTAGCATATGTAAGGTAAACTTGGTTCTCACAATGGCCCTCAACAATTACTAATTATGGAATCTCTAAGACCTAATTAACATCAGTAGGAACAGGGTGGTGAGAGAGAATCCCTGGGTAGTTAGGAGTGCCACCAGTCCCCAAGGCTAGCTTCCCTTCTGGCCCCTCTATCTCAGACTCTCAAGGTAGCTTTTAAAGTACAGTGCTCTAAATATATTTTCCTTGTTATTTTCTAAACATTTTGTTCACTCTAGCTTACTGTATTTTAAGAATCTGGTATATAAAACATGTACCATACGAAACAGGGGTTCATCAGCTGTGTTATCAATAAGGCTTCCAGGGGCCTGGATGGCTCAGTTGGTTAAGGGTCCAACTCTTGATTTCAGCTCAAGTCATCATCTCAGTTGTGAGATCAAGCCCCGCAAAGGGCTCTGCACTGGCAGTGTGGAGCCTACGTGGGATTCTCTCTCTGCTCCTCCCCTGCTCTCTCTCTTGCTCTCTCAATAAATAAACATTAAAAAAAAAAAAGAGAGAGAAAATAAGTTTTGGCAAAAAAAAAGAGAGAAATTGGAAATCTTGTGCACTGTTGGTGAGAATGTAAAATGACGCAACCACTATGAAAAACAGTGTGACAGCTCCCAAAAAAATTGAAAAATAGAATTTAACCATGATTTAGCAATTCCACTTCTCAGTATGGACTCAAAAGAAGTGAAAGCAGGGTTTTGAAATGATACATGACATCCATGTTCACTGCAGATTATTCATAACAGCCAAGAGACGGAGGCATCTATGGATAAATGAACAAAATGTGGCGTATACATTACAATGGGATATTATTCAACCTTAAAAATAAATTCTGACAGAACATGGATGAACCTTGAGTACATTAGGCCAAGTGAAAGAAGCGAGCCACAAAAAGACAAATATTAAGTACCCAGAATAGCCTAATTCATAGAGAAAGTAGAATGGTGGTTCCCCAGGGCCAGGGGGAAAGGAAGTAGGAAGTTGTTAAATGGACAGAGTTTCAGTTTTACAAGATGGAAAAGTTCTACAATTTGTTGGTGAATATGCTTAACACTATGGAACTATACACTTTAAAATGGTTAAGATGGCTAACTTTGTGTTATGTGTGTTTTTACTACAATTAAAAACAAAATTTTAAGTGAGGATAATGGTTAACTCTGGAGGGAGAAGTGGCACTGTAGTGTTAGACCACTAGGTGCCCAGATATTTGGCCAAATGTTACTCTAGGTGTTTCTGTGAGAGTTTTATTTTTTTTATTTTTTTATTTTTATTTATTTTTGGTGCAAAGAGGTGATTTTATTAAAGCAGGTGAGCAAGACCCATGGGCAGGAAGAGTTGCCTGTGAGAGTGTTTTAGAGGGCTTAGTATTTAAATCAGTGGAGAGTAAGCAAGCAGACTGCCCTCCATCAAGTGTGTGGGCCTTGATTCAATCAACTGACCGGCAGACCACGTTCACACTTCTTCTGCAGTATCAGCTCTTCTGGGTTCTACAACAGACTGCCTTGGGACGCAAACGAATGACTGGCTCTCCTGGATCTCAGCCTGCCGTCCACCTTATAAATTTTGAATTTGTCAGACTTCATAATCATAGGAGTCCATTCCTTATAATAAATTCTTTCAACATATCTACACACCCTATTGGTTTTGTTTCTCTGGAGAACCGTAATACACGTAGGATAGGATGAAGGCATACAGTAGTTTCCCTTATCCATGTGGGATATGTTCCAAGACTTCCCGGTGGATGTCTGAGACAGCGGATAGTACTGAACCCTAGATAGTTTTTCCCATACATCCATACTTATGACAAAGTTTAATTTATAAATAAGCAATGTAAAAGATTAACAATAGCTAAAAAACATAACTATAACACACTGTAAAACAAAAGTTATGTGAATGTGGTTTCTCTCTCAAAGTAGCTTCTTGTACTGTACTCACCCTTATGATGATGACAGATGAGAAAATGCCTATGTGATGAGATGAAGTGAGGTGAATGACGTAAGCATTGTGACGTAGCACGAGGCTACTACTGTCCTTCTGACCGTACGTCAGGAGGATCGTCTGCTTCCAGACCGCGGTTGACCGCAGGTAACTGAAACCACAGAAAGTGAAACCGCAGATAAGGGGCGACTACTGTATACAGAGCTGCTAAGGTATCCATGTTTTATTTCTTAACCTGGATTGTTGTACATGTACACGGTGTCTGTCATTACTCTTTAAACTAAATATACATTTTATGTACTTTTCTATGTATGACTTATCACGACATGGAAAAATTTATTTAAATTCGAAGAATGGGATGAAACCAATCTATTTACCAAAGTTCGTATCTAGGTTTCTTAACCCTTCAAAATTTTAGATAAATAACCTGGGCCTGCTAAGCCCATCTGTAGCTGGAGAGGATTTTAACTGAAATTGGTTTAGCTGACTTAAGTGGATCATGGGCGATGATCTCTAATGAGTCACTAAGAGTAATTAGGAACGCTTTGAGTTTGACATTTTTAAAGATGATTATCCCTCATGATGCTGAGACGTAATCGAATTAGACAGACACTGGTGCCGTCGCAGATTTTTTCCATCATCCATCCTTATCCTCTAGTTTCCTAGAGATATCCTTCTAACTACAGAACACTTCCAAAGGCCAGAACCCTCACTGCCCTTTCAATTTAACTATCCAACAACTTAATATGAACTAACCACATAAAGCCTGAGTGAGAGAATAAAAAATTATTCCCAGCCCTTCAACAGCCCAAGTGTTTAACTTATCCTGGATAAGTTTTAGCTTCTCACATTAAAACATTCTATAACCAGGATGCCTGACTGACTCAGTCACATGAGCATACGACTCTTAATCTTGGGGTTGTGAATTCAAGCCCCATCTTGGGTATAGAGATTACTTAAATGAACAAACTTAAAAAAAAACAAAATAAAAAAAAAAACCAAAACATTTTGAAACCTCTGTACCAAATTTAAATCTCGAAGGCTGTTTTTTTTGAGTTCTGTAACAAATTGCGGGAAAATTGAAATTGTTCAATATGTTATATGTCAAAAATCATAATGAAGATGAGGTCTGTGGAAAGTAAAACAATTTTTGGGAATGAGCTGAGCAATTTCATGGCCATCT
Organism: Paguma larvata; assembly: GCA_030068075.1. Taxonomy (NCBI): domain Eukaryota; kingdom Metazoa; phylum Chordata; class Mammalia; order Carnivora; family Viverridae; genus Paguma; species Paguma larvata. The sequence goes on along the minus strand of CM057826.1, from coordinate 51,829,294 downwards.
TATGATATTCAGTCTATTGCAAAAAACAAAACACAACAAAAACAAAAAAACCTACCCCAACAATACTTTAAAAAGTGGGGCAAGGGCAGCACTAGGCTGGCTCAGTTGGTAGTACATGTACTCTTCATCTCAGGGTCATGAATGCAAGCCCCATGCTGGGTGCAGAACCTAAGTAAAAAACTTAAAAATAAATCAATTGCAAATACCGGAATCTTAACTTATCCAATTTCCAGAGATACAATTAGGTACATATAAATTCAAGTATTTTGCTATTTGTGTAGCAAAATACAGAACTTCAGAAGCCATTAGGCTAAACAGGTTACAAGAATAATTTATCTCATTTAACATCTTTCAGGGGAGCCTGGGTGGCTCAGTCAGTTAAGCGTCCCAAGGTTTGTGAGATTGAGCCCCAGCTCAGGTCATGGTCCCAAGGTTTGTGAGACTGAGTCCCGCAGCAGGCTCTGGGCTGATGGCACACAGGAGCCTGCTTGAGATTCTTTCCCTCTGCCCCTTGCACCCTTTAAAAATAAATAAACTTTATAAAAAAAAAAAAAAAAACTCTTAAAATGTATTTCCAAAATATTAAGTATATGCATATTGTAGAAATTCAGAAAAGATAAAAAATCACTAAGAAAAAATTCCACCCGTATTCCTACTTTTGGAGGGAAACTCCTATGGTCTTATGTCAGAAAGTGCACCTGATGTAGAGGGTCTAAGCACAGGCTCCTCTACACACTCCCAAGCTCTTCCCCCAGGCACTTGGTCAAGTCCAGTGCTGCCTTTACTAATTATCTGTGCTCTAGGCATTCCCACAACAGACTTGTAAAACGGGCGGTATTACTCCCACTTAACCCTAAAGAAACTGGAACTCGAAGGAAAAATAACTTGCAGGAGCAAGTGTTCGAACCACCTTCAAATCCAGATTTGATGGTTGCTTTTCACCATACATTAATATTGCCCTCAAGTCAGAAAATTCTCTTACTAACCGACACAACTGAATTAAATCTGCCTTATTTAGTGCTAATGATATGATCTGGTTTTCAAAGAGGTAATTTAGACTCCACAGTAACTTCTCCTAAAGGTTTTACTGGACACTTGGATGTTTCCTATTTCCACTTTTCTTGATTCACTCAGATCCATTTCAAGCTCTTTTCCTATTTTGGTAGTGAATTTTTTCTGAATTGATTCTTACTCCACAGACTGATACATACAATACCTGCAGAATATACCTGTGAGCTTACAGGTATAATCTGTGGATGTATAGTAGAAAGAAGGTCTCACAACCTGTATGTTTTATATATTGGGCTCATTAAAAGCACGCTCTAAAATCAACAACCTATAGTACATCATCAAGAAACTGATTAACTAAACTCTGGTTCATTCACTGAAAGAACAGAATATATATGGCCATGAAAAAATACCTAGTTCCTTCATTGGTGCCCCGCATGTATGTGGTATTTCTGTGGCTATTGGTGCTATGCCTCCTCAGCTGAGGAGGGAAGAGGTGGCCTCCAACAGGCCACGGCCCAGAGTTCAGGCCTGCTCGGCTGGCTCACAGAGGCCTATGATGAGGGTAGCAGAAGAACTTGGTGTGATCAGATCAGAAGAACTGTTATTTTTTTAAGTTTACTTATTTGGAGAGAGGCAGGGAGAGAAAGAAAGGAGAGAACCCTTTCTGGGCGCTGCCAGCCAGCGAAGAGTCTAACACAGGGCTTGAACTCACAAACTGCGAAATCACGACCCTGAGCTGAAATCAACCAAGCCACCCAGGCACCCCCAGAATGGTTCTTATAGAGGACTTGAGGCAATTAGTAAGCATATTAAGAATAACGGAGCTAGGTTTCTCACTGTCAGAGAATGGAGCTATGAACACAGAAAAAAAAGTTTAAATAAACCCTGTGGGGCAATACTGGCATTGGAAGTATCAATGGGAATTTATAGTTTCTCATACAGAGAGATGTCAGATGTCGAGATCATGAAGAGAAAACAACACTGAAGAACTGCTCCGGGTTGAAGCTTAAAGAACAATAAGAAATGCCATGAGTTATCCTGATTGGATAGACTTATGAAAGACATTGCTGGAACAACTTATGTGAACAGGGTCTGTGGACTGGGTAATATCATCTCGATACTAATTTCTTGATTTTGATGGTTACAGTACAGGGTCATATAGAAGGGCATCCTGATTTTTAGAAATTATACACTGACATTTAGATACTAAGTGGATGATTAGAAGTCATGTCTGCAACTTTTAAATGGTTCAGGGAAAAACCATACTTTGTGTATAAGTAAAAAGAGAAAGAAAATAATGATAGGATAAATGTGGCTAAATGCTGATAATCAGGAAATACGGAAGAGGGAATACAAACATTCTTTATGCTATTATGGCAACTTTTCGTTCAGACCGAAATTTCAAGGGGAACTGGTTGGCTCATTTGGTAGGGGCGTGCAACTCTTGATCTCTGGGCTGTGAGTTTGAGCCCTACTTCCGTAGAGATTGCTTAAAAATAAAATCTTAAAAAAAAAAGATCAAAATTCAAAGTGAATTGTAAAAACAAGTAAAACCAAACATAGACACTCTTTATCACTAATATAGAATAAACTGAGACGTATTAAAATTGTTTTTTTATTTAGTATGGAAAAACGTGTATTAGCTACTGTTTGTGTAAAGAGGGGATGATAACATATGTGTATGTACACACACATGTAGTGAGTGTATTCTGACATGTACGGAGTGCCTGCAGAAGTATACAAGGACCTGGTCTACACTGGTTTCTTCCACAGATAGAGAGTCAGTAGCTAGAGAAGAATGAGAAAGGTTTTTTTACTCTGAAGCTTTTCAATTTTGTGCTTTGGGAAGTCAGGTAACTTTAAAAAAAATATAATTTGGTGGGTGCTAAATCCAAGTGCCAGGCTGGCTACCTTAGAAGCATCCAGGGAAAACTGGAAACTAGATTAGCAGGCTGCAGTTCCTGAAATTCCATTTCAGTGGGTCCAGGTTAGGGGTCAGATATCACGAAGATTTCCCTAATTCGAAAATATAACATGGTTTGGGAACTGGTGCTTTAACCAAATTACCCAAACCAGATTCTCTCTAAACCTAAAACTCTAAGTAAATTAGGAACCTAGACACAAATACTTTTTGTTCAATGAAGGGTAACGGTCATAACCTAGAGAAAAGATACTCCAGAGCGAAATCAGAAAATCTAAAACCAGGGTTTGCACAGACGCCTGAGTAGAAGCCAAGTCGTTTACAAGTCACTCCACCATTCCGAATCCTTATTAAGGACCAAAAATATCCTTGAGGCTAAGGATATTTACTTCACCTGAATATTATTTAGTATTGATAATACGTTCATATACTCTGCATTCCTCAGAAGGAACGTTCTATGTAAATATGTAGCATGATTACATAGTTATGTTAAAAAGAACAATCAGTTGGCAAAAGTAGATACAATATCTGTAACATTCTGGATCTCAAGTGGTGAGTTCACCAGTGTTCATTTTATTATTGTTTTATAAATCTCAATAGATAGTAACTATATTTTCTTATATGCATCAGACATAACAGAATGTAATTTTTAAAAATCAAAGCAACAAATTAACAATGAGTTTATATGTGCAGTCCTTATATTTAGAAAGTAAATAAAAGAAAACTAAGCATTACCATGCCAGCAGTACATATTTATTATTATTCATGAATGGCCCAAAAGACTTACAAGGCCCATTATTAATAGTATAACCACAGATATGAAATATCACTTAGTGACATGGAGTGAAAAGGACAGTTTTACACATATTAAAAAAATACGTACACATACACTCTCTCTCTGTCAAGTGCCCACCATACACTGCTACAAAAGCAGGAGGCATCAAGCTGCACGAGTTCCAATTATACATAACTTGTTGAAATATCTCAAGCTTAAAAACTACACTTAGGTTGCAAAAATAAAGTTTCTTTCTTCAAACATTTTGATCAGAGCTCAAGCAATGCAAATAATGAACACCAATGATTTTCATACTACTTAACACACTTTAAAACATAAAAAGGTCAACAGTTGCAAAAGTCCTGAAAATGTAGAGGTTATAGGAATGAACAATGCATTTCATCCAAGAAAAGTCTACAGTAGATCCGTCTCATCCTGGCTCGGAAATATTTAAGAATCATAATTTACTATATTCAAACAAAGTTAAGCCAGAATAAACAAAATGATAAACAGAAAAATCATTACTTCAAATGAGGCATTATTGCCCTTAGTTTCTTTAGACAATTTCACTAGTGCAAGAGCATCATTTACCTGAAAGATCATGAGTCACAATTAAAGAGCACTCATACAAAACTATTTCCTTTTTTCTTTAAAAAGTGCCACATACTATACTTCTCAATTTAAAAAAAAAAAGCAAACTGCACATACACTAATGAAAGACCGTCTGTCTCCATCTCTTGTCAATGAGGAAAGGCCAGAGTGATTCTTTGATTCCAATTCGAAATGGTGTCCGCTGGCCAATGCCCAAGGTCTCTAATTTGGAGCAGTCAAGCTGAGCATTTCTGGGACGTTGTGCTCCTAAGACAGGACTGTCAGTTATCTTTAAAGACAAACAAAAAAATCAAAAATAAGTAAAAACCCCATGTTTAGGTTTTATATTCTCTTTTTCTTTTTATTTTTTTTAATGTTTTTGATTTTATTTAATTTTTGAGAGAGAGACAGAGTGTGAGCAGGGGAGGAGCAGAGAGAGAGAGGGAGACACAGAATCTGAAGCAGGCTCCAGGCTCTGAGCCATCAGCACAGAGCCTGATGCGGGGCTCGAACCCATGGACCAGGAGATCATGACCTGAGCTGAAGTCGGATGCCCAACCGACTGAGCCACCCAGGCGCCTCAGGTTTTGTATTCTCTTATTTGACTCTTTCCTTATTGCAAATCTGATCTGATCCCTGGAAAACAATTAAGATAATACTTTTTCTATAAACTTCACCAGTATACTCATGGGCTTCCTTGTACATGATGATTTAGAGATAAATAACAATATAAGCCGCCAACAAACAAGCAAAGTGAACTTTAATTAGTACCAGGAGACAGTTATTCACTATTCTCAAAGCAACAAGAAAAATTTTATCCACAACACATACTATCATGATGGATCTGGACTTTCAACAAGTGAGGTTTTAAAATGCCATGTACTGGGGCGCCTGCGTGGCTCAGTCGGTTAAGTGGCCATCATCATCTCAGGTCATGATCTCACGATCTGTAAGTTTGAGCCCCGCGTTGGGCTCTGTGCTGACGGCTCAGAGCCTGGAGCCTGCTTCAGATTCTGTATCTCCCTCTCTCTCTGCCTCTTCCCCTCTGCTCACGCTCTGTCTCTGTGTCTCTCAAAAATAAAATAAAAACGTTAACAAAAAATTAAAAAAAAAATAAATAAAATGCCATGTACTTAAAAAAAAAAAAAAAAGCGGCCATGTACTTACAGGTCTTAAGTGACTGCTGGGGAGGTTGAAAGCATCTGCAATTGCGCAAGCCATTTCATACTTAGTCATCTGTTCATTGCCAGACCAGTGAAAGGTTCCTTTAATTGATGGATCCTAACAAAGACACAAGAATTCAAAATGCGATCAACTTTTTCAGTTGAGTGGAACGGTGGGTGTGACAAAAAAGCTAGTTTAAAAGGTCCAAGAATTGAAAGGCTTCCCTCCTTGCTGGAATGCTCTCCACAGATATCTAAAATCGAATTCCTATAAATATGCCCAGCTAAATATGAGAAGCAATTTCTTGAATTTAGGCTGAAGAACTTTTTTTAAATAAAAATATAACTGGCTCCAATTTTATTTAGTGGGAATCCTAAAAATGATTACAGATTTTTATGGCAACAGGCCAATTTAATGAGTATTTCTAATTATCTTAAGAAGCTAAAACCAAAACTTAATACAATCATTTCGCAGGATGAGCTAATTAGTCATAACATCATTAAATACTGTGATAGTACATGGTTAAAGTACCAATTTTTTTATGTTTAAAAATTATAGACAAACTTATTAACATTCTAAAATAAATCAGTCTCTCATCTTTTCATGGATACTGTATTTCATAGTTCCAACTTTTTCACATTTAAAATTAACTCCTAATCAAGTATCTAAAAAAATTACAAATCATTTTTAAAATGGCTGAAATTACAAATTCCTATGAAGATTCATTCTTCTTTGGCACTACTACCCAGATCTTAAACAGAGTAAATTTTTTTTTTTTAAGATTTTATTTTTAAGAAATCTCTACACCTAACACTGGATTCAAACTCACAACCCTGAGATCGAGAGTCACATGCTCTACAGAATGAGCCAGCCAGGTGCTCCAAACAGAGTAACATCTTAAAGACATTAGATTATTTTGTTATCCAAAGAAAGATTCAAGTTTCTAGTCATTTTGCAATAAAACAATGACAGACAGGGTCTGTAGTATATGAGAAATAAATTCAAACACATGAGCATAGTATTTTACTATTTATAAATACAGTCTACTATTGCAAACTACTTTTGTTTGGTCTCTTTGTAGTTCTAAATAAGTTTTAAATAAAAACTTGTTTATTTGTTTCTTTATATTATTGATAAATATTACTTAAGGGGTGCCTGGGTGACTCAGGCTTAAAGCGCCCAACTTTGGCTCAGGTCATGATCTCGCAGTTCATGATTTTAAGCTCCGCATCTGGCTCTGCACTGGTGGTGCAAAGCCTGCTTGGGATTCAGTCTCTCTCACTCTGCTCCTTCCCTACTGTGTGCATGCGATCTCTCTCCAAAATTAAAAAACTTAAAAAAAAAAAAACAAAAAAAAAAATGACTTTCCGTCTCCTTAAAAAGAAAGAATTATTAGTGAAAAAAGCAAGAACACTTTGATTTTCACTCATTGGTGGAAATCAGAAATTCTTCCTTCCCAAGATTCTCACCAGCATCCTCTTCTCTGCTAACTGGCGACACACAGTGGCTACATCTTTGACGTGTGTGGGGAACCTCTGCTGCCAGTGGTCCATGTTTGCAGACTTGTTACTGAACTGTACTTTATCAAACATAACAGTCACGGCACTTTCTTCAAGCTTTTCAACTTCTCCATACAAAACAGGAATTCTCAAGACAGCAGCTCCTATGAATTAATAAAATCAGATAATCTTTTAAAAAATATTTTAAAGCTGACTGTTCTTAAGACTTGATATAAAAATCAAAGTATGTGGATTTAAACTAGATTGTAGTAGAAAACTTGCAATATACCAAAATGGCTTATGGCTCCTCTGTAGTAAGGCCCATTTAACAAATGTGATACTAAGTACTTTTAAAGGTCTCTATCATCTGGGGTATTTTTATACATTATTTTCAACAATCGTAGTAATGAAGAAATCAAACCAATCATGACAACTAAACACAGTAAGTGATCCTTGACTTATTAAAGAATAAAGAATAATAAATAAATAATAAAAGGCAATGAAGGCTGTTATTGGGACAAGTGGGAAAATTTCTATATAGACTCTATATTATAGTGTAACATTATATTAATGTTAAATTTCCTAAGCATGATAACTACATTGTAATTATGTAAGAAACATTCTTGTTAGAGGACACACTGCACAGTGAACTATTCTGGGGTGAAATTCAACCAATTCTCAGTGAGCTCGGAAAAAAACAAAAAAACAAAAAACGAAAAAAACAAAACCACATAAACACACAAAACACACATGGCACAAGGTTAAAAGTGGGGAATCTATAGAAAGGTTATGTGAATGTTTCACCACACATAATTCTTGAAACCACTGAGTAAGGAATTATGATATATTTAGATTTTATGTTGGTCCCTAATGAGCCATCACAACAGACTTTGGATAACTAACACTTTATTTTTTTTATCAAATGTTTATTTTATTTTTGAGAGAGAGTGCACAAGCGGAGTGGGGTAGAGAGAGGGGGAGACAGAGGATCTGGCAGGCTCCACGCTGACGGCAGAGAGCCCAACACTGGCTCAAACCCACAAACCAGGAGATCATGACCTGAGCTGAAGCTGGAAGCTTAATGAACTGAAACATCCAGGCCACAAACTATTAATTAAATCAGCATATTGGATAACTGTGTATAGATATGTATTCGAGGATGATTCCTGCATGATATTTTAGAATCAAAAAAAAAAAAAAACACATAAAACCTGGAAATCTAAATGCCTTTAAGAATGGTGTCTATAGTAGAGGATGCTTCTCAAAGACAGCACAGTCTAGGGCAGTGCAAGGAATGTATTAAAATGCAAATGTGGGGGGGCAGGTTATAAAACAAAACCCACACATTTTTAAAAATTCACAAATATAGCTTCTGTATCTAATCGCATCTGGTGCTTCTCTGAGGCAGCATTATAAAAGAACTTCTGCTCTTGATTTCTTTTTAATTTTATTCAATGAGGGTATACTTTTTATATTTAGGATATACATATGTGTATGTATATACAAACACATAGGAAAAGAAAAATATGTAAAACAAAAACTTAAAAATCCTAAATGGGCGCCTGAGGGTTCAGTGTCCTGACTCCTGATTTCAGCTCAGGTCACAATCTTGGGGTCATGGGATCGACTCTGTATCGGCTCTATGTTGAGCTCTATGTTGAGCTCGGAGTTTGCTTAAGATTCTCTCTCTTTTTCTCAGAGTGCCTGGGTGGCTCAGTTGGTTAAGTGTTCAACTTCGGCTCAGGCTGTGATCTCACGGTTCGTGGGTTCAAGCCCCATATTGGGCTCTGTGCTGATAGCTTGGAGCCTGGAGCCTGCTTCAGATTCTGTGTCTCCCTCGCTCTCTGACCCTCCTCTGGCTCATGCTCTCTCTCTCTCTCTCTCAAAAATGAATATTAAAAAAGAAAAAAGATTCTCTCTTTCTCCCTCTGCCTCTCTCCCCAACTCTCTCTCAAAAAAATAAATAAAAATAAATAATAAAAATAAAAACCATAAAAAAAAATAACAGATACCTCAATCTAGGAGAGATGATACGGACCTGTTTTCTGAAAGTAGGTTACAAATATTTATACTATCAAGACTTCTTTTCTTTATACAATAACATTTTTTTTTAAGTAAGCTCTATGCCCAATGTGGGGCTTGAACTCACAATTCCAAGATCAAGAGCCACAAGTTCTATGGACTGAGCCACCAGGTGCCCCCATAAAATGACATTTATGTATGTAATATTTCTGGAGAAGTCTGAAAAGATTCATAAATTCTTCATGATTTCTAAAATTCTTATTTTTCTTAACTACCTTCTCTAATTTTTCTCCAAGGATTTATGCTCCTTAATTTTTTCAAACTTTAAGAAACATATTTTTGGGGCGCCTGGGTGGCTCAGTCGGTTGGGCGACCGACTTCGGCTCAGGTCATGATCTCGCGGTCTGTGAGTTCGAGCCCCGCGTCGGGCTCTGTGCTGACAGCTCAGAGCCTGGAGCCTGCTTCCGACTCTGTGTCTCCCTCTCTCTCTCTGCCTTTCCCCTGTTCACGCTGTGCCTCTATGTCTCTCAAAAATAAATAAACATTAAAAAAAAAATTAAAAAAAAAAAAAAAGAAACATATTTTTATATATATATCATTTATATATATAACATATATCATATATATATGATAAACAAAAGGAATCGTCAAAACAATAGGGGGCTAAAGAAATTGTGTCTTACCTAAATTGTTCTCTAGGACAGCCTTTTCTCCGTCTAGTTTTGTTTTGCCATACAGATTTAGGGGACTTGGTACGTCTTCCTCTCTATAAGGTGGGTTTGTTCCATCAAATACATAATCTGAGCTAATGTAGATTAGAAACGCTCCAATTAAAGCTAAAAAAGAAAGACATGAGAGAAAAAAAATAATCTATTAAATTATTACGCAACATTACACTTGTACTGGTATTTATTAACACCTTGTTCACCATATATAAAACAAAACTCTTACAAGCAATCTACAAAACTTTAAGCTTTATAAACTCAGCAATTATTTAATATTTCATAAAGGATTTTATGAAGTCATCATTACCTGCTTCCTTTGCTAAATTCCCAGAAGCATCCACATTAAGTTGAGAAGCAGCATCTGGCTGATTTTCTACAACATCTGGTCTTCTCTCTGCTGCACAATGTACTATGACATGGGGCTGGAAGGTAAACACAGATGTATTTTTAAACCAAAAGGAATAAAACAGGGGAGCTACAGCCTTCCAACAGGAACTCAATTCATAAAAAATGTTTGTTAAATCGACATTCCTTCAGCTAAAGAACTGCTGTAACTTTAATGTGGTTTTGTCATGCTTCCCTTTTTAAGTTTTGAACTTCCTTAACATATATGTAGTCCCTGAAAAGCAAAGAGCAATTTAGTAATCCTAGGCAAAACCAAATTCAGCGTCGGCAACTATCATTTCTCAATCAAAATAAGCTTTGTCCTCTAATTTGGGTGGGAGAAAAAAGCTAACATTTATGTAATTAATATGACCTAAATACTTAATAAATCTACATTAAAAAAGAATACAAATTTCAAATTAAATTCATAAACTCAAATCTCTTAGACAATCATTTAAAGAATGTCAACTATCCACAAAAACTAAATTCTCAGTTGAGCATTTAGTAGGTCACCTGTATACTAAGCACTGTGCAAGGAACAGGAATTTCATAATCTAATAGAAAATTACAAGAAAAGACAAATAGGTAAAAGGACTATTTCAGTATAATATGACACACGTCAAGACAGAATGGGGGGGATGCCTGGCTCAGTGAGCATGTGACTCTTGATCTTGTTGGGTTTGTGAGTTCAAGCCCCACATTGGGCCTAGAACTTACTTTTTTTTTTTATGTTTAATTTTGAGAGAGAAAGAGAAAGAAAACATGAAGGTACAGGGGAGGGACAAGGGCAGACAGACAGAGAGAGACAGAAATTTCCAAGCAGGCTCCGTGCAGCACAGAGACTGACTTGGAGACTTGAACTCATGAACCCTGAGATCAGGACCTGAGCTGAAATCAAGCTAAATGCTTAACCGACTAAACCACTCAGGTGCTCTCTAGAACTTATTTAAAAAATAAATAAATTTTTTTTTTTAATAGAAGATCGAGGAATGCACAGGGTACTTTGTAGAAAAGGGGCATCTACTTCCTGGAGAAGCTGAGCCAAGGCTAAGATTTGGTAAAATCACGGACAGGCTAATGTACAGACAAAACAAATGATCTCCTTCCTCAACAACTGTTTGAAAAAGCATGACCTTTGCAGTTGTTTTAAAACCTGAATGTGCATAATCGGGGTGCTTAAGATGTCCTGGACCCCACCACAGACTTACTGAACTAAAGCCTCTGGAAGTGAGACGGACCTAAAGAACAAGTTCCCCAAGTGATTCTGATGCAGGTGTCTCTTGGACCGTATTTTTGAAAAGAACTTTAACTCTCAATTTGATCAGAAGTAGAAAAGAACCTAAATTTTTTAATAACTTTTCTGTGGCAATGGTCAAGAGTTATTTAACTTCCCTGAGGCTTTGTCATCTCTAAAATGGAAACGATGGTATGTATTTTGCAGTGCTGTAAGGCTTACAGGTAATATTAAAAAAGCATTTGCATAGGAAGTGGTACTTAACACTCACAAACATAAGAGCACCTCACAAACATAAGCTTTTTATGAAATGCTTCATATTTCCAACTTTTGTCAACCTATGTCTCAACCTAATCTTTTGAAGGACTACGTATACTTTGCCATGCTTACAAAAAAAATGCACTACACAATTGACCTTTGAACATGGATTTGAATTCTATGGATCCACTTACATGCCAATTTTTTTTTGGTTTATAAATACAGTACTGTGTTATAAATATATTTTCTCTTCCTTATGATTTTCTCACTAATATTTTTTCCCTAGTTTACTTTATTGTAAGAATACAGTATGTAACGCATATAACATACAAAATATGTGTAACCAATTATTTATGTTATCGGTAAGGCTTCCAGGCAATAGTAGGCTATTAGTAGTTAAGTTTTGGGGAAGTAAAGTTACACACAGATTTTCGACTTAGTCGGCATTCCTAAACCCTGCACTGTTCAAGGGTCAACTGTATACTGTTGCTGCTTAATTAAGTAGAGTAATTCCCTTGAGAACAAGAACAATTTCTAAATCATCCAGACAATTCTTAACATAGCTTATACATGTACTAAAACGAACAGACTCAACCATACCTGAAAATCATGAATGATGTGATGAACTGCTTCAGAATCCAAAAGATTAAGCTGTTCAAATTTTGGTCTTGCTCTTCTAAAACCACAGCCAAAGGCATGCCAATTATTCTGCTTAAATTCTTTATACACAGCTCTGCCCAGAAGCCCAGTGGCACCAGTAATCAAAACCCGCCTACTGGGGAGGTTAACTTCCTCCTGAAAGATGAAGTGGGAGAAAAGAGGATTACTCACTTTGACAAATTCTAAGAAATTAATCGCCACCATTGTTCACTGAATACTTCGAGTCTAAGAAGTTTGCTTCATGTCCTCCATCTACTAGACAACTCTTAAGTTAGAATAAAAATCAAACTGCATCGTTTTTATCACTTAAGAAAAAGTTTTATTAATCCTATCCGTGAAAAAGAACCTAAAATGATACTAAGGTTTTTAAGAACCTAAAAAGAACATATCTAGTCAACTAGATTTAAATTTCCTTTTTTTTTTTTTTAATATTTTATTTTTGGGGCACCTGGATGGCTCTTGATTTTGGCTCAGGTCATGATCTCACGGTTTGTGGGTTCGAGTCCTGCGCTGCGCTCCACACTTAGTGTGGAGCCTGCCTGGAATTCTCTCTCTCTCTCTCTCTCTCTCTCTCTGTCCCTCCCCTGCTTGCATGCATACACTCTTTCTCTCTAAGACAAACTTTTTATTTTTATCTTTAAGTAACCTCTAGACCCAATATGAGGCTCGAACTTATAACACCAAGATCCAGGGTCGCATGTTCTACCTAATACCCAGTAAGGTGCCCCGATTTCCTAATAATGGAAAATCTTATCTAAATTATGAGTGATGTCCAAATGAACAAATAGTGATTTTAATTACATTCTCCAGTTTATTAAAAACGTGCGATTAGTTTGAGGCTTACTTATTTTTTACGGCCTGATGAACTATTTGGCTGTATTCCACAACATACTCACAAGTTGACATTCTTGGTCTTCAATTCATAACCTCAACTTTTCTTTCACATCTCACTGATTTATCATGTTTTGATATGTATGAGTTAAGGATTCACATTTCACAGGCATTTATGTGGAGGAAAAATAAATATGGTCCTAATAGTAATAATATTCTAAGCTTAACCAAACCAAACATTCAAATTTAACCAAAGGTTTAAATGAAACCATTTCTAAGTTTAATCAGTAAATGTTCCCGAGTTAACTCTAAATCTTAATAGACCTGTTAAAACTAACACAAAAGGACAAAGACACCTGAGTGGCTCAGTTGCTTAAGCTCAGGTCATGATCTTGTGGCTCTTGAGTTCGAGTCCCACCTCTGGCTCTGTGCTGTCCGTGGGGAACCTGCTTCCTGCTTCAGATGCTGTGTCCTCCTCTCTGTGCCCCTCCCCCACTCGTGCTGGAGAACACACTTTCTCTCACTCAAAAATAAACATAAAAAAAACTAACACAAAAGGACAAAAAAATGAACACAGAAGATGAGAAAAAAAACTCAAATATTTTAAAGTGATGTGTTGCTATTGTGAAAGAAAAAATTCCTTACGCAATGTAATTAAAAGAAACTATTTAGAAAATAAGTTGTTTCCAAATTTGTAACACCAAATTTCCTAGACTCTTGAATAAAATCAGCATTTACTATTAAAAAAACAGCAACCAAGTTTTATTAGGGGTGCCTGGCTGGCAACTCTTGATCTCAGCATTCTGAGTTCAAGCCCACGTTGGACGTTGAGCCTACTTAAAAAAAAAAAAAAAAAAAAATTCTTAAATTTTATCAATTTGAGGTCTTTTTATTTCAAGTGCTGTTATAATCATCTATTCTGAGTTGTCATAAACTTTAAACAACATACAATAACTAAAGATCTTTCTTTGTTAGCCCTTAGGTCAGCAGAATAACTTGGCACTGTACATTTAAAAAAAAAAGGCCACCAAAATTATCTATTTCCATCATAGGAAAAATCTGAAATGAAAGGCTGACAGAAACAGTACAAAGGTAAATTCTTGAAGATATTTCATTGTTAGTGCAACCAATTTCAAAACATTTTACAAGTTGAAATAAAATTCATCTAAGTTCTCTGGTGTAAAACTTGGCTCTAAGCCAAGTGATCTATGAAAACAAGGATTTCAGCCAACAAAATATTTCCTTTGAATTTTGGCAAGAAAACAGCTCTACAAAGACTGAGTTAAGAGGAGAAAACATGCCAAGTCTAGTAGATACAATCAGAACAGAGTTTACACCAAATAAATACCATAAATATCCCTGGGAAAATATTATAAAAGAGCTATAATTTGGTTTCTTCGGAGTTTCTCACTTTATATAACTTCACTTTAAAGAAGCAAAGGAATACAGAAAAGTTCTTAAGTCAGCGATTGTTAGGCTTTACTATGGTAAAATCCTAAGTGAGGCTTTCAGATCAAGTACATCTGGGGTAAATACTGACACTTAACATTTCTAACAAGTTCCCAGGAACATGCAGATAATGAGAGATCTGGGAACTGCACTTTTGAGAAGTGTAATCTTGAACTCCAGGAAAAACCCACGGCTTTCCTAAAGATAAATTTATCTTATGCAAACAAGCCGAAAAATTGTCATCTATCTTTCTAAAAGCAACAACAATCTTTCCTTCTCTCTTCCCTCCTTAAAAAAGAAAAACAACAAAAGTCAAAGGACAAGTATTATGCATTCCACAAAGGTTACTGAACAGCGAATTCAGACCTTTGCATACTTCATTGCTTCGTTTTTCTCATCTGAACTTCCCTGTTAAATGAGTGAAACTGAGATGCATCTTATTACTGTCCTAGACAGGCAGTATTTTTTTCTTCTTAGTGCATCTTAAAATAAGAACCTAGATGATCTTATAATCAAGTACATCTTGGATTTGATGAAATATAGTATTAAATTACAAGCACAGCAAGGTTCTCTGGGAATTCAATACACTTAACTTTAAAAAAGGATGAGGTTGTGAGGAAAAAATACCACCTTATGTCCTTATACTCTGGGGTAACTTGCATTGTCCCTAAGAAGAAAATATGAACAGTCCATGGTACCTAGTGGTCAGATGTCAGTGCTCAAGAATTTTCTTTATTAAAATAGCAGAGATTTGAAATGCAAGCATTTCCTAAAAGGAAAATGATACTGCAGTATCTTACACTTGAAAACTATCCAGTGTTATGTAACCCTATATCATACCTTTTGATCGTAAGATACCTTGTTACACATGTAAGGTAAGTATTTCCCAACTGAGCAATCTGAAGCCTCAAGATGTTAAAAGTTTTATGGAAAACGGAAAAGGATGGGACCAGAACTCACTTCTTGCTTCTCTGGTCCAGCCAAATATATAGAGTTTTGTCTTAATCTTTTGACCTTCTATTTGACTTCATAATGATTAAATTGTAACTGTTCTGCCACAAAATATGGTTTTGGGAAGTTACTGAAATCTCTATTGATTGATTTCCTCATTTGGATAAGATGACTAAGGCTCTTCATATAATTTTAACATTTTCCACATTATCCTTAACAGAGTGGACAGAGTCTGAAAAGAGTGAAAGGAGCTTCATTTCCTCAAAGTAATTTTTCCTCTTCACAGAGTTCTTTCTAGAGACTCAATGAGCACCTTCTGTCACCAGTATAGGAGCCAAGACAAGGTTTTTTTTTTCATTTGGACTGCAAATTTATTGGTTGTTGGCAAATAAAATATGCCTCAATGTGAAATTAAAAGACGTCAAACAAAACTAGCTCTTCTATTTTTGACTTTCTATATATAAACAGAAATCTACCTGAAGCTTTTTAAAAGCACAGTTTTGATTATTTGCAAAAGAAAAGAAATATTCCCCTAAAAAATTATTTTGGACTATTACTCCAAAAAATATTTTAGTCCTGCTTAAAAGAGGAATGTCCATGCACTTCAAGGAACTCAGAATGAAGAATAAAAAGCTTTCTAGTGAACGCAAACTACAATAAAGAGTTGAAAATAACCTGACTGAAAAGTCTACTTTCTTAATTTTTATTATCTTATATGTAAAGTATCAAGTTACTCTGAACATATTTGCCACACCCTGCATAAACTCTTACAAGTGCAGAACTTCAAGTGACCACATTTATAAACATCGAAAAATTTCTTGAAAAGTTAAATACATTTAAATAAATGTAGAACTACCACTTTTGATAACAAACTATAGGTAGTGAGATAAATGTTTATAGTACTCTGGGACAATGATTTATTTCTACTTTAGCACACTTGCATTAACTTCTACTAAAAATGTCTTAGCAAAAGACTTACATCTAAACAGAGATCCTCTTAAATTTTAGTGGTAAATTTAATACTTTGCTATTTGAAACTTCTTAATTTGACAGTTTCCTATTCTTTTTTTTTTTTTTTAACGGATCCTCTTACAACATTCCCCTGGAGGCAGATCTTTTGAGTAGGCAGTACCGGACTCAAGATCCCATGAGTACCTAGGCGACACTGGTCCAACTCCTACAGTTACCCTATTCCTACTCTACAAGACAGCGTAAACAGGGACCACTACAGTCGTCTTCTCCAACACAATATATAAGGCGGTCCTCATTCTCATAAGTTAATTTTAATACTACACGTTTTCAGGGTGCAGCAAGTACGTGTCAAGATTTAGGGTGGGGACTCAAAATTTAAGGTGGGGACACCTGGCTGGCTCAGTCAGTACAGTGTACAACTCTGAATCTCGGGGCTGTGAGTTCGAGCGCTGCATGGGTGTACAGAATACATTCAAATAAAAAAAAAATCTTAAAAAAAAACACAAAGATTTAGGGCATATCAATTTTAACAAAGGAAATCATGAAAACCTGTTTTCATTAGTCTACTGAATTCCCACTGAAAAAAAGATTAAGCTTTACATACGCGGGTGTACATATATGTAAACAATATGTAAGACTATACGTTCAGTACTTTTGGAAGCACAAACAATACATAAGTTCAACTTTACCCTCCAAATCCCGAAGTGATTAGAAACACGGAATATGCTGTATCTTGAAAGCGTAAAATTTCTGCATTATCGAAAACAGTCACCTCCCATATTTTCTCTTATTTTCCTAAGACATAACTAGTCTAGGCATTAACATTCTTCTTAGCCCCACTGCTAGATAAATTCTAGCAATTCTGTGGATTGAAGGTTGGGAGGCTTGTAAGGAAATATGAGAGAGAATGGAGGAAGGAGGATACTTGGGTTACTCTCCCACAGTAACAACCTTCCTTTATGCAACCTCTGTAGCGATTCAAATCCCGGGAAAGTGAGCGATTTGTCGGCTCCAAGCCTACTGAATGAACTTGGGCCAAGGACTCACCCTGCAAGCCTCAATTTTCTATTCTGTAATATGGAGCAAAACCCCTATCTCAGTTGTGACGATTAAATAATGCATGTAAAGTGCCTAATACGGTGCCTTGAAAAGTTCAGTAAGTCGTCATCTCTAAAACTGCTCTTTCTGAAAAACCACTTTCTCCTTCTTTCTCTGGTAACAACAGACAAGATCATGGGATACGAACAAAGAAGGAAAAAGAAATTCAGAAAGATAAAACCAAAATCGAAACATTCCTGAAAAACTCCTCTTCGTTCTGGGAAGGGAGACTACAAGACAAGAGAATGAAACCAGACCTACTCCTTTCCTGCCGCAAGACTGGAAGAGCAAGCACAAACGGATGTGCGCCGAGGTAAACAAACTCGGTGGCGCCGCCCTCTCCTCCCGGAGCTAGGAAGGAGGTGCCGAGGCGACTCCGGGCTGGGGGCTAGGATTGCTGCCGGACGCGCAAGGTAAACCAATGGAGCCCCCCCCCCCACCCCGACCTGGCTCTTCCCCTTCTGTACCCCCCGGGTGCACGAGACGCCCAAGTCGACTCCCTCACCTCCACCAGCCGGCAGCTCCCGGGAACAAAGTGGATGGAGAGCTCCTTCTCCCGCCCCACCATGCCCGCCGTCTTCACGCCGCCACCGCAGCGACCGCTACTTCCTCCTGCCCAGGATCGCCACGGGCCGCAGCTTCCTCGCCCTCGGCCCGCCTCCCTAGGTCCGGGCCGGCCCACCGCTCACTGCTTCCGGCTTCCGCCGCCAAGGCCGCGC
Source organism: Paguma larvata (assembly GCA_030068075.1). Taxonomy (NCBI): domain Eukaryota; kingdom Metazoa; phylum Chordata; class Mammalia; order Carnivora; family Viverridae; genus Paguma; species Paguma larvata. Next base: position 51,811,030 of record CM057826.1, on the reverse strand, counting down.
CCGCTGATTGGCCACACTCCGCGGATGCCTCAGAAAGGGGCCGGGCAGCGTTCCGTTCGCCGCCAGCCAACTCTTAAAGGGATACACAAAACAAAGGCCTTGGCCTTAAGTAGTGATTACAAGTTTTGTTTGGGGGAAGGTTGTTTATTTTATGTACTATTTTCTCTCTTCGTCTCCCTTCTTAACTAGGGAAGGATTAAATTGGATCGCCTGGAGTTTCAAGTTTGCAAACTGCGCAATGCATGGTAATCAACCGAGCATGTAATTCGTAAAGTAGGAGGAAACATTTTAAAGCCATGGGGTGTATTTGGGGAAGAAGGGAAGAAGGGAGCACAGTGGATGGACGGTACAGCATTAGGAGTGTTTTTTTTTTACAGAGATTTAGAAAGACTAAGAATAAACATTCAAGGGCTGGCATCTGAATCATTAACAACCTCAACAACCCGTTTGTCGTTCTGGAATGCTAAAAAGTAGTACGTGTCAAATTCAAAATAAGTCAAACTATTTTTAAGTATAAAATAAAAGGGGGTAAGGGGAGGCATTATTTGCGTGCTTCTTCAAAACGCAGATTCTCGGAGTTTACCTCTAATTAAATAATGAGAATCTGCGGTAATAAAACCAGGGGCTCTACATTTTAGCGGATTTAACAGGAGTCAAAACCCAACCGACCACTTTTGAGAAGCATCACATTAGGGACTGCCCCGTCAGGCTACGCCAGCCTGGCCTCCGCAACCACCGTCAATTAAGGACGAAACCAAGAGACAGAATACTGTCTAGACCTTCCACCACCTGTACGGCGTCTTAAAAGTAACAAATTAGAAACAACAGCTGTTAAGTGTTGAGAACGGCCTTGCAGGCAACTGATTTCCTTCCTAGCTCAAAACGGCAAAATGCCCGTCTGTTGGGATGCCTGTGAAATTTACTAAGGAAAAAACCCGCCATAGACCGTGTAGGGCTCGCCAACATCGCACCCTCCAATCCGAGTGTTCGTATTCAGACACACATGATACCAAGACTTAAAAGTCGCCCACAAATGTGACCGCAGCTTGGATTTTTCTTAAAAGGGCTTATTTTCATAATCCCTTTTGGTTTACTTTAGAGCTTTTAAAGACTAAGCAGGCCTTTGAAAAAGTTTTCCTTTGTCTGAGCCCCGTGAATTTCTTTTCTGCCCAACCCCCCAACAAGAACTCAATTCTTTATTCGTGTAACACTTTTTTTGCAACGGTGGAGGAAGAGAACCTGAGGTCCCTCACTTTCCGATTTTTATTTTTATGCAAGTTGTTACCCTTAGTCAGTTTAGCATTATTCAGACAGTTCTTGAGAGGACTGTCCCAGCATTAAACATTCGTAATCTGCAGACAAAGAGAAAGGTGAGTGTGGGTGGGAGGTAGGAGAGGGAAATTTAAGATCCTCCTAGTCTTCCTCCTTTAAAAACTGGGAGTTCTTTGTTTTTTAATTTCTAGATACAACGTTGTGATGCAACCTAATTTTTCTAGTAACCAAAAAAATTAAGCGTTCGATGTTAAGATTTAATTGCATATGCAAATACTTTTTTTTTTTTTTTAATTATCAGAGCAGAATTGTCTAGAATAAGGAACAAGAGTTTTCTCACCTACGTTTGAGATCCTGGCTTGATAGCTCTCAGGTAAAACTTGCTTATCATTCTAAAGGCGTCTGTTCATGTATAGTTTTTTTATCATTCTCTTTTAGGATGAAAGTTTCTTTGTGAACAAAAATGCCATTGTTGTACAGACAATAACCAAGTTGGCGTGGTGACTAAGTCAATACATTTACAGAGAGCAGCCTGGAGCTAAAAGTTACGTTAGCAGATTCAGTTCATGCTAAGACAAAGAAAGGCTGGAGCACACAATTATAGATAAAATCCTTACTTATATAGAACCTTCACCAACATCATAGCGTTTAATCTGGTAAATAAACTGCTGTTCTATTTTGCATTTTAGTTTTGTCAATTAATGAGACTTAGCTGAGCTCTCCATAACCTGGTTCCCAGGGTCAGTAATAAAAGTTGGTTTATTCTTCCATGTCCCAAAGTTACATGTTTCAAAGAAATGAATGACACCCGTTTTTTTCTTTCTTTTTTTTTTTTTTTTTTGCAAACCCTTTTGGGTTTTTACCATTCACTGGGAATGCTTTTAAAAGAAACTAACTCCAGAATGCTTCATTTCTTGATATCTAGCTCTTACCTGTTCCATGTCCTCCGGCATTTCAGGCATGATTCCAAAATTATCTCAGGAAAACAGATTTGGGAAGAGTCTCTGCCTCTGCTTCTTCTGCCTGGGTCTTTGTTCTGCCTGAAGAGAGCGCAGGCACGCAAAAACGTGAGCCTCAGCTTCACTCGACCTTTTAAATTAGCATTTTGATTCCAATCCCAGAATCTCATGCAGTTTTCCACATTGCAGTAAACTGGCAGCTGATTCCCCCGGCAGTCTTGAAAATACCCAATGAGAAGTTTCACGTGTAATTGCCAGCCAAGTTAAGGTCCTTTACAAAACCATTAGGAGAACCAGTTTATTTTTTAAAAAAGAAGAAACAAAGAAACAAAAAAAAAAAAACTTCCTGTGAATACTTGTTGCAATTTTCTCTGGAGGATGAAAAGCAAGGGCTCACAGTTGGAAAGCAGGCCGACCATGCAATTGATTCCTGCTCTGAAATATTTTATTCAGTTACACATTATGGTTATTACAACAGAATCTTTGTAAAGTTTTTCAGTGTTTTTCTTCCCGGTGCCTTCTAATTAACTCTTTCAAAGTACATTAAGAGGCACTGGTGGTAACAGCTCCTGACAATTAAAATGCAACAGGTCATTTCTATTAACACTGATCTGCCTTCTGACTGAGAATATGGTAGATAGAGTAGCTTTAAGTTTGGCCAGATATTAAGGACTTCTAGATCAGTGATTCCCAAACCTGCCTATACCCCAGAACCTAAGAAACAAAATCATTTTGTAGGAGTAAAGTCCAGTAATCTTATTTTTAACTATTTCAAGGACAATGAATATGCTCGGTTAAATTCAAACCACTGTTCTGGACTATGGTTCTGTAACAATTTAACAACAATAAAAAAATTGCCATTTAGATAGAGCTAAGAAAAAAAAACACGTAACTCCTTACATTCTACACAGTTAGGGCACACAGCAGGTAGTAAACTCTATTGGACATGCAGAAGGTAAGTAGTGGAGGGCTATCCAATTTTTAAAAATTGATAAATTACAATTTATCAAAATAAAAGAACTTGTATCCACCAAAGACAGTATTAAGAAAATGAATAAGCAAATCACAAACTGAGGGAAAAAATCTTGGTACATATATCTGAACAGGACTTCTAGTCAGATTATTGAAAGAACCCATATTGAAACTGCCTCAAAGCATAAAGTTGAGGGGCACCTGGCTGGCTGAGGCAGAGGGGCATGACTCCTGATCTGGGGTTGTGAGTTCAAGCCCCACATTGGATGAAGAGATTACTTAAATAACTTATTTTGAAAAAGCATAAAGCTGAACAAAAATCAAAATGGCTGCACGAATGCTTCCGCAAAGCTTGATTTTAAACCGGGTAACCTCTTCCCTCTCTTCCTCAAACCGTCCTTCCTTCCTCTGTTCAGTAAGCCTTCCCTTCTCCCTTCTTATTAGCCTTTTGTTTCAGGAACCCAGTACCACCCTGAAAACACATACACAATTCTTGTTCAAACTGGCTAGATCCCTCTGTTTCCATATAAAGTCCCCGGCCCCTTTCTCTGCAGAGGAGGTGGGTGGGAAGGGAGCTTGGGGTTTTTGAAAGCTATAGCCTGATGCAACTTCCTTTAGCCTGCAAAGCAATGAAGCTATTGTTCCTTTTTATTCCAAGCTCTGTCTTCACGTTTTCTTTTGGATCCGAAGCACAGAGGTTGATTGTTGACAACACAACTCAATAATTTTTAAAAGTCATTTAAAAAATGGACGCAATTTTGGGGCATCTTGGGTGGGTCAGTCGGTTGAGTGTCCAACTCTTGGTTTCGGCTCAGGTCATGATCTTGTAAGGGCAAATCGGGACTGATTCCATTTTGCTTAAGGGCAAACTGGGACTGACTCCATTGTGTTCCGTGTCCTCCACCTTGAGACCCAAGCGCCTGCGCAGAAGCTTGACCTACGGAACAGGACCTTTGACCCTTCCTCAGCCAATCGGCTAGGGTCACGACTATCGCCCCTCCCACTGCCCCTAGACCCCTTTAAAACTATTGTGTTTTTGGAACGGGCCCACTCTCTCGACCCACTGCTGCGTCGGTGCGGTAAGAGATTGAGCTCGAGCTAGCCCGATTAAAGGCTCTTTGTTCTTGCATCGGACTCGGCTCCCTGGTGGTTCTTGGGGTCCCCGAATTCTGGGCATAACAATCTCACTCATGGTTCGTGGTTCCAGCTCCATGTAGGGCTCTGCGCTGACAGCATGGAGCCTGCTTACGGGATTCTCGTTTCCCCCTCCCCCTCTTCCCTCTTCCCTCTGGCTCACTCCTCCCCCCACAAAATAAATAAATAAACTTTAAAAAAAAAAAAAGGACACACTTTCAACACATACTTCACAAAGACAAAAGATTGGTCAATAATCACATAAAAGGATGCTCAACATATGGGAAATGCAAACTAAAATCATACTGAAATACTGTCACCAACTAGACCCCAAGACCTGACCTTTACTACTTACCTGCTTATACCCATCGATCTTTGTTCCCTGTTTTTACTTAAGCTCTTCTTTCTAGGTTATCTCTTAACTCAGGCAAAAGACCTGAAGAGGATAGTATCCCATGATGGAAACTGCAACTACCCCTCAGGCAATATCGAATGTCAGGGCAAAGAACTCTGCTGGCCCAGACCTCCAGACCAGTTTAAGCTCAACCCTTGACTCATGCCTGTGGAAATGGACCATTGAGTGATCTGTGGAGTGACTGACTGACAGTTACCTTTGCCTCATTATAATACTAAGATCTACACCCAGGGGTGGGGAACAAGCCTCATTCACATAACACATGTATAGGCATGTTTCTTTAAGGCGCATGCAGAACCTTATGCCCACCTCTACATATGATGATGAAGTTCCCCTTTCTTTTTTTTTTTCTTTTGAAGTTCCCCTTGCTATATGCATCCTAACCCTAAATAAATGGAACCCATTCAACCTTGCTCAGGGGCTCATGGCTGAGTGGAAGCCATTCCCTGTGATCTCCTTATTTGCTTCAGATAAAGTTTACTGTGTGTGACAACTCTACCGGATGTAGCTCTTATCTGTGACTTCCCAAGGAGTGAACCTAGTTTGGTTACAATACTGCCGGAGTCCAGCTCCAGTGAGTCCAGGGGTCCCTGAAGGATGGACAGTGTTGGTGAAAGGAATGAGAAAGCCACAAAATGCAGTCTAATCACCAAGCAGGTACTTTTTGGCAACTTTGCTCTGCTGGTCCAGTATCTTTATTTTTAGGTAGTTACATTTTATCAGTGAGCATTACTTTTTCTTAGAAGATAAAGAAAGAGGACAGTGTGTATTATGTCGATCCCCCAGACCAAGAAGGAGAGTCTTATCTTAGCTATTTTAAGATTCTATTCCTAAACTAAGGATTACACACTGTTTTTGAAGTAGGGCTAGATAAATTTACAGCAGGGAGAAAACAGGACTTCCAAGAAGAAAGCAGGGTTGTTAGTGTAACCTTGAGTAAGCAGGTGGTGCATACGTTGTTGCCTTAAGACCCATGCCAGCGGTTTAGAGACAGGTCAGGAGTCTTGTTGCCTAGCCTCCTAAACTACAATGGGGGAAATGTCACTCATTTGGCAAGGACATAATTTTCTAACGCCTGCCTAAGTTCCTTTGCTTATGAGTGAGTGAATTTACACAATAGGGGCCTAATGTCTACATAAGTTACACCAATTATTAGCCAGCTCGTAACTGCCATTCTGCATGATCAATTTGTGTAACCTATCCCCAAGATGCAACGTTGAGGTTACTTCTGGCCAGATTACTCTCATTCAGATGTTATCCATCAAGGCATCACACTCCAGGTCCCTTTTTTTCTAAATGCCATAAAACAAAAGGGCATTACATCCCCTGAGGCCAACGAGAGCAGCTCAAGAGGTCCAGGCCTGAAAGGTCATTATTAGAAGGAGATGGTATTGGGGCGCCATTTGGTCAGTTAGGAGACTTTACAACATCTGCCTTTTCCACACAGGGAAGCATCACAACCTATGAGCCCATGATGGCTCACGACACAACATTAACAGATTGGTTAAAATTAAAACGAATGATAACATCATATGGTAACAAGCATTTTCTGCAACTAGATTGTTCATTTATTGCTAGTGGGAGTATCAAATGATGCAACCACTTTAGAAAACTGTCAATTTGTTATAAAGTTGAAAGCCTAACTCAGTAATTCCATTTCTAGATGATCACCCAGGAGAAATTAAAGCATACACACATAAAGACTTGTTCAAGAATATTCATGGCAGCTTAATCCAAAATAATCTAAAATTGGAAACAGCCCAAATATCCATTAATAGATGAATGGATAAGTAGATTGTGGTATGTTCATAGTACTGGAATATTACTTAGCTGGAAAAACGAATGAACTATATGATTGAAACTCAAAATCATTATGCTGAGTTAAGGAAGCTAGACACAAAAGAGTATGATTCCGTTTATGTGAAATTCTGAAAACAGTTGAAACTAATCTATGGTAAAAGAAACTAGTTGGGGGAAGGGTAGTGATTGGTTGTGAAGGCCACAAATGAACTTTCTCAGGTAATGGAAGTATTTTACATCTTTTTTTTTTTTTTTTTTTTTAGTTTTCTATCTTGTCCATTTTATATCTTTGATATTCATATTCTTATCAAACTATAAGAATTATGATCTTGGGGTGACTGGCTGGCTAGCTCAGTTGGTAGAGCATGCGACTCTGATCTTAGGGTTATGAGTTCAAGCTCTATATTGGGTGTATAGGTTATTTTTAAAAAAATAATAAAAATTAAAAAAATAAGGTTGCAATAGATTTTTTTAAAAAAAGAATTAAGATCTGTTCATTTCACCGTCTGTATTATTATATGTAATTTATACCTCAATTTCAAAACAATATCCTAGTCATATTTTGGGCATTTGGGTCACAACCTTAGACTCAGTCAACAATATCCAGCATACTTGTTTGAGGTAGTGTTAACTGTTGCATTGGTACTGTTCTCGAGGATGAAAGCTATTAGCAGAAGGGGGGAGGGGAGGAAGGGACAAAATGTGTTTTGTTTTGTTTGTTCCTGCCAAGCAGATGCCTGGCTAGGTGTTTTGCCTGGTAGCCCGTTGTATGAGCCATTTGAACTAATTCACCATTCCCCCTGAGCTGTCCTGAAGGAACTTTTAGCTCATTAGAATACTAAGATCTCCTCCATTGGGTGGAGTTTTTCACCATTTTTTTGAACATACGATGTATGTTCTAACATGTTGACGTGCTAGGCATGTGCAAATGAACCAAAGTGCCTAAGTAATGGGATATACATATTGCACATGCACTCTCCCTGCCCCTGCCTCCTAATACACTGAATGAAAGCTGCCTGTACTAACCCCAAGGGGGGGGCGGGGGAGATAGTGCTTTGAGAACTCTCCCTTCTCCTAACTTGTAACATGTAACAAAAAGTTCTTTGCTTTCAATGTTTGCGCTTCCTTGGATTGTGTTCAATGCACTCCAAGAGGTGCACCACACCCTTGAGTTCAGTTTCAGTACAAATGATGAACTAAATGGACAGTATTTAAATTTCTAAACTCAACAGGCCTAAGAAATGTGACTCTCCTCGATAAGATATGCACACTTTTTTCAAGTTTAAGAAATATATCTCTAAATCATAATGAATGATACCCCAAGGGCAAGAATGAAGGTTTTTGTTTCTTCTTTTTTACAACTTCCTCTCACCTTCCCGCTCCTCTCCATTTTAATTTTTTTAATTTATTTTTAATTTTATTTATTTAGAGAGAGTGTAGGGGAAGGGCAGAAAAAGGGGGTAAGAAAGAATCCCAAGCAGGCTTCATGCTGTCAGCACAGAGTCCAACCCAAGGGATCTCTCGTGACTGTGAGATCATGACCTGAGCCAAGATCAAAAGTCAGAATCTTAACTGCCTGAGCCACACAGGTGCCTCTCCTCTCCATTTTTAAAATACCCATTGAATCCACCATCCCAGCTCTTCCCATATCTGTGACTCTGATACCTACATGAATGACTCTGTCCTAAGCTATGTTTTCCCATTTCCAGATGCCTAGAAGGTATCTTACCTGTATGTTCCTCTGGCAAATCAAACTCACAGGTCCAAGAAACTAAAAGTAAATTTAATATTAATTCATCATCTTGTCCTCCAAACCTGATCTTCCTCTTAACCCTGAGGTTTGTGAGAAAGATACTTTTTATACTAATAAAAGTATACTTTTATACTCATGGACTATACTTTTTATGCTCATGGACTCAAATATGCATGTGAGGATTTATTAGGGAATAAAGAGAAATTTATTTTTTAATTATTTTTTTAATGTTTATTTATTTTTGAGAGAGAGAGACAGACAGAGCACAAGCGGGGGAGGGGCAGAGACAGAGAGGGAGACACAGAATCCAAAACGGGCTCCAGGCTCTGAGCTGTCAGCATGGAGCCCGACATGGGGCTCGAACTCAGGGATGCTGAGATCATGACCTGAGCCGAAGTCGGACGCCCAACCGACTAAGCCACCAGGTGCCCCTAAAGATAAATTTAAATTTAATCATTAAAATAATAAAGCTAGTTTCCTACCTCACTCATACTAAAATAAGTTATTTTTGAGGGTTTTATACATGTTTATTTATTTGTTTTGAGAGGGAGTGAGAGTGGGGGAGGGCCAGAGAGAGAGAGAGAGAGAGAGAGAAAGAATCCCAAGCAGGCTCTGTGCCATCAGCAAGCAGCATGATGTGGGGCTCAATCTCACGAATCGAAATTAAGAGTTGGTTGCTCAATCTCTACTGACTGAGCCACCTACGTGCCCCATTAAAATAAGTTCGTAACAAATTTAAAAAGTTTAAGATGTGGGGAAAAGGTACTAGAGGAAAATGTATACAATAATCTTGGAGGAAGGAAGTCTTTTATGAACATATTATAAAATTCAGAAACCAAAAGTGAAAATATTGATAGACTATATAGATTTTTGTAAATATCTGCATAACAACAACAGCAACAATGATAGTGATAATTAACCAAGTCAAAAGACAAACTGGGAGAAAATATATATGATGCATGAGAAATCAAGAGCTAATTGCTATGTATATAAGGAAATTTGAAAGTCAGGGGGAAAAAAAGAACTTAAAAGTCATCCTTTTAAAGTGTGGAATTCAGGGTGCCTGGATGGCTCAGCCGGTTAAGTGTTCACTCTTGATTTTGGCCTAGGTCATGATCTCAGGGTTGGTGAGTTTAAACCTCCTCCGTCCCTGCTCTGTGCTGACAGTGAGGAGTCAGCTTGGGATTCCTGCTTTGCTCTCTGCCCCTCCCCCACTCACATCCTCCACCCTCCTCTCTCTCTCTCAAAATAAAATAAACTTAAAAAAATAAATTAAAAAAAAGTGTAGAATTCAATGGTTTTCAGTATATCCAGAGCTGTGAAAGCATCACCATTATCCAGGGAACATTGCCAAATTCTTTGAAGTGGCCAATGAGTTTGGCAGGTTATAAAGAGAGCGTTTTTAAGTTTCCTGTTCCAAGTGACAGCCCTGCATTAGTTTGAAGCCAGTTCTCTTTTCTGCTAAGTAGGAGACATAGAGGAGTACTATGTTAGAGACAGTGTGCCCCAGACTCCTGTTTACTGTGAACCTTGTTAAGGGTTATGATTGCTGAGAATTCTGTTTTGATTGCTGTTTGCTGTGAACACTGTGAAACTTTTCTTGGGGTGCTGTGAGGCCTGTTTAGTTTGCTGTGTATTAGACCAAGTTACTGTGTGTTAAATCTTCTTAGGTATTAGATTTAGAGACTTGGGAATGCACTAGACTCCTGGCCTGTTTGCTATGATTACTGTGAACCCTGTTTGCTGTGTTAGAGAATTGCCATGTTGTGAAAGTATAGTGCTGTTAGGACTAAGGCCACTCCATTTTGGTTTAAGTTCCATCTTAGAGTAGTTCTGGGCCCCGAGTTCCAGAAAAACAAGTCACCCTTGTCTCTGCCCTGGGTTCCAGGAAACAGAGTAGCCAAGGGGCTGGACCCAGATTAGCAGACCCTGTCACCACCCCAAGAGGGACTGGATCCAGATAAACAGACCCTGTCACCACCCCGGGTGGCACTGGACCCAGATAAACAGACCCTGTCACCACCCCGGATGGGACTGGACCTAGATTAGCAGACCCCGCCACCACCTTGAGTTCCAGGGAAACCACAGGAGGTCAGATTCCTAGAGTAGCCCCTAGCAAAACTGATCAGTGTTCAGCCTGCGTATGCGGTCCATTGAATCAGCGAGGGACCCCCAAGCTAAGCCAATCCATAGCTAGCCTGTGCCCGCCAAATATGAAATACTCAATCAGAAACTAGCCTGTGAGAATGCCAATCAATCAATTCAAAGGATCCCCATCCCTAGCCAAAATGTGTACTGGAACCCTGATAAAAAGCCTGTGTAAACCTGGCTCGGGGCTCTTGCTACTGCACCGCTGCACAGGGAGGTACAAGAGTTCGAGCTCGAGCTTCGAATAAAGACACTTTCTTTGTGTTTACCTCAGTCCTGGCTTCCCGGCGGTCTTCATGGGATCCAGAATTTGGGCACAACAGTTAGTGGAGGAGAGGTACAAAAGTCCAACCAAAGGGTGAGAAAAAAGAATGGAAAATAAAGACGTGGAGCCCAATATTGTAGAAAACGCTTTGAAACACTGGGAAGAGGTAAAGGCGTGGGGCGTGGCGGCATGGATTTAAGATCCAAGGAGGACTGTGAGTTTTGTTTTCTTCTGTTTTTTTTTTTTTGCTTAGTTTTAGAAGGTCTACTCCTAGAGTACGTTTGTGTGACAGGCAGGATGATCCATTAACTGAAAGGAAGTGTTACGGGTTAAATTGTGCCCCCAGGTATTATGCTAAGTGAGATAAGTCAGGGAGAGAAAGACAGACCCCATATGTTTTCACACATAGGTGGATTTTGAGAAACTTAACAGAAGACCATGGGGGAGGGGAAGGGGAAAAAAAGTTTCTTGGGGACCCAACAAACTGAGGGTTGATGGGAGATGGGGGGAGGGGAAAGTGGGTGATGGGCATTGAGGAAGGCACTTTTGGGATGAGCACTGGGGGTTATATGGAAACCAATTTGACAATAAATTATATTTTAAAAAATTGTGCCCGCGAGAATGACACATTGAAATCCTAATCCTCGGCACCTCAGAATGTGACCTTGTTTGGAAATCGGGTCCTTGTCCAATTCACATTTATAGAGACAGGGATGTAGAATTCTCTTGAAGGGAGACACTGCAAGTCTAGTGGCTTAGCCTGCCATCAATGGAGTGGAGAAGTATAATCCTCTGCCTGAATTACCGTATTTTGAACAATAGTACAAGGTATTGCAAGGAGTAAAGGCAAGAGAATCTGAGGACACATATATTGAGGATGGCAAATTTAAAAGAGGAAAGATGAGGAAGTCTTGCCCATCTGTTTCAATTTTCAGTTAAGTATGTGGTAATGCCATCAGTTGGGGGTGATGAGGAAGGAGGGATACATGAGTCAGAACTTTGAGGAGACGCCTGAACTAAAATTGTACATGAGTAAGTTTTTAGCTAACGCGGGAGAATTTTTGTGTGTGTGTGTGGGGGGGGAGTCTCTGTGTCCAGACTAATGTGGAGAATTTAAAAAACTTTTTAATTATAAAAATTTTCAAACTTACAGAAAAATTAAAGAAGACTTTAATGAACAAACACCCTTATACTTTCTACCCAAGCTCTACAATTGTTTTTTTCTATAATTGTTTTCTCTCCCTATGTTTTAAATTAAATTTGTTTTTCTGAAACACTTCAAAATAAGTTGTAGACATCATAACACTTTACTTTTTTTTCCTATGTCACGACATTTTAGTCTTAAAAACATCAGCATTCATTTTCTAAAAATAAGGTCAGTCTCATATGACTACAATACAATTGTCACACTTAGAGTCACAATTCCATCTTATCATCTACATTTAAATTTCTCAAATTGCCCCCAGAATGCATTTTATAGCTTAAGAAAAAAAACCATACCACCAAGGTTTGCACCTTTTCACATTTTCTTTATTCTATTCACCTCCTTTTATTTTTTCTTAAGACTTTTTAGAATGGTTTTAGGTTCATAGGAAAAATGAGTGAAAGGTACAGAAATTTCCCATATACCCCCGACCAGCCCCTTGCACCTCAGACTTGCACAGTGTCCATCATTATCCACACCCCCACAAGACTGGTACATTCGTTACAGTGAATGAACCTACGTTAAAACTTTGAAATCACCCAAAGTCCACAGTTTATATTAGTAGATTCTTGGTGTTGTACATTCTGTGGATTTGAACCTATCTATCTTTCTGGTACCATACAGAGCATTTTCACTGCCCCCCAAATCCTCCGGATTCCACCTACTCATACATCTCTTCCCCCAACCGGCTCTGGACAACCACTGATCTTTTCATCTCCACAGTTTTGCCTTTTCCAGAATGTCGTGTAGTTAGAATTGTACAGTATATAGCCTTTTCAGGTCGGCTCCTTTTACCAAGTAATACGGATTTGTTTTCTCCATGGCTTTTCATGGCTAGATGGCTCATTGTTTTTAGCCCTAATTAATATTCCATTGTCTGGATGTACCACAATGTATTTATACATTCACCTACTGAAGGACATATTGGTTGCTTCCAAGTCTTGGCAAATATGAATAAAGCTGCTATATAAACATTTGTGTGCAGGTTTTTGCATGAACATTCATACTCCCCATTCCACCGCTCACCTCCCCCCACCCCATCACACTGGCTTTTTGAACAGACAGTACCAGTTACCTGAAGATTTTCTTCAAGGGTTCATATAATACTTCACTAAGCCTCGTATTTACTGTAGTGATTTTTTTTTGACTTGATTAGATTGGTAGTGCTGCATATGTATATTGTATATTAGGAGGCACCTGACAAAAATTCATCTCAATATTAGTGGTGTCTTACATTTGGTATAGTGGTACATATATATTTTTAAGTTTATTTATTTGTTTGTTTTTAGTAATCTTTACACCCGATGTGGGGCTCAAACTCATGACCCCAAGATCAAGAATCACACACTCCACTGACTGAGCCAGCCAAGTGCTCCTGGTGGCACATTCTTTTACTCTTTGCAATTAATAAGTAATCTTCGGGTTCCACTTTGGAACCTGTAAGTATCCTTGGAACCTAACAACTTTCACCTAATTGCTTCCATTGACATTCCTCATCTAAGTCAATGATTATATGGAGGTGGCAAAGTCCATAAGACTTAATGAGATCATCTAGAGAGAGAGTGTTGATAAAGAGAGTCCAGGTTCAACTCCTTACTCTCTACAATAATTACAAGTCAGGTACAAGATGGTGCAGTAAAGGAGTGAGAAAGGCAGCAGTTAAGTGAAAGGAAAACCAAATATATGGCATTGACTCTCTGGAAAATAGAGCATTTCAAGAATTCACTGGAAAAATTGCCGGTAGCTTTGCAGAGGACTGGGGACAGGAGCCAGACTACAGTAGGTTAGAATGAGAAAGACAAGGCAGAAAGAGCTATACTATGTACCCTTTTCAGAGGTGGCTTTAAATATCTCTAGCCTGGGGCACCTGGGTGACTCAGTTAAGGTTCTAACTTCCCCTCAGGTCAAGATGGAGTGGTTCCTGAGTTTAAGCCCTGCAGTGCGCTCTGTGCTAACAGCTCAGAGCCTGGAGCCTGCTTTGGATTCTGTGTTTCCTTCTCTTTCTGACCCTCCCCTCCTTGCACTCTGTCTCTCTCTCTCAACAATAAATTTAAAAAATGTTTAAAAATTAAAAAATATCTATAGCTCGTGCTAGTCAATAAATATTTATGTTTTCCACAAATTTTACATTTATTTCTCTTCCTTTGGTCATCTCTCTGAACATGAGCTTTTAAGTATTGTGTAGAAATCTTCATCTTTGTATTTCTTTTAAATTTTATTTTTTATAGCATTCTCTTAATTTTCATCTACCCAGCTTGCAGCATCCATTGAGCCAGAATTAGGATGGGTCAAGTGAAAATACATGAAAATAGAAAATTTTTGTCCTGCTGTTGTTATTCTCTTGAATCTAAAGCTAAAGAGGATTATGAAGTGGAAGGGGGCAAGAGAGGATCAGTCCTTTTTCCTAACTCAGGAAGAAGAGATAAACATTGTGACTGAGATGGGAAGGGAGGGTATTGGAGCCTCTCTGTCATAATAGTCTCCAAAAAATCTAGTTGACAAAATTGATTTGAGATTAAGGCTCAGGCGACTCCTAATTTAAAGGAATATTGGAGGTGCCTGGCGGGCTCAGTCAGTTGAGCATCTGACTTCTGGCTCAGGTCCTGATCTCAGGGTTCATGAGTTTGAGCTCTGCATCAGGCTTGCTGCTGTAAGAACAGAGCCTGCTTTGGATCCTGTGTTCTCCCCCCCCTCTCTCTCTCTCAAAAATAAATAAATAAATAAAACACTGAAAAAGACAAAGGAATATTGAATGAATTAGACCTGGAGTCTCAACAAAAAGTTTTGTAAAGAGAGTAGATGTCCTCATGTCTCTAGGTTCTGGGGCCTTCTGTTTTACATTGCCATCACTTTTGGGGGCCCACCCTATTTTCAGGGGATGTTTCCATAGAAGTCAAATAATAGCATCAACAAGAGAGGATCTGGAGGGAGGGCTCCAAGGATGGTGAGGAAGGCAGGGCATCCCAAACTGTGGATGATGCTTTCTTGTCAGTAGTGTGAGCATGGACTGGTATTCCAGGATAGGGGCAAATGTGGATATACGGGGCCTGAGTTGAACTAAACATGGCCCTCGGTCCCCAGGCCCAGGCTTCTGGTGACTCAGATTTTCACCAGTCAGCCTCAGCAGACACAGGCCAGATTTGGCATGTTCCTGGGAGGCAGCATGCCAAAACCCTTGAAGCAAAAGCTTAAAGGATTAAAACAGTCCAAAGTTCAGCCCTTTCCTTCTACAGAGACCTCATCCACACCTTCAGTACATCATAGCCTGGCGCTCCCTCAGAAATATAAGTCATCCATTTCACAGCTGATTCCTGAAAGGTCTGAACTTTCTTCCCTTGATATCTTTCTTCTTTGGGGAGAGCTGGGGCTGGGATGATGATGATGATGATGATTTTTTGGCAACAGTACAGAAAGGGAATGTCACTGGCCACTCATTCATGTAGTCCTTCGTATAATCCATTGTTGGTCATTTATTACCCTCTGTATCTCTATCTTCATGTTATTAAAGCTATACTTTTTCTTCAGCATAATTAAATCAGTTTGTAACTATATGTACATAAGTGTGATTCTTTCTTGCTAGACTGAAAGCTCTGGGAAGATAGCAACTGTCTTTGTGCATATCTGTAGTCTCTGGCATGGTGGTTATTAAAAAATCCTTGGTAGTTGTTACATGACCGATGCATAAGGGTCAGTTACCATCTGCATACTCATCATTCCCAGATGTGTACGTGTTGTTCAGAGCCTTCTCCTGAGAATCTGTATATACAAGATTCTACCTGATGTCTCCACTTCACCTCAAACTCAGTATGTGCCAAACCAAATGTGTTTACTTCACTTGGCAAAAGGGCTCTCTTCCCCCAAGTTCTTTATCTCAGGGAATATCAAGGTCACTCATCCATTGTCCAAGCCAGAAATCCTTCAACTCTCCCTCAGGCTATGAGCCATCTTCTGCTTTTACCTAGATTATTATCCTTTTTTCTTCTTGTTCTATAGCAGCTAGACAGGGTCTAATACATACTAGTACTAGTAAATATTATTGGATGAATGATCTGACTTCTGGTTTATTCTCATAGAATTAATTTTCCACTCAGCCGTCAGAGTGACATTGAAAAACATATCCGATGCCCTTTAATGTCTCACAATTGTCCATAGGTTAAAGGACAAATTTTCCTTTTTTTTTAAGTAGTCTTCAAGCCCAATGTGGGGCTTGAACTCATGACCCTGAGATCAAGAGTCGGATGCTTTACCGAATGAGCTAGCCAGGCACCCCAAAGATCAAATTTCTTATGCATTTTGCTCTTTGTGATTTGCATAGTCAGATCTACTTATCCTTGCAGTTTAACTTCTTGCCATTTTTCTACTGGTGATGTTGAATGTTTCTCAAATGTGCCAAACTCTTGTACCTTCCCATTTGATACTCTATTTCCAGTGAATCCTCACATCTATGATCCTTCGTTATCTGACTCACTCCTACCCATTTCTTCGGGTCCTGCGTCGTGCTTACCTCCTGACCTTACCTGGATGGCGTTACAGACTCCACTAGGTCACCAAGTACTTGGCAATCTAAGATCTTAGTTAACCACTTAGGTCATCAGGGACTGTATTGCCTTTTGCTACCAACCAATTTTACAGGGAACATTCTTATACTGAAGCCTTTGTATAGATATCTGAAAGACAAAGTCCTGGGAGAAAATTTCTGGGTCAAAGGACACATGATTTTTTATTTTAACAGATACTGTCCAGTTGATTTTTATGTAGTGAGGTATCTATAGTGTATCATCATAGTTTTTTTGTCATTAAAAAAAAGTATTTTTGAGAGAGAGAGAGTGCATGAGTGGCGTGGGATAGAGAGGAAGAAAGAATCCCAAGCAGTCTCTGCACCGTCAACGCAGACCCGAACGTGGGGCTTGAACCCACAAACCATGAGATCATGACCTGAACTGAAATCAAGAGTCGGATGCATAACCCACTGAGCTACCCAGGCACCCCATCATCCTATTTTTTGCTCATTGTTAATTGCTATGGAAATATCGGCATTTCATTTTACTTTACATTTCTTGAATGATGAGTAAGATTATCTTTTCAAAATTAAAGAATATTTGCATTTCTTCTAGGTTGTCTGCACAGATCTTGCCTACTTTTGGACTTTTGGTGTTATCCTTATTCACTTAGAGAACTCTCTAATCAGAAGAATTTTGCTTTGTCTATTGTATGTGTTTGTCATTTGATCATGGAGTTTTCTCTATCCAGATTATTCTACTTTTCATGAAATCACAGCTGTATTTTGTGGCTTCATAGTCTTCTTTACAAAATCTCTCCATTTTGAAATTATAAAGACACTCACATTATCTTGTACTATGATTAGATTTTTAAATTTAATCCGTAAATTATTTTTGGTTTGAAAGTGAGGTGAAAGATACGACTTCTTTCCTCTATATGGAAAGTCAGTCATCCTCAAACTATTTATTGAATAACCTACATTTTGAAGAAATTTCATCATTATTTCCATTTTTAATAGAAATATAAATATTTCCTAATATTTATCTGGCTAACAGGGAGATGCTGAAGTCTGAGGAAAATTAAAAATGAGAAAGAGGGCACCCAAAAAACGAATAATCCAGTGAAGAAATGGGCGGAAGATATGAAGAGACACTTCTCCAAAAAAGACATCCAAATGGCAAACAGACACATGAAACGATGCTCAATGTCACTCGTCATCAGGGAAATACAAATCAAAACCACACTGAGATACCACCTCACACCAGTCAGAGTGGCTAAAATGAACAAATCAGGAAACTATAGATGCTGGTGAGGATGTGAAGAAACAGGTACCCTCTTGCGCTGTTGATGGGAATGCCAACTGGTGCAGCCACTCTGGAGAACTGTGTGGAGGTTCCTCAAAAAAATGAAAATAGAGCTACCCTATGACCCAGCAATAGCACTGTTGGGAATCTACCCAAGAGATACAGGACTGCTGATGCATAGGGGCACGTGTACCCCGATGTTCATAGCAGCACTTCCGACAATAACCAAATCATGGAAAGAGACTAAGTGTCCATCAACTGATGAATGGATAAAGACGTGGTATGTATATACAATGGAATACTATGCAGCAATGAGAAAGAATAAAATCTGGCCACGTGTGGCAACATGGATGGAACTGGAGGATATTATGCTGAGTGAAATAAGTCAGAGAAAGACAGATGCCATATGTTCCCACGCATAGGTAGGCTTTGGAAGACCTAACAGAAAACCAGTGGGGAGGGGAAGAGGGGAAGGAAGGGGGAAAAAAAAGCCACAGAGAGGAAGGAAGACATAACATAAGAGACTCTCAAAGACTAAGAACAGAGGGGAGAGGGGGGTTTGCGAGGGGGGAGAGTGTGTGATGGGCACAGAGGAGGGCACTTGTTGGGATGAGCACTGAGTGTTGTATGGAAACCAAATTGACAATAAATTATTCAAAAAAAATGAGAAAGAGGGGTGCTTGGCTGGCTCAGTCCGTACAGCATGTGAATCTTAATCTCAGGTTCATTAGTTTAAGCCCCACGTTTGGTGTGGAGCCTACTTAAAAAAAAATGGGAAAGAAAAGAACACAGATATGTTTGGTGACATCAAGAGACAACTTAAGGCTGGAAAGCAGGACATGACCACTATCTTTAATATTAGACAATTTTATTTAGTACAGTTCAACAGCCTGGGTACAAAAGCATAAGATGCAGACAGCTGAATTTCTGCAGTGTTGAATTTTAACACGAAGGTGGAAGGAAACACACGGAAAGATAAAGGCTAGAGTAATGGGCCATTACATCTAACAAACAGTAAAGTGAATTAAACAGAAGGTGGTCTGGTAAGAATTTTAGGATCAATTACCCTCCTAATTGCTGTTATATATTTTGCCCACAAATCTATAATTTGGGTATTTATTTTGCCCATGAATCTGTAATTTGGGTATTTATTTTGCCCATGAATCTGTAATTTGGGTAGGGCTCAGCCCAGGCCATTCAGTGCTGCTCCACATTATCTGGGGCAGTTGGCTTAAAGGCAGGGAATCAACGAAAGATGGCTGGATCCCAAGAGTAAGTGTCTGAGAACATCTTGGAAATGCTGTATCATCTTTGATGACTGTGGTAAACAAAATAATGGCTCTTTCAATTATGTCCACATTGTAAACTCTGGAACCAATGGATGTTACTTTATATGACAAAAGGAATTTTCCAGATATAATTAGAGACTTTGAGATGGGGAGATGATACTTGATTAACTCTGTGGGTGCAATATAATGAAAAGGTCTTTAGATGGAAGCAGGAAGGTCAGAGTAAGAAAGGTGTGACAACTGAAGCAGAGGTTGGAGTGATATGTTTGAAGATGGAGGAAGGGGTTATGGGCCAAGGAATGCAGGCAGCCACTAGAAGTTAGAAAAGACAAGAAAACAGATGTGTCCCTAGAGCCTTCAGAAGAGACACAGTCCCGCCAACATAGCCTCGTAACACTCATTTTAGGACTTCCGACCTCCAGAATTGTTATATAATGAATTTGTGTTCTTTAAAGCCACTAAATTTGTGTTGTTATAGAAGCAAGGCAGGGTTTCCTTCTTTTTTAAAAGGTCAAATAATATTCCATTGTATGTATTCCTTTATCCATTCATTGGTCAGTGGACATTTAGCTTGTTTTCATAGGTTGGCTAATGTGAATAATGCGGCAATGGACGTGGAACTGCAGATATCTTCTTGTGAGTCTCATTTCAGTTCTTTTGGATAAATACTCAGAAGTGGGGTTGCTGAATCACATGGTAGTTCTATTTTAAATTTTTTGAGGAACCTCCATACTATTTTCCATAGTGTCTATACTATTTTACATTACCACCAACAACCGTACAAGGGTTCCAATCACTGGGTTCTACTCCTGAAACCGACACTATATGTTAACTAACTTGAACTTAGATAAATAAACCACAGAAAACAAGGGTTTTAATGCTTCCATATCCTAAATATCTTTTTTTTTTTTTTTTTTTTTGATAATAGCCATCCTGACAGGGGTAATATATTGTCCCTTTGTGATGACTAGTGACTCTGAACATCTTTTCCTATACCTGTTAAACACTTGTATGTCTTCTTTGGAGAAATAACTATTCAAATTCTTTGGCAATTTTTACATTATTATTTTTTTTGCTATTGAGTTGTAGTTCCTTATACATCATGGAAATTAACCCTTTTGATGTATAGTTTGCAAATATTTTCTTGAATTCTTTTTTTTTTTTTTAAGATTTATTCATTTTTGAGAGACAGACTGTGAGCAGGGAAGGGGCAGAGAGAGACGGAGACACAGAATCCAAAGCAGGCTCCAGGCTCTGAGCTGTCAGCACAGAGCCTGATACGGGGCTTGAACTCACAAACTGCAAGATCATGACCTGAGGTGAAGTCGGATGCTGAGCCACCCAGGAGCCCCTATTTTCTTGAATTCTATAGGTTCTTTTCACTCCGTTGTTTCATTTGTCACGAAAAAAATTGAGCTGGATGCAGTCCCACCCGTCCAGTTTTACTTTTGTTGCCTGTGACTTTTGGTATGAGAAATCACTGCTAAGACCAATGTCAGGAAGCTTTCCTATTATATTTTCTTCTGCTTGTTTTATAAAGTTTTTGAGATGATTTTTGTGTATGGTTCATTCTTCTGCATTTAGATATATTTGTTGAAGACATTATCCTTTCTTTACTTATATTCTTGGCACTCTCAACTAGTATCTGGATTTCTCATAAGGGGTTTTTGTCTCTGTATTATTGCTGAATCGATATGTCTGTGGGGAGAAGAAGGGTCCAAGGCTTCTATTCTGTCATCTTGCTGATGTCATGTCTCAATATGGTGTATGTTTTAACATTGCTTCAGTTTTCACTTATTTTTATCTTTATATTTGAAGTACATTTTTTTCTAATTTCTACATATCTTCAGAACTGTCGCTTAGAGGGGCACCTGGGTGGCTCAGTCGGTTCAGTGGCTGACTTCGGCTCAGGTCATGATCTCACGGTCTGTGAGTTCAAGCCCCACATTGGGCTGATAGCTCAGAGCCTGGAGCCTGCTTTGGATTCTGTGTCTGCCTCTCTCTCTGCCCTTATCCTGCTCACACTCTGTCTCTCAAAAATAAATAAACGTAAAAAAAATAAAAAAAATAAAAAAAAGAACTGTAGCTTATAATATCATACCAACTTTGTAAATCAGTTATTTTAGATGAAGGCTCACCATTTTCTAAGTAATATACTACCAAGTATAATTCTGGGGACAAGATGGAAAGGGGAGAGTAGAGACAATAAATATACCTTAAATAGAACCATTAAATAACTTTATATAATACAAGTTGAATAATTAAATGACTTAATGTGTGATTTTATTTCATATTACAAAAGTATCAATCAAGCAGCCAGTAGTCAGATGGCAAGCACTCTAACAACAAATTCTGTTCAGGTTATGAGCATAGGTTTTCAGAGTTTTAGTGTATCTAAGAATTGACTGCAGATTTTCTTACAAATGAGATTTTCAAGCTAAACACCAGATTTTAATTTAGTAGAACTGAGATAGAATCTAGGAATCCACAAATTATTGACCAACTTAGTGACCCTGGTAGGAGACAAAGAGATTACTATGGAGTTAGGAAAACCCTTATTTCTTATTTGAACTGGATAAGTGGATGATGGGTATGATAGATGAACCTTATTAGACAATCAAAGCAGAGGCAGATACAAGTCAAGGTGTTTTAGCCTAGCTTAAGAAGCTCAGTTTAGAAAATGCCTCCAGTATCACACCAAAAAACCTACAGATTTGAATCTTGAAACCAAATAAGGTTTCAGAGTAAGGGAAGAACAATTTGAGTGATTTTGAAAGGAATGATGATTTGATGGGATGAGTTGTAAAGATGGAAGGCCAGTGAGAATGTTTAAAATGAGGCGATAGGTAAGCATCAAGGTGGAGGCACAGACAATAGAAAAAAAATGTCAGAAGTCATACTGGTAAAAATGTTGAACTTCCATTCACATACAAAAGGATAGGAAGTTAATATTAAATACATTAAAAAACTCATTACAAATAAAATAGTAACAGCAACAATAGACTAACAATATAAAAATAGTAAGAATGAAATAATCTTTAACAGGTCTCTCAGATGTTTACTTGCATCATTCTTGAAACTCCATAGGAGCTCAACAGCAGTTTGTATTGCCTGGAAGAATTATTAAAAAGAGGTATTAGTAATCTAAGTTAAAACTAATCTATCAGTCATTGTAAACTAAACACAGGAATTTTCTACCATCTGTAAGGCAGGTGAAGCAATATATGCATTCTGTGCCATAATTATATTTCTTCATTCACTATTAAAATTTTTTATTTATTTATTTTTTAAAATGTTTATTTACTTTAGAGCGAGAGAGACAGACAGAGCATGACCTGGGGAGGGGCACAGACAGAGAGGGAGACACAGAATCCGAAACAGGCTACAGGCTCTGAGCTGTCAGCACAGAGCCCAACGCGGGGCTCGAACTTGGGAACAGTGAGATCATGACCTGAGCTGAAGTTGGACGCTTAACCGACTGGGCCACTCGGGCGCCCCATATTTATTTGTTTTTGAAAGAGAGAGACAGTACAAGCAGGAAGGGGCAGAGAGAAAGAGAGGGAGACAAGAATCCAAAGCAGGCTCCAGGCTCTGAGCTGTCACTGCAGAGCCGATGTGGGGCTCGAATCCATGAACTGTGAGATCATGACCTAAGCTGAAGCCTGTTGCTTAACTGAGGCACCCACGTACCCCAATACGAATTTTTTATATCATAAACTCAACAAATTTTCACAGTTCATAAAAATGGACAACTTGTAAAATGCTGTGAAAGCAAATTCAAAGGAAGATGGCACTTATCCACTTATTCACTTCTTACCTTCTTTCAATGGGGTTTTAAGAGCAAAATTTTCTTTACTTTCATGAAGAAAAGCCTTGGAAGGATCAAAGTGCTTGATACCCAGAACTTTATTCAATTCCTCCTGAAGTTTTGTCTCACTTTGTTTTTTTTTAGCAAGCTGACAGCGGAGTTTTGACACTTCCTGTGTAAGAGAAATATAGACAACAAACCGTGATTAAAACTCGTGTTGGTGAAGTGTGTTATCAAGGTTACTGACAAATTCCCAAGTTACTCATTTATCAAACCAAAATGCAAAAAATCACTACCAGATACAGGCTTTAAGACTACAAATTATAAAATGAGTCTGAACATCTGTGACAAAGGAGATAATGAGACATTTAAATCTTCTTGCCACTCTATAGGTACAAAGCTATGTTTCAGATAAAAGTTCATCTCCAAATTAAATGCTGAGATGAACTTGTGGCATAACACCAAGAGAAGCTCCAGTAACCTACTTCCTAATGAAACTAAAAATTATAAAAAGGCAACCCTTTAAGCCCTGTAAAAATGGTCCTAAGCAAAACAGCCAATGAAGAAACATCTGTTCAAGCAAATCTAGACAAATATGGTTAAAAAAAAAAAAAGGCAAGGGTCTGTGGTATTTGAACCAAGTCTGCTCCTTCTCTCTCAACAACCAGCTTACAAGGTGGGACAGACAGCTGCAGTCAAGATCAGGGTCCTCTCTTTCTCCAGTTCCTACTCAGAGGCTTTTCCTGACAGGAGCATGACCTCTGCATTTCTCATCTTGCCCCCGGCTACCTGTTGCTAAGGCCACATCCCAAGCAAATGTGGTTGAGAGGTGAAGGATCCTTTCCTCTGTGCACCTAAGGCTCTGACTTAGGTGCTGTGTGCCGAAAATGCTGAGACCCTGGTCACCCTTGCTGCTCTGGCTCATAAGGTGATGATTCCATGCCAGGAAACTCAAGCTGAAAGAATCTCAGGGTGCTCCCCTTGTCCCGCTCCCCCACATCCGCCAAGCACTCAGTTCCTAGGCCAGATGTGTCATTCAGAGAAAAGTTTGTCATTTTCTTCAACTTCAGCACCAGAGCCCTGTCTCAGGGATTTTATATGGGGGGAGCAGGGGTGGAGAAGTAGGCTATAAAACACATAGCTCCTAATTTCTTCCCAAAGGAACTGACTTCACTTGCAACAGCATTCGGAGAAGTTCAAGCTGGAGTGGTTGTGAGTAACAGTCGAGTGCAAGGGAGCTGGGAGGTGATTCAAAACACAGGCAGGGGCCCCTGGGTGGCTCAGTTGGTTAAGCGTCCAACTTCGGCTCAGGTCATGATCTAACGGTTTGTGAGTTCAAGCCCCGCGTCAGGCTCTGTGCTGATGGCTCAGAGCCTGAAGCCTATTTCGGATTCTGTGTCTTCCTCTCTCTCTGCTCCTCCCATGCTCATGCTCTATCTCTCTCTGTCTCTCAATAATAAATAAAAAAACGTTATAAAAAATTAAAAAACAAAAACAAAAACAAAAACACAGGCAAAGCTGTAGGTTTACAACTGGTGAATAAGACAGCGGGGAGAAGTCCTTCTGGAGTCAGAACAGAATCAATCAATGACCTCAGACACAATTCCAACAAAGGAGCCAGAGTTCAATTGGATTAGTCTGAAGAGCAATTTATACTCCAGGGCACTGCTGAAAATAAGAGCAATAAGCGACGAGTAAGGTAGAAACGAGCAGAGTTTAACATGTGATGAGGGAAACAGAGGAAGACAGCCCTATCAAAATCAGTGCCATCCCACGGTGACTTGTGGGCACACTTCAGACTGAACCTCCCTGAGCAGCAACATCAGAGGCACTACACTACTGGGGGTGGAGGGAGGAATGGACTTCACTAGCAGAACCCAGCCAATTACTAAACAAATCAACAAGAAAATAATAACACACCTAGAAGGAAAGGACTGCAACGAGAGGTGATACAATATATAATTTAAAATAACGACTTTTCAACAAAAAAGCAAGAAGGCATGACCTATACATTGGAAAAAAGCAGGGAACAAAAACTGCCTGTAAGAGTAATCAGATATTGGATTTATCCAAAACAAATTTCAAAGTAGCCATTATAGTCATAGCACTAAAAGAACTGAAAAAAAAAAAAGTGAGAATACTTGAATTACTAGACTCAGAAATGAAAAAGGGGACATGGTGATTGACCTTACCCAAATAAAAAGGATTATTAAAAATACTACACAGAGTTGTATATCCATAAGTCAGACAACTTAAATGAAATACAAAAATTCCTAGAAAGACACAAACTATTGAAACTCTCTCAAAAATAAAATCAATAGGAATAGATTCATAAGAGACTGGATAATAATAAAAAACTACCCACACAAAAAAAGCTCAGATCCGGATGGCTTCACTACTGACTTCTACTGCACATTCAATGAAGAATTCATAATTCACAAACTATTTCAAAAAATAGAACAGACAAAATCCTTTCCAACTCATTTTATGAGGTTGACATTACCTTGATACCAAAACCAGATAAAAATATTACACGAAACCTATAGACCAGTACCTGTTGGAACATGGATGAAAAAACCTCAGCATATATTAGCAAAGTGAATCCAGCAACAAAAAGGGAATTATACACCATGGCCAAGTGAAATTTATCAGGAATGCAAGGTTAATATCCAAAAATCAATTAATTTAAGAAATCATATTAAGAGAATTAAAGTCATGTGATCATCTCAATAAACACAGAAAAGGCGTTTGACAAAATTTAATACCCCTTTATGATAAAAACACTAAAAAAATTAAGTATAGAAGGAAATTTCCTTAACCTGATAAAGAGTATCTATGATAAACCTACAACTAATAGTATACTTAATGGTGAAAGTGTAAATGCTTTCCTCCACCCAAATCAGGACCAAAACAAGGATGTCCACTCACACTACTTCTATTCAACATTGAAGGTTCTAGCCAGGCAAGAAAAAGTAATCAAAGGCATTCAGGTTAAAAGAGAAGTAAAACTATATTTACAAATGATCATGTATACAGAAAATCCTCAGGAAATCATTAAAAGTCTATTACAACAAATAAATGAGTTCAGCAAGATTGGAGGATACCATTTCAGTACATAAAAATCAATTTTATTTCGACACACTTGCAAGGAACCACCTAAAAATGAAATTAAGAAAACAACTTCATTTATATAACCTCGAAAAGGATAAAATACTTAGGAACAAGTTTAACAAAAGTGTAAAACTTATAATTTGAAAACTCCAAAACAGTGTTGAAAGAGATGAAAGATGTAAATAATTGGAAAAACATCCCATGTTCATGGATCAGAAGATGTAACATAGTTAAGATGGCAATATGACCCAAACCTATCTACAGATTCAACATAATTCCTATCTGCATCTCAGATGACTGATTAGATGATTCTGCAATTCATACGGAATTGCAAGGGACCCAGAGTAGCCAAACGATCCCGAAAAAGAAGAAAAGTAGAAGGATTCATGCCTCCTGGTTTTAAAGATTCCTTCCCTTTCCCCGTTGCCCTCCCTCTCTCCTTTCCTTCCTTCATAGAATTCCAAGCAGGCTCTGTGCCATCAGTGCAGAGCCTGACACAGGGCTCGAACCCACCGAAAGGTGAGATCAAAACCTGAGCCAAAAGCAAGAGTTGGACATTTAAATGACTGAGCCATCCAGGGGAACCTTACTTTTTTTTTTAGGTTTTTTTTTTTTTTTTTAAATATGCCTTCTGGTTTTAAATCTCACTACAACATTAATTAAGACAGTGTGGAAGCAAAAGGCTAGCTATAGAGATCAGTGGAAACATTTGAGAGTCTAGAAATAAACCTAAATATAAGGTAATATTTTCAACAAGGTGCCAAGACCATTTATTGGAGGAAAGAATCGTCTCTTCAACAAATGGCAAGAGAACAACTAGATATACACATGCTAAAGAATAAAATTGGACCCTTACCTCTAACAGTATAGAAAACCCTCAAATGTATCGATGACCTAAATGTAAAAGTTAAAACTAAAAGAAATTCTTGGAAGAAAACAGGGATAAATCTTCAAGACCTGGGATTTGGAAAAGGATTGTTAGAGAACAAGGAAAAAGAAACAGATGAAAAAATAGATATACCGGACTTTGTCAAAATTTTGTATTTCAATAAACATCATCAACAAAGTGAATAGACAGAAAATATTTTCAAAGACTACATCTGATAAGGAACATATACATAATATATAAAGAACTCTCATAATTTGTTAAAAAATACAACAATCCAATTAAAAATAGTCAAAGGATATAAATAGATATTTCTCCCGGGAAAGATACACAAATGGCTAATAAGTACATGAAAAGATGGTCAACATCTCAGCAGGGAAATGCAAGCAAAGCCACAATTAGGTATCTCTTCATATCCACTAGTATAGTCAGAATGAAAGTCAGATAACAACAAATGTTGGTAAGGATATAGAAAAACAGAAAACCTCATACATTGCAGGTAGAATGCAGAAAGATACAGCTGCTTTGGAAAACAGTTCCTCAAATGATTAAACATTAAGTTACGAAATCACCTAGAAATTTCACTTGTAAGTATAACCCAAGAGAAACCAAAACATGTCCACACAAAAACTTGTACATGAATGTTTATGGTAGCATTATTCATAACATTCTGAAGATGGAAACAAGTCAAATGTCTATCAACTGACAAATGGATAAGTAAAATGCGACATTTCCGAGCAATTAAATATTATCAGGACTTAAAGAAGAATGTAGTACGGATACATGCTACTACATGGATGAACTTTGAAAACACTGTTAATCAAAACAACTCAGCCACAAAAGACCAAATATTATTTGAGTGCACAAATAGGAAATATCCAGAATAGGGAAATTTATAGGTAAAAAGTAGATTAGTGGTGGGAGGGGTGAATGAGGAGCTAAGGAGACGACAGTTAAAGGGTAAGGAGTTTCATTCTGAGGTGATGCAAATGTTCTAAAATTGACTGTGGAGATGGCTGCATATTTGTAAATGTACTAAAACCCACTGAGTTGTATAAAACCCAAATTTCAATGGGTGAATTGTATGGTATGTGAATTATATCTTAATAAAGCTGTTAAAAACAACTTAAATCCTTAATTGCTTTTTTAAAGTAATCTCATGATCCCAAGATCAAGAGTCACGTGCTTTACCCACTGAGCCAACTGGGAGTCCCAAATGCTTAACTGGTTTTGAATACTGCTTATCTTTATGATATTTATTTACACCATAGACTTTGCTATTTTGCAAATAGAAATGGATGTGTAAAGCTCTGTGAGTTCTTCCAATTACGCTAGTGATGTTTTTGAAAAAATTTTTAATGTTTATGTTTTTTGAGAGACAGACAGAAGGCGAGGGGGAAGGGGCAGAGAGAGAGGGCTACACAGAATCTGAAGCAGGCTCCAGGCTCTGAGCCGTCAGCACAGAGCCTGATGCGGGGCTCAAACCCACAGACCGTGAGATCATGACCTGAACTGAAGTCAGATGCTTAACTGCCTGAGCCACCCAGGCGCCCCTAGTGATTTTTTTCAAAATGTTTATTTTTGAGAGAGAGTGAGAACATGTGAGAGTAGGGGAGGATCGGAGAGAGAGAGACACAGAGGACCTGAAGGGGGCTCTGTGATGACAGCAGAGGCCAGCCACAGTGTGGGGCTGGAACCCATGAACTGTGAGATCATGGCATGAGCTGGTCAGGCGCTTAGCCGACTGAGCCACACAGGTGCCCCACTAGCGGTATCTAATATACTAAGGAAGTATGTGGAAGACCTGAGAACATAATGCCCATCTGGTCAATGCTCTAAAGTAAATCCATAATTCTCAGATGGATTTTCCCCTATACACTTAAGTTTTTTCTGATACCAAAGTTCTTCATTGAACTTAAATGTTATAGTTGGAATAAAAAGTACCCCATTCTGCTATCTTCGGTAGGACTACATGTTATTTTACAAACCGATTTGAGTTGGCTGTTTTCATCTTTCAGTTTCACAACATGCTTGATTTTTTGCTTTAGATTTTGATGACCCAGTAACTTAGCATACGAATCTCTTAGTTTATTAAGCTGTTCCTGAGCTGCACCATGTTCATTCAGCAAAGCCTGTTTTTCTGCTTCAAAAGCATCCAGTTGTAGCTGAAAAAGAGTTTTTTTAGACTTAGAAATGTTAAATTTACTTGTCTCATAGAAACTACAGAGGAAAAAAAAAAACTAGAGAGGAAACTCGAGTACAAGAACATAAAAAACAATGGATGAAAACAGATCGTGTTGACATATTCTCAGGCTCTCCATAAATTCTGTGAGACCCTTTTAAAAAAAACTTTTGTGTATTTCATTTCAGAGGTCATTAAAGGAGGGAGAAACCCAGGGAAAGAAGGCCAGCTAGCCAAGCCTACTCTGTATATCAGCTACATCATCACGTTAGAACCAATACTGCCAACTCTTTTTAAGGGTCAAGATTAGCCTTTATCCTTTTTTAAGATCAATGCATTAATTTGAGAAACACTGAGCAAGATCGTAACAAAATAAGCATCACATAATTACATAATTATCAAAAATTTCTATCAGGAGAGCCTTCTAAGCTATTAAAGTCTCTAATGAGAAGGTAGTTTTTAGCCTGTAAAGGCTACATAAAAAATGCCTGCAGAGTAATTTTTAAAATGTAAAGTCCCCTTTAATGGGGAGTTAAATTGGCACTGGAAATGCACAGCAAAATGATCTTTCAGGAAAATCAAGTCTGTTGTGACTGTGACAGGGAAGAAAGTGCCTAAACCACCCACAAGTGAGTGTGGGCCTAACTGACAAACCTGGAAAGGTTTTGTTTTATTATACAGTTCTTCATAAAGGAGACGCCACTTATTCATTTCCTCCGTTAATTCCGCCACTGTGTTTTCTTTTCCAGCTTTTCTGTAAGAGAAAATGAAATTAAAAAACATAGCGTGCTGGAAGAGATAACTGAGGTTACACGGCAGTCGGCTCCAAACCTAGATTACCTTGCTTCTTCCTCTTCCAGCTGTTTCCTAAACTCTTCACCTTGTCGCTTGAGTTGGTTCTGCAAATCAGTTATTGTTTTAAGAGAAGAGACTGTGATTTCTTTAATTTCTGCTTCTTTAAGTGCTGATTTGGTCTGCAGATCTAGAAGCATCCTTGGGTTTGAGAGAGCAGAGTTCACTAACATTTTATAGCCATTTTAGTAATTTTCCCCCTTTCTTTTGCTTAAAAAACACAACTCAAGGAACTCTTCAACAACTGTATCTTTTTAACTGTGTAAATTCTTACTTGGCAATTGAGGATCACCTAAAGCAGGTCATGAAATTACAATTCCCCGCATCACTTCATAGTGGCTTTCGACATTAACTTGTCTTAATAGTTATAAGGCTACAAGCGTGGGCAGGTTTTGTTTTTCCCACATACCTTGCATATTCTTGATTTGAGCTCTCAGTTGCCAATATCCGATGTTCAATGTCCTCTGTACTTTTCTCGGCATTGGCCACTTTTTCCTGAAGTGCTGAGTTCTCCAGCTTAAGAACTTCTATTTCACTAGCTGTTACTGCTTTGTAACTAAGTAAAAAGAAAATAAAAAGTTAAAGGATTTTTCTAACTACTCTATGTATGACAAATATACAGCTGATTAGTTTCTATTTTATACAATATAAACTTTGCATTTACACAGGTAAAAATTCAGTGTTCTGGGGTCAGTACTAAGGAGCTTATATGGCATATGCTGTTCAAAGAAAAAAAAAATCAGGTGCCTAAATTTCATATACATTTAGTATAGTTACTAAACATGAAAATTACTCCAAAATCAACAAATATATGATCCCTGCATGTACAGTCACAGAGTTTATGGTCTTATGGGAAAGATAAGGAAATTCCTCTCCAGCTCTTTGCAAAAAAAAAAAAAAAATGGGAAATAATATGTATAATTAAATTTCTGGTATATGTTATGAAGAAAACTTTAGAATACCTTAAGCTGACAAAACAGGGGAATGTATTTTTTTGTTGATTCAGAAAAGGCCTTTCTAAGGAATTTATAGTTAAGCTGAGACATGATGGACAAAGAAAAGTTAGCTATGGATTTAGGAAAAGTATTTCAGAGGGAAAAGATGCATACGTGCTCTGAGGCAGGTAGAACACTGTGCATTAAGAGATGAGACTGGAGTCCACTGAATAAGAGAGGCAGGAGCAGATGGTAGAGGCGAGGCCAGTCATCACTGTGGTGCACATCAGCCCCGCTGAGTGAAAAGGAGGGTTAGACTAAGGACTTGGCAGTGGAAAGATGTGAAATCTCTTTTGAAGGCCAAACTGAAAATTTCGCCTAATAGGTTGGGTATTGGGAGAAAGGGAGAGGAAGTGACTAAAGATGATTCTAAGATTTATAGAAAGAGAAGTTGGGAAGATGAAGATGTCATTGACTGAAATAAAAAAGAATGAGGGAGGGGTAGAAAGAGATAGAAGGGAAATCACGAGTTGTTTTAGAGAGGTTAATATACACAGTAGTGAGATATCTGCTTGGCGATGTCAGGTAGGCAGCTGGATATATAGGTATAAAGTTGAAAGGAAAGATTTGGTTTGAAGAAAGAAATTTTAATACTATTGGCATACTGATGGTGAGTGAAGTCACAGAGTGGCTAGACACCTCCCAAGGCACTATTTTTCAAAGTAGCAGGAAGGGAAATCCCTTCACAAGGTTGAAAAGAGCACTAAAACATAATATATGATATACATGTCATAATACATCACATCACTATCTATGATACTTGGAATCTTCAGGTTCAGGGAATTCAGAGAATTCGGTAGCACAGTGTTTTGGGAGAAAGGGAAAATTTCCGGGTGATGGACTGATCACTCCGGCTGACATGTGATCATGTCAGGTGTGTAGAAGTGGGCAGGTGGGTTTGTTTGAGCAAGACCTGGGCTCTTACAGTGATGGTGGGAGAGGAAGAGTCTCCTTGTGGCTGCACTCCTGAGAACTACTGTTCTCTCCTCCCAAAGGGCAGATTGTGGTAAAGAAATGAAGATAAATTGAAGTGATAAGTCAAAAGATAAAATTAGAAAATGTTAAATTTCCAAACGCCCATCTATTCAGAGGTGTGGCTTTCTCAGTGTCCTTTTCTCCTGCGATCATTTGCTCCCACCTCCTGTTGTAGCAAGAGCGGTTTAATGAACAGTTTGTGGAACAAATCATTAAGTACATACACATGCATACACAACTGTGCTTTGAGGATAAAGCAAGTTCAAATTTGTGGAAAAAGGATTAAATATTTCTGTTTTCTGAAAAGAGTTATTTTGTTTTCTATTAAAATGTATTTAGTTTTAAAAAAAAAGATCACTGTGGAAAGAAAGTAGTATTTAATGAATGGGCATTAAGAAATATGTTCTCCATATGGAGAAACAAAAATAAATATGATCCCTGTACTCCTGCACGCACAGAAATTCATTCTAGATGGAAAAATGAATTTAAAAAAAAAATAGGTGAATACCTTTTGGGATACAAAGTTTTTTTATAATTTTTTAGATAAGAACCTTTTACAATAAAGGAGAGGTGGATTATTTCCAGGAAAAAAGCCATTTTATACTAAGCATGCTGTCAAAATTGAAGAAATCTAACACGCTGTGAAAAGCAAGTAGATCAATGGTTACTTGTACAATGCTAGTGAGAATGTAGAGTCTCACTGCCACTTTGTAAAGCAATTTAACATTAAATTTTAAAGTTGAGCATTCACAAATGTATGGTTTTAGAGTAATTCTTAAGTATACTAGGAGACTACAAGAAATGTTCATAAAAATACTATTAATAGTAACAAAAGATTCTACCAAAGATTTAAAGAACAGTTAATACCTATTCTTTTCAAACTATTCCAAAACATGTAAGAGGAAGGGAAACTTCCAAATTCATTCTGTGAGGCCAGGATCACCCTGATACCAAAACCAGATAAAGATACCACACCCCCCCTCCAAACAAAACATAAAAGAGAGAGAAAAAGGGAGAGGGAGGAAAGGGGACAGAGAGAGAGACAGAGAGAGGGAGAGAGAGAGAGAGAGAGAGAGGGAGAGAGAGAGAGGGAGGGAGGGAATTACAGGTCAGTATCTTTCATGAATACAGATGCAAAAAAATATTAGCAAACTGAATCCAACAATACATTAAAAAAGTCTTATACCACAATCAAGTAGGATTTATTCCCAGGATGCAAGGATGGTTCAATATTCACAAAGTAATCAATGTGATACACCACATCAGTAAGAGAAAGGGTGACAATTATATGATCATTTCAGTAGATGAGGAAAAAACATCTGACAAAGTACAACATCCATTCATGATAACAACCCTCTGCAAAATATGTCTAGTGGGAACATAACATAATAAAGGCCATCTATGAAAAACCCACAGCTAACATCATACTCAATAGTGAAATACTGTGAGTTTTTCCCTTAAGGTCAGGAAGAAGACAAGGATATTCCCTCTCACCACGTTTATTCAACACAGAACTAGAAAATGTCCTAGCTATAGCAACTAGACAACAAAAAAGAAATGAAAGGCATGCAAATTGGTAAGGAAGAAGTAAAACTCTTATTTGCAGATGACATGACACCATATGGAGAAAACCCTAAAGACTCCACCAAAAAACTAGTAGAAATGATAAATGAATAAATATTTAGTAAAGTTACAGGATACAAAGTCAATGTCTAGAAATCTTTTGCATTCCTATACACTAATAATGAATCAGCAGAAAATTAAGAAAACAGTACCATTTACAACTGCACCAAAAACAATAAAATATAGAGATAAACTTAACCAAAGAGGTGAAAGACCTGCACTCTGAAAACTATAAAACACTGATGAAAGAAATTCAAGACAATGTGAAGAAATGGAAAATATTCCGTGCTCAGCTTAGAAGAACAAATATTGTTAAAATGTCTATACTACCCAAAGCAATCTACAGATTTAAAGCAAACCCTATCGAAATACCAATTGCATTTTTCACAGAACTAGTGCAAACAATCCTAAAATTTGTATGTAGCCACAAAAGACCTGAATAGCCAAAGCAATCTTGAAAACGAGAAACAAAACCTGAGGTATCACAATTCTAGATTTCAGGTTATTTACAAAGTGGCAGTAATTAAAACAGTATATGGTACTGGCATAAAAATACAGACACACAGCTCAATGGAACAGAATAGAAAACCCAGAAATAAGCCCACAATTATATGGTCAACTAACCTTCAACAAAGGAAGAATGAAATACACAATAGGAGAAAGACACTGTTTTCAACAAATGGTGTTGGGAAAACTGGATAGCTACATGCAAAAGAATGAAACTGGACCACTTTTTTTCATTATACACAAAAATAAATTCAAAATGGATTAAAGACCTAAACGTGAGACCTGAAGCCATAAAAATTCTTGGAGAGAGCACAGTGTTAATCTCTCTGACAATGATTAGAGCGACCTTTTTCTAGGTATGTCTCCTGAGGCAAGGGAAATAAAAGCAAAAATAAATGAGACTATGTCAGAATAAAAAGTTTTGGCAATTCAAGTGAAGGGAACAGTCAAAAAAACTAAAAGGTAATTTACTGAATGGTAGATGATATTTGCAAATTACCTATCTGATGAAGGGTTAGTATCCAAAATGTATAAAGGACTGATACAACTCAATATCCAAAAACCAAATAGTGCAATTAAAAAAAAAAAAAGCTGGAGACAAGAACAGACACTTCCCCAACGAAGATATCCAGATGGCCAACAGATACATGCTCAACATCACTCATCATCAGAGAAATGCAAATCAAAACTACAGTGCGATACCACCTCACCTGTGTCAAAATGGCTAACATCAAAATAACATAAGAAACAATGAGTATTCTGAGGATGTGGAGAAAAAGGAATCCTTTTGCACTGTTGGTGGGGATGCAAACTGGTGCAGCCACTGTGGAAAAAAGTATGGAGGTTCCTCAAAATATTATAAATAGAACTACTCTATGACCCACTACTCACACTACTGGGAATTTACTCCCAACATACAAAAACAC
Source organism: Paguma larvata (assembly GCA_030068075.1). NCBI lineage: Eukaryota > Metazoa > Chordata > Mammalia > Carnivora > Viverridae > Paguma > Paguma larvata. The sequence goes on along the minus strand of CM057826.1, from coordinate 51,776,150 downwards.
TCATTCAAAGGGGTATATGCACTTCTATGTTTAAAGTAGCTTTATTATCAATAGCCAAACTATGGAAGCAGGCAAAGTATCTACAGATGAATGAATACAGAAGATGTGGTGTGTATATATCTACAGACACACACACATGCGCACGCGCGTGCACACGCACTCTGGAATATTATTCAGCCAGAAAAAAGAATGATATCTTGCTATTTGCAACAACATGGATTGAACTAGAGAGTGTAAAGCTAGGTGCAATAGATCAGAAAAAGAAATACTATATGATCTCCCTTACATGTGGAATTTAAGAAACAAATTGAGCAGGAAACAAAATAAAAGAGATAAACCAAGAAACATACTCTTAACTATAGAGAACAAACTGATGGTTACCAGAGGGTAGGTCGGTAGGGGGGTAACAGGGGAAATAGGGCATGGGGATTAAAGAGTATACTTATGATGAAACAAACAGAAGAAGAAAACAACCCGAAAGTCCAAAGTGAGAATGAGTAACCTGTGGTATACTAATAACATTGAATATTCCACAGCAGCCACTATTGACAAACTATAACCTCAGTCAACAATGTGATTCAATTCTAGAAACCTACATATTGCAGAACGAAAAAGACAAGTTCCAGGAAATGGCATACACCATGATGTCATTTTTTGGCCAAGTTCAAGTTCAGCAAAAAAGCAGTATTACATAAAACATTATTTGTATGGATATAGACTGTTATAAAACTATACACAGGAAAAAAGTGAGGCAATTATAAACGGAGGCTCTGAGATGGTGTTATCTGCTGGTGGAAAGCATGCCGATGGTGGTAGCAAGTTGTGGAATCTTTTGGCTTACCGGTTTGCTTGTCTTTTATGGGCTCATACGTGTTTATTTTATCTTTATGCCTTATGATTTATGTAAATGTTGTTTATCTTTTGTATTTATTAAATATATTAAGATAGATACAAGAAAAAGAGACCTTCTCCTGAAACGATCTAAAGTAACATAACAAAAATGTTCACATTAATATGCTCTTGGTGCAAGATGCATACACATTTCTTAAACTATTCTCTGCAATTTATAGTTCCCCCACAAATAAACTTATTTTTAAAGGGAAAATACTAAGTAGATGGGATAGGAAGTCAGGAAGTGGATACAGTAGATGTAGAGAATCTTCTATTTAGATGAGCTATAAAGATGAGCAGAATTTTGAGTTAAAGAAGGGTGCTGGGAGTGAGAGGTGTTGCTGGAGAGCTGCACAAGGAAGTGGGGGAGTTGTCAAAGGAGTTAATAAAATTTATGTATTTTATTTTATTTAATTATTTCTTTAAGGTTTTTTTTCCTAAATTTATTTTTATATTTTGAGAGAGAGATAAAGAGAGAGTATGCGTGCACACGCACGTGCATACAAGTGAGGGAGGGGCAAAGGGAGAGGAAAGGAGAGAACTCCAAGCAGGCTCCGTGCTCTGTGCTAAGCATGTAGTCCCAGACGGGGCTCAATCTCAAGACTACGAGATCATGACCTGAGCCAAAATCGAGTTGGATGCTTAACTGACTGAGCCACCCGGGGGCCCTGAATTTATATATTTCAAAGATAAATGAACATTAACGTGTTTTCATACAGATTGGAAAAAATCCAGTAGAAAGGCTGTAAAGTGGAAAACAACATCACTTCTCTAACAGGTGGGAAGACAGGATGAGCATAAATGCAGGTATGTTTACAGGCACGATAATGAGATAAAAGCTTTAGAATTCTTCATGAGGAAAACAATGGTGCCAGGAGAGTAAGACAGAAGTGCCACAGGTTTGAGAGTTCAAGAAATTTGAAGTGGATGGCAGGAAAGGGAGTTTCTAGATTACCAAGTAACCCTAAATGCCCATTTATGGTTGGTCATTATGGAGTCTATAGTAATACCAACCATCTACTTGTGTGATTGTTTTTTCAGTTTTGCTAGATAAGCAACCCTCCCTGTATTATATTTGAGAGTGTAGGCTCCCAATAAAAATACCTTTCAAACTGAGCAGTAACATCTCCAAGGTTTTGCACTGTACTCTGATACCTTTCCTGTAAAAGCAGGGTGGCTTGAGCGTGAGCAGTATTACTTTTCTCTAGTTCAGCTTCTTTCCTAAGAAACAATTAAAAGATAAAAGGCTAATTACAAACCACTAATTTTTTTTTAATGTTTATATATTTTTGAGAGACATAGAGACAGAGTGTGAATGGGGGAGGGCAGAGAGAGAAGGAGACACAGAATACAAAGCAGGCTCCAGGCTCTGAGCTGTCAGCACAGAGCCTGATGCGGGGCTCGAACCCACAGACCGCGAGATCATGACCTGAGCCGAAGTCAGCCGCCTAACCGACTGAGCTACCCAAGCGCCCCTACAAACCACTATTCTAAGAAAAAGGTTAGTATTTACATTTGACACTGTGAATCATGTATCCAATGTCTGTATCTTTGAGTAAACTACTGGACAGCTCAGATCTAACTTTATGACCTGCTTCTAATAGCATGCTTATTTATGTACTAACTTCTCTTCTGGCTTCATCTTATCCTTCCTGCCCTTATTTTACGTTCATTTTCATCCAAATTTACTCATTTCTAAATTTATCTTTTGATACTATATGCACTTATGTAGGTAGTTTAAACATATTTTTTTAGAAGAAGGTAGGGTAAAAAGACTCTAAAACACAATCTTAATGGCAGTAGCCAAGAATAAAGAATGTGAAAAATTACCAGTTAAAAAACTGGTTGATTGAATAAAGTGTCTCTGCATTTAAGAAACACAAGTGTCTTTAACCACACCTAGTATTTCTTTGAAAAAACAGTTCATAAGATTATGCAGATTTAAAGAAAAAAATTTTTTTTGTAACATTTATTTAGTTTTGAGAGAGAGAGACAGAGCACGAGCAGGGGAGGGTCAGAGCGAGGCGGAGACAGAATTCAAAGCAGGCTCCAGGCTCTGAACTGTCAACACAGAGCCTGATGCAGGGCTCAAACCCGTGAACATGACCTGACCCGAAGTTGGACTCTTAACTGACCGAGCCACCCAGGTGCCCTTAGGACTATGTATATTTATTTTGATTATTTCACTAACCCACATATTAAACTGTTATTATTTTTAAAAAGTTTCAATAACTTATTTGGTAGATTATTTTCATAGACAATATAGCTTTTAAATCATCTTTATTCATATATATTATAAACCTCAGAAAGTTTTTGAAATATTAACATTATATATTACCAAAATAGTAATAAAAACTTTGATAAGCATATGAGCTTGTAAGAGACCTTTTAAAGAATATATAGAACTAAGAACTATAAATAAGAAGTTTTATTCATTTATAGGCTAACTCAGACACAGATAAAATAAATGGAGCTAATCAAATTCCTTCTGTAATGAGTATGCGATTAAAAACACACACACCAACAGCTAAAAGCAATCACACAGCACTAAAGGATTTATAATAAAAATATTCTCTTCCCTGCCCCATAGAGAAATCATTTTCAATTTCTTAGTTTTTCTCTTATGCCTAAGATTTCAGATGGAAGGGGCCTTAGAGATCATGTCATTAAAACACCTTTATTTTATATCTGATGAAATAGAAAATTAAAGAAATTAGAATTGTCTTGGTTAGAATCACATAGCTAGTGAACAGATCCAGCAACAAAATCCTTATCTACTGAATTCCTTGCGATGAATAAATGATTGTCTCAACTTTCTTTCCTCCCTGAAACGGATATCATCTACTCAGTTTCTTAAAAGTGCCTGTTCCCTGAGACTGGCTCCAGTATAGAACAATTCCCTAAGAATACTTAGGTACTGCTCCCGCCAAAAACAGGCATATATAAAACCTTCATGTCCTTTTTATCACTTACCACCACAAGAAAACAAAAAAAGGATTTTAAGAAAATATCCAACAGGAGACAGATACACAGTTGTGAGATACACTACAATCCTGCAGACTCATGCAGTTCTTGGTTCCTTGCTAGAAGTATTTTTAGGAATGAATTCTTAAGGAGTCAAATAACGTAATTATTTTAGATATAATTTGAACTTATGAATCCACTTGGATATTAAAAAAAATTTTTTTGATGTTTATTATTTTTGAGAGAGGGAGACACAGACACAATCGGGAGAGGACAAAGAGAGAGGGAGACACAGAATCTGAAGCAACCTCCAGGCTCCGAACTATCAGCACAGATCCCGACGTGGGCCTTGAAGGCACAAACTGTAAGATCGTGACCTGAGCCGAATTTGGACGCTTAACCGACTGAGCCACCCAGGCGCCCCTCCACTTAGATATTTTAATCTAAATAAATGTAGTGAAGAAGGATGCATAAAGTGATGAAAATATATGGAAATAGCATTAAAAGAAAAGCCTGAGGGGCGCCTGGCTGGCTCAGTCAGTAAAGCATGCGACTCTTGATCTTGGGGTGGTGAGTTCGAGCCCCACACTGGGCACAGAACTTACTTTAAAAAAAAAAAAAAAAAAGAAAGAAAAAAGAAAAGCCCGGTATCTCTTAAATTTTTTATTTTTGAATGGTGCCCAGGTTTAGTTGTTTCTTCTCTCATTTTATTTTCATTGCTACTTCTGAGTATTTGTGCTCCCTCAGAAAAGGTAATTAAAGGTATAACTTATGCTTATGCTATGTAAATTGATGCACACACAGGGAAAAAATGGAAATGTTTCTTATTAAAGGATGGGATTCTTAGCTTTTTCCTAAATTTGTTATTGCTTTAATGCTGATGTCCAATAATTTTAGACAACATGAGAGCAGTAAAACAACCCCAAATTTTGGGTTTGTTTATTAACAGACTTTTAAATTAAACCTCTTGCCTTAAAAAAAAAAAGGGCAGGGGCTCCTGGGTGGCTCAGCTGGTTAAGCATCCGATTTCAGCTCAGGTCATGATCTTATAGTTCGTGAGTCCGAGCTCCGCGTTGGGGTCTGTGCTGACAGCTCAGAGCCTGGAACCTGCTTCGGATTCTGTGTTTCCCTCTCTCTCTGCCCCTCCAGTGCTCATGCTCTGTCTCTCTCTCTCTTTCTCTCTCAAAAATAAACAAACATTATAAACTGAAAAAGAAAGGGCATAGCTTCTGATTTTGGCTGTCATACTTGTTTCTATGCACATTCTATGGTATACTTTTTTATTTTTGAGTTTTATTTATTTATGTTTAGAGAGGTAGGGGGAGGGGCAGAGAGAATCCCAAGTAGACTCTGTGCTGTCAGTGCAGAGTCCAATGCCAGGCTCAATCTCATAAACCATGAGATCACGACCTAAGCTGAAATCAAGAGTCGGATGCTTAACCAACTGAATCGCCCAAGCGTCCCTCTATGGGTTGACTTTACCTCTCTGTGTCTATTCCATACTTGTAAAATAATCAACCTCATTTACTTGCGTGACTGAAGTGAGAATGCTGAGGGAATGTACTGGAGAGCACATTTTAACATCTGAAGTCATATGAGACAGATCTTATTGATACCAACCCTTTCAGCTTTTCTTCTAGGAGTTTCAGTTCTTCAGCTCTAGATTTTGTTTCCTCTTCCAACTGTGTGACCAGCCTCTCAGCTTGTTCCTCCTTTTGCTGTAATTTATCTAGCTCTTCCAGTGTTTGCTTTAATTCTTCCTCAAAGAGATTTCTCTCTTTCACCATTTCCTCTTGAAAAGAACCTAGCTTCTGTTGAAGACTGGAGGACAACTCCTACATTCAAATAGGAAACCACCAAAATAATATGAAATGGCATCAAGAGGTTTTTACTAGGGACAAAAAAAGTATAGAAAATAAAGTATGAATACTAAATTCAAGAGCCTCAAAAAAAACCCTTAAAAAATACAGATACACCTGCATGTTGCCATGGATTATATTCTGCACTTTGTTAACAATGTGGTAAATGTTACTTCAGTCTTTTTTCTATGCAACACACACTCACACATTTCTTATAAAACTACAATTATATTCTATACCAGACTCATAGCATATATATTTTTCCGATGATACCATAAAAAAAAGTGTACTATGATTTTGACAGTATACAAATATATTTTAAAGTTATATAATATACAGAGGCACTTGGGTGGTTCAGTCTGTTAAATGTCTTGACTCTTGAATTCAGCGTAGGTCATGACCTCATGGTTTATGAGTTCAAGCCCCATACTGGGCTCTGCACTGACAGCACAGAGCCTGCGTGGGATTCTCTCTCTCCCTCTCTCTCTGTCCCTCCCCCGTTCTCTCTCAAAATAAATAAACATTAAAAAATGAAATTACATAATACACAAATACACCAGTACTGGGAAAAAGTTCTAACATTAAAATAAAATGAAGAAGACACAAGTAAATGGAGAGAGATTCTGTGCTCATGGATTGAAAAAAATTAATATTGTTAAAATACCCATACAACCACAGCAATCTATAGATTCAATGCAATCCCTATCAAAATGGGAATTTTCACAGAAATAGAACAATGGAATAAAATAAAATTCATATAGAAACACAAAGACCCTGAATAGCCAAAGTGATCTTGAGAAAGAAGAAAGTGGAGGTATCATGCTCCCTGATTTCGAACTATGTTACTCAAAATAGAATGGTGTTAGCCTATTAACAGACACACTTATCAACAGAACAGAATAGAGCCCAGAAACAAGCCCACACATACAATTAACTTATGATAAAGGAATCAAAAATATACAATGGGGAAAGAACAGTTTCTTCAAGAAATGGTACTAGGAAAACTGGAAAATCACAAGCAAAACAATGAAAGTAGACTGCTACCTTATACTATTCACAAAAATGAAATAAAAATGTATTAAATACTTGAATGTAAGACCTAAAACCATAAAACTCCTACAAGAAAACAGGCAGTAAGGTTCTTGACATTGATCCTGGTGATGATCTTTTGGATAGAACACCAAAGCAAAGGAAACAAAAGCAAAAATAAACAAGTGGGACAACCTCAAACTAAAAAGTTTCTGGGGGCGCCTGGGTGGCAGAGTCGGTTAAGCGTCCAACTTCTGCTCAGGTCATGATCTCATGGCTCATGAGTTTGAGCCCCGTGTTGGGCTCTGTGCTGACAGCTCAGAGCCTGGAGCTTGCTTCGGATTCTGTGTCTCCCTCTCTTATCTTTCTGCGTCTCCCCTGTTGACACACACTCTCTCTCAAAAATGAATAAACGTTAAAAAAAAAAAAAGCTTCTGCACAGGAAAATAATCCATCAAGAAAATGAAAATGTAACTTACTTACATGAGAGAAATTATTTGCAAATCATGTATCAGATAGGGCAAGTAGGGGTTATAACCAAAATATATAAAGAACTCTTACAATTCAAAAGCAAAGAACACAACTCTGATTAAAAACTGGGCAGCAGATGTAAACAGGCATTTCTCCAAATATCCAGATGGCCAACAGGTACATGAAAAGATGCTCAACATCACTAATCATAACAGGGAAATGCAAATCAAAACCATAATGAGATTCACCTCATAACAGAATGGCTATTATCAAAAAGACAAAGAGGTGCCTGGCTACCTCAGTCAGTGGAGTATGTGACTCTTGATCTTGGGGTCATGAGTTCGAGCCCCAGGTTGGGCACAGAGATTACTTGGAGAAAAAAAAAAAAAAAAGACAAGAAACAGTAAGTGTTGGCAAGGATGTGGAGAAAAGGGAACGCTTGTGCACGGTTGGTGGGAACGTCAATTGGTGCAGTCACTATGGGAAAGAGCATGAATGTTCCTCAAAAAATTAAATACAGAACTGCCATACAATCCAGTATTTCCACTTCTAAGTATTTATCTGAAGAAAATGAAAACACAAACTTGAAAAGATATATGCAACTAATGTTCATATAAGCATTATTTACAATAGCCAAGATATGGAAAAAACTTAAACGTATACTGATGGATGGACGGATAGAGAAAATGTGGTATATATACACACGAATTGACTATTATTCAGCCATAAAAAATGAAATCTTGTTATCTGTGATGTCATGGTTGGAATTTGAGGGTACTGAAATACGTGGAATAAATCAGACAAAGAAAGAACAATATTACATGATCTTATTTATATGTGGAATCTGGAAACAAACCAAAAACCCAGCCATAGAGAACAGACTGGTGGTTGCCATAAGTGGGGGTGAGTAAGATGGGTGAAAGGGTCAAAACGTATAAACTTGCAGTTATAAAACACTCCAGTCATGAAGCGTAATGCACAGCATGGTGACTATAGTTAACAATACTGTATTACATTTTGGAAGTTGCTGAGACAGTCTTAAATACTCTCCTTAGAAGAAAAAAAATTTATAGTTCTATATGGTGACAGATGCTAACTAGACTTGTGGTAATACGTTTGCAATACATACAAATGTTGAACTGTTATGTTATATATCTGAAACTTATATGTCGTATGTCAGTTATACCTCAATCAAAAACCAAAACCCAAACCAAACCCAAACCTGGTATAGATGTGCCCACAACATTCTATGAAAGAAAACAGGGCCCTCTGCCTTTAAAAACAACAGTCAATGTCTGGGGCGCCTGGGTGGCTCACCCCGTTAAGTGTCCGACTTCAGCTCAGGTCATGATCTCATGATTTGTGAGTTCGAGCTCCAAGTTGGGCCCTCTGCTGACAGCTCAGAGCCTGGAGCCTGCTTCGGATTCTGTGTCTCCCTCTCTCTCTACCCCTCCCCTACTCACACTCTTATCTCTTTCTCTCTTAAAAATAAATAAACACAAAAAATTTTTTTAAAAGAATAGTCAATGTAAATAACCATTCTTTCCATCTTTACACTCCTAACAATGCATTTAGGAGACACATCTCTTAAATACTAAGATACAAAAAAACATTTGAAAGGTCTGCCAACAGTAACTGCAGTTGTGGGACTGGATGGGACAAAAAATAAAAAACAAAAAGTACCCAAATAAAGTGAAAAATGTCTTTGACTACAACCCACCCCAATCTTAGTTTCCTCATTGTAGAGATAGCCACTAGTTTCGGTATATATGCCTTCTGGTCTTTTTTATACATTTATATACTTAAAAATACATAATATAAATGTATGTATATAAATACTACACATATAAAGGACACTTAAAAAAATCCTAAAAATAGTTTTTGAGATCTTCAAGCCAGTATAGATAGATCCATTTAATTCCTTCAGTTGTTGCAGGCTGCCCAACAATATAATATTTCACATCAACGCACTTACTTGTTTACTCCACTCTCACTAATGTGTTCTATATTATCAACTATTTTAAGTATTTATTTATTTTGAGATGGAAAGCACAGGTGTGCATGCAAGTGCACGTGAGTGGGGGAGGGGCAGAGAGAGAATCCCAAGCAGGCTCCATGCTGTCCACACAGTCTAATGCAGGGCTCGATCTCACCACCCATGAAATAGATATTTAATCGACTGAACCACCTAGCTGCCCCTGTTATCAAATGCTCTAATTTGTGCCAATCCTGTAAGGGGAAAAAATTATTTCCATTTCTTTCATTATTACTAAGGTAGAGTATTCATGTTTATAGATTATCTGAATTTCTACATCTGAGAATGACAAATTTCCATCCTATGCTCATTTTTTAGTAAACTTTTTTCTCACATAAAATATTCTTTATGTAACCTAGATTTTAAAAATTTGTCAGGTTTGTTTCGCATGCATTTAGACACTATTTTATAACATAACTGTAAGTGCCCAAGTAGTAATCTAACCCAAGAATGTGCCAGCAAGTATTTTTAAACAATTTTCTGATTTTGGTTTATTAGTTGCTTGTAATTTTTTCACATCTTCAATAACGTGATGAATATCTGTATGGCTAAACAGCATATACGTGACTATTTCCTCAAGATAAGACTTTAAATATAGAATTGTTGGATCAAAGTACATATATAATTTAAAGGTTTCCTGACACACAGGGAAATGTATGACATATAACAAGCAAAAGTTTTGTTTTTATTGTAGTATACTACCTTCTCTTGTTGCAGAAGTGAATCAATTTGCAATTCTTTTTGTTGTAACTTTTCATGTTCTTCCTTTTCAAGAGTAAGTTTCTCCTTTAAGTTTTGCATTTCAGAATTCAGAGTTTCATCCCGTTCTCTATCCCTGATGATGAGGTCTTCTATAAAAGTGAAAAATGCTGTATTTAAGATACTAACTTTGAGAAACTGGATTTCCATATATACATTTTTTACTATTAGCATGTTGTATAGATCAAGTATTTCCAAAGAAATAAAGCAAAAACATAATTCTGAAGTTTGTATCATTTACTACATAGCTGTGGTGCAAATTCTACAGTATGCAATAAAACCTCCAAACCTGGTTCAATATATATCTTCTCATTTTAAATGGCCACCCGATGGGGAGGTCGAGAACTGCACCACTATATATATTTAAATCAAGATAGGCAATATATTGAAATAAACAGAAAACAAACATTATAAAAGATAAAAATTCTCATATGGAGAACAGGCTTTTAATGTTATTTATACGACTTTAAAAAAAACTCTTAAATACAGAGAACTAACTTAGGGTTGATGGAGTGGGGGGTTCGGGGGTTGGAGGGTGGGGGAGGTGGGTGATGGGAGTTAAGGAGGGCACTTGTTGGGATGAGCACTGGGTGTTGTATGTAAGTGCTGAATCACAGGAATCTATTCCTGAAGCCAAGACTACAGAGTTAGAGTTAGCTAACGTGACAATAATTTTAAAAAAAAGTTGTTTCAATAGAGCAGTACAGTCCTTACATACTGTACATGTTACCTATCTAAATACCTTTTTCTTTTTCGAGCAGCTGACACTTAGCATTCAGGTCTTTGACTTGTTTAGAAAGTATAGCAACATTTTCCTCAAGAGATTGCTTAAGGCTTAAAACTTCATGATTCCTCTCTTTCAAATTTTCTTCTAACCGGGCAATATCTAGCTTGTATTTTTCCACTTGATCTGATGCACAACTGCAGCAAAACAAATTATTTTGAAGAGCATGTAATTTAGGCACAGGGAAAAATAACATAAAAAGGATGAAAATGATGTATTTATCACTACTCAACAAAATAAGGTCCAATTTAAAACTACTATTCATATTACCTAATTTCTTCGATGTATTCCAAGAGCTTTTCTGTTTCAGATTTTTCATCAATCTTGTCCTTCTCTATTGAAACACTGAAAAAAACTGCATATATGAATATACACAGTAATCACACATAATGCTTAATCTGTGCCAGATACTGCTATGTAAGATAGATTATCTCTAGATTCCAAATTTTTAATTCTTATTTTCTGTTGAAAATAAGTTGACAATTTAGTATATGCAAATAGGAAACTGAAGGTTGTCTTTTTAATGTGAGAAAGCTTTCTAAATAAATTCTGATGAAAGGGCTATGATGATGAAAATTTTCACCTACAACCCTCCAAGTGTTAGAAATGATCTTTCTTGTAGCCTTCCTGGTTTCCCTACCCATTGCACATACAAAATAGCATTTTGTGTGCTATAAAGCCTTTGTTCTACATTGGTTTTTATGCAATTACTTACGTGTTTACTTCCTTCAGACAACTCAATTTAAAACCTGAGCAAGAAAGTTAAATAGACACCTTAAAAAACGATATATATATGAATGGTCAGTGAGCGCAAAAAGTGAAGCTTGACCCTTAGGCTAACAAAATTACAAATGAGAGAACATTTCTTACCTACTAAAAGGCCAAAATCAAACAGACTGACAATATCAAACCTTGGAGATGTGACACAGTCGCACCTGTCACACATTGCTAAGTGGGACTGTAAAATGGTTCATACAACCACTTGGGAGTTTATTTTTGTTTTTAACAGTTTACACATATACTACTCTACCCTTTGACCCACGTATTCCAATGCTAGATGTTCATTCAGGAGAAATAAAAACTTATGTCCACAAAAAGACATACTTAGCGGTCTTATTCACAATAGTCAGAAAACTGGAAACCCAAATAATAATCAGTGGATGGATAGTAAAGAATGGAGGTATATTCAGATAGTGGAATACTAGTCAGCAATAGAGGAACAAATTATAACACAACAGTAGAGATGAATCTTTAAATACTGTGTTAAACAAAAGACACACACATACATATTGTGATAAACATCCCCCCAAGCGCTAAACTAATTTATGATGATAGAAGCCAGAAAGTGGCTTCATAGGTTGGGGGCCTCATAATGGGGAAGAGCAGGGGAGCAGGAAGGAGCAGGAAGGAGCAGGAAGGGGCAGGAAGGACTTTTCTGAGAGGATGGTAATGTTCTCTATCTCGTTTGTAGGTGATTACAGCAGTCTACTCAACTGTCAAAAGTCATCAAACTGAATACTTATGATCTATATATTTTCTTAGGTAAGTTACAACTCAGACATAAAACAGAAGGCTAAGATTGTATATTGATCACAGGTTCTTATACCAATATTCCTCAGTTTTGATCTACCATCTCCATAAGATGATGGTACTACAAAGATGAGGAGGCCTTTCCTCACCAATTATACAAAAGATGGACAAAAGTAATGCATTTATACATCTTTTCAGCATTACATGGGAGTGATCAGGGCTCAGCTGAAGAAGAGAAGGCAAGTGAGGCAATGAGAGAAGTATGAAAGAAGGTTAAGTCTCAGTAAACAAGAGGGAGGTGAGAAAGGTCAGTCAATAATTAGTTACACTGAACTTTTAGGCACTCACAGTTTCCCCTCCAGTTGTGCTATCTTCCCCTGAGACTCCTCAAGATTCTTCTGAGTGACCTGTAGCTTCACCTCCATGCCTTCCTGTTTAGCCATCATACTCTACACCACAAAAACAGGTGTTAGGAAATGAGACATTGTTCAGGTCCCCAGATCCTGACACAGCAAACTCACCAAAAGTATCACTCACCCTTATCTTTGTTTCTCTCTTGTTTCTAAGTTTCATTAATTCAAGGCTTAGAATTCTCATAGTCTTCTGGTTACTATCTTCAGAAAACTAAGTATGAGAAACATATAAAAACATTTAGAAATATTTTCCACTAGATCCTATATGAAATCACATAAATATTGATTATTCTAGTACTGGGACTAACATTTACCTACAACATATTCTGGTAGAGGAAATGCCTTTGACCGAACCAGGATTATAGATTTTATTTTATACTACCACTGTTCTTGTCCCTCTTTTTGATTAATGTGACTTTCTGGTTTACTTATTTTACTTTTTCTAAAGATTCTGTTTTATTAAAAAAACTTTTTTAATATTTAATTTTGAGAGAGAGAGAGAGAGAGAGAGAGAGAGGGAGACAGCATGAGCGGGGAAGGAAAGGCAGAGAGAGATAGAGACAGAGAAACTGAGGCAGGCTCCAGGCTGTCAGCACAGAGCCTGATGCAGGGCTCAAACTCACAAACTGTGAGATCACGACCTGAGCCAAAATCAGATGCTTAACCAACTGAGCCACCCAGGCAGGCACTCCAGCTAAAGATTTTATTTTTAAGTAATCTCTACACACACACACACACACGCACACACACACACACACTGTGGGGCTCGAACTCACAACCCTGAGATTAAGAGCTGCATGCACCACCAACTGAACCTGCCAGGTGCCCCTTTCTGCTTACGTTTTACAGCTGCCTGGATAGTTACCTACCTCTACATGTTGGAGAGTCCACTGCAAGCCTCTAAAACAAGCTTCTCATAGAGGATTTTGTAAAATGTGCTTGCTTAACAAAATGTACCTAAATTGCCTAGTCTGTTTTGAAATGTGTGGACTATACAGTTCATCCCAGGCCTTCTAAATCAGAATCTCCCTGGATGGGGCCCAGGAAGCTGCTTTCTCCCCGAAGCTTGATTCTTATGCATCCTCACTCGAAGAGCTCGGCACATTACAGGCTCTGAATAAATGACTGCTATTAAACTGAACAATGATTGAGAGCCTCCTTCTACTTCAGATAAAAGCAGATGACCATGTGATGTCCTTTAAGATCTATTAGTATATCATATTAATGTTAATATTAAATAAAATATTAATAAACAGAATTTATCTATTAAACACATTTAACCCACAAATTTATTCACTTCCCACTTCAATCCCAAAAGGATTTGAAAAGGAAGCCTGCTGTCACGCTATTATTTATTTCAGAGAAAGATCTAGAGTGACTTCTAGATATAAATTCTCCAAGTTTTGTTAATGGCCTTATTTACGAGGAGTGACTTTGAAGGAGGCTGAGGAAATGTCAGACACTAAAACAAAAAGCAACTTGCTTATCATTTCTTATCTGTCAGAAACCATAATAAAAAAGACAGTAATAATTCTTCTTGGAAGCGGCTTAACATTTAAAGTACATTTGGTGAAGGAAAAAGGCTAAACTAGGGCCTAAAATTCTCAAGATATAAGATAAAAAAAACCACAACATGTTTATAACTTATTCAGTTGTAAATATTATCATGAGATTCAAATACCTTTGATTTTAGTAGCTCATTAGTCCTGGTTAATTCAATAAGCTGTTTTTCTAGTGAGGCATTACTTGCAGAGAGAGATGTTTTCTCCCTGACCGCAGCATTTAGCTTGGCCTCCGTCTTCTCTAACTCAGCTTCCAAATCCTGGATCCGCTTATCCTGAGCACCACGTTCCCGCACGAGAACACGAATCTGGATGGAAACAAGGTGATAAATGAGTGATTTACCAATGCAATGCCACTGTAACTAGATGCTACCAATAATAAAACATTCAAGTTCTAGAAAAACCTTTGTGACATGATGCTGTTAGATATTCTGATTTCACTAGCTGTATGAACACTCATATTTATGATATGTTTTAAAACCTGTAACAATTTAAAAAAAATCTGTAAGCATCTTAAGAAGAGAGGATTTTAACTGTTGTAAGCTCCCAGGTGTAATTAAACTATTCACTTTTAAGGTAAAAGAGTTCTTCTTTTCTCTAGTTCTAGTTATATGAAGTCAAATTATAGTTTGAAATGCTAACTATCTTTTTTATTTCAAGAAGGCAGAATGGGGCTTCTTGGTAGGATATAGTAAGCACTTCAATGGAAATGGTGAGTAAGCCATCACTCTTGTTGCAATTATGAGATCAAAACCAAAACCAAAATCAAAACCACATATATGACAAAAGAAAATGTGGAAGTCAGGAGAAAATGAATGACTTGTTTAAAAATCTAAGGGGAAAAGTGTCAATCTAAAATTCTGTTTCCAAGGAAAATATCCTTTAAATTTCAAGGTGATATGACGATGTTTTACGAGAGGATTTGCCAACGGCCTGCAGAACAAAAGGTACGAAAGAAGAGCTTTAGGCTCAACAAAAATGATCCCAGATATTTACAAGACTTGCACTTTAAATATAAGGACATAGAAAGACTGATAATAAAGGAGTCGGGAAAGATCTACCATGTAAATATTAAACAAGAAAGCTGGGATGCCTATATTAATATTATGTAAATCATACATTTAAGACAGAAAGTATTATTAGTGATAAAGAAGGAATTTTATAATGGAAAGATCATTTCAAGAGGAAGATAACAATCTTAAGTTTGTTTTGCACCTAATAACTTCGAAAACTGATAGAAGTAAAAAGAGAAATGGACTAATACACAGAGCTGGAAATGAGAAAGTACCTCTCTCACTAGCTAATAGAATAAGCGGACAAAAATAACAGTACAGTACTAACAGTAAAAGATCTGAACAAAACTTTTAAACATACTGAACTGACATATATAAACTAAACTAACAAGTACATATACATTCTTTTCCAGTGCACAAAAAACATTTACCAAAATTATTTGTTCGGTATAAGAGCATCAAGACAGTACAACTGTATTAAGTCACATGAAGTATTTCCTACTCTTTCTTACTAGCTTTGTGTTGATACAAATCTCGGTATTTTAAGCCAAAATTGCTTAACTAAAAATGTATCAAACACCCTTTGTATACACATATGGCTATGAACTAGATGCTAGCGACTGAATGAGCTTGAAGGTTCCCTACCAGAGGATTGTCTACGATTACATTATTGGTTTATAACCAATGCTTATAGCATAATATTATAAGGTAGAAAACAGAACACCGAGGTTATCTTTATCATGTTTTTGCAGTTTAAGAAGTTTAAGCTACAAAAAAAGGGTTTGCACACTCAAACGCCTATGCGGTCAAGCAGATGATATAAATAAGTAAAGAGAGCCAGGTGAGGACTGAGGAGCAAATGTGGAGTTTAAAGGAGGCAGCCCTGCACAGCCCTCACATATTGTTGCCCTGTAGCGAATGTGGAAACGGTGTTGACAGATCTTCTGATTGTGCAACATAAGCCAGAAATTTGAATTTGTTTTACATGAAATGTTACTTTTAAATATTGATAATTAATTCAAGTTAAATAAACAAATAAACAACAAATGCTGTGGGGGCTTAAATAAAAAAGTTCTATGTGTCAAAAAAAAAAATCTCTATTCTAGGGGTGCCTGGGTGGCTCAGTCAGTTAAGCATCTGACTCTTGATTTCAGCTCAGGTCATGATCTCATTCATGGTTGCAAGACTGAGCCCCACATAGGGCTCTATGCTGGCAGCGCAAAGACTGCTTCGGATTCTCTCTCTCTCTCTCTCTGCCTCTCAAAAATAAATAAACTTAAAAAAGCCTCTCTATTCTAAAAGGTTAAGAAACTAATGCATTAGATTATCAGTTCTAATCTTGGCACTGCCACTCACTTACCAGTTCTCTCTCTGAGACTCAGTTATCACCCCCTAAGTATTAACCTCTACATTGTAGGCATCTATCCTCAATAAAATGACGGCCAATATAAATACTAAAAGAATCAGAGGAACCAGGGCAGAGATTTGCAAAGTTATCTTGACATATCCTTGGTCCTAAGCCAACATTTACTTGTAATCACTGGAAAGTTTTAATATGTCAAAACAATATGTGCACTAGAAAAAGAGTTGGTCAGCAATGGAAACATGGAAAAAAGAATGCCAGAGAAGCAAAACTGGGAGTGACCATCTTACTCTTGCTTAGGGAAGTAAGTGGGCTCTCTAGGTCAGCATTGCTCAGTGGAGACTTCTGCCGCGGTGGAAATGGACTGTTTCGTAAGGGGGCCACTCACTGCAGTGCTTACTGCACATTTAAAATGTGACTAGTGCAGATGAACTACTGAGTTCTTACTTTTACTTAATTTAAATAGTCTCGGATGGTGAGGAGCTCCAGGTCTACCCTCCAGCTCCATTTTATCCTTGAGTAAGGTGTATATATATACACACACACACACACACACACACACACACAGAACAGAAGATGTATCAGATTAGCACAACTCTTTCATAATTCAACTAACCTGCCAGGATTTCATGTTCACTAAGAAATTCTCTAGCTAGTCACTGTCTTAACATATAGATTAGCATACAGGAAGAGTGTGCACTGAGTAAATGTAAATATTTGACACAAGAATTGCAATAAATGAACATATTAATTTTTAGTTATCAATTTTTCATGAAGTGGGTTTCCTTGAATCTGTCCCTTAGTATACTAACAAACTTGACCCTGTCAGCATACCATACTGAAGACCAGGCTCTGAAACATAGTATCTAATGAAGCTAAGGAACACTTACCTGGCAGACAATGGTCTGGATGGCTTATCTGCCTTGCTATGTCACTTCCCAAACTGCAACAGAATACCTGTCTCTTAACTCTAAGTCACTCTTTGCATTTTATAGTACATTTATTTTTCAATAAAGTTGAAAGCATTGCTTACCTCTTTTTCCAGTATCTTCAAATCTTTATCATTCTTTTGAGACTCCTTCTATTTAAAAATCAAAGAAAAGAGATAAATTTAAGTGTCACAAATATCACAGCCAAATTTGATTTTTAGTTACAAAAAAAGATTAAAGAGTTCAAATTCTCTCTCTCTTTCTTTCAAGTAAACTGTATCCCCAAAGTGGAGCTCAAACTCACAATCCCAAGATTAAGTCACATACTCTGTTAATGGGCGAGCCAAGGGCCCTTTTTTTTTTTTTCTTAAAAATCTAATTGGCTTTATTAAGAGATTCATGAATCAGGAAGCATCCCATCTAGCAAGTAGAGGGGAGCTGCCTACCAAACAGTTCATTTCTATTTTAAACATTTCACCGAGTCTATTAAATATTTTGTAGGAGACTTATCTGGTAAAAGAAGGAAAGGGTTCTTTAAATCTTAAAATATTTCAGGTTTAAGTTTTCACTCCAATAATTATTAGGCTTTTCCTAATAAGTTCAGGGAAAAGAACAAGTGGAGCTTTACGAATAAAGCTACTAAGTGCTTTCTTTCTAATGTTAAATAGCGATACATTTTGAATATTTAATTAATGCTCTTCCAGAAAGAAAACAATCTTAGAAAGAGAAGTCAACTTAACCTTTGACACCCAAAGACCAAAATTTGTATGTATGTGTCTATACACATACATACAGAAATAAAAATTAAAATGGTGTAAGCTGATTAAAATGTTTTTTAAGTCTATTTATTTTTGAGAGAGACTGAGACAGCATGAGCTAGGGAGGGGCAGAGAGACAGAAGGAGAAGAGAAAGTATCCCAAGCAGTTCTGCACTGTCAGCGCAGAGTGCACAGCAGGGCTTGAACTCACTAAACCATGAGATCCTAACCTGAGCTGAAACTGAGGACCCCGGATGTTTAACTGACTGAGCCACCCGGGTGCGCCAGTATCAACTGGTTTTAATCTACTTATTGCCTTTATTCTAAATAAGACATAAAATTTTCACTCCATGTCTTTTATATCCAACAGCTTTAATGATACAATCAAGGGTCACAAACTGAGTATCTACCTTTTCCATGTTAAATGGAAGAAAATAGATAAATATATTGAACATAGCCTGTTTTATGTACTTCTAAGTTGTGGGGGGCAGCTACATCAGTCTCCTATTTATTATTTTCCCACCTGATGGAATTTTCTATCAAGGATGGCCTATTATTTGGGGGTTTTACACAAACTTGAAAGTAATTTAGTTCTCTAAGAGTTCTGTAATTAATTCAAAATTTCAGAACTGCTTGTTTCTTCAAGAAATTCAAGAAATTTAAAACAATATCTTTAAAAAAATTATTTTATAAAAAAATTTTAATTCCAGTATAGTTAACATACAGTGTTCTATTAGTTTCAGGTGTAGAATATAGTGGTTCAACAATTCCATACATCACCTGGAGCTCACAAGGATACGTGCATCCTTATTCCCATCACCTCTTTCACCCATCTCCCCACCCACTTCCCCTCTGGTAACCATCAGTTTGTTCTCTATAATTAAGAGTCTGTTTCTTGGATTGTCTTTTTTCCCTTTGCTCGTTTTCTTTTTGTTTCTTAAATTTCATTTCTTAAATGAAATCATATGGCACCTGTCTTTCTCTGACTTATTTAGCTTAGCGTTAATATTCTCTAGCTCCATCTATGTTATCGCAATTGGCAAGATCTCATTGATTTTTATGGCTGAATAATATTCCAGTGTGTGTGTGTGTGTATTTGTATAAATCAATGTGTAAGAAAAGACTGTCTATATTAGCGCTGCCCAATAAAAATATATCACAAACTGCATATGTATTTTTTTTTCAGTAGTTAATTTAAGAAGTAAAAATTTTAGGGGCACCTGGGTGGCTCAGGTGGTTAAGTATCTGACTTTGGCTCAGGTCATGATCTCACAATTCATGAGTCATGAGTTAGAGCCCCGTGTTGGGACTCTGTGCTGACAGCTCAGAGCCGGGACGCTGCTTTAGATTCTGTGCCTCCCTCTCTCCCCACCCCTCCCCTCCTCTCTCAAAAATAAACAAAATTCAAAAAAACTATTTTTTAAATCAAAAGTAAAAATTTTAAAACTATATTTTACTTTATCCTAAATGTAAAAAAGTATCATTTCAACATGTCATTAGTATAAAATTATTAGAGAGATATTTTATATGTTTTGTACTAGGTCTGCAAACTTTGCTGTGTATTTTACACTTACAGCATATCTCAATTCAGATGCTTAATTTTCATCAAAAACAGCCATGTATATTTAGATTTCATAAAGCGTACAGATGAAAAAGTAGATGTGCTTCCCAAGTTGTTCTAAAAACATTTACGTTTTCCAACAATAGAATCAAATAACAGTTTTTATATATTATTTAAAATTAAATAGTATTAAAAATTTAGCTCCTCACTTTGAAGTGTTCAATAGCCACATGTGTCTAATCACTTCCATACTGGATAATGAAGCCCTATATTACAAAACAAAAAATTTAGATAATCGCTAAATAAATGAACAAGTCAAAGCCTTTGTTTCCTAACTCTGAATCTTTTCCACATTTAAAACAAAAAAAATTTTTTAATGTTTATTTATTTTTGAGAGAGAGAGAGACAGAGTGTGGGCAGGGGAAGGGCAGAGAGGGAAAGAGACACAGAAGCGGAAGCAGGCTCCAGGCTCTGAGCTGTCAGCACAGAGCCTGATGCGGGGCTCGAACTCATGAACAAGGAGATCATGACCTGAGCCGAAGTCGGATGCTTAACCGACTGAGCCACCCAGGAGCCCCTTCACTTTTAACAAATCACTCTTTGCAACTCCTTAAGAAAGTACAACTTGCTTTATGAACTAATGGAGACAATAATAGTAAACAGGCTGTTGCACAAGACATAACATGAAGTTAAGAATTTAGTCTCCCGCCACTCCTTGGCAGTTTCTGAGTAGCAACTAAATCTCTTTTAGACATTAGAATGTTTTTTTCCTCTTTCTTCACCAATATTTATCCTTCTGCACAAGTAAGCAAACAAAACCAAAACAACTGAAATGACGATGGTAACTGATATATCAACTTTTAAAGGTTTACTAGGTGTTAGAAAACGTATCTACATAGAGAAATGACTGAGAAGTGGAGACCATTTGGTAATTCTGAACTCCAGACACATTTAAACAATATATTTAGTAATGATGTAGGCAGAAATATAAATCTTGCTAGAGTCCTAGTGATAATATTTTTATTAATTTATAGATTTACTCATAACCTTAATTTATACACTTAACCCATTCTAGTCAAATAAAATAACTTTTGGAAATGTTTTATGATTTAGGTACTAAACCAGCTGGAATATCGGAGTTCCTCACCTTTAATCCCAAAGTCTTAACTTTTCTTGCTGAAGCAGGCAAGGTAGTATCTTTGTCAACATTAAGATTTTGTTGAGATTCTACAATAAAATACATAGTACAGATTTTGGTTGGTACTTACATGTTTGAAACACAGACAAAACCCAAGTTCCAAATTTCTTATTATATATTAGTGAAGCAGTATAAAGTTATTTTTTTGACTGTATATATCCAAATAATTAGCTGCATAATAGTATTTACACATCCAATACTTTTCTGATTTACCTAATATTGCCGACAGAAGGTTAAGGTGATTACCAAATGGGAAACGATGTATCTATGTGAGTGTCTTGTTTAACTTCCCTGGTTATACAACAGTGAAATGATTAAAGCATTATTCTGCAGTTGACTCGTTTGTAAATTCATCAAATAAGAAAATTTAAATATAATTGTAGCTTTGCATTTTTAGAAATACTATGGCATCTTCTAATTTAAATCCTCTTATTCATAACATTAAAACTTATGAGATCATATAACCATTATGTTCTTTGGGAATCTGTTACCTTTCTGTTTTTGAAATCTTTGTGATTTCTGAAAGGATACCGGTCCTTTCACTACTTCTGAAGTTGTAACATCATAAGCACCTGGAGATGGTGCACAACCTAGAGGAAGTATAAAACATTAATTAATGTCTCATCTCATGCTACTTATGATCTTAAGTTAAAAATATGTCATAATATAATGAGTAATATTCATGTAAAATGTCATTAATAAACTGTTTTTTCATGGCTCAGTCAGTTGAGCATCTGGCTTGAGCTCAGGTCACAACCTCAAGTCCTGCATCCAACTCGCTGCTGTAAGAACAGGGCCCACCTCAGATCCTCTCTTCCCCTCTCCTGGTGCCTCCCCCCATTCACAATCTTTCAAAAATAAAAAAAACTAAACGTTAAAATAGTTTGTTTTCCCCAATGTAAAAATGGCACCCATCTGATATTATAAAACAGCCCTCTTTAGGAAGAACATCATTATCTTCCCAAACGACCTTTATTTCAGTGAGTCAAAGGAACACAGGCAACGAAGTAAAACAGGAAAGACAGTCTTGAAATAAACATCACGAAAGAACAAGCAACATGGCTTTGTTATTAAGGATTGAATACAAGGAAAAGAATATTTGGAATCAACCCTACTCAAAAAGAGTCCCTGAGGTAATTACCATCCGATTCCAGAAATGAATAATGATCATTTTTATATGTACTGACATAAAGATTCCAATCCTGAGAGCTTTTAGATCTAAATGTGGTCAATAAGGGGTTGAGGTAGTAGATTTCTAATCAGGAGAGAGTCTCGAAATGAAGTACAGAATTCAATGGGGCATCTAAAGTAAAGGCAGACTTAGAAACATTAATCTTGGCTGGCTCGGATCTCTCACACTTCACAAACTGTTTACACCCTAGGGTAAAGAGGAGGCTGACAGGGGTTTCCCTAAAATCGGTTTAAGGGTCTCACATCTCAAAGCACCTATGTCACTCATTTGGAATAGGGGTCAGAGGAAGCAGCACAGAACCTAAAGTAACAAGAGATTTCAAAGAAAACTGCCAGCCCTACTGTTAGACTTTTTGGGAAGGTGGGGATGAGTGTATGCAGAGTCTATGGTTATTTTTTGCTTTCTGCTTTTATTTTTTACTTAAACATTTTAATTAATTAACTAATTAATTAATTTATTTAGAGTGTAAGTGAGCGGGGCCAGGGGCAGAGAGGGAGAATCCCAAGCCACTCTACAATCTATATTGTCAGCACTGAGCCCGATGTGGGGCTTGAACTCACCAACTGTGAGATCATGACTCTAGCTGAAACCAGGAATCGTACACTAACCAACTTAGCCGCCCAGATGCCCCATAAAAATTTTGTTTTTTTACAGCTCTAGGCCCAACAGGGCTTGCACTTACAACCCTGAGATCAAGGGTCACATGCTCTACCAACTGAGTCAGCAAGATGCCCCGCTCACTGCTTTTAGGAAAGGTTCTGTGGAAAAGTGTGAGAGAAGCACTCGTCTAGCCTTGTCAGAGCAGCCAGACAATAGAACGCTGTTGAATTCTTGTTTTCTGGTTCATCATTAGGTCTACACTCTCAAAGTGGGATACAGGCCAGCAAAAGACGGGATGGTGTACAGTGACCAAGCAGCATCATGTGAGTTGAAAACAATTAAAATCATAGTTAACAAAAACTTCCCTAAAGACCAAAGAATCATATTTGACAGTTACGGGGATTTAGATTCAAGAACTAGGTTGAAATCCATACTTTGTGAGACTGTAATACAAGCTATTTTCATGCTCTGGGTCTTTCCTTTACTAATGCTTAAATGTCCGACATCACATATGATTTGCTAGAAATGTGGGGAGAGGGGACATTAGATAAACGGGATGGGACATCTTGGGAGATATCATCACAAGCTTTCTGCCACCTCTTCTATTTTGATCAACAATGACTGGAAGCTAACAAAGGCAGTCAGTACTTGTAAACAAACCATTTTATGTATTACATTAAATAAATGCTTCAAACTTCCAGATCTCTTTATTTTCTATTTCTTCCACCTATTGACAGCCCGTCTTCCAGTTTGCCTGGCTAACTCTCACTTACCCTTCAGATCTCAGCCTCTTCCACTTTTCTCTGAATCCCCAAATCAGACTGGAAACCTCCCTCCATAGCAGGCTGTGAATAGTGTTCTTATTAAAGAACTCGTCACTTTTGTAATGGCTTTTAATACACTTATCCATCTCCCAACTTAGATAATGTACTTAGTCATCTTCCAAGTTAGACAAAATTGGCTGAAGTCAGAAAGTCTCTTGATCATGCCTGTATCCCCAGTATTTGGATCAGGGTTGAGTTTGGCATTATGGTGAAGAAAACATAGAAGGTCACTGGGGATGTCAGAATGGAAATAGAGTTTTGTAGTTACCCCAATCAATGTTCAAATCCAGCTTTGTATGCCAATTAATAGACATTACTATATGTGCCAAGTACTTTCAGTCACAGGGAGAAGATGCGAATAAGAACATTGTAATCTCTCATTTTCTAATCTAGCTTAAGACCCCTGGAAAGTTATTTATATTCGAGGCTGAATTACCCACTTATGAAACAGGCATGAAAGAGAATCTACCTCATAGTTGTTGGGATTACTGGAGTCTTAAGAGAAATCACTACAGTGCTCACATATGCACAAAGCATCAAATAAATGACAACTATCTTTACTCCTGAAACTGTAAATCTGAAATATTGTGACATTGGTAAAGACAATTTAATCTATTATAAAGAAAATAAACTTCTCCTTAAAAGACACACTGCTGAGAGAACTTAGAGAAGGTTCTTTAAATATCTGGGAAATATTACATTCCCTGAATCTCTTAATTTAGAAAATATGCTTGTGTTGATCCATTTGTCACTTGGCCTTTTTTTGTGAACGAAGTGACTCATATTTCCATTTGCATGTTGGCTGACAAGTTAGAGATGTAACAAATAATCATTAAAAAGTGTATATTATTGGAGAGACTGGGTGGCTCAGATCATGATCTCATAGATCTTGAGTTCAAGCCTTGCATCAGACTCTGCGCTCACAGCACAGAGCCTGCTTAAGATCCTCCCTCTTCCTCTCTCTGCCCCTCCTCTGCTTGTGTGCTGTGCTCTTCCTCCCAGAAATAAATTTAAAAAACATTAATAAATATATGTTATAATGGGTAACGGGTAAATCACAGGCTTTGATGTTCAGCCCTACTCGTCACTGGCTGCTCAGTACAGTTAAAAAACTCCTCCTTTTTCTCAAGTGTACGTTTCTCACCTGGCTGTTGGAAAGAGTAAACCAGATGGAATAGGGAAGACCTTAGAACAGTCCCTGCATACAGTTGTAACTACTGAATAAGTGCCTCACCAACTACATCTGAGTCTTCCTGGTTATTGTGTTTATGCACTACCGTGGTTAAGAGCACAGATGGATTCATGGAGGCCTGGTTTCATGTCCTACTTCTGCCAGTCTGGTTGTGTAACACTGAGCAAATCTAACTCTCAATGTTTTTGTCAATAAAATAATGAATAACAATTACCTCTCAGGGCCGTTGCGAAATTAAAGAAGAATTAATAATCAGTGTAAATTCTTAGCACGGTACTGTAGATATTACCTGTTATTACTTCATTAACAATGTTCTCAGTAAGTGCTGCTACCATAATTTTACGCATAAACTGATGTTATCCATCAGCATTCTTTGATTCCTGAGTGGAATATCCAAAAGAAATCCACAAGTTCATACGAAAAGCAGGAATCAAAAAAAATTTTTTTTAAATAAATGAAGTCTTCTGGACTTGACCATCAAATAGCTACCAACTAGCTTCCTTCTCCCCATTCCTTTCCCTCTGCTTTAGTTTCTTCACAAACTAATGGTTTATCGGCTGTATTGTCCATTTGAATGCAAGCTCCATGGGGCAAGGACTTTGCTTCATTTACTGCTGTATTTTTCTCACTTTGAATAGTGCTAGACATGTAGTAAATGCGTCGTACAGATTCCAGAAAAACTAATAACTTAAAAGAGACCCATCCTATCCCTAAAATCGCCTGTTCGTCTCTGATGAAGGGAACTGAGGGGGCAAGGTGCGTGACAACATATCCCATTCCCCCACCTCCTTTCCCCGTACGCACCAGAAGGGTCATTGAATCGTTTCAGGGGCGCCTTAGGAAAGGACATGTTGACGACCAGCTCCACAAAACGAAGGTCACTAGCGGTCCTCTGCAACTTCCTGCTGCTTATTACAGCCTACTGGCTCTAAATTCAAATGTCCCCGCTTACTCCCCGCCCACCTTCACGTCAGCAGGTTTGAAAACCAAAACCCAGGGCACACCAATCCAGGCTTGGAACATCTAAAGAGCATGCGCACCTGGCCTTGCCGCGTCTAGTTAGCGGTTCCGTGAGTTCAGGTTACCAGCCAATAGGAGACTATTACTGCCTCCTCCCTCCCCCACCGCAACTTGTGTCCAATCATTCCTGACATTACTCAATTGTAACTTAAAGCAGAGCAGCATTTGCGCAAGCGCATTTCATAGCTGAAAAGGTCAGACGTCCCCCTTTGGCGTCATATAGGCAGCAGTGCAGGGAGTTCTAGTTTCACTGGTTCCAGCCTACTCCCACCGTTCCTTGGGTATAAACTCCCCGGGTTCAGTTCTTTCAAACCGGCTACTGCCAGGGTCCTAAATGGCTATCGAAAAGGAAAAAGGAACACGCTTAGACATCGCTTACGTCCCTGCGCATGTGCAGTGACCTGAGCGGAGAGTCCAGGGCGTGGCCTAAGAGTGGAGACTCCGCGCGTGCGCTCACGTCGCTTCCTGTGGCTGCAGCTGGGAGGCTCCTGGAGTATGTCGGCCCCATTTGAGGAGCGTAGTGGGGTGGTTCCGTGCGGGACGCCTTGGGGCCAGTGGTACCAGACCTTGGAGGAGGTGTTCATTGAAGTTCAGGTGCCGCCAGGCACTCGCGCCCAGGATATCCAGTGCGGCCTGCAGAGCCGGCATGTGGCGCTGGCCGTGGGTGGTCGCGAGATCCTTAAGGTAGCGGCAAGTCGGGGTTTGTACTCAGTTTCTTCGTGGCCTCTAAGTCCCCGAGTCCTAAGGTTCATGGTTTCCGTGGAAAAACTTGGAAGGCCGAATGACTCCTTGCCGGAAAGAGCGATAGCATTGGCCTAGTTTTATTCTGGTCGGAGCCCCCACTCAGGGCTGGTCATGACTTAACGTGGACGTTTGAGAAATTTTCTGGCTTTATTTCTCAACCATATGAAGCTGCTGTTTTTGTTCTTCTGCGGGTCTTTACCTGGATCTTGAAAGGAACAAATGTTTATCGTACCTCTATTTTTTTCAGGCACTGATTTAGGTGCTAAGAGGTTAGAGGTGAACAAGACGTAAGTTTCTTGCACTCAGGTTATGTTCTTGTAGGGAGGCATAACAAAACGAAACTAATAAATGTTCAGGCAATCACATAAAGAAGAAAATGAAGGATAAGGATATAGGGATGAAGATTGAGATATGATGTCAGGTGGTTTATTTTTTCATCAAAATGAGAAAAAAATCTGCATGTTTGTGGAGTAGTTAAGCAGATGTCGAGAGGTGTTCGGAGAGAATAATACCTCTTTTATTTTCATGTCTCTTGGATCTGAGAACTGCTTTTTCTTGGATAAGCTTTATAGTCCAATTAAATTACGTTCAAGTTGGACTTTCCCAGATAACATCTTCAAGATGTTTGATGATAGTGTAGTGAAGGGAGATTCCTTGATGTAGCATACCTGGCTCTGCCATTTCTCTAATTTTGTAACCTTGGGCAAGATATTATTCCGTGTCTCTATGCCTTCACCCACGAAGTGTGGTAATTATAGTACCTTTCTGATAGGATTGTTTTGAGCATAAGGCTATCCATGGGAATTAAGTGTTTGGGCAAGTGCATGGTATGTAATGAGTGTACACTACATACTAGCTATATATTTATATACATATATATATGTATATTTTAAATATGAAAGTGCTTTAAGTGCCTCAGAGAGAAGAAGAGTCATGTGGAAGACATTGATTTATGTCAGCTTGGATTTTAATGACCTGAATAGTTATGCAATTCATAGTTTCCTGAACAGTGGTTTAAGATTATAATTCAAATTTGCCTTAGTAATTTCAGTAACTTTAGCAATAACTTTAACAGTAGCTTTATTTACAATTTAGTAGTAATTTCAACCTTAGGATTCTAGATATATGTTTAGACTAGTAGGATTTTTTTCTCACTAGTATCGAAATAGGAAAAAAATGTGTTTTCTTCATGTGACAATTTTATTTCCTAAAACTTAAATTTGACAAGTAGCAACAAATCAAAATGGATTTGAGCAGATGCATTCTCTTTTAAACTTATGTTCTGCAGATTTCTTTCTTAAAACAACAGTTTGTCATAGCTTATCTGAAATCAGATACAGTATGTGCTTTAAAATTTCTTAATGCTACATTGCCCAATGAAGAGATTGAACCACTTTTTTAAAGTTTATTTTAGGGGCGCCTGGGTGGCTCAGTCGGTTAAGTGGCCGACTTCAGCTCAGGTCATGATCTCACGGTCTGTGAGTTCGAGCCCCACGTCGGGCTCTGTGCTGATGGCTCATCAGAGCCTGGAGCCTGCTTCAGATTCTGTATCTCCTTCTCTCTCTGCCCTTCCCCTGCTCACGCTCTGTGTCTATGTCTCTTAAAATTAAATAAATATTAAAAAAAAATAATGAAAATAAAGTTTATTTTAAAAGACATCATTTCTTAATTTCAGCAAGAAAGCTTTTGTAGTTCATTTTAATTGGTAAAGTTAAAGCATTTCAGATATTAATTTCACATTTGGCAACTAAGTGATCAATCGTATTTATTCATCTCCTAAAAATGAAGGAGCCCTGATCTTTCTTTAGAGGGCAGTGTGTTGTCTGAGTAAATATTCCAAGCAGTGTAAACTAGGTTCCATGTCACTGCTAGGAGGAAAGATAGGGTTGAACACCTATCAATATGCTGAAATGGTATAAAATTTCAACTCCCTACTATAAACAAGCAAGATGGTATACATCTGGATTAGATAGGAAATTAGCGAAGTTGGGGCGCCTGGGTGGTTAGGTGTCCGACTTTAGATCAGATCTTGATCTCACGGTTTGAGAGTTCAAGCCCTTGTTGGGCTCTGTGCTGACAGCTTAGAGCCTAGAGTCTGCTTTGGATTCTGTGTCTCGCTCTCTCTGACCCTCTCCCTCTTGCACTCCCTCTCTCTCAAAAATAGATAAACGTTAAAAAAATAATTTTATAAAAAAAAAGAAATTAGCAAAGTCTTAAAATCATGAAAGTCTTATAAAATTAATGAAATATTTATGTTTTTAGTGCATTGATATTTCATGTACTAAAATAAATATTTGTATTTATTTATTTATTTTTGTACTGAAGTAAATATGTTTATTTTTCAGGGCAAACTCTTTGATTCTACAATAGCTGATGAGGGAACATGGACTTTGGGTAAGGGTGATTTATAATTCTTAGAATCTTTTTAAAAAATTAATTTTGTTTACAAACAGCATGTTTCTTCTGTTGTATTAGGTTCTTTGTCTTTGCAGCTTTGGAAGATAGAGGGTTAGATGTGTATTGAAAATAGTTATATGTCAAGATTACCTAATGGTTTTTGAAAATATAAAATTTAATGAACTCTAATTTCTTTGTGATTTTTGTTTAGAGGACAGAAAAATGGTCCGTATTGTTCTTACAAAGACAAAGAGAGATGCAGCAAATTGTTGGACTTCTCTTCTAGAATCTGAATATGCAGCGGATCCTTGGGTGCAAGACCAAATGCAGAGAAAACTTACTTTAGAAAGATTCCAGAAAGAAGTAAGTCTCATGAGTATGTGAATATGTATTGTTAATGTTAGGCATCTTAAAATCGTAGAAAAATTATTTTTTGAAATTAAAACTCAAATTTGGGTACAGCAAAATCACGAAAGTTGTTTAAAGGAATTTTTAAAGTTAAATGATTAAAAAAATTACTGATCTTTCTTTTTGTGGATTTTATTTTTTCAAATTCCCGGGGAGGGTTGTGTTTGTGCTGCTGTAATTTATAAGTTTAAATTTACTTAATTTACAGCAGTAATATAAAAATTTAATTAATATAGACTTATGTAGTGTAAAAAAGTGTTAGGTTCCTCTCGCTAACATCTCATTCCTTGCTTCTGTCTCATATCTCATTGATATATTGGCTTGCTGCTTTGTTTTTAACATAATTGCGGATCACACTATATGTATTGTTGGTTTTTTTTTTTTTTCTTCTAACTGCTTTAGAATGTTTTCTAGTTTGACTGTATAATCGTTCTTTACTTGGCTCTTTTGATAAGATTTGGATTTTTCAATTTGTATCTATTTCAAACAAAGTTTGTCCTTTGATCTTTTTAAAATGTTTCCAGAAGAATTCCTGGATCAAAGCTCTCTTAAAGTTTTGATTGATAATTTCTATGTATATAATGGTGATTTCCAAATTTTTATCTCTAGTCTAGACTTTTCTCCCAAATATTGGACTCACGTTTCTAGCTGTGTATTCAGCATCTCCAGTTGTCAGTCTGACCTGTCAGACTCAACATATTCAACATGAACTCCCAAATTCCTCCCACACTCGTTAAACCTCTAGCCTTCTCATCTCATCTTGGTTGATGGAAACTACTTGTTCAGAAATGGGGAATCATTCTCCATTCCTAGCTCTCTCACACACCCTATCCAGTTTCTTAGGAAAGTTACTGGCACTACCTTCCAAGTATATTCAGAATTTGTCCACTTGTCACCACTAACTTTACAAGTGCTCTGATCTGGGCCACCTGTAATTTCTTGCCTACATTACTCTAATAGCATCTAATGGTTCTCTTCTACCCTTGCCAAGCTGTAGTGTTCTCAAAATAGCATAGCAGTCCTTTTAAAATGCAAGTCAGAACACATCGATTCTCTTCCCAGAACTCTTTCACTCTAATACATGACAAAGTCTTTTTCAGGCCCTATCTGATCTGGTCCTCCATGTTCTCCCTAACATCTACTACTGTCCCCTTCAGTTATTCTACCTTAGAGATACTGGCCTTGTTGTATTTCCGAATATTTCAGGCCATTCCTTTTCTGTCCCTTTGACTACAGTGTTCTTCTCCCAAAGCTTGGCTGACTTCTTCATTGTTTTCAAGTCATTGCTCAGTAAAGCATATTTTGATTTTTAAAAAAAAATTTTTTTAACGTTTATTCAGTTTTGAGAGACAGAACAGAGCGTGAGTGGGGGAGGGGCAGAGAGAGAGGGAGACACAGAATCTGAAGCAGGCTCCAGGCTCTGAGCTGTCAGCACAGAGCCTGAGGCGGGGCTCGAACTCACTGACTGTGAGATCATGACCTGAGCTGAAGTCTGACACTCAACCGACTGAGCCACCCAGGCGCCCCATATTTTGATTTTTGATCATCCTATTTAAATACTATAATATTTCCCTTATTCTGCTCACTCTTTCTCTCTCTCTCTCTCTCTCTCTTTCTTTTAACACTCTGGATCAGGGGCTGGCAAGCTATGGCCCATGGGTGAAATCTGGCCCACTCCCTGTTTTTGAAGTAAAGTTATACTGGAATACAGCTATGCTTGTTCTTTTGTGTATTTTCTTTCATATAGCAATACCAGACTTAAGTAGTTATGGCAGAGACCATATGGCCTTTATAGCCTAAAATGTTTACTACTTGGCTCTTTACAGTAAAGTTTGCCAACCCCCGTACTAGCTAATTTATGATTTTATTGTTTCTGTTCTCCTGTAAGAATGGCAGCTCCACCAGTGCAGGGATCTTGTTTTATTCACTCTTGAATTCCATTTGCCTTTAATGGTGTCTTCCAAACACCTGGAACTCAGTTAATGTTTGTTGAATAAATGAAATGCCCTCCAAAAAGACTGAAGCATGAGATAGTACTTACAATAGGATTATTATGAGGATTAAATATGTTAAATGCATTGCTCTTAGAACCCTGCCTGGAATGTAGTAAACTCTCAAATGATGCTAGTTATTAAAATCTGTTTCCACACTTACACTAAAGTATATGTTTGCCCATATACGTGTCAACATTTTAATATATGTATTGATCTTCTAAACATTTTGTAGATCTGAAAAATCAAATATACCTTCTAATTTTAAGTTCTATTTTGGTGATTACAGTGAGATTTGGTATCTTTTGACTTGTTTATTGGCCATTTGGATTTCCTGTTTTGTCAGTTGCTAGTTCATGTCTTTACCATTTCCCTTTTGGGTGACTTACATTTTTCCTTAAAAGACTTATTTTATCATAATTTCTTTTCATGTCTTTTAGAATCCTGGTTTCGACTTCAGTGGAGCAGAAATCTCAGGAAACTACTCTAAAGGTGGACCAGATTTCTCAAATCTTGAGAAATAACCACTACTTTTTTTTGCTGCATTCTGTGGATCTCAGCAGATGTTGTCAACTTAATGAAAGAACACATTTTGTGGTGGAAGGAAAGGTGGATCCCTGCAGTTAACAAATTGCAAAATATATTTAACTATGGTTCTAAAAATTGTATTCAAATATGATTTATATAGGAAACGTCTTAAATACTGTGGAAGCTATTCTACTAATAGACAGCAACTTTTTTTTGGACTTGTTTTTTTGCTCAGCATGAAGTTTTATATGCTGCATTTTACTAATCTCGTATTTAACCTGTATTTTTAATACAAAAAACATTAGGGTATAGATCATGTGAAATGACCGGGTGCCTTCAGGGACAATTAAATTTTTCTTTCAATAAGTGTAATGCAGGAATAATGATCAATAAACTTTTCTAAATAGGAATTGTGGACCCCTTTGTTTAAGTATACCAGTTCATACAAGGAATTATATTACTGAAAAACGTTTTGAGAAAGGAAAAGTCCACAAATATATTCTGAGTAACGTAATTTTAAGAGTTAATGAAAATTTCTGAAGTATATTATTCCTAGGGAGATGACTGTCAAGAAAATGAAAAGTAGTTAGAAACCTAACAATAGGAAGAGATTAATGCAAAATAGAAGCAGAAGCAGTAAAGTGAATGTGATTATTAGGTGAGTCCTTTTTCTGTGACAGTAAATTATGGTTAATGTTTATAAGTCAGTGACATAATTTTGCTCTTCAGTGATCCAGATATAAGTACGAATTGTCTTAAAATTGTATTTCTTTTTATGTCCTTTGAAATTTAAAAATCTCTTTCTATTTTTAAAGGTTTTTTATTTTTAAGTAATCTGTGTACCCAGTGTGGGGCTTAAACCCATAACTCCGAGATCAAGAGTCTCATGCTCTACCGACTGAGCCAGCCAGGTGCCCCTAAAAAATATTTTAAACAATCCCAAACATTTAGAAAAGTTACATGTAAAGTACACAAAATTGTCTTTTTCCTGAACTGTTTGTAAGTTTTATGATATGACGCTGCATCATCTGTGAGTACCTTAGTGTGTATTTCCTTCAAGGGACATGCTCTTCCATCACCACAATACAACCATTAAAATCAGGAAATTAGCCCTGATACTGTCTCACCATCTAATCTTCATCTTCATTTCATTCAAGTTAACTGATTGTTCTAATAATGTCCTATAGAGCAAAAGGATCCAGTCAGAATCATGCCTTGCCTTTAGATTAGATGTCAGGTTTAGTTGACATCTTTGGTTTAGTTCAATCTGTAACAAGTCTTCATTTCTTTTCTTGACTTTTACAGCCTTGGCACTTCTGAAGATTACAGGCTAGTTTTGTACAGTATTCCACATTCTGAGTTTTGTCTGATACTTATTGATTAGATTCAGGTTATGCACCTTTGGCAGGAATGTTACAGAAGTGATGCCGTGTTCTTATTGCATCCTCTCATGAGTTAGTACCTTCGATTTGTCCTTTTTCTGATGGTGTTTACTTAGGTCACTGAATAAGTGGTGTCTGCCACTCTTATCCACAGTAAAGCTATTCTTTTTAGGTTTATAATTATTTTGTGGGAAAGTCATTTCAGAGTACTACCTTGTTTTTCACCAAAGTTCCAACTTACTTATATCTATATGGACTCATGATTTGCTACTTTATTCAGTGGATTAAATCTATCACTACCGTTACTGTGATCTCACAGTTTTTCTTGATTTGGCCAGGGGAAAACCATTCTAGGTGGCTTCTGTCCTTATTTGAGTAATTTCTCACTCTCTTGGATGAGATATACCAGACTTATGGTTTCCCTGCCCTAGCTCAAGAAAAAGCCATTTTTTTCTTAACGTGCCCTGGTTCATTTAAAGGGAGGATGGTATTTAAAAGCCAAGATTTGTGTGCTAGTGAGCAATTGTGTTGGTGTATGTGTACGTTGCTTATATGTGTCTGTATTTATTTCTATATTTATATCGAAAACCATGAGTTCACACTTAGACTTTCATTTCTAATGCCATGGGGTTCATTTTTCTTTTCTCCCTTTCTATAAAACAATAACACCAAAAAGCCTGATTCCCAGTGTCCTTAATATATTTGGTTCCCTATTGTAGGTCATCTCACTTGAATTCCTTCTTTACTCTGCTCAGGCTTGAAGCAGGGATATCCTCACCTGCTTACACCCAGCATACCCCATTGTGGGCCAGTGCAGCCCAGCCATACCCTTTGTCAAAATGTCTGCCTTGTTCACTTTACCCAATTACTCTATGAATGAATTGTTGGGGAAGAGGCTTTTTTCTTTTACTTGGCTTCTCGACATTTAAAAAAAATCATATTTTGAATAAACAATAAATTTAACTCTCCTGTTTGTAGTTTTGTGAATTAAAAAATAATATTTATGTATTTTGGGAGAGAGAGATAGAGGACGAGCAGAAAGGGGCAAAGAGAGAGGGACACAGAACCCCGAGCAGGTCCATACTGTTAGCTCAGAGCCTGATAGAGGGCTCGAACTCAGGAATCGTGAGATCATGACCTGTGCTGAAATCAAGGGTTAGGTGCTTAACCGACTAAGCCACTCAGGTACCTCCATAGTTTGTGAATTTTTAATATGTAGATTCTGTTCATAAGTTTTGTGAATTTTAACATGGAGAGGTATGTGTAAGCACCTAAAATCGGGAGATTGAACTCTGTGCCCCACCTTGGGCTCAATCAAACTCATGACCCTGAGATCAAGAAGATCCATGCTTTTACTGACTGAGCCAGCCATGCACCCCAAGAGGTTAGTTTAATCAGCACGAAAACAATGCTCTTCTTTGTAGTTATACCCCAGACCCTGACAGCCACTGATTAAGGCTGTCTCTTGTTTTGTCTTTTCTAGAATGTTACAGTAATGGAATCATATGTAATACTTTTTTAAAAAAAGTTATTGAAAAATCCACATACTGTACATTTCACCCACTGAAAGTATATAATTCAGTGGTCTTTAGTATAGTAATCTGTTTAACCATTACTATAGTCAGCTTTCATTTTCATCACCTCAAAAAACCTCATACCTTTTAGCTATCAACTCTCTCCCTTGCCCAAACCCCAAGCAACCACCGATTAGCTATCTCATACATTTCTCTTTTCTAGACATTTCATATGTGTGGAATAATACGTGGTCTTTTGTTACAGGCTTCTTTCACTTAGCATAGTGTTTTAGTTCATGCATGTTCTAGTATGTCAGTATTTCATTCTTTCTGTATGGCTGAATAATGCTCCATTGTATAACTGCCATACATGTATCCATTTGTCAGTTGATGGACATTTGGGAGGTTTCTACTTTTAGGCTATTATTAGTGATAGTGGCCGAAACATTTAAGTATAAATTTTTATGTGCATGTATATTTTCATTTCTTACCTAGGAATAGAATTTCAAGTTCTATAGAAATTATGTTTGATCATTTGATGAATTTCTAGATTGTTTTCCAAAGTTGCTACCCCAGTTTACATTCCTACCAATAGTATATGAAATTTCTAATATCTTCACATCTTTCCCAACACTTTTTATATGATTTTCTTTTTTTATTTTAGCCATCCTAGTGGATATGAACTAGTATCACATTGGTTTTTTGTGTTTCCCTGATGACTAATAATGTTGGGTATCTTTTCTTGTGCCTATTGGCCATTTATATATCTTCCTTGGAAAAATGTTTATTCAGATCCTTTCCCCATTTTTTAATTAGGTTATCTTAGGAGTTCTTTACATATTCTGTACACAAATCTCCTATATTATTTGTATATATTTTGTTCTATTGTGTAGATTTTTTCATTTTCTTAATAGTGTCTTTTAAAGCATGAATGTTTTTAATTTTGATATATTCTAATTCATCATGCTTTTGGTATTGTGTCTAATAACTCTTGGTACAATCCCAGGTTATGAAGATTTTTTTCCAGTGTTTTCTTCTGAAAGTTTTTTGTATGTTTTACATTTAGATCTGTCACTCATTTTAAGTTTTTTTTTTGTATAAACTGTGAAATCTAGGTGGAAGTTCATATTTTTGCATGTGGATGTCCAATTGTGTGAAAATAACATTGAAAAGACACTTCATTCTTCATTAAATTGTTTTTGCACTTTTGTCAAAAATCAGTTGCTATTGATATGGGTTTGTTTTTTGCCTTCCTATTATATTCTATTGATCTATGTATCTGTCCTTTCACAAATACCACACTGCCTTCATAATTGTAGTTTTATGTTAAGTCTTAAAATTGGGTAGAAGATTCCTTCAATATAATTCTTTTTAAAAATTGTTTTGCCTGTTTTGACTTTCTTTGCCTTTCTGTATAAAGTTTAGGATCAGCTAGTCTATATCTACAAAAAAGTCCTGCTAGGGTTTTCATTGGAATAGCATAAGTCTTCCAATCCATGAACATAGGGCATCCCTCCCCTTTACCATCTCTTTGATTTCAATCATGAACATTTTGTGATTATCAGTTTGTAAAGCATTTACGTCTTTTGTTAGATTTATTCCTAAATGTTCATTTTGTGGCACTGTTGTAAATGATATACTTTTTGAAAATTGTTTCCAATTGCACTTACTATTGCATAGAAATGTTTGATTTTTGTTTGTTGACCTTGCATCCTGTGACCTTGCTAACCTTGCTAAACTTATTTCTAGGATTTTTTTGTTATGAATTTCTGGGATTTTCTTCATAAACCACAAACAGGAGGTTTTATTTAATCAGTACTCCTCCATAGTCTATTTTTTCTTGCCCTATTTCACTTGGTGGAAGAATAGAAGTGGGGGAAGTGGCCATCCCTGTCCTGTTTGGTTTTCAAATTTTGATTTAATTTTCAATTTTTAAACCTGCTTGTATTTTCCCACATCCCAAAATTGGTCATGGTATGTTACTGCAGTTTGTGTATCTGGGTTTGTTTGTCGAAGATTTTTGTGTCTTTAATCTGAGCTATTGGTCAATACTTACTGTTTTTGTGTTATCTTTATCTTGGTTTGCTACCAGCGTAATACTAGCCTCATAAAATGAATTGAGAAGTGATTCTTCTACTTTCTAGAAAAGATTTATAGAATTTGTGTTGTCTTCCTTCCGTGTTTTATGGGATTTGCCAGTAAGAGTTTAAACAACAAATTCAGTTTTTTAAAAAAAAATTGTTTTAGGTAATCTTTGCACCCCACGTTGGGTTAAGATTAACCCAAAGATTAAGAGTCACATGCTCTACCGACTGAGCCAGCCAGGCACTTAAATTCAGGGTTTTTTTTTGTTGTTGTTGTTGTTTTTTTAAATTTTTTAAATGTTCATTTATTTTTGAGAGACAGAGCATGAGTGGGGGAGGGACAAAGAGAGGACACAAAGAATCCAAAGCAGGCTCCAGGCTCTGAGCTGTCTGCACAGAGCCCAGTGCAGGGCTTGAACCCACAGACTGTGAGATCATGACCTGAGCCCAAGTCAGATGCTTAAGCAACTGAGTCACCCAAGTGCCCCTCGGATTCAGTTTTTAAAAATAGAACTTACTCAGGTTATCTAGTTTTTGTTTTAGTTTACATTATTTTAGTTAAGGTCTGGTAGTTGGTGTCTTTCAAGGAATTGATACATTTAATCTAACTCTATGTGCACAGTTGTTTGTGTTAGGTCCTGAGTGTCCTTTTAACGTAGTGGTACGTCTTTCAGGCCTGAGATTGGTCATTGTGTCTGGTCAGTCTTGCTAGAGATTCATCATTTTCATTGTTTTTTTTTTTTTCAAAGAACTGGCTTTTGGTTTTGTTGATAATACTTACTGTTTTCGGTTTCATTGATTTTTTTTAACCCCTCCTTTTTTTATGACCATTTTCCATCTGCTTGCTTTGGGTTTAGTCTGCTCTTTTCTAGTTTTTTTCTATGGAAGCTTATCGAGACCTTTTTTCTTAATAAAAGTAATTGAATTAATAAAAGGGAATTTCTTAATAAGTGTGAATTACTCTAAACACTGGTTTAGCCACATTTCATACATTTCGATATTTTCATTCAGTTCAAAATAACTATTCCCTTTAGACTTCCCCTTAGAGCCATGAATTGAGAAGTCTGTTGGTTAGTTTCCAAGTGTTCGTAGATTTTCCTGTTACTGTTACTAATTTCTAGTTTATGATCAGAGAACATACTTTGTAATTTCAATTATTTTAAATTTCTTAAGGGTTGTTTTGTGACCCAGGATATGGTCTCTCTTGGTGAATGTTCCATGTCTATTTGAAAAAAATACTTATTGTTGGTATTATTCAGTTTTTCTACGTTCTTGCTGATTTCCTTGTACTATACTGGTAACTGTTTAAGTCTTCAGATGTAATCGAAGCTTTGTCCATTTTTCTTTTCAGTGCTGTCAGTTTTGGCTTCTTGTAAGTTCTGATATTAGGTGCACACAAATTTATGATTACCAAGTCTTCTTGGTAAGTTGATACTTTTATCATTATTTAGTGATCCTTTTTTATTCCTGATTTTAATTGCTCCAAAATCTACTTTGTCAAATTGATACAAAAAATTGGCATATCTTTTTTTAATATTTTCTTTAAAAATTTTTTTAATGGATTCTCTACCTCCAGTATGGGGCTT
This sequence comes from Paguma larvata, assembly GCA_030068075.1. NCBI lineage: Eukaryota > Metazoa > Chordata > Mammalia > Carnivora > Viverridae > Paguma > Paguma larvata. Next base: position 51,737,569 of record CM057826.1, on the reverse strand, counting down.
AGACTCATGACCCCAAGATCAAGAGTTGTATGTTGTACTGACTGAGCCAGATGTGCCCACCCCCCCAAATTGGCATCTGTAAATCAAACTTATTTGGCTTAGGTTTACTCATTTTGGTTTATGAAAAATTACACATTTTATACCTGGTAAGCAATAACACATCTTGTAAAAATTATTCTTAGTATAAAATAGGAAAAATAAATTCTAAAGTATTATTTTCTGATCATGATGGTGGCACTAAAGTTAATGTGGCTGGAATATAGTTTCGATGGTAAAGTACACAATTTCATAAGCCCATGTCATGGTCTGTTTTGGGAGGTAATGTGCACAGTGGTTAAGAGCACAGCCTTTGTCTGGATATAAATCCTCACTCCATGTACCAGATAAGGACCTTGGGCTAATCATTCACCTTCTGTGTGGCTCCAGTTCATTTGTAAATTGGAAACTGGGACACTCTCATTTAGTTTGGAGGATTAGAGATGATTCCTATAAAACATGATAATAGTACCTGACAGTAAAAACTATCATTGCTAATCACAAATGTTAGATCTAGATAGAAATGCCTCTTTTTATATTTTTAAGTATGCCCAACATGGGGATTGAACTTAAGACCTAGAGATCGAGTCACATGCTGTACAGACTGAGCCAACTAGGTCCCCTAGAATTGTGTTTTTAGAAAGTATGGTTCATAATTTGAAATATAGAAGGTTCAGGTGCCCTTTTTAAAACTAACACTGAAAAGAGGGGTTATTAACTATATCTAAGCCAAGTGCCAAAAGGAACTTTATAACAGTTTTTGTTCATTAACTCCTTGCAGTGTTCACCTTGTCTTCTTAGTTTAATTAAATATGATCGCTTCAAAATCCTGTTGTTTCAGTTCAAATTACCAATCGATCTAAGCAGGCTAACACAATACGTGGTTGTTACCGGCCATTACCACCCACCTTGCTGGAATGCCATTTAATTAAGGTAAGACAGTTTGTACAGAACTTCAAGTGGGCTGTATATAAGGGTGAATTTGTATTAAGGATATCCACAATGTTCATGAATGTAAGAGAGAAGTAACCAGTGTTGCATAAATGCCACCTTTTTAATACACATTAAACATGTTTGTCCTAATCTTGTCTTCCAAAAAGCCTTTAGCAAGTAAAGCAACAATTAGTTAATAACCATACTATTAATGGAGATTTTGTTTCTGCTACCACGCACTTTACATTCCTGCTAAATTTAAATGTGCTGAGTGGAGATAGCTTTTTATTGTGGTTCTGGTGTCGCACTGCCAAAATAGTTAAACCAGAAGAGAAACAAACACAAACCACCCAGCAAAGGAATGCATGTCAGTAAGTTTATTGAAAGATATATCCCTTAGTACCAAAACATAATGGTAGTTGGTTAGGCTACCTCTGCCAACTCAGAATTATCACTGATGTAGTCAGATTATTGAAATAGATCAGCCTTTTGGGAAAACTGAGGTTATCCACAAAACAGTGTATAAAACTATATGATATATTATGGTTCTTTGGTTTATTTTCCAGGCACATTTATCCATAACATGATGTCAGCCATTCTGGATGGACTCAGGCTGCTCACTGCACTGAGTAACTGTTTACAACACTTTTAATGCCATAGATCTCCTTATAGTCATTGACTTAATAGAAAATCCTGAATACTACCATAGCAACTTTTTAATTATGAAGACACCTACTTTTTTAATGACTTGCTTTTGGCACAAGAGGGATAATTAGTGAAAGTATATTCTCTTCCTTTTAAAATTCTAAATTAGCAGTTCTTTTTTTTACATATTTATTTTTGAGAGAGAGTGCGAGGAGGGGAGGGGCAGAGAGAGGGTGATAGAGGACCCAAAGTAGGCTCTGCACTGATAGCAGAAGGCACAATGCAGGGCTTATGAACCGTGAGATTATGACCTGAGCCAAAGTTGAACGCTTAACTGACTGAGCTACCCAGTGCCCCGAAAATAGCAGTTTTTATAAAAACAGCCCTTAGTAAAAACTTATGGAGTGTTAAATCAAGTTTTTGGAGCAAAGTTAATTTATTTTGAATTTACACAATAAAACCAGTTTTTCATGATGGGATTAGGTAGAGGCACTGGATACTGTTTTGTCAAGTTTTGCCAAGGATACAAACATTACCTCCTTTTTAGAAAAAATATTAAAGATAACCTAATATGCCAAAATGACTAGGTCTGTAGTTTTGCTTTTATAAAATGCCCTCAAATTTAAATGTAATTCCCGAGTAGCAATAAAGTCCACATCTCTGGGTTATCTATTATTTGCCCTACAGGTACCAAGAAACCATTTTCACTGCCTAGAATAGTAACCCTTGTTATGCCTTAAAAGTGCTTTTGTGAAATATTGGTTTTGATGTATACCTCACAATTTAGAATTTAATTAGGTTACCACTTTTAATACCACCTAAATACAATATACTGACCCAATCTAGAAAGTTGGATCAGTGTTCGAAATGAAGATTCACAGTTTACCTACAGGCTTGTTATTAACATTTCACATTTATACTCTTAGCTTTGATTTGTATGCCTCACAGATGAATTCAAATTTATTTATAATTCCACTACAGCATGTTAATTAGGTAGTTTTCACAAATCTGAGAACATCAATGCTAATCTTGTGATGGTTTGAGGCTTCACAGCTTAAATCCATTATAACATTATGAAATCCATAGCTCAGGATTGTGGAGAAAGGCTTCAGAGGAGTATTTTGTTGTTGTAACAATCCTATTTAAACAAACAAAAAATCAAGTTATTGGAAGTCTGCCAAATATAACTATTAACTCAAAAATCAACTGTTCAAAGATTTATAATCATGTCATATGTAGATGTGTTAATATTTAGAGTAGGAAAAAGTTAAACCACCACTCAGTTAAATTTAGATGGCACAAATGAATATCATATCAGTGACAAGGTTTACATTTTTTTCGCATACAACTATTTTCCAGTGTTCCAACTGCTATAACAATGGTATACAACTATAGCATTGAGACACCCTGGCAGTTTGCAGACACCCGATGTGAAGACCATCTGCCATAACTTTAAGTACAACATCCAAGTCCATACTGATTTTGCTTATAAGCCAAGAGTCTCAAGTTAGTTCATTTATGGTTCAAACTTTTGATCCTGTTGTCCTACTCAGACTTGTGTTAACTTTGAAGTGAAAAATACTGTCTTAGTGCTTCTTTTAAAGTTCAGGTTATTAAGGTTATTTTCTAAGCTGATAATTTAATGAAGTGGCTAATGTACATAACAAAGGTTGGATAATTCCTTACTCTCCTGGCATTCTATCTTAAATGTAGTAAATGCCCTCAAATATTAGCTGACTAGATCAGTGAAGTCATTTTCTCCATTGCTATTTGAATTCCATTGTGTTTATTTTGAAAACAATTCAGATTTTAATTCTTGAATTATAGAATAAAACCGTAGTGTTGGAAGATTTTCTCTATGTGGAGAGTAACTATGAACCAAATTTACCAATTAAGGGACCATTTCAGGAATTGTTGGAAGGTGGGTTATTCTGTAGTAACTATGCTTCAACTGCCGTGCAGTACGCCCAGAAACAATCCATTTCAACTTCTGAACATTTGGTTTGGAACACTTGTTTGATGAATATTCAGTTAAACACTTGGATACAAGCTCTTGCCAGAAGGTCAAATCTCTGCCATTTATCTGTACATATATTAAAATAAAATATATTAGTCAATAAAAAAGTCCTATAGTATTTTCAGCAATAATTGCCATCTTCCTATCATGTGTCTTTCCTAGTCAAATAAACTTGAGGATAAGCTACTTAGGTTTCAAACAGACACATGACATCTTATTTTACTTCAGGAGATAGTACAAGTTGTTTAGTTTCTTTTACAGCTATTAACACGATTTAGGCTAGGACCCTGACATACCTTGGAATGTGTCTGAAGACATTCTATCCCTTCTGTTAACTCTACACACTTCTGTGCTTGGATCTCCAGTGCAATGATAGACAATGCCAACACAGAAGGCTAAAAGAGATAAAATTTAAAGTAAGTATTGAATAGAAAATAGGTATATAAATAGGTTTAATCTTTATATAAAATATTTACCTTTGCTTTAGAAAATATGATCCTGCAGTGGCATGCCTTAAGTTGAGCCTCTAGTCTTTCAAAATTAAGGCTATTCTTCCTTTAAAAAGAAAATGAGATTAATTTTATACAGAAAACTTAAATGTAGACACAAGACATTTTTAGAACAACACTAAGGTCATTTTAAAGTTTATGCACACTTATCACAGAAAAGAAATAATTTGAAGAATTCCCTTTCCTTCAGTGGCACTAACTTCTTGAAGATATCATACATGAATTTTAAATAACTTGGTTCCCCTTTGCTGAAAAATGTTATCATGCCACAACTATCCAATTTTTTAATCTATTTCTACAGCTACTAAAGTTCTTTTTCCATAAATCTGTTCGATGCTTACTTACTAGGTTCTGTGAGTTAACTAGTCCATAAGTGGAAAATGTAGTAAGAAAAATGTAAACATGTCCTTTAATCCCAAGAATTAGCCTTCACAGACTTGAGGAAGCTGTTGCCAGCTTCTGCTGGATAGTAAAGTGAAACCCAAGGTGCTGAAGCTGTCATTTTACTTACTTCTTTTTCTGATTTTACTTATTTTGATTGGAATTATACCAAGATACTGATTATGTGCAATATCCAGAATACCATTTTGATTTCCAAATCTTTGGGCAAAACAAAGATCACATACCTTTCAATTGGCAAGTTCTCCTGAATGAGTGAATAGTAGAGTTGCAGAAATTGAAAGGCAGTAGTAGCTTTGACTTTCCAACACACCTTCTCCAACACAATCTTTTCCATTCTCATCAGGTCTGAAACCGTGAACCTATACTGGCTTATTCGGATCAAGTCAGTTGCCAATGGGACATTCCTTTCCTCTTCTATTGATTTTACAGCCAAATAGAAGCAGCTCAGCCCAACACACCCAAGGTGTTTGGGCTGTACCTAAAAAGACAATAAGCCCATGTCTTTAGCTTATTTCAATTAAAAAAAAAAACAAACAACAAAACATAAAGGACAATATACAACTCAGATGCATCATTATGACAATGTATCTTTAAGGTATATTTTTCAACTGTGGACTTAAAATATCCAATCATACTTCAACTGTAGCCGGTCAATGCTATGTACCTACTTTGAAACAATTTTGGAGAAACTGGACTAAGTTTCAGTGTAATATTTGGCTTCAGCCCATACGAAATTCTTTTTTTTTTTCTTCTAAATCACTGGAGGACTGTCAGCACTGTGTTCTAGTTGGTCCAAATAAATTAATTGGTCAAAGGCTTATGTGAGGACTGATACACCTTTACAGCTTATGCACAAAATTTATTTCTAGGATGTGTTTTTCCAGGCTGTTTTATGTAACATATGTAAAATAGTTTTTAAATACTTTAGCACACACTGTTTACTCTGTTTGTAAAGCTTTTACCCACTACCAATCTCTTATTTATTTATCATTTCCGGAATACCTGCAATGTAACAGAGTCAAGCTTCTATCCACCCTAAATTCCAGCTTAATCTAAACTTGGAATACCTTCAGCAACATATTTATTTCTCTTTAGGAGTTAAATTATTTTTCTTATATTTTGCAATGTATGATAGTTATTGGTGCAAACATTCTTACCTAAGATTGTAATACTCTTAAGGGACAGATGTGTTTTATTAATCTGTGCAACATTTATAGATTCAAAGGTAGTATCTAAAGAATAGTTTAGTCTGTTTGAGCAAGGTTTTTGAACCATTCAATTCAACAAATACTGAGTCTCTTCTGTATATGATGTGTTGTGAAGGACTAAAACATGAGTTTCATTCCAATTGTCCTATCATCTCATTCACTAATGACCGTGGGCACAGAGAAGGTAGATATATTTTTAACAGTTAAGCAAGCTCTGAAAGTTACGCGGATGTCCACTTATCCAGTATAGGGAAATAATTACATAAGTTCTCCTCCTTCAGAAAAAAACTGTCTTCTCTACTGTATGCAAACTGATGTTGGAAATGGCAATTAAAAGCAAGATCGGAATAGGTAGCTCTAGGGCTAAAACTGGAACTTTATATATGACTAGAGATTAAGAAATATACTCGATTGACCAGGTGGTTCACAGCATCAAAAACACAAAAAACCAACCTCTCTCTTAAGTAGGCTTTACTCCCAGCATGGAGCCCAACTCGGGGCTTGAACTCCTGACCCTGAAGCCCTGAGCTGAGATCAAGAGGCGGACTCTTAACCAACTGAGGCACCCAGGTGCCCCAAACCTCTAATTCTTAACCACAATCTAGCATTCGGCCTGTAACACATTCCTTTAAATTTAAAAACAACAGTAAATAAATGATAATAACCAAAAGAGTTTAGAAAACAGCAGCCACCTCTCATAGTTGGAAGAGTCTGAAATTATTTGTTGTTAGCTTATTTTTCAATGTCAGAAGTTAAATCTAAGGATGCATTACTCTTGATTATGAGGAAGAGTATCATCAATGCTGTGGTACACAGAATCATCACGATGTTTTGGCTACTTGATGAAAGTAAAAAAAAAGTCAAGTTTATGAATAATAGTTCAAAGCTAGCTATTCCATCTCTAAACACAGTGAGCAAAATTAAGAAATACTCTGTGTAATGTAGCTTTAAACATACCTTCATTTTGGACAGGAATCTGTCCAGTAAATTCACAGCTAGAGAAAATGTCTCCGTGTCAAAGCCAAAGAACTGAGTTAGACTAAGAAGATCTTTTACTTCAAAGTCCCTTAGCCTTGCAGTCATTCTGAGGCCATTATCGTGTGCAGATTCGATTAGTCTTAAGCCGCAGACCTTTGGCTGACATCTCGACTCCTGTTCCAACAGGGCATTCAGCTGGTGTAGCAGTTTCTGAGAGTCAGTTGTTGTCAGTACTTCTATCATCTATATATAGAACAAGGCCCAGAAAGGAGTGTAAGAAAAGCCCTTCCTGCCTTGAACTGAAAGCCAAGCGCTTTATAACACAAGTCTCCCCTCCCCCAATGCTGCTAGTGAATCTAAGTCCTTGCAGAGTGTCATCTGTTACCCTCCACCCCATCCCACCAGTTGGTCACATCCCAAATTGTGAGTTTCTGGAGTGTAGGAGCCATGCCTTAAAAAATTGCAAATCTTCAAGAAATCCTTGTTCAGGTCCTTCACTGGCAAGAGATAACTATGAATATAGATGCTGCAAGGGTGAAATTAGATGGTAGTATGTATTCTGCCATATATTAGCAACATGAACTGTTAATGTTAGTTAATTTTACTTAATCCCTAGTTCCTCATTTTGTAAAGTGGATATGATTGTTATTACCCACCTCATAGGCTTGTGTGGAAAAATGAAATCACCTAGGTATAGTGCTTAGCACATATAGTAGGTTCCTAATAAACACCGGACGATAATAATGAACTTACTTCTACGTCCGTAAACCAAGGTAACAATATTGGTCTCTGAATGGCTATTAAAAATAAATAAGATGACTCACCTAGAGTTTTGCACAATGCTTAACACGCAGTGCTCAACAATTGATAACTTTTATTGGTGTCAGGAAAGGAAGCTTAAAAGGGTGCTACGGGAACACGTAGTGAGGGGAGGAGGCTGATTTAGCTTGCAAAATGAACTTAGGAGTTTCGTTAATTTAAGAGTCGCTATTCCACAGCTTCTATGTCCTGGCCACAAGCTAAGCCCCGGATACAAGGCTACCTCCCACATCAATTGAAAGACAGGTAGGCAGGGAGATCTTTAGAGTTGCACGACGGAAGGGGTGGGCAGATGAGGAACCGCAAACTTTACGGGTCCAGCTTTTTTTGCCATGGGCTGGTCCCTGGGACCGGGCCAACCTGGAGTTAATACATCTCAGGAGGTCGAATCTGGCCCCGCCCCTTCAAGCTCGAACTAGCCTGGACTTGTTGCTTACAGCAGCGGGAGAGTTAATTGAGAAAAAGAGCGCAGGCCGAACTTACCCCTCACCCCACTCCCCCAACCCTGCTACCTAGTTGCACCACGAAGTCAACCCCGAAGTCCCAGCTCACCTTGACTGCGACTGCGGCTTCTCAGCGGTAACCTCCCTCCCCGGGCCTGCTCTCACCTCACCCCACGATATCAGATCCGACAAGCCCACGAGGCGAGGGGACTCGCGGGTAAGAGGTGAGCGGCCCGGGGAGGGGGACCCGTCCTGGGTGGAGGTCTCCGCAGCGCCGCCTTGACGACACTGCCCACCACAGAGTCAGCTCCGAGCCGAAGGGGCCGCGCCTGACTGCCTGAGTAATATATTGGAGGGCGGGACTTTCCCGAGGTGGGCGGGGAAGGGGAAAATTTTCGCCTCTGATTGGTGTATTTCTTTTGATGGATGGCTCCAGCTGTCCAAAGAGGGCTGGTCTGTGAAGAAAGAAGCCCTCCAATCAGCACACACTTCCCATTGGAGTCAAATTCTCCGCCCCTTGAGACCACGCCCTACTTCCTCTAAGCGTCTCTCATTGGAGAATTTTCTAAAGCGTCTTCAATGAAGGGGAGGTCGAACTAAATGCTGCACGCCCCGTATCCCGGGTAAGGTCTCCTCTGGCAGCCTGATTGGCCAGGATATCATTCCAGAATGTACTGGGAGTTTTTGTTCCTGTGGTTTAGTAAAGTGGGCCTTCTCTTTTTAAAATTGCAATGGCTAGTTACAAAACACAAAGTAAAGCCTTGATTTTTCATTACAGATGGAAAGGTGGTGGATTTTCTATGGGGTGGTGTATTAAATTTAATAGGTTTCTTCTTGTGAGCTTTGGAAATCAATATTTCTTGCCGTATTTTGCTTTTTGTGTAACTTATCAAAGAATGGAGTTGGGATAGGTAAATTCTTGGTCATTACCAATTTTCTCAATTTTATTTTTAAGCAAATTGAAACAGAAAAGTTGGTAGTTTTTTAAGGGCTTAAAATGGAAGGTGCGTGGTTGACTCGTAAGAGGAGTACGTGGGGAAATAATTGTAGTAACTGTGAATCTAAATCCACAGATCCGTGTGAAGTGAGCCCATGCCATGTTGGTGGGAAAATAATTGGCCTGAAGTCTTCCTGGACTCCCTTCCTCTTTGTCACAGATGAGAAGGGTCTACCTTAAAAGGGCCTGAGGACGCTGGTGAGCAAGGAGTCAGTGAGCAAGGAGTCAGTTATCAGTTCTCATGGACTGTACTAGGATGTTTCTGTTCTCATAATCTATCCCTGGTTAGTGGCTATCTGAGCTCTGAGAAGTGAAAATCTGAAAGATTTGCCGGTATCTCTCCTTTTTACAGTGTTTTCTTGAGGCAATGCCACAGAACCAAGTCCTGAAATGGGGGCAGAGTTGTGGAGAGAAAGGGGGAGGGGAAACTGGGGAGAAAAGTTAATATTTCAAAATAACACCTCAACCACAAAATCATGTTAGTTGACAAAGTGCAGCCTTTCAAATGGGGAAGGGGCCTTGGTCCTATTTGAAAACAAACTTACATAATGAATATAAACGGACAATTTCAAATATTTTAAAAATACTGCAATAGTGTGCGAGTTTACAAATATACATGTTTCTCCTTTGACTTTTAGTTACAGAATCATTTACTAGTATCTGTCGAACACATAATATGTGCCAGTGGAGAATAACATATACTGGTCCTCGTTCTTGTAGAACATGTAGTCTTGTGGACACTATAAACACATAGACTTTGGAATAAAACTTTTTCAAATCATAGTCTATTAACTAGCTCTGTGACTTTTAACAAGTTATTAAATCACATTGGGTTTCCATTCTTTTTTCAAAAATGAGAAGTAAAAGCACCCTATTCATAGGATTATTGAAAAGATTAAAGCAAAGTACATAAAGAAGTAGGCAATATGCCCAGAACTCAGTAAATACTTGCTAAATGGTGGCCTTTATTATTAAATTACTATTTCTTTTGAAATGTCTTGCTTAACCATACATTTGATTGTGTTTTCTCTATTGTCAGATTTAGTCTTCTCAGCCTAGAATCAGAGTATTAGAATTATTTACTTAAAACTAATAAAAGTACCTAAGTTGCATATATTATTTTCTATACCTGTTATACTTGAAATTTTCACATGAGGCTTTAGGTAATATATCATTGTTTATGTAATAAAAATGTTTCTCTCACATTAGGATCTTGGTATTATTTTTTTAAAATCTGCAATTCCCTACACGAAACAAATTGTTTCAATAGCTTTAAAGAAACATTGATTAAATATAAATCCAGCCAAATGGATATTCCTTACCTTTTCTCCTTCCCCTTACCCCCACTGTCATTTTTTTATTCACAATATTAGAATGCAGACAATTATTTAAATAATTGAAAAGACTAATTAGAAAAATGTGCAAATGTACCACCCAATTATGTACTCTTGTAAAAGACAGAAAATGAGCTATTCATTAGCCATGATTTTATTTTTAAAGATGTGTAGCTTTAATAATGAGTTTCTGTCAGGAATAATTCAAATGACTGGCTTCTAAGGTATTTTCTAGGCTTAATGATATATGCAGCTGTCATCTTCATACTTTCTTCTCCGTCGACAGTTAAGTGCAGCAAGATCCAAAGCTCAGAATAATGGCCTTGAGGCTAGGCAAGAATCCCAGGCAGTTACAGTAAGATTTAATCATACTCTCTACATTTTAGACTGCAGAAGTGCCTTTGGGCAACAAAAATTATAACAGGTATAACAGTGGTTATATGTCAAATGCTGCCCTGACTCATAGGGAAATTCCTAAGTGGCTCTTTTTCCATCCTAGAGATTGGAGGAAGTTTTGCCTCACCCTCTTTGGGCTCCCTGACAAATATCCAGGACTTTTGGGTGTAGAGTTTGCTAGTTGTGATGAGGGACTAAGAAGTGGGGATGAAAAGGAGCTCAGCTGGGTACCTCTGTTTCCTGATCATTCCTGGAATGAGTTATTAAAAACCCCTACCATCTCCAGCTGTTGGCTAGAACATCTACTCAGTCTTGTTTGTATGAAGACAGCCTGCTTGGCAGTGGCTTTTTTTGAGTCTTTGCTAACTCCTGAGATACGAGAGAAATTGTGTATTGTCTGGGTGTTGATGGGGAGGCAGGACAAAGGATACAAAGAAAATAGATTAGTAAGGTCAGGTATATTTTGGCCTTCAGAGATTCTAACTACTTCAGAAAAAGTAACCCCTTTCAACTAATTGGGGATTCCCTATATCCAATGAAAAACTAAACTTTGTCAAGTACCCACTGCTTCATAAATGCACTGGGAGACGTTAGGGGGAGATCTCCTGTTCTCTAGCATTTAGACTCTGTTGACTGCAGGGCAAGAAGCCAAGATCACCCAATAATAAAAAGAGTTTGCGGGCATCTGGGTGGCTCAGCTGACTGAGTGTCAGATTCTTGATTTCAGCATAGGTTTCGATTCCGGGATCATGGAAATGGGCTTTGCGTTGGGCTCCTTGTCAGGCTCCCTGCTGAGCGTGCTTAAGATTTTCTCTCTCTCTCTGGCTCTGTCTCTCTCTCTCTTCCCATTCCCTTTCCGCCCCCCCCCAACTTCCTGCTTATGTGTGCCCTCTCTTTGTCTCTCAAAAAAGTTTGTATTTTGTTATATATTTTTCATGTTCCAGGTCGTGTGCTGAACTTAAATCCACATGATCTTACTTAGTTCTCTAAAACTCTGTTAATTGTTGGGTTGAGCACTGGGTGTTGTATGGAAACCAATTTGACAATAAATTATATTAAAAAATCTCTATTCTTATTATTCAGAAGTGAGGGAGATCTTGTATTCTTTCCATTTACTAGCTACCATTTACTGTTTACTAAATATACTTTACACATAACTTAAATTTGGATTTTTTTACATTAAAAAAAGTTTTTATGTTGGAGCATTTCAAACTCATTACCTAGCTTCAATAGCTATCAACATTTTGTCCATGTTGCCTATTTACTTTCTGTTTGACCAGTCAACAAATATTTATTGAGGACTTTGGAGGTGCCAGACCATTGTATTTTGTAGTCCTGAACTAAAAATGTTATAGCTTTTGGGGATCCTGGCTGGCTCAGTCATTAGAGCACGTGACTCTTGATCTTGGGGTCATTGTTTCAAGACCACATTGGGCATACCGCTTACTTAAAAAACAAATGAATAAATAAATAAAGTAAAAAAATGTCATAGCTTTTGGGCCACAGGGTGTATTGGTTATTACTCTCTGTGAAGGTAAGGGGATGGAGAGAGAAGCCGGGTCATTGTTTTCCAGGTGCACCTCTTCCTTAGTCTGAAGACCACACCAAATGGGTCTCTATGGTCTTCTGCTTTGGTAGGACAGGGTGGGAATGGGGAGGAATAACAATTCCCTTCCTTTTTTACAATTTTTATTTATTTAAAATTTATTGTGAGAGAGCGAGAGTAAGCAGGGGAGGGACAAAGAGAGAGGGAGAAAGAGAATTCCAAGCAGGCTGTGCACTGTCAGCGCAGAGCCTGATGAAGGGCTCAATCTCATGAACCATGAAATTATGATCTGATCTGAAATCAAGAGTCTGAGGCTTAACTGACTGAACTACTCAGGAGCCCCAATAATTCCCATCCTTATTCAGGTTTCTGTCTAGGCTGCTATCCTGTCTTCCCCAAAGCATGTGTATATACACATACACATCTGAACAAAAGGTTTTGACAGAATTGAGGTTTGAAAAATGAAACATTGCCTTTGCTAACCTTTCTTTTTTCTTCCTTTGCATTGTACTAGAATCAGGTTATGACGTGCGTCAGAACTTTTGTTCTTTACATTAGCCTTAAACTGTTCGAGGCCTTCCTTGGCTCATGTCACCATTTTCCTCATTTCTTTGGCTTCTTAACTCTAACTCCTGATCTGAGCTTTGAAAGATTTAGCCAACTGGAGAGGCTGGTGCAAACAGCATTCCAGACAAAAGTGGCAGTATGTGGAAAGGCACCAAGGAAAGAGAGAGTAAGTGGATTTCTACAAATGGGACATAGATTACTCTGGCTAAAGCTTGGAGGTTGTTGAGGGGAGGTGTCTAGCAATGAGATGGTGAAAGAAGCAGGTGTTCATCCTAAAGCGCCTTATGTACCATGTATACCATTCTTGGAATTTTGGACTTTGTAGGTTTTAGGGAACCAACCATGGAACTTAAAGAGAATGCCACAATTGGATTGTGATATAGAATGACAACTGGGCAACAGTGTGAAGGCTGGGGAGACGGAACAGAGAGTGGAGCTGGGAAGAGTAGTTGAGAGACCATTGCCTTAACCTAGGAAAAAAGTGACAGGATTGAACTGAGGAAGTAGGAAAGTAAGAATGGGAATGGAAAGAAGGAGATAGATTCGAGGGACTTTTTGAGCTAGAGCTGATGGGTGTGGAGACCGATTAGATTTGATCGGCCAGGGCATCAGGGAGAAGGAAGAGTCAGTAATAATGTTGAGATTTCTGGTTTAAGTAACAGGTTGAATGGTGATTCTATTTATGTTCTAACATCAGAGGATACAGGAAAAAGACGAGGTTTGTGGAGGAAATTTTTGAGCCAGTGATGCCTGAGGATCAGTGAGCCAGTGATGTCCAAAAGGCATGCAGAAAAACTTTGGGTGCTGCAGAGAGCTGTGGGATGCCTCAGAACATAGGACGCGATTTGAGTTGTGGAAATAAATCATTTAGGGGCAAGAGATACAGGAGAGAACATGTTAAGAAATCAAGATAAAGAGTTTCAAGGAGAGAGGGAGCCCCAGCACTTGATGTTGTAAAGAGGATAAAATGATGTATGCACACGAAAGAGAGAAAATGAAATCAATGAATATACAAACCATTCTTTCAACGAGCTTGACTGTGAGGGGCAGAAGCAAATGGCAGAGAGTGCATGTGATGTTGAGAGAGATGTGTTGCTTTTCAAAGATGAGCTAGATTTGCACATGTTTAAACGATGCCCAGAAAGAGCCAGCAGAGAAAAAGAAGCATCTGACCACTGGAACAATCTAAAGCCTCATAGGACACTAGTCAATTTACATCCGGTCAGCTCTATTGTTATAGGAGCTTCTAGTCAAATACTCACAGATTACAATGGAAGCGAACATCACAGAGGAGCAGAAATTTGATGTATTTAGCAGGATTCAAATTCTCTAAATAGATGTTAAGAAACATCACTGAAAGCTTTATCTATGTTTATGTTTTCTATAACTGTTTTAGGTTCATAATTTCCAGTTTGAAATTATTTAAAGGACTCTTCTTGATTTAAAATATTCTGGCTTGTCAAGTTTAGGAGCATTATATCAGTGTTGAAGTAAGAGTAATAAATAAAATCATGCATATTATGTGCCCATGTGTAGTTAAAATATGATGGAACAAAGCTTCAATCTGCTTAAGACTTCTAAATTATCTAGCTTTTTGTTGGAAGTCACCCAGGCATAGATTTAGCTCAAGTAGAATAAAAACTTCAGGCACATTGTGGAAGTTTCTATTTTTCATGGAAATATGCATAAATTTACATCCTGCAACCATAAATACAGTCTATGGGAGTGTGAAAATACTTGGATATAATAAATAATACTGCCAAATAGCATTGCTACAGATTTTTCTATAAGACATTTCCTTCCAATCCTTGCCTGGTAGAAGAACTTTCAATAATTAAAAGCCATGGTTTGGTTGAGACACTAAGGGATAGACTACATTTTGGGTCTGTTTCCCTCCTTATTAGTTCGCAGCCTCAGTACTTTCATATTTTAACAATTCATCAAAAGTTGTGAGGCTTAATTGAACTAATACATGGAAAGAGAACATCTAAGGGCTCAGTAAGTGTTAGGTATTATTTTTTTTTAACATTTTTATTCATTTAAAAAATTTTTTTATTGTCAAATTGGTTTCCATACAACACCCAGTGCTTATCCCAACCCGTGCCCTGCTCAGTGCCCGTCACTCACTTTCCCCTCTCCCATACCCCCCTCAACCCTCGGTTTGGTCTTAGTATTTAAGAGTCTCTTATGTTTTGTCTTCCTCCCTCCCTCTCTGTATCTTTTTTCCTTCCCATCTTCCCCTTCCCCCTGGTTCTCTGTTAAGTCTCACAAAGTCCACCTATGCATGGAAACATATGATGTCTGTCTCTCTCTGACTGACTTATTTCACTTAGCATAATACCCTCCAATTCCATCCATGTTGCCACACATGGCCAGATTTCATTCCTTCTCATTGCCACGTAGTATTCCATTGTGTGTATATATATATATATATATATATATATACATATATATCTCACATCTTCTTTATCCATTCGTCAGTTGATGGACACTTAGTCTCTTTCCATGATTTGGCTATCGCCGAAAGTGCTGCTATGAACATTGGGGTACATGTGCCCCTATGCATCAGCACTCCTGTGTTTCTTGGGTAGATTCCTAACAGTGCTATTGCTGGGTTATAGGGTAGTTCTATTTTCATTTTTTTGAGGAACCTCCACACAGTTCTGTAGAGCAGCTGCACCAGTTTGCATTGCCACCAACAGTGCAAGAGGGTGCCTGTTTCTCCACATCCTCGCCAGCATCTGTAATTTCCTGATTTATTCATTTTAGCCACTCTGACTGGTGTGAGGTGGTATCTCAGTGTGGTTTTGATTTGTATTTCCCTGATGATGAGTGACATTGAGCATCGTTTCATGTGTCTGTTGGCCATCTAGATGTCTTCTTTGGAGAAGTGTCTATTCATATCTTCCGCCCATTTCTTCCCTGGATTATTCGTTTTTCAGGTGTGGAGTTTGGTAAGTTCTTTATAGATTTTAGATACTAGTCCTTTATCCAATATGTCATTTGCAATTATCCTTTCCCATTCTGTTGGTTGCCTATTAGTTTTGTTGGGTGTTTCCTTTGCCGTGCAGAAGCTTTTTATCTTGGTGAGGTCCCAGTAGTTCATTTTTGCTTTTAATTCCCTTGCCTTTGGAGATGTGTCGAGTAAGAAATTGGTATGGCTTAGGTCAAAGAGGTTTTTTCCTGCTTTCTCATCTAGGATTTTGATGGTTTCCTGTCTCACATTCAGGTCCTTCATCCATTTAGAGTTTATTTTTGTGAGTGGTATAAGGAAGTGGTCTAGTTTCATTCTTCTGCATGTTGCTTTCCAGTTCTCCCAGCACCATTTATTAAAGAGGCTGTTTTTTTTTCCATTGGATACTTTTTTCTACTTTGTCAAAGATTACTTAGCCATATACTTGCAGGTCCATTTCTGAGTTTTCTATTCTATTCCATTGGTCTATGTGTCTGTTTTTGTGCCAATACCATACAGTCTTGATGACTACCGCTTTGTAGTAGAGGTTAAAGTCTGGATTGTGATGCCTCCCGCTTTGGTTTTATTCTTCAGTATTACTTTGGCTATTCGGGGTCTTTTGTGGTTCCATACAAATTTTAGGATTGTTTGCTCTAGCTTTGAGAAGAATGCTGGTGCAATTTTGATTGGGGTTGCACTGAATGCGTAGATTGCTTTGGGTTATATTGCCATTTTCACGGTATTTATTCTTCCAATCCATGAGCATGGGATGTTTTTTCCATTTCCTTGTGTTTTCCTCAATTTCCTTTATAAGTTTTTTATAGTTTTCAGCCTAGAGACCTTAACTATGCTATATCATGCAGAAGGTCTATTCAAGTTATGTCTGAGGGGAGTTCTCTGTGCCTCTTGGATTTCCATGCCCATGAGGATTTCCTTCCTCATTCTGGGGAAGTTCTCATCAATGATTTGTTCAAGTACCCCTTCAACTCCTTTCTCCCTCTCTTCTTACTCTAAATTCGTATGATACAGATATTGTTCCATTTGAATGCATCGCTCAGCTCTCAAATTCTCCTTTCCCGTTCTTGAATCAGCTTCTCTCTCTTTTTCTCAGCTTCCTCTTTTTCCATAATTTTATATTCTAATTCACCTATTCTCTCTTCTGCCTCTTCAATTTGCGCTGTGGCTGCCTCCATTTTTGTTTTGCACCTCATTTAAAGCATTTTTTAATTCATCCTGACCGTTTTTTAAGGTCCTTGAAAACTGCAGCGAGGGACCCCCTTGCATTCTTCTATGCTTTTTTCAAGCCCAGCGATTAGTTTTATGTTTATCATTCTATATTCATGTTCTGTTATGTTGCTTATATCGGTTTTCATCAATTCTTGAGTAGTCGCTACTTCCTGTAATTTTTTTTGAGGAGACTTCTTTCATTTCGTCATTTTGGCTAGGTATATTTTGGTTTGTTTCCTGAGGTTACCCTGCTCCTTCAGCGCGGTGGGTTCAACTACTCCATTTTTATTCATTTTTGAGAGACGGAGCACTAGCAGGGGAGGGGCAGAGAGAGAGGGAGACACAGAATCTGAAGTAGTCTCCAGGCTCCGACTGTCAGCACAGAGCCCAGCGTGCGGCTCAAACCCACGAACCGTGAGATCATGACATGAGGGGAAGTTGGGTGCTTAACCGACTGAGCCAACCAGGCACCCCAATTATTATTTTTAAGTAGGCTTCTTGCCCAGCACAGAACCCAGCACAGGGCTCGAACTCATGGCCCTGAGATCAAGACCTGAGCTAAGACCAAGAGTCTGATGCTTAACTAACTGAGCCACCCAGGCGCCCCAAGTGTTAGATATTATTATCTGTAGATTTAGGTAACCTTCGGAGAGATAAATTATAACCCACAGCACTGCCGACATCTGTGACTAAGCGTATGTAAACTGAGCAATGTTATCAAGACATTGCCCTTCATTACTTACAATAATAACTTAGTCTTCTAATTGTTTTAACCTTGAATTGGGAATTCATCTCCTAATATGCCAGATATAAGAGCTCAAAAACTGGGAGGAGTTGGCCTAATATAAATCTAATAAACATAATCCAGTATTTTAGGTTTTTCTTTAGACTTCCTTCTGGTAAGCATTTTCCTTAAGAACTTTCCTTAAGAAACTTTTCATTAATATGAAAGTGTGTTTTGGTTCCCATCAAGAAGCAATGGCATCTTCTGTTTTAAGTAAACTTCATCTCTGAAAAAGGAATTTCACATATATTTTCTCA
This sequence comes from Paguma larvata, assembly GCA_030068075.1. NCBI lineage: Eukaryota > Metazoa > Chordata > Mammalia > Carnivora > Viverridae > Paguma > Paguma larvata. The sequence goes on along the minus strand of CM057826.1, from coordinate 51,719,518 downwards.
TCCAAACTTCCTAGAATCCTTGCCAGATTTTCAGGGCAAAGATTATGTTTTGGTTTGCTAGGTTGCCATGATAAAATATCACAGACATAATGGCTTAAATGACAGAAATTTATTTTCGTATGGTCCTGAAGGCTGAAATGCAAGTTCAAGGTGTCAGCAGGTTTGGACTCTCCTAAGGCCTCCCCTTGGCCTACAGATGGCCACCTTCTTGCTGTGTTGTTACATTGAGTTTTCTCTGTGCTCACATCTTGCTGGTGTCTCTCCCTCTTTTTATAATGACAACAGTCATATTGGTTTAGAGCTTTAGGACCTCATTTAACTTTCTCTCTTTAAGGGCCCTATTTATAAAAATAGTCACAGCGGGGTTAGGGCTTCAGCACATGAATTTTGAGGGGGACACAGTTTACTTCAAAATAGGTTGTGATCCATATTTTCTTGGAGAGGACAGTAAGGCCACAGATTTTTCAGGGTCCCTTGGCTTGTGATTAGCTTTTCATTTTCCTATTTTTCCCAATCACACATCTCACATTTCCTGCTGAAATTATTTCTCCAGAAATGCTTTCTTGATGGCATGTATTTATGAAATGATTTTAAATTCAGGGACAAAAGAATGATGTTTTATCCACACCTGAAATCCAAGTTCGGAATTTCATTGTTTGATTGTAGTTTGCTCTATTCAACAGAACTCACTGTCTTAGATGTCACTTTTGTTGATTTTTAGATGATCATTTTGCAATAGCTTTTAGACTAGCTTAAGAAATTAAGGGCTAGTGTATTCTAATACTCCATAATTCACAAACCCTTCAACAATAAGCACTTAAAAAAGGGAAATAACCTATTTTGATGTAATGTTACAAACCCCTCTTGGACCATGAATTAGCTATTGCTGTTTCAGATTTTCATTTTTTTTTTTAAATAGTGGAATTAATGGGGACATCTTATGGGTATCAAAACAAATGATATGTCCACTGTGCCGTTCCTTCACCTTTCTGGAGGCTGGGGAATCCAAGATTCAGGTGCTGGCCGATTTGGTTCCTGGTGAGAGCCCTCTCTCTGGTATACTTGTAGACACCTTTTGGCTCTATCTTCACGTATCAGAAGGGTTTGGGAGTACCGGGCCCCAGGAGGTTGGAAAGGCAAGCTCTCATTGAACTATTGGGACTTCACCAAGATAAAAAGCTTCTTCACAGTGAAGGAAACAATCAACAAAACTAAAAGGCAAACAACAGAATTGGAGCAGATATTTGCAAATGGCATAAGTGATAAAAGGTTAGTATCGAAATTCTATAAAGAATTTATCAAACCTAACACCCAAATATATATATAAAATCCAGTTTGGAAATGGTCAGAAGACCTGAACAGTTTTTTTCCAAAGAAGACATCCAGATGGCTAACAGACACATGAAAATATGCTCAACATCACTCATCATCAGGGAAATACAAATCAAAACCACGATGAGATGCCACCTCACACCTGTCAGAATAGCTAAAATTAACAACATGAGAAGCAACAGGTGTTGGTGAGGATGTGGAGAAAGGGGAACACTCTTGCACTGTTGGTGGGAATGCAAAGTGGTGCAGCTGCTCTGAAAAACATGGAGTTTTCTCAAAAAGTAAAAAATAGAGCTACCCTATGACCCAGCAATTGCACTACTAGGTATTTACTCAAAGAATACAAAAATACTGATTCGAAAGGGGCACGTGCCTCTTTGTCAAACTATGGAAAGAGCCCAAATGTCCATCTACTGAGGAATGGATAAAGAAGACGTGGTATATATATGCGATGAGATATTACTCAGCCATCAAAAAGAGTGAAATCTTGCCATGGAGCTAGAGTATTTTATGCTAAGTGATATAAGTCAGGCAAAGAAAGACAAATACCATCTGATTTTACTCATATGTGGAATTTAAGAAACAGAACAGATGAACGTATAGGAAGGAAAAAAAAAGAGAGGAAAGCAAATAATAACAGACTCTTAAGTATAGAGAACAAACGAAGGGTTGATGGAGGGAGGTGGGTAGGGAATGGGTTAAATGGGTGATGGGTATTAAGGAGGGCACTTGTTATGATAAACACTGAATGTTATATATAAGTGATGAATCACTAGATTCTGCTTCTGAAACCAATATTACACTATATGTTAACTAATCAGAATTTAAATAAAAATTTGAAATTAAAAAAAAGAGAACTCTCCAGTCCCATCAGCTGAGTCCCACCCTCCTGACCTCATCCAAACCTAATTATCTCCTGTAGACCCCACCTCTAAATCCCATCACATTGAGGAGTTAGGGCTTCAACATATGAATTCTGGGGGAAGACTTTCACTCCTTAACAGGGTTGTTTTTACTTTTTGGTTGTTATGAATAGTGCTGTGTTCATGTACCTGTTTTTGTGTGGATATATGTATTTATTTCCCACGAGTGGAATTGATAGGTCATATGGCAGCTCTATATTTTGAGTAATTACCAAGCTTTTTTTTCTAAAGTAACTACACCATTGTCCCTTCCCACCAATAATGTATAAGTGTTTCGCTTTTTTCTACATCTTGTCAACACGGTTATTATTTGATGTTTTCATGATAGTCATCTTAGTGGCTATGATGTGTCATCTCATAGTTTTGTTTTGCATTTGTCTAATGACTAATAGTGTTGACCATCTTTTCATGTGCCTACTGGTCATTCTAATATCTTCTTTGGAAAAAAAATCTTTTCCTCATTTATTATGGTAAAATATTCAATAGATAAAACTTACCACTTATAAGTGTACCATTCACTGGCATGAGGTATATTCAAATTGTTATGCAACCATTACTACCATCCATCTTCAGAACTTTTTCATCCTCCCAAACTGAAACTGAAATTCTGTGTCCATCAAACAATAAGTCCCCTTACTTTGACCCTCAGCTCCTGGCAATTACTATTCTGCTTTTTATTTATGAATTTGACTATTCTAGGTATTTCATGTAAATGTAATCGTACAGTATTTGTCTTGTTTGTGACTGGCTTATTTCACTTAGCATGATGTCCTCAAAGTTCATCCATGTTATAGCATATGTCAGAATTTCATTGCTTTTTAAGGGTGAATAATATTCCATTGTATGTATGTTTCCTGTTTTGTTTACCCATTTATCAATCAAAGGACACCTGGGTTTTCACCTTTTGATTATTGTGAATAATGGTGTGATGAACACTGGTGTATAAATGTGTCTTTGAGACCCTGCTTTCAAGTGTTGTGAGAATATTGAAGTGGGATTGCTGGGTCATTTTATAATTCTATCTTTAATGTTTTTGAGAAACTGCCATACTGTTTTCAGTAGAGGTTGTACCATTTTACTTCCCCACCAACATTGCACAATGGTCTTAATTTCTCCACATCTTTGTCAATTACCTGCTAATTTCTTTTTTTTTTTTGATAATAGCCAACCTAATGGGTGTGAAATGGCATTTCTGTGGTTTTAATTTACAATTCTCCAATGATTAGTGATGCTAAACATCATTTTATGTTCTTTATTTTCTTTCTTTCTTTCTTTCTTTCTTTCTTTCTTTCTTTCTTTCTTTCTTTCTTTCTTTCTTCTTTTTCTTTTTCTTTTCTTTTCTTTCTTTTTTTTTTCTGTTTGCCTGATGTTTATTAGGTGTCTTCTAAGACCTAGATCTGGGTACACAGAAACAAAATACATGACCCAGGGTCTCAAGAAGCTCTTCTTAGCAGAATGTAGTCTGGTGCTTAAACCTTTTCGAATTTAGGATAACTCTAGTTGTGTGATGTTGGGAATATTACTAATTTGTCTGAGTACCCATTCTCTCTTCTGTGTAAAAGTAATAACATACATTCTACAGGAATGGATGTTGTGTCTTTTTGTATTCTTATTGGCCATTTGTATATGTTCTTTGGAAAAGTATCCATTCAAGTCCTTTGCCCATTAAAAAAATGTTTATTTTTTTATTTAGAGATAGAAAGAGAGAAAGAGTAAGCACAAGCAGGGGAGGGGCAGAGAGAGAGGGAGAGAGACAAAGAACCCAAGTAGGCTCCACACTGCCAGTGCAGAGCTCAATGCAGGACTTGAACTCAAACTGCAAGATCATGGCCTTAGATGAGATCAAGAGTCGGAGGCTCAACTGACTAAGCCACCCAGACACACCTACCATTTTTATTTTTATTTTTTTATTTTTAATTTCTTTGTTGACCTCTGAACTATTTATTGGCCTCCTTCTCCCCATAGGTACCCCACTTCTGCTGCTTCAGTGCCTCAGAAATTTGGGGTTGTTGGTCTCAGACACACCTTGCTGTCCACGATCCTGTGGGTGGTGGTCATCTAGATGGTTTGCAAGGAGTTGCTGCTATCTAGGGTGTCACCAAGACTGAAGTCCTCCCTGTCTTCCAGCAGGTGATGGTAGGCGGTGATCTCAGCCTCCAGCTTGACCTTACATTGACCAAGGCCTCATACTCTTGGGCCTGCTGTTGCCCCTCTGCCTGGTCTGGGACACCTCTGACTCCAGGTGCAGCGGGACCCCGTTAAGCTGCTCCATCTCCATTCTGTAGTGGGCCTCCACCTCCCAACCTATTCTCTAAGCTAGCCTTCAGGTTTCTCATTGAGTCCAGGTTGATCTCCAAAGACTGGGGCATATGTCTCAGCTCCATGAGGGTCATCTAAGCTGATCCTATCTTAGCAGTCTGTTAGGTGACCGCTGTGGTGCTCTTCTCAATCTCTCAGAGCAGTACTTGTCCAGTTCCTCTTGGTTTTTGAGCCAGCTCATCATCCTGCGTCCAGTGTCTACCATGATCTTGCTGAGGTCCTGAGATTTGGGGGCATCCAAATCCACGGTCAACCCAGAGTTGGCAATTTGGTTTTGTAGACCTTATATTTCCTCCTCATGGTTCTTCTTCATGAGAAGAAGTAGCTCCTCCTTGAGGGCCTCAATATCCATCTCCAACTACAGCCAAGTGACATGGGTGTCATCAGTGACCTTGCAGAGCCCCATGGATGTCACTCTCCACAGACTGGCACATGGCCATCTCTGTCTCATACTTGACTCTGATGTCATCATTTGCAAGATGGGCATTTTCAACCTGCAGAACAATGCAGGCATTGTCCATAGAATTTGCAAGGAACTTACCCTTGATGGTCTTGAAGTAATGCCCCCGGTCTCTGACCTGGGGACCTTTCTTCTCCAGGTGTTTGGATTTTGATCTCCAGTCTATGATTATCTGCCTCCGGGTTCCTCACCCTCTCTAGGTAGGAGGCCAGGCAGTCATTCAGGTCTTGCATGGTTCCTTCTTGCCCTGGATGACCCCTTTGCCCACCAGACCCCTGGCTATCCTGGTGGCCATGCTCCTGGACCCCCAACAGTCCTGAATCTAGAGGAGCGGGATATGGAGATCTGGGAGCCTGCACCCTCGCGCCTGTATAGACCCTGGCTGCACTGCTGACTGACTGGACCTGGTGTCTGGCTGACTGCACTGAGCCCAGGGACCCATAGTTGGAGGAGAAGGTGGAGTGGTTGGTGAAGCGCATGCTGTTCCGGGAGTAAGAGGAGGGGCCAGGAATCAGGCTTGGGCCACCATCCCTACCATTTTTTAAATCAGATTTGTTATTGTTGAATTATAGGTGTTCTTTATATATTTTGGATATTAATCCATTATCATATATAGTAAAATCTTGGTTTACAAGCATAATTCATTCTGGAAACATGTTTGTAATCCCAAGCGCTTATATATCAAAGCGAATTTCAAAAACTAATCAGTTGTGATCATGTGACGTTTGGCATCACATACTACTCGTATTGCAAGACATCGCTGGTTTATCAAGTTAAAATTTATTAGAAATGTTTGCTCATCTTGCGGAGCACTTGCAGAATAAGTTATTTGTAATCCAAGGTGTTGCTTACATGATTGGCAAATATTTTCTCCCATTCCATAGGTTGCATTTTCACTCTGTTGATAGTGTCCTTTGATGTACCAAGAGTTTTCATTTTGATGCAATCCAGTTTTCTATTTTGTTTCTTTTGTGGCCTATGATTTTGGTGTCACATCCAAGATTCATTGCCATATCCAATGTTGTGAAGCTTTTCTCCTGTGTCTTCTAAAAGTTTTATGGTTTCCCTACCCAACATAAACAGAAAAAGCTTTGCTTTAGATAAATTATTTCTCTTATTCCTTTTTCTTTTCATGTTGTAATCCCTCATGTTCTTTATATCTCCCACAAAGTGGCTAGCTAATCTGAGAATTTAATCTGTACTGATATTAATGTGTTATTCTTGTTGGTTATTTATGGCTACATTAAACAACAACAAAAGCTACCTCAAAGCTAAGTGACTTAAAACAGTGATGCCATTTACTTACTAAGAAATCCATACTCAGCTACAGTACACTGGAGTGGCTTGGAGACTGTTTGTAATTCTCTCAAGGGTCGGTCACTCACTCAGCTGTGTGGCCTTAATGCTTTATGGGACTTCAGCTTTGGTTGTAGCCAGAATACTTGCATGTGATGTTTCCGTGTGGCTGCCGGGCTTTCTTATAGCATGGTGGCTGGGTTCCCAGGGTGAGCACATAGACAGAGAAAGAGAGATAGAGTTCTCTTTAGAGATAGAGAGCAGGCAGAAGCTGTAAGGTCTGTATGAACTAGTTTCTTTTTTTTTTTTTTTTTAATTTTTTTTTAACGTTTATTTATTTTTGAGAGACACAGAGATAGAGCATGAGCAGGGGAAGGGCAGAGAGAGAGGGAGACACAGAATCCGAAGCAGGCTCCAGGCTCTGATGAGCCATCAGCACAGAGCCCGATGTGGGGCCCGAACCCACAGACCGTGAGATCGTGACCTGAGCCGAAGTCGGCCGCTTAACCGACTGAGCCACCCAGGCGACCCTGTATGAACTAGTTTCTGAAGTAATGCCATGTTCCTTCTGTTGTTCTCTATTGGCCAAGTAGCCTAGTCCAGTTCAAGGACAGGAAAATAGGTTCTGCTTACTGATACACGGCTGCAAGTTTCTGGGAGAGCGTTTAATACCAGGAATATTGCTGTGGCTATTTTTTTTAAAAAATTTTTTTAATGTTTATTTATTTTTGAGAGACCACAGCATGAACAGGGGAAGGGCAAGAGAGAAGGAGACACAATCGGAAGCAGGCTCCAGGCTCTGAGCTGTCAGCACAGAGCCCGACGCGGGGCTCGAACTCACAGACCGCGAGATCATGACCTGAGCTGAAGTTGGCCGCCCAACCGACTGAGCCACCCAGGCGCCCCTGCTGTGGCTATTTTTAGAAATAAAATCTTCATACCTCACAATGGCAATGTACAAATTCTGAAAAGGCAATATTAAAAATCTAAAGAAATGATTGTCAAAGTGGGAGGTTCAGGCAATAAAACCCAGCTTTGGGAGAGATAGTTGGACAGCCCTTTCAATAACATTAGGTAGGAAACCACGTATTCTACAATACATGGGGCAGTTCTAAAAGGGAACAATGAACTTTTCTAAGGATTATGTGAGTCAAGCTGTCTACGCAAAGTCTTGCAAAGTAGAATTTATTTTTGAAAACTCACTAACCTCAGAATTTAAAGAGAATGTTCCAATAAGTTTCCTTATCACTGCTGCTTAAACTTGTGTAGAAATATTGTCATCCAGAATGGTCAGGATGTTATCAGTGTGGGTTCTTTTTTTAAATTCTGAAGCCACCTAATTATAAAATTAGTAAAGATTAGACAGTTTGAAAGAAGAATGTTGAAAACATATTATGTCAAGGAAAGCAGAAAAGAACATGGATTTGAAGGTCATCTAGAATTCTAGGGAGAGTGATTCTGATGCAGTTGAGTGCTGAGAATATCGACAGTGCCTTATTCGTACTGTTTTTGAACTTAAGGCCTCAGTGATTTTCCTTTGGTAACCAGATATTATTATTTCCATGGTCACTATGTACCTGTTGAGAAAGTCACTCATAACTGGGGGGACAAGAACAACTCCAATATTGTACTGTTTACTGCAAATAGACACTTTTTTTTTTTTTTTTTTTTTTCAAACTCTAGTCTAATTACCAGTACCAAATGCTGACACTCACAGGAACAGAGCATTAAGTGAATATTGGGTTGTGACAGCTAGTTATTCTGATATGAGAAGGAGTCTGTTGCTTCATGCTCTTAGTCACGGGCTGTTACAGTGAGACATTGTCTTTCTCTGTTTACTCCCATGAGTTTTAGGTTAATGGTTAAATAACCCTAATACAATCAGTTAACCAGAATGTTTAACTAACTCTCCCTTGTCATTGCCCCAGACAACAGAGCCTTTATTTTATATGTAAGCTCAAGACCATTGGCGTAGGTACTGGGAGTTCTTATTACATAAGTGCTGACGCAAGTTACCCCACAGTTACAATAGTAACATAATATGAACATACTCACTAATGAACCAAGCACTATGAAATTAGTCTCATCTCAAAGATTCTTTCACTCATTAACACTTGTGCCTAGCCCACCCATCAGATCAATGTCTTTGCCAAGCAGAATATATAATGTAAATAGGACACAGAGGGATTACAAGATGAAGTTGCAAACCTTGTTAAAAGGAGGACGACAGGATAGATAATTCAGAAAGGAATGATTTGAATATCAAAGGATAAAAAGAGGCCTTTGGGAAAATCAATGAAACTCTAGAATATTTTGCAAAAATCTGAAAATTGAATATGAAGGAAATACTGACTAATGACTCTAATCAACTTTATCAAAAGACTCATGCCAGAACTAAAACAAAATCAATTCTTAATCCATTTTTTTGTTTATTGAATTAGGACATATTTGTAATTATAAGCTAACTTTTAAATATAAGGTCAAATTATAATCTTTGGTTTCTCTTCTCATTTTGAATGTCTATATAAAAATTTTTCTCATTATTTATTATGAATTTCTATTCCACTGTTAATAGATATAGTTTTCCTATTATTAATTATCCTCAGATAGTGAGGACATCCTAAATCAATACTCTTCATGTTGGTAGTTTTCTAAAATCTGTATGTATGTATGTATGTATGTATGTATTTATTTATTTAATGTTTATTTATTTTGAGAGAGAGAGAAAGAATGAGAGCACTTGAACAGGGGAAAGGGAGGGGCAGAGAGAGAGGGAGACAGAGAGAATCTATGCGCTGACAGCGCAGAGCCAAATATGGGGCTCGAACCCACGAACCATGAGATCATGACCGGAGCTGAAACCAAGAGTTGGATACTTAACTGACTGAGCCACCCAGGTGCCCCTAAGACCTGGATATTGAAACATTAATTCTCTCTCCAAGACTACAACCCTGTAGACACCTCCTAGTCCAAAATACTGGGTTGACATCCTCCTTTTAAAAATTTTATAATTACAGCAGATTTCTAGAATGCTAGAGTCTCACATGACCTAACATGTCACTGTTAGGTGACACTGCACCTCTGCAGACCTCTGTCTTCTCGAGGAAGAAACTGAACTGTCACCTTGTTTTTCTGTAGCTGCTCTAGTAACATTGATTCGGTTTTCCCTAAAAACATGTGTGATCTAAACATAAATTCCTCTGCCTGAAATGTCTTCCACCTTCTTTTTTTCTACCCTCCTCAACTGTTATGACCCTTTAAGATAGTTTTCAAACACAGCTTCTTCAGTGAGGAACTCCCCAGTTCCCAAAAGAAAAACAATTTTTTCGAGGTTTTTACATCATTGGTCTTATACATTTGGCAGTTATCATCTTTGTCTTCTTAGCACTAATAGTAACAGCTAATTCTATATCTACCTCGGTGAGTCAAATCCTCTACCCCACTTCTCATCCCTTGCTTATGTGCATCAGAGACAAAGCACTGAACATTGCAACTGCTTCTTCTTGCATTTACCTTTTATTTCATATTTTTATTTATTTTTAATTAATTAATTTTTTAATGTTTATTTATTCTTGAGGGAGAGAGAGACAAAGTGTGAGTGGGAGAGGGTCAGAGAGAGAGGGAGACACAGAATCTGAAGCAGGCTCCAGGCTCTGAGCTGTCAGCCCAGAGCCCAACGCGAGGCTCGAATCCACAAACCCCAACATCATGATCTGAGCTGAACTTGGATGCTTAAACAACTGAGCCACCCAGGGGCCCCTTATTTCATATTTTTAAATGGACCATGGGCAATCATTCATCCAAGGGCAACTTTGCCTCCCAGAGGATAATTCACAATGTCTGGAATATTTTTTAAAGTTTATTTATTTATTTTTGAGAGAAAGAGAGAGAGAGAGAGCGCGAGCATGCACAAGCTGGGGAGAAGCAGAGAGAGAGGGAGAGAGAGATTCCCAAGCAGGCTCTGTGCTGTCAGCACAGAGGCCAGTGAGGGGCTGGATCCCACAAACTGTGAGATCATGCTCTGAGCTGAGATCAAGAGTTGGGTGCTCGGCTGAGCCTGGGTGGCTCAGTTGGTTAAGTGTCCAACTTTGGCTCAGGTCATGATCTCACGGTTTGTGGGTTCAAGCCGCATGTTGGACTCTGTGCTGCCAGCTCAGAGCCTGTAACCTACTTGGGATTCTCTGTCTCCCCCTCTCTCTGCCCCTCCCCTGCTCGTGCTGTGTCTCTGTCTCTTAAAAGACAATGAACATTTAAATGAACATTAAAAAAAAATAATTGAATGCTCAACTGACCGAGCCACCCAGGCGCCGCTGGAATAATATTTGATTGTCGCCACTAGGGAAGAGCTGTGTCTTTCAGTGGTGGAGTCCAGGGATGCTGCCAGACGTCTTCTAAGGCACAGGGCAGGCCCCACAACAAAGAATCATATGGTCCAAAATGTCAGCTATACTGAGGCGATTGCACGTAATGACCACTGCTGTGTTAGTGATCAGACAACTGAGGATGTATCCCTAAACCTTTTTCAGAAATTATTATAGAGCTTCTTAGCGGGCATTCATTTTCCACCAAGGGATCCTCTTATATTCTGCGTGCAGAATTAAAAAAAAAAGTAAGTTTAGCTGACAGTGTTTTGGGAGTGAGATAGGGAGTGAGAGTTCTCAGTCCCCCTGTTTCCAGTTAGGTGCTTTACCCCTGCTCTCTCAGTGCCTAGCGTTCCAGAGTCCAGGATCTCTCTGCTTCACTGTCTTTACAGAGTAAGCCCTGCAGTAACCCGTGGTGGTTTGGGAAGAGTAATTGTCTGGCTGTGGTGTGGGCATGTGGATATGGGGGGTTAACGGCTCCTTATACAGATTATTAAATGATCACCACATCTCACTCCGTCTTCTGAGGTACCTGGAGCCTCCAGCTCCTGTGGTGCTTCTCTCTCCTCTCCTCTCCTCCCTTCTCTACCCTTCCTTACCCTTGGATCTTTCTCTTTGCTCCCTTCTTCCTTTCTTTTCTTCCTTTCCTTTCTTCTCTCCCTTCCTTTTCTCTTTCTCTCTTTCTCTGACTGCATAGATTTCCTTTGGGGGGTATAATCTTTTTCCTGAAGTCAGGTTTTAAGCTTTCTCAGCTTTGGTGAATCCGTTATCTTTTCATCTTTCAAAAATGTGTTAACTTCTTCATCACCTCCCTTCCGTTCTTTTCGCATTTTATTTTTATTTTTTTTTAAATAAAAAATGTTCTTAATGATTATTTTTGAAAGAGACATAGCATGAGCAGGGGAAGGGCATAGAGAGGGAGACACAGAATCTGAAGCAGGCTCCAGGCTCAAAGCTGTCAGCACAGAGCCCATCGTGGGGCTCGAAGTCACAGACTTTGAGATAATGACCTGAGCTGAAGTCGGCCACTTACCCGAATGACCCACCCAGGTGCCCCTCTCTTTGCCTTTTGGAACGATACTGTTTGTCTTTATTTTCCTATTGTGTTACTATTGTATTTGTTTCACTATTGTTTATTAAACACCTGTATTCAGTCAGCCACCTTAGAAGAAGTCCATAATGTCCTTAGTCTTTTTAAAAAATATATTTATTTATTTATTTATTTATTTTGAGAAACAGAGAGAAAGAGAGGTAAGGAGGGGAGGGGCAGAGAGAGAGGGAGAGACAGAATCCTAAGCAGGCTCTGTGTGCTGTTAACGCAGAGCCTGATGTGCGAGATCATGACTTGAACTACAATCAAGAGTTGAATGCTGAACCAACTGAACCACCCAGTTGCCCCCAAAATGCCCTTAGTCATTTTGCATGACTTTGGAGTATTGGCTAATACAAGATTGCCATAAAAGAATGAAGCGATTCTTATTCCAGAGATTCTTTTTTTTTCCCTTTTTTTGAGCATAGGGGTGTGATGTACATGCAAAGGTAGATAACCAGCCAGAGAGCACACACATCAGATCTGGGACAGCAGTGTTCACTGGAGAAAATTCATAAAGACAAAAGTAGCAGGCAGGCTGTTACCTTTTGTCCGTTCAGTCTAGGGCAGCACAGAGATCTAGCAAAATCAATGTGGCCGGGAAGCAGAATTCTGGGGCTACTTTGCTAGGCAAAGTCCCTTGTGCCCCATTGACATGGTAGCAGAGGAACTGACCACTTCAAGGGCCCTGCAAAAGCAGACAGTTAGGATAGTGGCGACAGTCACAATGGACTGAAGATGAGATGACTTTTGTTGATTTTTCAGGAGCTGGTAAGCTCCCCAGATTCCCCTGTAACTCTAGAGAAGGAAACGATGACAGAATTGGGTTAAAGGGAAATAAATGTGAAATTTCTTACACACTTGGTGAATTAAGTGTCACATAGAAAATGTATGTTTGAAATGTTGTCCCACTGTTTCACTATGGCCTGACATAAAATGAAACTAGGATGTTTTTAAGGCTTGTTGGACCAAAAGAGACTTGATCTATTTATTGCTATGCAGACTATTTATTGCAGACTGTTTATTGCTATGAAAATTTGAGTTTGTTGACCCTTGACATTTAGAACTGCTGGGGGTGGCCATTATAGTGTTCGAGAAGTACAAGTAAGTTTAAATAGCACAGTCGGAAAAGGAGTGAGGGCAAGTTGAATCTAGATGACATAGACTAGTATGGGGTAGGCAAAAACAAATGGAACAAACACATGCTCTCTCTTATGGTCCCTGCTGTCATCAGGGGCCAGGTTATTGTGCAAAACCAAACTCTGCATCCTGAGCAAAACAAAGCAGAAACATGAGTTTATTGCAACAGTTTCGACATGCAAGTCCAGAAACTCAAGACTATGGAACAATGAGTTCCAAGTTGCTCACAGACTGAAGGACTTTTATAGGGTAAATGCAGAAGTTATCTGGCTTGTTCAGCTGATTGGTTGCCTGGTGGTCTTTTCCTTATCTGGAACAGGGTGGCTGAGTCAGGGCAACAAGGAAGGCCAGAGACGGTGTGAACAGACTTGGCATCTGGGGATTGGCTGGCATCCTCTGCTGAGCTCTGAGGAGAGCTGTAAATTCCAGTGAGGTGAGGTTAACTTTTGTTCTTCTTTATATACCTGCGTTGACCATCTCCATTTTTCCCCTGACATAAATGACTCCATTTTAGTTTGTCTCTACATCATTATTGCAGGAACTGGCTCAGAGAGGACCTGCTTACCTTGCCTCTGACATCTTATGTTGATCAAGGGCTTCCGGCTGTGCTGGCAGGTGTCACAGAGGAAGAAGGATCACACATGTGTGAGCGTCACATGACTTAGTCTGGGAAATGAATCAAATTCAGACTGGTGAGTCCTGTGACCCTGGGTGTAGTACGAATGACGTTTCTAAGGATAGGACGATGAGGGCATTTAGCTTGGAGGCTGAGAAGGACCACCTTCAAGATAAAATTAAATTTTGGCTAAGGCAGATCATGTGTTTCAAAGTAAGTGGACTGAAGGGTTCTTTTTTAGGTTAAAAATATTGCTGTTTATTTAAAAAAATAGCTTATTTTGCAGTTATTTACGAAGAGATGCTAGGAGCAAATAACATTTCACTATTAAGTACTTTACAGGATCTGTCAAAGAAGATCTTACTAACAATTGAATGTGTTCAAAAGTCTAGAATTCAACCATTTAGATACCATACTATGTGTTAGCTATGAAGTGACTGTGATTTTAGCTAAAAAGAAAAAAAAGAAAAGAACGCTTCAGTGAATAGGAAGTAATAAAGAAATTCTTTAATGCAAATTGCATTTGCTTTATATATATGTTCTGAGTATGTACATAGTGTACGTGTAAGTGTGTATGTGTATTTATATATGTCAAATTTATAACAGTCAACCTGTGGCAAGTTTGAGAGGGCAGTGACAGGTGCCAGAGTGAGTGGCAGTTCTTATCCATCTCTTTGTACCTCGCTGAAGCCAGTCCCAGAGCAACGGCCTCGGTGCCCCAGTGCCAGTAAACACAATCCTCCTGGAACTCTCTGGGTCCATTTTTGGTGGTGCCACAGGGTGTGGGCTTGGTTTTGTTAAACTAATTAAACAGGCCGTTAGACTGGGGCGCCTCTTAATACTTGGTAGCCTACTGAGCAAAGCAAAACCTGAGCAAGAGCCAATGGACTGGAACCCGAGAAAGTCACACTGAAGAACTATCAGAAACAGCCAACCAGGCATTCCCAAATAAGGCAACCACTTAAGCTATAACCAACCAAATAATTTCCTTGCTTTTTTTTCTAGGTCTTCTCTCTAAAAACCTCTCTCCTAGTGCCTGTCAGTGGAGCACTCCTAACCACTGACTGCTTGGTGCTGCCTGATTCCAATTAATGTATGCTCAACTTAACTTTTGAAAATGTTAATGGGCCTCTGCTTAGATTTTAACAGTTTTCTTTCACTGCAACATAGTGGCAACAAGCATTGGAAGTAGGGGGAGTGAACAGGGAGAACAGGCCTTAGAGTCTGTTTTGGTCTGAGGCTTAGGAGAAAGAAAGTTTCTACCTGGTTCAACTTGATTATTAGATTTCTGCTCTTGAGATTGGTTTCAAGGCCCAGCTGGTATTAAAGTGTTCCTTTCCTCTCCTATGTCTGGGTAAGAGCAATGATAATAGCTAAGATAATTCTCTTATTTCTGAGTTTTCTGGTCATAATAACATCCAATACCTCTTAATATGATACCAGTTGCTAACACAGCATAAGATTCACAGCTCTGCACAACCCGGTAATAGCCTACCTTTGAGTTGATTTATTAGTTCTATCATTAGATCTCTTGGTGTCTTCAAAACACATGATTTAATGAGATTATACTTTCGTGCTTTCCATTTTCATTGGTTAGAAGCTTACTTTCAATTCATCCTTCAAGGCTGTTTTAGTTTCCTGGGGCCACCGTAACAAAGTATCACAAACTTGGTGGCTTAACACAACAGAAATTTATGCTGTCACAGTTCCGAAGGCCAGAAGTCCAAAATCAAGATGTTGGTAGAATCGGTTCCTTTTGGAGGTTCTGAGACCCTCACCCAGGTTCTGGTTGGGGTCAGCAGTCCTTGGCACTCCTTGCCCTGTCACTCCAGCTTCTGCCTTGATCATCACATGACCTCTCTTCACTTCTCCTCTTCTCAAATCTCCCTCTCCTCTCTCTTATGAGGACACCACTAGTATGGAATTTAGGGCCCACTCTAAATCCAGGGTGATCTCATTGCAAGATCCTTCACTTAATTACATCTGCATAGACCCCTTTTCCAAATGATATCACGTTTCAGAAACCGGATGTTAGGACTTCAATATATCTTTTGGGGGGCCGTTATTCAACTTACTACAATGGCTTAACTCACTTTTCTTGCTGAAGCCCTTCCTGATTGGTCCACACTGTTTCCACCTCCCCATGATCCTATGGCACTATCCTAATTGTTTGTGTGCCTATATCACATGAGAGATTAGGTGCTCCTTAGATTTGGTGTTCCGAGCTCAGTGCCTGACTGAGGTCATAACACCTCAGTGTGTTGGTTGAACTTAAACAAAGCATTGCTCATGTCACATTGTTATTCTAAGGCTGACTTACAACAGTGATATGTTATTCAGACCAGAGCTGCTCACAATTCACTATGAAATCAATGAGCTCCTACCAAGGCCAGATATCATCTCTGAGTGGGAAAATATCTTACTCATCACTACTCATCTTTTTTATGTCTTAGCTATGGTGCCAAGTGGAGAGGGCAACTGTTCATGTGATACTTATTCATTCAGCAAATACTGAACACCTGTTTGGAACCAGGCCCTGCCCTAGGCATTTGACATACAATATGCATATGATTAAAAAGTAGTCAGCACCTGGACAAGGATGGAGACATGTGAGCACTCAACTTACATTACATTATAAGAATGACTTGGGTGCTGAGGGAGGTGCAAGGTGCTGTCAAATCCCTGACATCAGCCTGGAATCTAGACTGGGGGACAGGAAAATTATCTGGGAAGAAGTGATTAACATAAATGCAGAGCAGTGAGGGGTTGTCATGGTGAGGGCTAGGGCTGAAGGCTTCTCATTGTGGCAGTGAGAGGGAAGGTATGACATGCTTGGCAAATGGTTGAAGGTGACAGGGGCTGTGGTTCTTAAATTTTCACTGCATCAGAATCTCCTGGAGATTTGTTAAACACAGACAGCTGCAACTTACCCTAAGAGTTTCTGTATCAGCAGGCCTAGGAGGGCTGAAGAATTTGCATTTCTAACAAGTTCTCAGGTGATGCTGATGTTGCTTGTCTGGGAACCACACTTTGAGAACCACTGGGCTGGAACAAGCACAATGAGGTGCGGGATTGGGTAGAGTGGAACGGACATAAAGCAGGGCTAGATTATAAAAGTCTTAAATATGTTTGAATTGGATCCTGAGGTCCATTGGAAGCCTTTGATGGGGCTGGATGGTGATATGCCTTTGGTGACTTCAGTCTGTATATGAAGAATCTGCTAGAGGGGGCAAAACTGAGGGAGACTGTTGCAGGAGTAGAGGAGACAGGCAGTGGTCACAAGTGCAGAGGTGGCTGTGGGGATGGAGAGAATGGATGGATGTCAGAAACATAAGAAATAGCATAAGAAAAGTCTATAAAAATCGTCTCCCTTACCAGGTATCCCATCATGAAATTTTGTCATTAGAAATTGAAGACTAAACTGTGATCCCCCAAACTGATGACATTGTATCATCTGGGAACTCGTTAGAAATCCACGTTTCCGAAAGTGTAGCAATGGGGTCCAATATTCTGCATTGTACAAAGCCCTCAGGATGATTCTGATACTCACTGTAGTTTGAGAGCCTCTGTCTTGAAGCAATTGTGTCCTTAACTGAAAGTAGAAAGAAGGAAACTCAAAATAGAAGAAAATCTAAATTAAATAAAAATTAAAGTGCAAATCTCGCATGCAATGACCTTGCATTGTGAAATTTTAGAAATAATAGTGTAAATTACTCAGTCTTTTCAAGGTGGTAGGTGACCGACCCAGGTTTTGACAGGATGGTGGGGCCAAGACCGCTGGATATGTGGGGCACAGAGTTGAAGAGAACTCAAGGAAAATGTGTCAGTAGCTTTGCTGCTGTGCTTAAGGAAGTTGGCACTTTGCTGGCAATCAAGTCTTGTGTGGAGGAGGTGTTTTTTTTTAAATTAGAGGCCCTTTTGGAAGGCTTCATAGCTCTGGTTCTTAAATACAAGGGTTTGGTGTTCATTCGTTCAACCACTAGATGGCAGCCTCGTGCCACTTTTCCAGCACTCAGAAAAATCTAAATTTAGGAGGAAAAAAAAAAAAGCCAAGAGTTTGGAAAGGATGCCAGCTCATTCGTTTCTATCTGGCGCGTGGTTTTGACATTCTATTCCTTTGGACTTCTTCCATTAATTATGACACTCAAAGTTTTTTGTTCACTGAGAGGCAGAGAGCCAAAGCTTTAATTAAACCCGTGGGGGCACTGCCTCGGTAACCACCACGCGCCAGGCACTCTACATAAATTGTTTCATTTCATTCTCATAACATCCTTTTGCACTAAGTATTATTATGTCTCATTTTACATTGGAGAAAACCAAGGGTCAGAGAGGTTTAGCAATTAGCCCAACACGACCCAGTCGAAAGGTAGAACTGGTTAGCTTAACTGGATGGTAAACCACTAAATCCTTGACAATTAGTAGGTTTTTTGCAATCTCAGTAAATTACAGCTAGATTGAGCTCCAAGTTTTCTAAGATAAGAATCACACATAAGGTTTTAAAATAACTGTTCTCCATATTCCAACATTAGAAGTTTCATTGAAAAGAAGAAAAAAAAAAGAAGTTTCACCGGTTTTTATTTGTGGGATGGCATTTGAGTCTTTTCTAGATTTATTATAGAAAAGAAATCAGATTAGTTAGGATTTAGAATAAAAATTTCTGAGTCCAACTGGATGTTAGAATTCTGACCCTTTTGCTTCAAAAATAATAGAAATTTGTGTATAATTTTCTTATGGCATGCATCCCTTCTACTCTGTACTGTATTTGTGTTCACAATAAAATAATCTACTTCCCTGTGAGTCCAAGTAGATAGGACCCATGTCTGAGTCATTTCTGTATATTCTTGCCTCGTTTTGCCTTTATTGAGTTTGCATGTAACCAGTATGTGTCTAATAACAGCAGAGAAAAAATAAACACACAATAATCCATATGAACAAAATGCCACACTTTTTTGTAAAGACAGGATCTGTTAAATGCCATGCTAAGCCAACATGGAGCCCGAGGCAAAAGAGGCTTTTTGGTGCCCCCTTAAATTTTGCAGTCAAGATGGGTGCCTCATTTGCCTTAGTCCCAGCTCTGGAAATCCTCTTAAGTGCTTGTTCAGAAAGGTTTTCTCAACATATATCCAATAAAAATTTATTGAGCGACTAGTATGTGGTAATCATGATGCCCAATTTGCTAAACAAAATGGCAAGTAAAAATGGACCTAAGTTTTGCTCTTCATGGAACGTATGGAATATACCACTCATGGTTGGAAAGCATTATTATGTAGTAATTGACTATTAATCAGTCACTCCTTTGTTATAAACAGGGAAAATAGGTGCCAGACTGAACCAGGTAATGGCACTTTAATGGAGCCCTATTTTTTTTCTGAATTTTGTAACTTCTGAGTATAATTTGTAGATTGAGATCAGACAGCATTCCAAAAGACTATTATTATCTGTTGAAATAAACTGTTGTGGCACGGAGGAGGGCACTTGTTGGGAATATCACAGGGTGTTGTATGGAAACCAAATTGACAATAAATTATTCAAAAAAAAAAGAGATAAACTGTTGTCCTTAAGTTCTCTTCTTTCATTAGTATTCTGACCAGGAAGATGGACATATTATCATAATTAAGGACGCCCTACATTGCTTTTCAGTTTCATCATGGTGATGAGCATGAATTTGGGGATGGTCAGACTTGAGTCTGTGAGTTATTAAGAACAACTGGTATCAATCATAATGCTGGGGTTTGCATCCCAGCTTGACCATCTGCTGGTTGTATAATTTTGGAGAACTTATTTAACATCTCCATGCTACTGATTCCTTGTTGGTAGAAGGAAGATAATAAGAGTAAATAAGCTAATCTGTGTAAGATACTTGGAACAATTCTTGGTACACAGTGCTTAATATATACGTGAGCTTCTACTAGTAATAGTGGCAGTAATTCCATCACTGAGATCCTGTAATTACTTGCCTTATGTAAGCTTCAGTTACCTCAACTGGCAAATGGAAAAAAAAAATATTGGTATCTATGTCATGAGGCTCTTGAGATGACTAAGTGAGAGAATAAATGGAAATCACTCAGCTGGACATGTAAGTACTCAAAAAAATTGGCTTCTTTTTTTCAATGTCTCCTTAACCCAAGACTATCCAAAATCCAATAGGAACTATAGATTATTCATCTCGTATACTTGATGTTGTTCATAGCATCTAGGTCATAATAGGTATTCAGTGAACGTTTGATGAAAGCATGTGGAAATCTATACATATTAGAATCATAAAAGCCCTTAGGTAGCTGGAGTGTGCATGCAGTTGTGAAGTAAGTAAAGGTTATTTTGTGTGTGTGTATGACAGAGAGAGAGAAAGAGAGGGAAGGGGGAGAGAGATTATACCTATCTCGGAAAGTCTTATGGTCTGATGTTTGTGTCTCCCCACATTCACATGTTGAAATCCCAATTCCCCATGTGATGGTATTAGGAGGTGGGGCCTTTGGGATTAGGGGACAAGGGCTCTGCCCTCAGAAGTGAGATCCATGCCCTTATAAAAGAAGTTCTAGAGAGCTAACTCACCCCTTCTAACATGTGTGGACACAGTGAGAAGCTGGCACTCTGCAAACTGGAAGAGGGCCTTACCCAGAACCTGACCGTGGGGGTGACCTACCTTGGACCTCCAACTTCCAGAACTATGAGAAATTAATTTCTCTGGTCAATGACACCAGTCTGCGGTATTTGCGACAGCGGCCTGAATGGACTAACACCAAGGTAGATGAGGAGCGCCACTGAATCCCAGTGAACCTTTTTGTGCTTCCCTTTCTTGTGTTTAATAAAGACACAGAAGAAAGCTTCAAGAAGATAATGCAGACTTTCGCAAGTTGAAAAGGATATTCCCAGTTCTACGGCTATCAGTTTCCCTGACAAATCAGCCTAGTCTAGTGGAGTTATTCAAATAGCTATCAGGGTAGAGTAGTTCACTGGGAAAACGTGAAGCCAAGGAGCACCATATAGTGGTATCCTTCCCCACCCCCCGTTCTCCTTATCATGTTCTCAGCTTAGCTCACCCTTTTATTTTCTTTCCACATGTTTTTCAAAAGTTGGAGGAAAAAAAGAGGGCAATCAATATTTACTTTGAAGATTAAAAGCTGTAGCTTTCTTAGAGTACATCTTTTAAGCTGATGCCGTCGATATGAGGATGCCTGGACACCCCAGCCCTTGCCATATCCAGAAAGGTTTTGTCTGCATTCACTACCAGTTAAATCTTATTGAATAACTGACAATGAGGGAGAATCAGTTTAGTTTTGGGGAGTTCAGGCTATAGTGTTTTGATATCACAATCTCAGGATTGTTGGTCCAGTGAAAAAAAGAAAAATTCCATTCTCTTTTAGAATTTTGCCTGAGCCTGTTAAATAACCAATTGGAGGGGTGCCTAGCTCAGTTGGTTAAGCATCTGACTTTGACTCAGGTCATGATCTCACAGCTGATGGGTTTGAGCCCCGCATAAGGCTGTGTGCTGACAGCTCAGAGCCTGGAGCCTGCTTCAGATTGTGTGTCTTCCTCTCTCTCTCTCTGTCCCACCCCTGCTCACACACTGTCTCTCTCTCTCAAAAATAAATAAACATTTAAAAAAATATTCAATTGGATTAAATTATCCCCTTAAGAGAAGAAGTGATTACAGTCTGTAGACTGTAGGAGTGAGAGCTCTTGGATCAGACCGCTTGGCTTTTAATGTGCTGCTTGCCAGCTGACAGCCTTTACAGCTTGCTCAGACTTTGAGTCTCAGTTCCCTCATCGATAGGATGGAGAGAGTATCTATCTGTCTCAGAGTGCTGCTGTAGAAATTAAATGAAGTAATATTTGTAAAGCGCAGTGTTGGCATATTACACATGCTCAATAAATATTAATTATTGTCATTGTGATTCAGCTGATTGGGCATCAGAGGGCTGCAGCCACTGATGAAGTCACTTCTGAAAGGGGAAAAGTCAGAGCATTCATTTTTTCTAAGGTTGCTATTTTGTAAGCTTTAATATTAATACACTCAATTCAAGGGATGAGCTTCCGAAAAATTGGATAGCTGAAGAGGAAAATTACCTAATCACCAATACGATTTAAAAAGGTTGCTTCAAATGACACCAAATGCTAATAACAAACTGTTTGGAAATGAGAATATGGATATCCCATGCCCTGGCTTATTTTGTCTTCTCATTTACACCCCACATAGACTTTCTCAGAAAGTATTGATGACTGTGAGCCCTTTCAATGTACGTGTATATAAGAAGTATAGTGTGTGACCTGTTTCTTTGAAACTGGCTATGCCAATTTTAACAAAAGATTCTGGGGTATCAGAAGTTTCTAAATTGTTGAAAACAAAGCAAACATAAATTTAAGGTAAAATATTTTAACATCGTCACTTTCACCACCAAATGAAGATGCATGGGTATTTGGTTTAGGTTGACAAAACAGAGATATTTCTGGATACTCTATGTAATATAAACTAACCTGAGTACTAATAATTGTGAGTACCGACTATTTGGTAGATTGTGTATTTAGGTCTGTCAAAATTATCTCATTTCTAATAAGGCTTTCCCTAAATAGGGTCAGAAGCCTATTCGTTTCTTTACTCCGTAGATCAAATGTTATGTATTTTATTTTTGTGCGCAATTGCAGTTTGATCCGCCAGTGGTTTTACTGTAGAGGAACGATTACCTATGGAAAGTGATCACCTCTAAATCTGACTTTTGAATGGATCAGGCACGTACATACCGGGTTGGTTTATCTAGTAAGAGATTAGGGTTTGTGGGTTTTTTTCAAAGGGCTATGTTTGAGACCTGAAAAAAAAATTCTTTTAATTGGCTCAAAAAATGCAATAAAAAGCTAAAAAATCATAATGGAATACATGTTGAATCAGATATTCACAAAACATAATATTTTGCCAATTTTAATAATTCTGAAATGTATGTCATAAAATTTCACTCCATTTGACAACCTTTTTTAGATTCATTTTCTCATCTCAGGAATTTGCAATGATTGCTGATACATATTTGCTGTTTAAAGCTAGATAGTTTGATTAAATTTATAAATTGTTTAAGAATGTTTATGTAGCTGGGGTGACCGGATGGCTCAGTTGGTTAATCGACCGACTTTGGATCAGGTCATGATCTTGGGGTTTGTGAGTTCGAGCCCCGCATTAGGCTCTGTGTTGACACCTTGGAGCCTGCAGCCTGCTTCAGATGCTGTGTCTTCCTCTCTCTCTGCCCTTCCCCTGCCATACTATGTCTCTCTCAAAAAAAAATAAAAAAAAAATTAAAAAAGGAATGTTTAATGTAGCAAAAATTACTTTCATTAAAAAAACACTTTTTTAAAATGTTGATTTATTTTTGAGAGAGACAGAGACAGGGCATGAGCATGAGAGGGGCAGAGAGAGGGGGAGACACATATCCGAAGCAGGCTGCAGGCTCCAAGCTGTCAGCACAGAGCCTGATGTGAGGCTCGAACTCATGAACTGCGAGATCATGACCTGAGCTGAAGTCTGAAGCTCAACTGACTGAGCCCACAAAAATTACTTTTAATGAGGCATGCGGGGTATATTTTCATATGATTCATTTATATGATGTGAGGGAGAAAACTCTAGATGTAAGAGTGATGTGGCCTTGTGATAGTCTCAAAATACGTAGGCAGGCTTTTATTTTTAGTTTGCTATCTCTTTCTATATGACCAATATGGTAGTGGTTAAGCAGTATGACGGGATTAAGGACTAAAAGCTAACAGCAAGCTCCATCTGTGCCTGTCCCATCATTAAGTCAACAGAAAATAAGCAAGGTAGTTGCTTTTCAGTCAATATTGTTAGCTGGGTACCGTACTGCTGTAATGGACTGTCAGCTCTGATTCACTCATATAGAAAGATTAAAAGAGGGGGAAATGCCTTTTTAATCATTGTCCTGGGAATCGACCTGCTCTTTTTCTGTAACCAAACAAGAACGAACTAAAGTGCAAGTGCTGATCTCTTGAATTGCAGGTGAGGCTCAATTTTCAAAAGAAACACAAAACTCTCTGGTGCAATCACCAAGCTTGAATTTTAGGAGCCTTATCGCTCACCTGGGATCAAGCTGAAGCCTCAGGTTGGGACTTGAAGCCTTCAAAATCCACCACCATGCTAAACTTGCACCCTGGAGTGAATTTAATTAGTTGATTCATTTTTTTAAATAATGAAAGAAAACTAAGTGCACTGTGTTCACATTTTCTAACTCTGTAACTGAAGACAAATAGAAGTTGGTTCATGAATTCCTGACACTAGATCAGAAATTCACTCTGTGTTCTTGCTTTGCATTCTTTTGCTCACTTTTCCAACGGATATCTGTTGGGCTTTCCTGGCTGCTAGGAATAATGCCAGGCCCTAGGTGTGTAGCAGAGAACAGGTCAGATAAATAACGTTCTCATGTAGCTCATGTAAACGACACCATCTGGTCATTCTGAGTGTGATGGGCACAACTGAAGAAGCTACAGGGTTGTTGATAGTAAGTCACTGGAGTTTACAAAGGAAAGTCTGTGATGTCCTCTGGGAGGAAGTGGAGCTTAAACCAAGAACTGAAGGAAGAATGCGTCAGCTAATTGAGTAGATGGGGGAAGAGTCATGCAGGGAGAGGAGCAGCAAGTACAAAGGTTCAGAGGTGGAAAGAGATGCTGTGTCTTTCCATGAATGGCGCAGTAAGGAAGGAACCAGGGAAAAAAGTAAGGGAAAGGGAAGTGTCCCCTATTAGATAATTCTCCATGATTTATTTGATGGATACTGATTAGGAGTATTTTACTAAGTACTTTCAGGGATCTGAAGATTAAGTCATAGTCCTTACCCTCAAGGAGTTTATGTAGTAAAGGTCACTATTTCCCTGGTAGAAGATTCATTCTGTAAATCAGTGAACAAATTCATGTGGTGCTAATATATATTTCAAATTGAACTTATCCTAAAAATATATACATAAACAGACTGACGGGCAGGAAAAAAGTGGTTTGGGATTGGACTTTTAAAGACACAGATTGGTGGTGTTCTAGAAAGCTGAGCAGTTGCCTTAAGACCCATGGCCTTAAAATCTCAGATTTCCTCTGCTATATGACTCCAGAAGGGGACTTAAACTTTCTGTGCTTCCACCAAAACATCTGAAAAACGGAGGTTGTGGGTGGGATTTAGCTGCTGATTCCAACCGATTCTGGGTCTGAATGACACAGCCACAGAACTATGGCAAACTAATTGCCAAAAGGAAGGACATGATCCCATGTGTACTGTTTCTTCTTGCTAGCATTTTCTTGGGGAAGGAGGAAGACTACAGTACATGTCACAACATGAAATGTTAATCGTTTATTTAGCGCCTCATCTGGTTACTGTGGTTATAAGCCCTTTTATACAATTGTTAAAAACCTTCCAAAAGTACCCAATGATACAGGTATTTTACCCCCATTTTACAGATGAGGAAGCTGAAGTGAGAGAATCTAAGGTTATGTCAAGTAAATAGCAGAGCCAGATTTTGAACCCTCATTTGTGCTTTCCCGTTATATCCAAGGAAAGACCAATTGCAGGCCAAGGGATAGATGACCGCTAGAGAGCTCTTCTGGTACTTTCAGGAAAAACTACCTACATGAAGAACTACCTAAATGGGACAGGTGTTATAATCTGGAATGTTTGCTAAGAGGAGCCGTGGGGCCTTTAAAAACAGAATAGCTATTTAGCCAGTAGGGAGAAAAGAGAAATCAGGCAGAACAAGGCACTAGCATTCATTGAGTGTATACTTTGTGCTAGACTCCCTACTACATACTTCGAGACGTCTCATTTAAGTCTGCCAACAAAGCTTTAGAAGGGGTGTCGTCACTCCCTCGTAGATAGGAGTGTCCGTCCTGACGAAGAAAGCAGAGCCTAGAGGTTCAGGAACTTGTGCTTGGACAGCTAGCTGGCAAGTAGCAGAGCTGACATTTAGATCCCCATTTCTTCAAACCCCCAAGCGGGGCTGTTTCCACTAAGAGAGGCCATGTTTTAGACAGGAAGATCAAAGATTTCTTGATGTTTCTTTAGTTCCTAGTAATTTGTTATCTTATTTTATTATTTTGTTTTGCCCTTTGGTCATCTAGTTTTTATTTTAATTTTTTATTTCTGTATCCATATTTCTCACATACACAAAACACAGTGGATATATGTTTTCCTTCCTTTACTTTTTGCTCAGCTCATTTTAATATGCCCTTTTTTCCCTTTGGTGTCTATGACCAAAGGCTGATTGATGAAAAGTTAACAATTCTCTAGTTAACATATTAAATAGACTTTTATCCCTCCTGCCAATATTGAGGCAACTAATTATCAGCTCTGTTTGGGAGCAAGGAAAGTTGACCTCAGATAGACCAACAGAACCCTTCAAAGAGAAAATGAAGAAGTGGGGTCTTCCAACTCCCTCAGCTCCAAGCCAATCTGATATAATTGCCTGAGAACAAGGACTCAAGTACTTGGAGTCTTCACAGATAGAAAGCCTCAGAAATAATGATTACAGCAAATCAGGGCTCATGAATATGCAGCTTATTTCTGCTTAGAGACACTTGAGTTATCGAAATTAAAAATACAAAATTATGGATTGCAAAGAAAGCGGCAGGGATTTTTTTTATTTTAACAATTGGAAAATATCACTGGAAATGAAGTCTTCCTGCCAACATGAAGCACATTATAATCATGCCAGGGAAATGATGCTTTTCTAAACGCTCGTTTTAAATAGATTTTCCCCCCAAATTCTGTTTAAAGATAGACTACGGAAGCTTTAACTCATATGATTTTTCTTTTTGTGGATTTCAATTTCAAGGTTATTCATTTTGGGACAGAGTCTAATACCATCTCATTCACAAGATGTTTCCTATAGTTAGCATCTACCCTCGAAAGCCCTGAACTAACACAAGTTGATTTTGATGTTTTTTCTTTCAGAGGTATCTTCCTTTTTTTTTTTTAGGATCTCCTTGGATGATTTTAAACCGGGTGTGGCAAAGACCTTCCATTTTCTAGGCTTGACCTCCCAGACTTTACCCCATACTCAGGCCATTTTTCCTTCCCCTTCTAGCCCATCAAAATGACTTGTTTCATACTGTTTTTATTCAGGATCTTTTGAGGCAATGTGGTTTGTAAATATAAATATACATGTAAATGTTTTATAATGTTACGTTACTCTTGTCTTTTTACAAGTTAATTTCACAAACCACACTTTCCTATGTCTGGACTTGCAACATCAGGCTGCTACCATGTAGTTGTAATTGTTTTGATTGCATGGGTTGAACTACCAGATGTAAGAATATATTACGAAAATCACTCTTTTAAAATGATGTGTGTATGTGTGTGTATGTGTGTGCACGTGTGTGCATGTTTGAGGAAATAACTAAAACAAAGCATAGGATTTAGTAATACAGAGGATGTTTGGCAAATATATGGCAGATGTTTTTTCCATTTTCCTCTCCATCGAGTATGGCAAATACTGTTAACTGCCAAGACATCCTTTTCCAACTAAATTAAGATGAGACCTCAGAATCCTTCCTAACATAGCACCTGAAGAAGTCTGTATCAATTAGTAGGAATTGTCATTTGGGATAAAATCATACATGTTTCTTAATATAGAGCAAGCTCAAAATAGCAGTAACAAACCAAGGCTTTGAGCCATTGGGCTGGTAAGCTGCTGCTGGGATGGAGGAATGAGACAGAGACGATGATTAGCTATAGGGGAGAAGACAAGGTAGGGTAGCAATGTGGTATGGATATGGCAATTCAAGCAAAGCAAAGGGTGCAGTGTGAAGGGTGGGATTCTAGGGAAGGGTGGTATTGCAGAGAGGCAATACCGAGCCTAAAGTGACAGGAGTGTCATCTGGGGGGATTGAGTAGGTTTGGGAAGGAGATAGAGCTGAAATTGAAGGGATTCCTTGAGGCCTTGCAGTTTTATTTCTGTTCATAACCTATGCACCTCAAAACCTTTTCCAAATGCTCACTATTTACTTACATAAGACACCTTGGCATTTGCCATTTTGAATGCGTAGTTTAGCATCATCTGCTATGCTCTTTGCATTCCTAAGTGGGCTTCTACAATTGGGTAGATAGCCCTGTTTTCTGAAAAAAGACAACAGAGGCAATAACAAGACCACATGTATCTCCTAGAACCCTTGTTTCTTGAATGATGCAGTTAAGGTTACTTAACTGCATTTAATATGCCTGCCAATAAGTCTCAAACTTTCTCGGCTACCTTAGGACCAATTGAGAACTGCTTTCACTGCATCCTGCTTCTTCCTACCTACTGGGGAAACCATTAAATTTCATCTTCAGATTGACCAATACATAGGTAGCTAGGGACCAGACAGTTCTGCCAAAACTATACATTTGTTTATATAAGAAACTTGTTGGAGTTATAGGGTCAGGGATATCAGCTTTATAATCTCTTTAGTAAAAGTCTGATTCCTTTTCTTGTCTGAGTGAGATTCCAATGTATCTGGAATAGAAAAGTTGAGAAATTGGGAAACCTGAGTGGCTCAGTTGGTCAAGCCTCTGACTTTGACTCAGGGCATGATCTCGTAGTTCGTGGGTCCAAGTCCTGCATCAGGCACTGTGCTGACAACTCAGAGCTTGGAGCCTGCTTCGAATTCTGTGTCTCCCTCACCCTCTGCCCCTTCCCTGCTCATGCTCTGTCTCTCTCTCCTTCAAAAATAAATAAATACTAAAAAATTGGGAAAAAAAAGAAAATTTGAAAAGTCTCAATATTCTCCCAGGCAGCTACTGGTCTTGAAATTCACCTGACAGAGGCACATAGACAGATGGTTTGAATTGCTATATTTGTATTTCCATCTCTCCCCTTCCTCCACCCCCACACTACCACTTTCATAAGAAGAAACATGAATCCACATGGAACTGAAAGGGAAAAGTCAATCACACACTGAAATCCACACTGGGGCCAGATTGTTTATCAGAGTCCCAAGGTAGGGGAGTAAAATCCTGCCTTTGTATGGTCTCTTCTCTATGGGCCAATGAACAGAGACTGACGGAGGTGTTAAGCCTTTTTGGTCAAAGTGGATCTAAACTCCTTTACTTGAAATCAGATTTCACAACGATCAACCAAAGTCTAGGGTTGAAACCCATTATCTGGATACTGTAGGTACCAGGAAGGAACCTAATTTTGCTTCTGCTAATCTGATTTTACTGAATAAAACACAGGAGAATCTTTGGCCTATGTTGTAAAGTTAGTTAAACTTCAATTTCTGACTTTTATTTGGTCTGGGGAGAATAGATTAAATATTTTTTTATTAAGATGAATGCAATAATTGCAGATTAATGTTCTCAGAGATAATACATTCCTTCTTTTATTTCTACTCTGATGTGAAGATTCTTGCTTAGCATATTAGTGTTTTACAACTCGAATAACAAAGTACTTCCAATTGGGTGGCTTAAAAAAAACAGAGGTTTATTGTTGCACAGTTCTGGGGGTTAGGAGGCCAAGATCAAGTGTCAGCTTGGTTGGTTCCTTCTGAAGCCATGAGAGAGAATCTATTCCATGCCTCCCAGCTTCTGTGGTTTTCCAGCAGTCTTTGGTTTTCCTTGGCTTGTAGAAGCATCTTCCTGCTCACTGCCTTTATCTTCACATAGCATTCTCTGTGTGTGTGTGTGTATGTGTGTGTGTGTTTGTCTCCAGACTTCCCCTTTTCCTAAGGATACTAGTCAGATTAGAGCCCATGTTAATGACTTTGTTATAAATTAATTACTTCTGTAAAGACCCTATCAATAAATAAAGTTACATTCTGAAGTAAAGGAGGTAAGGACTTAATGTGGACTTTTTGGAGGACACATTGAAACCCATAATACTCAATTATATTGTGTGGATTGCTGATATACACATACATATATAACTGTAAAACCATAATCACAATCAAAATGCCATTGCTTTCTTAAGAGGAGCTTTTCAAATATATCTTCCTCTTCCTAATTTGAAGTGAGAGAGTCTGAATTTATCAATGTTTATCCAGCATTGTGTTAGAACTGTGTAGTAATCTTTTTTCCTATCTGGGAAATAGAACTGGATGGACAGCTGGCTTCAGAGTTTGCATGAAGAGTACATAATCCTACTTATGTAACCCATCGTGTTTGCAAAATCTGCACTGCAGTTTTTGAGAGGGAATGAGATGTTTGAAAATAAAATCTGCTGTGCAGGAGTGGAAAATTTATCCATTCTTCACATTATTTTTGTTGTCTGTATTTTTATTTTGCATTCTCAAGAGGTATGTATCCTTGCTGTAGTGTTTTGCCTTTGCTACACATGTAAGGAATTTAGAAAAAGTGAGATGTGGCACTAGGTCTATTCATTGACCTGCTTTGTGATGTGCAGGTTGTTTAACTCCTCAAGGATTATGATTTCTTAAGTCTTTTTTTTTTTTTTTTTTAAATGAGAGAGAGAGTGAGTGGGGGAGAAGGGCAGGGGGAGAGAGGGAGAGAATCCCAAGCAGTTTCCTTGCTTAGCGCAGAGCCTCAGTGGGGGCTTGATTCCATGACCCTGGATCACAGGACCTGAGCCAGAATCAAGAGTCAGATGCCCAACCAACTGAGTCACCCAGGTGCCCCTATGATTTCTAAAGTCTTGAGTCAACCAGGCTAAATTGAGGTGGGATGAGGAAAGAGTGCATTAGGAGAAGAGTAATTCTTCCCTTAAAAGTGTGAGAGTTCATTGATCAAATTGTAATTCTGCAAAAACCAAAAACACACAAAAAACAGTCATTATATCCATGTACTAGGCATCTGCTTTTTCATATCAACCAGAACACTTTTACCCTGCTTTTGATGTATGGCACTCTTACCTCTTCTTTGTAGGAACTGACATTCCTTCATTACAGGTGATTCTTTTGGGGATGCCAATAATATTAACTTACTTCTTTGGTTACTGGCCAATCAGATTACCCTATCAGCTGGTGACAATGATTGCACAAAGGGTGGGCATGTGAACAAGTCAGCCAATCAGAGACTTCCCTGGGATTTTAAATACTAGTAAGGAGGTTTTGTGAACAAGAAGCTCTCCGTTTTCTCTGGGTTTACTAAGCTGGGTTGACTTAGTCTTATCTCAAGTCATAGCCTCTTCAACATCTTATGACAGAAGCCTCTATATGATAGCAAAGGATAACACACACATGACACATAGACGGAAGGAGAGAGATAATGAAATTATCATTTGAATTCTCAGAAGTCAGTTGGATGTCTGAACTTCTAAGTTTCTTAAGTCAATAAATTTGTCTCATTGCTTAAGCTGATTTCAGTTGGTGTTCTGTCAGTTGCAACAGAAATAATCTTTTTCTAATACAGTCAATAAAAAGGAAAATCAGTAATACTTATATTAGAAGTTCGGGGTCTCTGCACTGGTAAAGAAAACTTTCTGCAGATAACAGTGTTTGAAAAGTATTGGGAAATAATATATTTTCCATATATATTTTTTAGAATTGAAGCTAATAGTTTTAATGGAGTTAATTTTCTTTCCTGTTACCACCTGGGATCTGACGTCTAAGTTTAGTCTTGGGATTCCTCATAATTTGAGGGAACATTCAGACTAGCATCCAGAGCTCTCAAAAGTCTTCTGAAAGACAGAAGGTTTTTAAGCTTATACTATACAATCTGAAATGCTTCTTGTTTTCCACTTATCCTGTAGGACCAGCTGAAATGCTACCTTCCTTGTGAACTCCTCCAGTTTGCTTAGTTAGAAATGGCTCTCCACCTGTATGTGCCATAGCATTCTAAGTCTCAGTGACACCAGTCGTATTCTGCCTTTTTTATGTGTTCCAGTGTTATGTAATAAATCACCCCAAATTAATGGTTTAAAATACCCACTATATTATTATTTCTCATCATTTTGTTGGTCAAGAATTTGAATAGGATTTAGCTGGGGGATTGTTCTCCGTCTGTTGTTGACTGAAGTCACTTGATGGTATTAGCTGGTCTGTTTTTGAAGGTTGAAGACAATGTCACTCACCGTGTGGCACACTGGAGGGGTTGCTATTGTCTTTTCTCTACCTTTTGAGTTCCCTTCTCTCTTTCATTTTGGGTTCATGCCTTAAAAAAATCCCCTTCCTTTTCTTCTAGAAGAGTTTTTGGAGGGAGCATGTGTTCAATCTAGTATTTTTATCTGGAAGTCCCCCAAACCTAAGTTCGCAAAGCACTTTCACATTCAGTTTCTATTTTCTCTTTACAAGAGCCTTTTGAGTATATTCCTTCATCTTTTAAGGAAGGAAAACTTAAAACAGACAAGGAAGTGTTTTGGTGTAGAAACTTTTTTGGTTGCAAGGAAAAGAAACTCACTCAAGCCAGTGAAAGTAAATATCACATGTCCATTTCCTTTAAATATCCTCATCAGCCTCCAGGCCTATACTTGTGGTTTTAAACGTTGCTCTAGGTACACCCTAGATTCATATGAATTCTGGAGCTGATGTATTCATTAGAGTTCCCAGATAAAATAGAAGATGCCCAGTGAAATTTCATTTTCAGGTATACAACACATCCTTTTTAAATAAGGACATGTTTCAAATATTTCATGAAATACTCACACTACAAAAATAATTATTGGGGCACCTGGGCGGCTCAGTCGGTTAAGCGTCCAACTTCGGCTCTGGTCGTGATCTTGCAGTCTGTGAGCTTGAGCCCCGCATTGGGCTCTGTGTTGGCAGCTCAGAGCCTGGAGCCTGCTTCAGTTTCTGTGTTTCCCTCCCTCTCTGCCCCTCCCCTGTTCGAGCTCTGTCTCTCTTTCTCTCAAAAATAAATAAACATCAAAAAAATTTTTTAAAATTAATTGTTTATCTAAAATTCAAATTCATCTGGGCATTCAGTATTTTTATTTGCTAAATCTGGCAACGCTAGTCTACTTAGGTCAGCATTAGGGTATATTCATATGAGGATTGGTTGGATTTTATAAGAAAAATAAAACACCTTCTCATGCTTGGGTGTTGACTGTTTGTAAACCTGGAATCATTCTTCAGCAAAATCTTAAGGGGAAATATTGTCTCTTTCCCTTTTAACTGTTTACCTTTATCTTTGTCCCTAACCACAAGTAAATTGGATTGAGTAATCTTCAGGCTGTTTTTCAGCAACACTGTCATTGCCATACATCGTAATAAAAATGGTAACTGTCATAGCTGTCATTTATTGGGCTTTTACTGTATGTCAGGCATATTACTAAATACTTTAATTATTACCTCACTTAATTCTTACACTAACAGTAGATAGTATTAATATCACCTTATTTTAAGGGTGTGGGGGTGGGGGCTGGGGTCATAAAACTTAAATGGTTTGCCTGACTAGTTAGTAAGTGATGGAAGGGGCAGTGGGATAGTAGTGCCCCAGCTTTTTCCTCTGAGCAGTCTTGAAAAAAAAAAAAAAAAAAAAAAGAAGGAAAGCCTGTGAATTAGTCTTTTGCATCTTATTGTGAATGTATTGGTAAGTTTTCTTTTTCCAGAGACTTTGGAATTTTATTGCGTTTTGGCTATGAAAAGAATCCAGATCTCTAACTTTGTCGCCTCTTGTGCCTTCATGACACTGTACCAACTCTCCTCTATTAGTTGCTCATCTTCACAGGCTTGTTGGACAAATTCAAATTCCAAAATAGAAGAGAGGAAGAAACCCCAGAAGACATTGGCTTGTACTTCATTCTCCCACAGAACAATGCTGGGTGGTTCTATTCTGCAGGACTGAGCCTGGAAGAATCACTGTATTCACTGTTCAAGGCAATTGATTCACCCTTGAGAAAGCAGGCTGGTAACTGAAGTTTGTTTACACAGTGACTCAGCCTCAGCCCAGCGTAGGTAATAGATCTTTATTAACTTTACTTTCTTTCTTAGGAAAAGAATCGACTAAGTTCTATATGTGGAATGATTGTGGCATTTGGAGGTCCCTATAAAAACTTCAGATTTTGTCACTTGCCATTTTTAAAGATCCCTACTATGACATCTTTTCTCATTTTAGTCTTTCATCACTAAAGAAAGATGCAGCTTTCATTTTTTACTGAAATCAATCACCAATATCCTTTTCTGAGTCTAGTGTCAGACTGTGTGTGTGTGTTTATGTCCTCAGAAGATACTAATAGGGGGGCGCCTGGGTGGCTCAGTCGGTTAAGCCCTTCTCCTGCTTATGCTCTGTCTCTATGTCTCAAAAATAAATAAACGTTAAAAAAATTAAAAAAAAAAAGAAGATACTAATAGGGCCTACTATGTGATAGTATTTTTCTATACACATCTCTTTCCCCAGGTTTTTTTTAATTAAAAAAGTTTTTTTTAACATTTATTTACTTTTGAAAGTGAGAGAGAGAGACAGAGTGTGAGCAGGAGGGGCAGAGAGAGAGGGAGACATAGAATCTGAAGCAGGCTCCAGGCTCCTAGCTGTCAGCACAGAATCTGACATGGGGCTTGAACTCATAAACTGTGAGATCATGACCTGAGCCGAAGTCATATGCTTAACCATCTAAGCCACCCAGGTGCCCCCAGGTGTTTTCTTTTTAATTTTTGGGTATATTTTTATCTATTTATTTATTTTAAAATAATCTCTACACCCAGCGTGGGGCTTGAACTCATGACCCTGAGATCAAGAGTTGCATGCTCTACTGACTAAGCCAGACATGCATACCTCCTCAACTCATAACAAACATTTATTCTACAATTTGAGATTGTAATTGAAAATAGAGGCATAGAAGAAGCTGGGAGGTCTTTAAACAAATGGGAATATATTCAAATGGGTGGAGAATTGGGCCTCTTTATAATAGGCATGCTGTATCTCTTTGTGTTGAATAACCATAGCTAATCTGAATATGTCTCTGCTTTGGGAGACATGCTGCTGGAAGGACTAAGGATTGCTCAGGCCCTGGCACTAGTCAGCCATGTGACTTTGAGCAATTCCTATAACATCGTTGGATTTCAGTTTGTCATTTTCAAAGGAAAAGATTTGTGTTAGTTCACTGTTTCTCAGACTTCAGTTTCTGCATGTTCTTTTTCATTTTTTGTTTTCAT
The DNA here is from genome assembly GCA_030068075.1 of Paguma larvata. NCBI lineage: Eukaryota > Metazoa > Chordata > Mammalia > Carnivora > Viverridae > Paguma > Paguma larvata. Next base: position 51,684,990 of record CM057826.1, on the reverse strand, counting down.
ATCTCATTACACCTGTACTATTATTGAGCTAACATTTAAAAAATGGCTCTTTTTTCTTTTAACTGAGGTTAAAATATGAGGGATGAAAATAACATTAAAATATTAAAAAATATAAAGAGAGAAGTAGGGAGGAGAAAATGGAGAAAAAGAGTTTTCCAGAACAGGTGAGGGGAAGACAGAGCTGGGCTTTCTTTATTAAAAACATTTTTTTCTTTAATGTTTATTTTTGAGAGAGAGAGAGAGACAGAGCATGAGTGGGGAAGGGGCAGAGAGAGAGAGGGAGGCAAAGAATTCGAAGCAGGCTCCAGACTCTGAGCTGACAGCACAGAGCCCGGCGTGGGTCTCGAACTCACTATCCGTGGGATCATTACCTGAGCCGAAATCAGACACTCGACCGACTGAGCCACCCAGGCTCCCGGAGCTGGGCTTTCTGTAAGTTTTTAGGAAAAGAAGTTTGGGCCCAGAGACAGAAGGGATGGAATCTAGAGAATAGGGGGAATATCAAACTAAAGAGATGCCAGTAGGGACTTAGGAAAGAGGAATTTTGGAGAAGGAGGACTGTTGCTTCCATGCTAGTTCTCCATGTTAAAGCATGCTATGCTTTCCCTCAGCTACTTTTCCTAAATGCCATCCTGCTGGAACACCCGGCCACAGCCATGCCTCCTTCAGGCTCACTGGCCTGTAACCTATCTGATCTGACCTTCCCCTCCTTAGGGAAGGTGGTGGCTGAGGGAAAGTGCAGCCTGGGAGTTGAGGCCGAAGAGGGGAAGGTTAAGGGGATCTCAGGGGTGAGAGCCATGGATGTGTGAGGTTGAGAAAGGGCCGGAGAAACTGAAAGTTTTAGATAAAGCAAGGAGGAGGGTGCCATATCAGACCGAATGGGTTGCCCCTTGAGATACTGTGGTGGTCAGTATCTGGTGAATTACATATAAGCCTCCAAGAATAATATTGTTCAACATAATTACATCTACCTCAATACATCACAGCTGGTATGTGCAGTGATAGTAAGAAATCTCTAAAATAACATCCTTAACCATTTGGGAAATACTGGGCTAGATGCAGTCATTTTGAACATTTGTCATGTGTTAGTATCACACTTGCACTATCTCATTTATCCCACAACACTCTGAAGCTCAGAGACATTCAGTATTGCTCAAGAATACATAGTTGGATTTGAACGCAGAGTTTTGGAATAAATCTGGGCTTCAAGGACTACTTCCAGCTTTACTGTTCTATTCTATCTCTCTCTGCCTCCAACTTTTGCTACTCACCGAAGGGGAAAAGAATTCTTAACAAGAAAGGTCAACTTGTAGGCTCCATGTTCCACTTGATCTTAGCCAAAAGGCCAAGAAGCGATGTTGTAGGTTCCATGTTCCATGCCATTCACTTTATAAACTTTTGAGACAAGAGTTCGCAAGTCAAAAGATTGTCTATCTTTATTGTTGGCAGTTTTCCTCATCGCAATTATTGCATGTAACCTAGTTCTTTTTTCATTATGCTCTTACATTCGAAAGATAAGAGAGTCAGTTGGGAAGAATTAAAGAATAACTAAAATAGAACTTGACCTTGTGTGGTAGATTGTCTTAGAGTTAGAAGGATGGATTTCAGTTTTGGTACTATCACTTGCTATGGCCATGGTTAAGTTATTTAAATTCTCCAAGTCTCAGTTCCTAACAGTGTGTAATAATACTGATAAGAATACCCCCTAATGCTGTTAAAAAGAAGGAAAAGATAAGATGTCTGTGGGAGAATTTTTTTTATTTGTTTTTATCTAAAAATTTTTTTATTTTACATTTTATTATTTTTTTTGAGAGAGCATGAGTGGGAGAGGGGCAGAGAAGAAGGAGACACAGAATCTGAAGCAGGCTCCAGGCTCTGAGCAAGCATTCAACACAGAGCTCACTGCGGGGCTCGAACCCATGAACCATGAGATCATGACCTGAGCCAAAGTTGGACGCCCAGGCACCTCTGTGGGAGCATTTTGTTAAGAGCAAGGCACTCATAGATAGAAATCTGTTATGTTGGATGTTGAAATGATTAATTAGGTCTTTCTCCAAGAGCAAAACAAGTTTTTGGTATTCATTGTATTTGCTTGGTCATCTCAGGCCATCACACTGTTGGTTTGAAATATAGATCTAGTTTGTATATCTCTCCTTGAGAAATGAGTGCAAAGATTGCCAAATATTTACTCACTTCGCACTGTGTGGATATAGCCCAAGTTAGGAGAGTTTACTGTGATAAAACTGTTTCATAGGTAGTAACTAATCAGTAGGAAATTTCGTAGTCTGAGTCTTCTAATATCTCACCAATATTCAACTGAATCTGCTGCTACAGAAACTACTAATTAATTAATTAACAGTATTTATGGAGTGTTTACTCTTGGTAGAGCATTTTTATGACATTGAGCATGCAGTTGCCAGAGGTGGGGGCAACTGTCTGCACCCATTCAATACAGCCCAAGGGGCATCATTCCTGGGGGCTTGGGATGGCATGGTCCTGCTTGAAGGTATGCAGTGTGGTGGTGGCCTGTTGGAATTGAAGCGTATGTTTTCTGGTTTAGCAATTAAAGCATGAAGAAGCTTCAAGTCGTGCCCTACAGGGCTTTTGCAAACAATCATAATTTGTATTTGGGAGTTTATTTAAGGGAAATTCAAACATTTCAGCCCAGAATTGTCTAGTTGGGATTCTGTAGCCTGATATGAAATTCAAGAAGGAATTCAAAAGCAATGCTTTGTTTCACATTGATCAGACCTCTCATTTCATCAAGCAGTAGAGAATTTTACCTTGAAAGGGCTTAGAAAAATGAAACAAAGATGATTGCATAAATTGTCTCAGAATTCTAGATCTAAGTAGGATATGATTACTCTCTTTCTCAGGCAGAGCAAGTATCCAGACATATTTCTAAAAACTTCAAAACTTCAGCATCAAATTCTACTCTCTTCCAGATCTGACATCTTTTAACATGTAAATTATTGATAGGTTGGTTTATTATTTGGAACTTAGGGAAAAAAAAGTATATTGAGTAGTAAAGGCAAATAATAGCAATTTTATTTTTTAAGGTAATTAGCCATCACTCAAATATTTCAGATTTAAATCTAATTAGGGTTGCAATTCATTATATCTACCATGTTCTAATACAAATATTTCATTATTTTATTGATTGTAAGTTTCATTTATTTCCTTCCTTTTTGAAAAACAGTGAGTGACCTGGAGTTTTAAAATCACCTCAAGTAAAGAGGGACCACAATGGATATGAAACAATCTCTGCCTCATAAAATTAGTTTAAGAATCAAATCATGCAGGGGCGCCTGGTGGCTCAGTTGGTTGAGAGTGACTATTGCTTTTGGCTCAGGTCACAATCTCATGGTTTTGGGATTGAGCCCGGTGTTGAACTCTGCACTAGTAGCATGGAGCCTGCTTGGGATTCTCTCTATTGCTGCTCTGCCTTTGTCGCTTTCCTGCTCATGCATGTGTGTGCATTCTCTCTTTCTTAAAAAAAAAAAATCAAATTAGGCAGTGGAAATTTAGCAATTGAATTAATCAATAGAAAGATAGAAATATTTTTAATGAGTGATTTATTTGATCTTAATTGGAAACTTTTCAAAGAACTGGAAGAGTATAGAAGAAAGTTGTGGAAAAAATAATGGACTGAGGATGAAAAAACAAAAAAACAGAAACAGAAACAAACAAACAAAAAGCCCATATTGGATTATCCTGCTGGCCTCACTTCACCTCAGTGTGTACAAAAAGTGGGGTTGTAAGGGCAAGTTCACATGATAAAATTTGATTCACAAGGTCAGCCACAAGTCATCAGCACAACTCTTTGAAGAGTAGGAAACCTCAAAGTTTTCTCTTTTAATCTACACATTATCAGATTACTGTTGGAAGAATCTTGTGGTGTGATGGGCAACCAGTCTATGTGTTGTAGTAGCTTAAGCTGTTATCTGGTGATCTGAGCCATAATGACCATCAGAATTGGATTATAATTAGCAGGTAAGAATTTCCCCAGGGTGGTGGGTTCACTCTTATGGATAAAGTACAAATTATCGTATTTTTCTCATAAGATGTCGTTCATAGAATTGATTGCTTTTAAACATTTCTGACCTTATATAATCACTATGTCAAATATTAAACATAGTCATTATAGGTCATGAAGCTGTTTTTAAATTATTTAAGAAGGAATACTTGTATACTTAAGTAATTATTATTGCCTTAAAAAAACATTTTCTAATCCTATTATTTTATTATAGAGCAAAACAACTCTGGAATAACACTGGAAAAGACCTTGGTGGTAAAGTCAACTTCTTACTGACTGATAAGGAAAGCAAAATATGTGGAGGCCTGGTTGCCCAAGGTTACCTAGAATGGTAATCAAATCCCAGTTCTCCTCTTTTGAAATTGCCTTCAGAAACACAAAAGGAAACCCCTCATTATGGCAGAAACATAATTTTCAACAAAAATAGAATAACATTTTATTAAAGTTTATGTATTTTGAGAGAGAGAGAGAGAGACAGACAGATGGCAAGTGGGGGAGGGGCAGAGAGAGAGAGAGAGAGAGAGAGAGGGAGAATCCAAGCTCACCTGGGACTCAAACTCACAAACCGTGAGATCATGACCTGAACCAAAGTCAACAGTCTGATGCTTAACAGACTGAGCCACCCAGGCAAGCAACACATTTTAATTAACACCTCACTCGTAAGACTTGGTTCCAAATTATTTGAGACTTAAATTATTATTATGGAAAATTTTAAATGTATATAGAAATAGAAAAACCTAATGACCCTAGTGCATCTAACACTCAGTTTCCATATTATAAAAAATTTTGTTAACCATATTTTATTTTCCATCCCTATTACTACTGCTACTACTATTTGTCGTAGTAGTTATTTTTTGTTGGTGTATTTTATCCTTTAAAATAAATCCCAAATATTATGTCATCTATTTTGAGTTGCTAGTTGTTTCTGCATTCCTGACATATAAAGGCATATTTTTTAATGCAACATATTGCCGTTATCATACCTGACAAAATTAACAATGTCTTAATATTATCTATTATCCATTTAAATTTCCTTGATTATTTCAAGGTTTTTGTTTTTGTTTTTATTTTTTTGAGTTACTTTGAATCAGGGTCCAAAAAAGGTGTGCACATTGTATTTGGTTTTTATTATTTTTTAAAGACTTGTCTGCATTTCATTGTTTCTTTTTCTTTCTCTCTTTCTCTTTCTCTCTTTCTCTTTCTTTTTTTCTTTCTTTCTTCCTTTCTTCCTTCCTTCCTTCCTTCTTTCTTTCTTTTCTTTCTTTCTTTCTTTCTTTCTTTCTTTCTTTCTTTCTTTCTTTCTTTCTTTCTTTCTTTCTTCCTTTCGTCTCCCTCCCTTCTTTCCTTCCTTCCTTTCTTTCCTTTCCTTTCCTTTCCTTTTTTTTCTGTTCTTTTCTTTTTTCTCTACACCCAACGTGGGGCTCATTTCCTGACCCTGAGATCAAGAGTTGCATGCTCTTCTGACTGAGACAGCCAGGCACCCCTTTTTATATTCTTACCTCATTTAATCTAGAATGGTCTCTCTCTCTCTCTCTTTCTATCTCTTTTGATAAAGAACGTTTTCTATTCATTGAGTAAACAAAGTTAACTGTCCTACAGAATGTGCTGGATTCTGGATGTGGCTGATTGGTTTCTTCAGGTGTTTAACTTTTTCTCTAGCCACCATATTTCTTCTCAATAGGCAGTTAGAACTGGAGACTTGATTAGATTTAGATTCTCTTTCCTTTCCTTTCCTTTCCTTTCCTTTCTTTTCCTTTCCTTCCTCCCTCCCTCCCTCTCTCTCTCTCTTTCTTTCTTTCTTTCTTTCTTTCTTTCTTTCTTTCTTTCTTTCTTTCTTTCTTTCTTTTTCTTTCTTTCTTTCACAAGTGATTTGTACTCTTTATTACACCACATGAAGAGATACATAATTTTGAATGTTCTGCTTTTAGATAGTATCAGCTTGATCTTTCTTAGAAAGTTTTTCACCAATTTTCACCTAATGGTCTTAGCATCTGTGGTGATAATTGCTCTGACCCATTATTTTATTAGGGGTTGCAAACTGGTGATTTTCTAATTTTATCACAATTTTTGCATTTATTAGCTAGAAGTGTTCTGTAAAAGACTTTTTATTAAGCCAATATTAGCTTTTTTGAAGTATAGTTCATATAGAAAATTTGGGCTAAATGCTTGGTTTATTCCCTTAATTTGTCAATATTTAGAGTGTGAGTTGGTGACATAGCAAATTCCAGTGATCATAAATGAGTTTTTTTCAGTATGTTTTTTCAAATATTTGCTATATTTGAGTCATATATTATTATTATTATTAATTATTACTATTATTATTTCATGTTCAAGTTGTCCCATCTTAAGCCACTAGGAGTTTCTTCAGCTTGATTCTTGAATCCTTTTGGTATCCTGTTCTCTGTATGACAAAAACGATACATGAAGAAAATTTATGCTACAGGCATTCAGAGAAATATATTGTAGGCTCCCAAGACAATTTAATTAAGACAACCATGTTGGAATAACTATTCAAATTATTCATCTGAAGTGGACAAGAGTAATGTGTATGTCTTTTTGGATATTTATTGTCAATTATTTCACATTATTTTATAGGCATCCCTTAAAGTGTAATATTCACTTTAAACCAAGGGATACAGAAGTTCAGAATATCGTGGTACATACTATTCATTAATCATCCTTTCCAGAAGCTGAGGATGCAGGGATGTAAAATAACATAGGAGACGTGTAATGACTCAAAAAGTTGAGGTTCTCTTTTAGGTGCCAAAGGAAAACCAGTTTGCTTTCTGTAAGATGGGCAGAGCATATGGATGAAGAATTGGGTGTTAGATTCAGAGGTTTGTGGATCCTGACTCCTCCATATCCTGGTTCTGACGTTTTCCTAAGTCAACTCATGTTTTTAAGCCTCAGTTTCCTCATCTGACAAAACTGGCGATAACACTGATTTAATCATATGGGGATTAGGATGCAATGAAATAATTGTAAGGTTTTCACACAGGATATATATATCAGCAACTAGTGAAGGCGCATTTAGTAACAGTGTCTGGATGGGGTTGATGGTGGCAGGGAGGGGACCTCAGCACGGTGAAGTGAGCCATGTGAAGGAATCGTGTCTTTTCAAGTCTAGAATTCATTAGTCTATCACACTTTAGGATTCTACCTGGATAAGATGTTAAAGTTAGAAGAATTAGAGTTAGAAGAGTTAGAGGACATCTATCCAACCCCCATTTCATACTTAAAATTGAAGCCTAGGGTTGCCTGCATGGCTCCTTGGTCTCAGCTCAAGCCATGATCTCACACTTTGTGAGTTCGAGCCTCATATCAGGCTTTGTGCTGATGGCTCAGAGCTTGGAGCCTGCTTCAGATTCTGTGTCTCCCTCTCTCTCTGACCCTCCCCCAATCATATTCTCTCTCTCTCTCTCTCTCAAAAATAAAAAAAACATTAATTAAAAAAAATCGAAGCCCAATGAAGGTAAGTGACTTGAAATGGTATCACCACCATACAATCACTAAATAAAGAGTGAAGACTAGAGCAGAATTGTCCAACAGAAATATGCAACCATATATGTGATTTTGAATTTTTTAGTAGGCACTTACATATTTTACATTTACAGAACATCTCCTTTTGGATAGCAACATTGTAGATAGTACAACCTTGTAGCCAATGACTAGTATTTGGACACGAGAGGTCCAAAGCTCGTTTCTCCCAATTCTCAAGCAAATGCATTTTCTGTACAGAGCATGACCTTCTTATTTTCCATACCAGAAATAATTGCCCTATAACATACATGGACCATCAGACATCATGTTTTCATTTAAAAAGAAGTATCACTGTTGGTCCTGATGCATTTTGGGGAGGGAATTCTTCTAGATAGGCCCTTCCCAGAGACCTAACACTTCTGGAAACTCTGCCAGCAGCTTACCAATAAACAGTTTTAAATGAGGATGCCTTTTCAGACATAAGGGGCTGATTGCAATCATTGAGATTTATATTTTTCTGAGAATAAGATTTTTGGCTAATAGTTCTTTCAAAGAGTACATTACTAGAGAAGATCAGTTTGGTGGCCCAGCGCCAGGAGAGATCAGCTCTTACAAAATTCATTAGCTTCACCTCTATCTTATTGTATCTTTAATTTTTTTTAATGTTTATTTATTTTTGAGACAGAGAGAGACAGAGCATGAGTGGGGGAGGGGCAGAGAGAGAGGGGGACACAGAATGTGAAGCAGGCTCCAGGCTCTGAGCTGTCAGCACAGAGCCCAACGCGGGGCTGGAACTCACAGAACGTGAGATCATGACCTGAGCCGAAGTCGGACGCTCAACCGACTGAGCCACCCAGGCGCCCCTCTCTTATTGTATCTTTAATATCTTAGTTTCCCTTCAGCACATGAACTGCTTTTTAAAAATACTGTCATTTAAAAATTAGAGTAATATGCATACCTGACTTTAAAAGTCAAAAATTTGTTTTAAAGTAGTTACCTCCCAACCCTATTTCCTGCTTCTCCTTTCCCAGTCTTCCAGAGGCAAATACTTTGAACCTTTCTAGCTATTTCTTGTGATATTTATCTTAAAAGTTGTAAATAATAGGCTTTCAGTATTATGTCTCGATTTTTCACTTTTAGGAGACCTTTCTGCTATGGAAGATGAAGATTTAGCTCTCTTTTACCCCTTCCTCATCACATATGTAATCATTCTCCTGATCCTTCACTCATTCAATACATTTCTGTCATAATTTTGGCTAAAAAACTCAGTGTTCAGCAATGGGATTACTGTCTGTAAACACTACTCATGTCTCAGTTATGTGGTATTATGTACATATACCACAAATATTGTATACTTATTTTTCTTTTCTTTCATGAAAATTTTTTGCTTCTGCTGGAGTTAATAATATTTTTATTGTTGTTTAATTTGAATGTTTATATCTATCTCTATCTATCTATCTATCTATCTATCTATCTATCTATCTATCTATCCATCCATCCATCCATCCATCCCTGAACTCACTTACTTGAGAAGTGCAACTTGAGCTTTTGTCTGCAGGATGAGTAGATCAGAACTAGTTGAAGGAGGAGTGTGTGGGGAGAACCATCTAGAAACACATAAGAATATGTGCAAATGCTCTGTGGCTAGAAGACAATGGTAGAAGAAAACCAGGAGGTCTGATTGGAACCTAGAGATGAAGGGAGAGAGAAATAAACTGCTGGAGAGGAGGTGGAAGGAGCCAGGCCATGCACAGTGTATAGGTAATATCAATGGTTGGTCTTGATTTTAAGTATACTTAAAAGAAATTGAAGCATTTGCAGTAGAGGAGATAGATGGCCAGATTTAAACCTTCCCCTCCATTCTGTGCATTCCTTCCTATATTACATATGTTTATGATACAGTAGCCCCGCCCCCCCCACCCCCGCCACCCACCCCCACCCTCCATTATATGCAGTTTCCCTTTGTGCACATTCAGTTATCCATGGTCAACAGTGGTCCAGGGGTAGATGATCCTCTTTGTGATGCACTGGAAGGTGAGTAATAGCCTAACACTACGTCACAATGCCTACGTCATTCACCTCACTTCATCTCAGGACACATACATTCTCTCATCTGACATCGTTACAAGAAGAAAAAGGGTGAGAGCAGCACAGGATATTTTGACGCAGGGGAAGACCACATTCACAAACTTTATTATGCTATATTGTTATAATTGTTTTACTTTGCTATTAATTTTTGCTGTTACTCTGTTACTCTAAGTAATTTATAAATTAAACTTTGTCATAGATGTGTGTATAGGACAAAACATAGTATATATAGGGTTTAGTATAGATAAGGTTTAGAACTATATATGTGTAGGTTCAGGCATCCCCTGGGGGTCTTTGAATGTAGTCCTTAAAGATAAGGGGGAGGGGTACTGTAATGTCCCATTTTGATGAAGTTAGTCCGAATCTTTTCTATAGTTTTATCAATGACTTAAGAACTCTCATATATTTACATTCTGCTGTCAACACTCAGTTGGGCTGGATTTTGGGTCTGTTTTGTTCCATTGCCTGAATATTGCCTAGAGCTACAAGTATACCATTCATACTATTCTTTTGCATTTGTAGCAAATAGTTGTTTTTGGTTCCCTTTAATAGTTGTTGTTGCATCAAATCAATTCACAGCTGTCATTTTTCAGGTACAGTTCTCAAGTTAAACCTCTTTTCAGTCATATCTTTTATTTTACCATGTCAAAAAGCATTTTAGTTTGTTTCTGGCATGTTGTCTCTTTTAAGTCTTAAGAACTCCAAGTACAATAGTTGTCAATGCAAGATTTCAGCTGCAATTCATTTGTTGTCTTGTTTCCATTCATTCACAAATTTTAATTTATGTATAAGGAGCAAAAATTCACACCGTATGAGTATCATTTTGTTTTCTTTCCCAGTACCTGACAGTTTTGTTCCTTCCCACACTCCCTCTTCTGCGTTCACCTGTTCCGGGGAACAGATACACCAGGAAACCCGGAGTGGGGGTGGGGAGGGTTGTTTCAGAAAGGGCTGAGAGGTACTGCAAAATTAAAGTATGAAAAAAAAATGCTGGTACTAAAGGGAGTCTGGGAGGGAAATGAGAAAATAGGGGTGTCTGTGAGGATGGGAATACTGGCTAATTAAAAAAAAATTCTTTCAGAAAACGAGGAGTGAAGAATGGGGAGAACGATTTTCTTTGTTATATATTTATTTTAATTCCAGTATAGTTAACAGTGCTATATTAGTGTTATATTAGTTTCGGGTGTACAATTCAGTGATTCAGCACCCGGTGCTCGTCCCAAGTGTGCTCCTTATTCCCCATCACCTGTTTCACCCATCCCCCCATTCACCTCTCCTCTGGAAATCAGCAGTTGGGGAGAAGAATTTTGGGCAGTTAGCCTGAGAGTTGGGGTGCAGAGAACTGGGACAAGAATTTTAAGATGTGATGTGGTGAGTTGTTTTTTTTTAAAGGAATCTTTTTGAATACTTGAAAAGTCAAAATCAGAATTACTTTTTTTTTCTTTGGGTAAGATACCATGTGATACTGGACTATATGGAACCCCATTTATGTTCGAGTAATATATTTGTACCACGACTGGGTAATAGCAAATGACGTCCCAGGGGGTTTTCTGTAAATGAGCATGCCCGTGGCAGAGTTCTTTGAGAGGATAAAGAAATAGACTCTGGACATGCTTTGGAACGTGGTTGGTTTTCTGCAGAAAAACTATAGGCATTTGATTTTTGAGAGTATCTCAAGGATTTCAGGAGCCAGGGACTTGGGGAAAGGGTCAAACCACATAATAATTGAGGCTAGGACTTTGAGACAAAATATAAATATGAAAAATTCTCAGTGACAAAGATGGCTTGAAGAATTTAAGAATGGGGATGTGTCATATTAGTTCTAGAACTGTTTGCTCTCCTCTGTATCCTGTGGTGGAATCCTTTTTGGTCATCTCCAACACTGCTTTGTGAGAATCATACATTGGGAAACTTACAGTTAACCTAGGACAGAGAGAAAAAGGGCCATTAGGAGGTTAGAATGAATGAGAATGAGGTTTTTGTAGGATCTCCATATATGAGTAGGTAGTAGTAATGGGAACAAGTCCCTAAATATCTGTAAAGCGTTTTGGGTGCTTGGGGAAAGCATTATGGATTGGGGTATGAATGTTGGAGTCATGCCTCTATAGAAGTGGGAGCAGACATGTGGATTTTGAGAATACTGTGGTTTTTCTCTCATCATCATTATTTCTTTAGAGGGTTTTCATTTTTTGCCCGTTGTGAAAATCCTCCACAATCAGCTACTCAGGAAAGAATTTGCAAAGGCATCCTTTCTATGCAAAATGAAGCGATCATTGAGTTCAAACAAACAAGGAAACTTTGTTCCACTTCTAAGAGCAAAGTTGGCAAAATCACAAGACATGTAATTTTGCGGGGCTAGATGGGTTCCTGGGAAACCCACGACCAAACACCTTGAACAATTTGTTAAGGGTTCTGCACTCTCAATGGCCTCTAGATCAGTGCAGCTGCAGGCAATTTGCAGGAGACCGGCAGTACGTGGTGTGGACCCTGTGGTACTGAATGCTAATCGGAGACTCTCCCCTCCAACAGCGCTTGCCATTCATCATCTTCACATCCAGATGGCTCCCATTGTCTTTCTAGTCCTCTTTTTTTGTGCAAAGTGGCTGCTCTTAAATCATGGTGTATTAGTGTTGGAAGCAATTTTATTATTCATCTAGTAGTCCAATCACCACTTTTGTAAAAGAGGAAATGGAAACCCAAAGAGGGGAAATATCATGGTCAAAACTACCCAGTTACTTAGTGTCCCAGCTGAGACAAGAACATTTATCACTTGGATCTCAGCCTGATGCTCATTCCAGTTCACAAGGATCTCATAATTTTTGGGAAATCACAGGCTTTGGAGTCAGATGACCAAAAGTCCAAATCTCATCTCTGTTACTTAATAGCTGTGCAGCCCCGGACAGTTAATCTCCAGTTTTCTCATCTGTAAAATGAGGATGATAATGGAACCTCCATCACAGACTGTAAATGGTGACAAATTGATACAGATTATTTGAAGTGTCTGGGACATAGTAAGTGCTCAGTTAATTAGCTTTTCTCATTATGACTCCAGATCTTTTCACATTAAAGCAAGAAGAATTGGTTCTTTCCAGGAGGAAGGAATAAAGGAGATTTTGTTCATAAGCATCTTCATATGCAGATCTTGACTTCATATGTGTTAATAATATAGGTCAGTCTAGTGACCAAGGATTGCCAGCCTGATGGTTGAAAGTGCCCTTCTGTAGTAGGAAACATTTTGCTAGACAGTGGGGGGAATGAAATATTTAAGTTCTTAAATACTGAGCTCCCTGTTAGTGTCTGACATGCATTCATCAGTAATGATGATCAGTGGACCCTGTCACTAATTTGGGGTGCCAAATATTAATAAAAGATACTCTGAATTCATGATACTGTACATATTTAAAGAACAGTTTGATTTTTCAAGGTTATAAAAATGGCTTCAAAATAAAACAACACACAATCTTTCTATAACTTCGTAAGATAGTTGGTGAATGTATAAACTTTCTAATTTTTAGAGGCATGATTAGTGCATTGAGAAATCTAAAAAAAAGGCAAATGACATTAAGTAACACAAAGTCTTCCTTTAAGTTAATGTATTAATTGCCAATTGAAGACAGAAATTTTGAAATCTTGGAAGTTGATTATCTGGAAGATACTGGAAAAATACACATTTGGAAAAAAGTAGCTAGAAAACAATGGACTTTGACATACTGACATTTACTCTCTTCTAAAAAGTGTTTTTTTCCATGAAAATCATAACATCTTTACCAATGAGTCAGAAGTTCAATTTCCATGACAACAAAAACCTAATGTAGTGTTCTCTACATACTAACTGTGGAAGAATTACACGGGGGAGAATTTTTTAGATGCATATTCCCAATTTGCAACCTAGAGATTCTGGTTCAGAAGGTCTAAGGTGGGATGCAGGAATCTGCATGCTTAAAATCTCTCTAGGTGGTTCTTGAGCACTCTAAAATTTGAAAACCACTGGCATAAGGGAATTCCTTGTTTGGGATGCTATTGCTTCAAACAAAAATATGCCATGTCTTAAGAAAACCTAACATGTCCAAATCCTAGAACAAAAATGATTATATGTGTCACTCAAGGGTTTCTTATTCTACGAAAATATTATGTCATGTTTTAAAAATAGTGTTTCGGGGCACTTAACATGGCTCAGTCAGTTAAGCGTCCTACTCTTGGTTTCGGCTCAGGTCATGATCTCATGGTTTGTGGGTTTGAGCCCTGCATTTGGCTCCATGCTGATACTGTAGAGGCTGCTTGGGATTCTCTCTTTCTCTTTCTCCCTCTGTCTCTGTCCCTCTCGCACTCACTCTGTCTCTCTCAAACATAAATAAACTTAAATAAATTTTAAAAAGATAGAGAGTTTTTCAAACAAAGAAAAAAGGCAAACTAAAAAACAGACTCTTAACTATAGAGAACAAACTGATGGTTGTCAGGAGAGAGGTGGGTTTGGGGAGGAGTGAAATAGTAGTAGGGAATTAAAGAGTATACTTATCATGATGAGCACTGAGTAATGTATAGAATTATTGAATCACTGTATTGTACAACCTGAAACTAATATAACACTTTAGATTAACTATACTGGAATTAAAATAAATAAATAAATAAATAAATAAAAGTAGTGAATTTTTATGTGTATGTGATGATCCTTTTTGTACAGATTTAATTAATGCCACCCCCCACCAAAAAAAAAAAAAAAACAAGCAATACAGTTCAGTGTGCAGTCAAATCCAGTTTTACCTATGATGTTCCCTTCTTCTGGGTTCAGATGGCCGGCAGTATCTGGGCCACTCTGGGTACACTGCTTTTTACCATGAGATATTTTACTTGTTTGTGGCTTGCTTCCCTAACTATATTTTGAACAGTTTCAAAGAAATGACTGTGAGTACATTTGCTTGTGTCCCTGCGTTCTTCTCTTCCTTCTTTCTTGCCTTATTCATTTAGTTCTCAGAAATTTATTAAGTAAAAGTCTGCTGTAAGTCAGTTTCTGTGATAAATTCCAGAGGGCAAAAAATTCAGTGAAACTAAGGCGAGGTATAACTATGTCAGGGGTCGAGCAAACTGCAATTTCCTGGCCAAATCCAGCTAGCTGCCTATTGTTAATGAATTTTTTTTTCTGTAAGTTTGTTTCTTTAGAGAGCACAAGGCAGGGAGAGGCAGAGAGGGGAGAGAGAATCCCTAGCAGGCTCTGTGCTAATAGCATGACGTGGGACTTGATCCCACAGAAATCATGACCTGAGCCAAAATCAAGAGTCGGAGGCTTAATTGACTGAGCCACCCAGGCGCACTGTAAATAAAGTTTTATTAGAATGCAACCATGCTCGCTTATTTAGGTATTGTCTATAGCTGCTTTTGTGCTCTAGTGGCAGACTTGAACAGTTGCTGCAGAGATCGCATAGCCTTGAAAAGTCTAAAATATTTGATATATGGCCCTTTGCACAAAGTTTGCTGACTTCTGGATTGTATGATTGTTAAGTTCTTGCCCAGTTCACAGCACTCTTTTGATGAGTGCTCTGAAGAGAAAGTGCAGAATCTTGTCAGAGGGCATAAAAGGAAATTTAGTTTGGATTAGGGTGATCAGTATCTCAGGATGTGGTGTTTAATTTGAGACCTGGAGGATTTGTAAGAGTTAAGGCAGCCCAAATATGGAGGAAGGGTACTCTAAACAAGATTTTTATGAGTTTTATGAAATTTTGTTTTCCGGAAGAAAATTTGGTGGCCCAATAGAAGGGAGAAAAACATATATATAAATACTACCAATATTTGTTGTTATATAGGAAATATAGTGAAATGATTTATGTCCTGAAAAGTGTTTTTCTGACTGTTTTGCACCTAACTAAGAATTTGAAATTAGATGTCATATGACCTCTTAGAGCAGGAATCAGCAAATATTTTCTTAATGGGAAAATAGTAAATATTTTAAACTTTACTAGCTATACAGTCTGTGTCACAACTACTCATTCCTATTATTACAGTGTGGAAGCAGCTACAAACAATATGTAAGTGAATGACATTGGTTATGTTTCAGTAAAACTTTATTTGTACGTTTGAATAATGTCAATACATTTTCACATGTCATTAAATATTACTTGTCCTTTGATTTTTTTCAGTGAATTAAAAATGTAAAAACCATTTTTAGCTCATTGGCCATACAAAAATAGGTGGTGGGTCATGATGTGAGGCCCTATTTTGGTCTCACATTCCTTACTCATAAAACGGGAGACCTGTAACATTTTCTCCACCAATTACCCAGGGTGGTTATGATTGAGCGAGAGACATTTGTCTTTGGAGTTCTTTGCATAGGACAACATATTCAGATGTAATATATTGTCATTTTACATTCAAAAATTATTGAATTATTCACAGTGGTAGGACGCACAATTTTCCTGGGAGTTGATGAGAAATTTATCTTTTTCATGAATAATTTCTGCTGAAGGAAGAGAAAAATATGAATACATTTTACATATATAATAAGTACAAGTATGATTCTATTATTTCTAATATTCCTAGAACATTGGTTGCTAAGTTATTTCCCAAGCAGAGAAGGGTTTTTGTCAATTACATCAACTCAGATAGCCTATTGTACTTTATTTTTACTCTTCTAATTGAACTTATTTTTTTTATTTAAATTTTAGTTAGTAAACTACAGTGCAATATTGGTTTCAAAAGTAGAATTGAATGATTCATCACTTACATACAACACCCAGTGATCATCACAAGTGCCCTCTTTTTTTTTTATTATAATAGTTTATTTTCAAATTGGTTTACATATAACACCCAGTGTTCATCCCAACACGTGCCCTCTTTAATATCTGTCACCCCCTCTCCCCCCTTCCTCACCTCCCTCACCTCCTTCACCCTCAGATTGTTCTTAGTCTTTGAGAGTCTCTTATGTTTTATCTCCCTCCCTCTCTGTGTCTTTTTTTCCTTTCCCCTCTAGCCCTCCCCCTAGTTTTTGCTTAGTCTCACAAAGTCCACCTATTCGTGGAAACATGGTATCTGTCTTTTTCTGACTGACTTATTTCACTTAACATAATACCCTCCAGTTCCATCCATGTTGCTACACATGGCCAGATTTCATTTTTTCTCATTGCCATGTAGTAGTCCATTGTATATATGTGCCATAACTTCTTTATCCATTCACAAGTTCCCTCTTTAATACCCATTACCCATCTAGCCCATCTCAACCCACCTTCCTCCATCAACCCTCATTTCGTTCTCTGTTTGTTAAGAGTCTCTTGTGGTTTATTTTCCTCTCTTCTTTCCCCCCACTTCCCATATGTTCATCTGTCTTTTTTCCTAAATTCCACATATGAGTGAAATCATATGGTATTTGTCTTTCTCTGACTGATTTATTTCACTTAGCATAATACATTCCTAGCTCCATCCACATTGTTGCAAATGGCAAGATTTCATTCTTTTTGATGGCTGAGTGATATTCCTATATGTGTATATATATGCATATTCATATATTCATATATATATGAATCATCAGTAATGGAAATTTGGCTTCTCTCCATATTTTAGCTATTGTCTATAATGCTACTATAAATATTGGGGTGCATGTGCCGCTTTGAATCTGTATTTTTTACCCTTTAGGTAAATACCTAATAGTACAATTGCTGGGTAGTTCTATTTTTATTTTTTTGAGGAACCTCCACTCTGTTCTCCAGAGTGGCTGCACCGGTTTGCATTCCCACCGATAATGTAAGAGGGTTTCCCTTTCTTCACATCCTCATCAACACCTGTTGTTTCTTGTATTGTTATTTTAGCCATCATGATAGGTGTGAGGTAGTATCTTATCATGAGGACGAATGATGTTGAACATCTTTTCATGTGTCTGTTAGCCATCTGGATGCTTTCTTTGCAAAAGTGTCTTTTCATGTATTTTGTCCATTTATTAACTGGGTTATTTGCTTTTTAGGTGTTGATTTTGATAATTTCTTTAAAGATTACTTCCAATTGAACTTATAATTTTTAGTTTTGTGTGGTTGGTTTATTGGTCAAACTGGACTTCAGAAGGTATAATCAGTAATCAGTGTTGTTATTTTCCAAGCACTGCCTTCAACTAAACTCTGGGTCACCTTCCCCAACTCAGAAGATACCTTTAGCAAATATCACATACTTTCAGGTATTTGAACAGTCTCATTATCAGAAATTGTGAATTTTAGTACACTCTAAATCAAAACTTTAATCTCTCATCCAATTCAAGTTTTCTTTCTATCTACCCTCTTCCCCCCAGGCCTGACCCTTCATTCCCCAGTCTGCCAGTGGGAAAGGGCTATGCGGTCATTGTTTGGTTCCCTTTGCTTTTCTTCATTCTTCCATTCACTCTGCAGCTTCTGTCTCCTCTTGGGTTGAGCATAGACTGTATGAGTGTGTGTGTGTGTGTGTGTGTGTGTGTGTGTGCGCGCGCGCGCGTGCATGCCCTGACATGTATGCTGAATGTATAGGGAAACGGCAAAATATTACTTGTCTGATGCTGGTCAATTTGATTACTGGTGCTTTCTTTAATGACAAGGGTAGACTTCTGGCTCTTTCTATTGTGGGGCACTTGTGAGGGCCTTTCGGATGCCCTATGAAGAACAAGCACTGCTGTCTAAGGCTATCGACATCCTCTCATCTCCTGACTGTTGGCAGTGCATTCCTGGTGTTCCCTTTGTCTTAAATAAGGAGCCCTTTCAGGATGGCTCAGCTACCTTTCTGAGTGAACTCTTGCCTCGCTTTACCCCAAAACATTCTGGATCTGTATTCTTCGATATCCCTAAATGATTATTTTCCTGACCTTTATGTGGTCTGAAGAAAGGGGATAAGTGTCACAACACCATATTTCCACAAATATCCATGTATTCTCTCTTCCATACTGACTCTCTGGGCTTCTTTTATCCTAGTTGGGGGTTTGTGATGAACCACGTGTTATTAGTAATCTGGTTATCTTTTAGCAAGCTCTTCAGAATGTGTCTAGTACAACTCTGCAAGGGGTGGGCATTCATTATCCATGATTGTTGTTAGCATCCCAGGAGTCAAGAAAACAATGCCCCATGCAAGTTACTGTTTCATTTGTTTTCCCTGGCATATTTCTCCATACCGTATTCATAAGCTACCTGAGGGCAAGACCTCTTTGAGTTTTCCTCAGTTTTAATACTTGCTCAATGAATAAATGAGTAAATAGACATTCAATCCCTCCTACTTACTAAATAAATGGAATTGAAGTAAGTAGGCTCTTTCATTCATTCAATATTGAATGCCTACTACTAAGTTTTATAGTAAGTGCTGGGAATATAGCATGCCTAAAAGACCTAACCCATGACTTCAAGGCTTTCTTTTAGTGGAGGAGATATATATTAATCAGGAATATACAACTAATTTCAAATGTTGATGCATGCTCTGAAATGGAAGTACAGAGTTCTGTCAGAGGGCATAAATGGCAACTTAATTTAGATTGGGGTGATATGTATCTGGGGAAGTGGTATTTAATTTGAGACATGGAAGATTTGTGAGAGTTCATGTAGGCCAGGAATGGAGGAAGGGCATTCCAAGAGAAAGAAATAGCATGTACTTTGCTACGTAGGGGAAAAAGTGATGTTTTACAGGAAGCCTTGAAAGAAGTAAAAAAAAGGTAAGTGTAGCAAATTGTAAACTAGGGGGAAGAGTGCGGTGAAATGAGGTAAGGATAGAGTAGTCCAGGGTTTGACCAGACCAGGCACACCTGGCCATGAGAAAGGATTTGGATTTTTTCTTACAAGGAATGGGTAGCTTTTGGAGGGTTGTAAGCACAGGAGTTCTGTGTGCCCACTGGCATGCCAGATGGTTCAGATTCAGTAGCTTTTTGGCATAAAGGACACATATAATAAATACTGGAAGGGTCCCTTATCAACAAGGGTCAGCGCCTAAATTTTAGACTGAATGTCCTGCAGACCCTACTGCATTCAATAAATATGTTCTTTCATAAACGTATCATGTTCCCTGATAATTCGAGACTGGATTTGATCATACAGATGGAATTGTGTTCAAAGGACAGTCCATTACTTTGCAGAAACATTTTGGTGCAATCCTGCAGATTTCAGATGACCTAATGGCAAGAATTCTGTTCTTTCAGTGAGAAACCATAGCAACATGCCACTTAGAAGGCACACTATATAATCTATCTGTTCTTCAGTTAGTATTTTGCAGTCCAGAAATAGTCATCATTGCCTAATGTGAGTATGCAAAAGGTCAGGCAAATATAAGCCCAAATGGCAGTGCAATTCTCCCTCTAACCATGGGGTAGGGGTGGGGAATGGCACTTTCTCTTGGAGATACGTGATCAGGTACACTAGGGCCAGGAAGGAGGAAGGAATTGGGGCTAATAGCTCTGTGTTTCAGTACAAGTTGTAAGCCATTCCTCAATCTCTAACTACTAAGAATGAGGCTATGGTCCATAGAATTGCTCCTTTTCCAGAACCACATACTCAGTACCTCTTGGTACAATTCTTATTAAACTGCACGATTTATGGTTCAGAGATTTTTAAGTCCCAACACCTTTTGCGGCTCCACACATACTCTCTGTCTTGTCTTAGGTGCTAAATAATAATAAAATAATAGATACATGGAGGATTGCTTGTCTTAGTTTAGGAATATAGAGAACCATGGCTGCCAGCTTGGTATCCATCGATGGATAAAGGCTAAAAGGGCCTTTACTAAAAAGCAGTTAGAAAAAAAGAAAGATTTTTAGGGAAGGGGATTCAAGATAGTTGGTCACAGTATAAGTTCATTTAGTGTTTGGTGGATGAAAAATGGAGAGGCACAGAAAGAAAAGAGAAAAGGGAAGGGAAAAAGATCTCTTGGAGCCTTCCACTCTGCTGGTAAGATTTATGGATATATTTTGTTTTGATGAGTAATCTCATCTTCAGGTGCCATTTTCATCTCTTCCTTTCCTCCTGGCTAGAATATTTTTCATTTTTACTTTTTCTTTGTGATTTCATTGGATCTTGCATTTTTGATTTCTCTTGTTTTGTGCTGGCAACATTTTGTGAGGTGGTTCCCCAAGCAGCTTATCTATAAGGGCTACAGTGGGCTGTGTCCTATACCTATTACCTTCTTCCTAATCGAAGCATTACAAAGCCTGGTTGCTAAGACTATTTCCTTCCCACCCTTGTTGACTCACACCCTCAGTTCGTCAAGGCCTCCCCAAGAAGACCTTTAAAAGAGATCACACAATTACATGGGCATGGTACCATGGCAGAAGCCTAGGGGAACAAGGTAACGAGACCCCAGTGTTAACATCGGATGTGCTCGGTGGTCTGTATAAAGAGGGAGAAAGAGAAGTCAGGGCTCCTAAAGATGTCCAGAGGTATTTAGTTTGCTTCTTATTCATCTATTCATTCTTTCATTTATTCAGTAAATACTCTTCAAGCACCTATGTGCTAGGTGTTGTGCTAATTAATGGAGACATAACAGAGAACTGAATAGACATAGTCCTAACTCAGAGATAGCCCACGGTCTGCTATGAGAAGCAGGAAGATAGGCGATTACAATACTGTGTGATAAGGACAATGTGGCTTGGTCATGTGGATTCCATGTGAGTGGGAAATAAACTTTCAGATTAAGGCACTGAGGTTTTATGGTTATTTGTCACTGTGGCATAATCTGTCTTATCATAACTAATAGATTGGATTAAGAGGGATAATACCTGCCTAAGTTATCTCTCAAGATTTTTTTAAATCGTATTTCAGGAAGAAAGATCTATCAGAGGCTGGGACTTATTCCACAAACTGAACCCTAGTTAAAAATTGTAGAAATCAAACTACCCTTCCCTCTTACCAGAGAAGAAAGTTCAGATGGGTATTCATCCTGCTATGATTTAGCTAAACTCAGCATCTGGGGAAATTCCCCATTATCCATTCTCAGAAACCAAGAAACAGGTTCTGTGTCTTCCCAGCATCAGTGATCCTGTCTGATACAGACAGTTGAGTAATTTTTTCCCCCTACTTACTGCACCAAAGCTGTCTTCATTTTAACATTAATGAGTTACTCATCCAGGGTAACTATTTCCAGCCAGGAAATTACCTACAGCTGCCTATCAACAGGGCTGGGGCAAGGAGATTACAAAAGAGGGATTTTATTTGAAACGAAATTGAGCTAGTTTCTTAAACCATGCAAGACTCTCTCTTTCAGCCGTCCACCAGAAGGGGGCAATATAAGAACATGGTCTGTTGATCTTTTACTGTGCCAACTCCTTAAAGAATCTGCATTTCAGAATGTTTTTTTATTAGGAATCACACCAAGTGTTTTGTGAAATTATTTTTATGTATATTTCCAGGGCTGAGAAATTCCAGAGTATTAAAAAAACCTTCAATATGTACAGAGATTTTTTAATGGACTTAGTTTAAACTCTAGGAGACCAAAGTGGAATTTTTCTAGCTGCAAGATGAGTAAAGGGGTTGACCTGGAGAAAGACTAGGCAAATGAGCTTGAGTCCGTAGTGGTCTTGTTCAGCTTCTACTCTTGGTGGAGTGGTTTTGCAGGCTGGAAAATGTCTATTTGTAGAATTTGGCTTTCTCATATCCTCCCTCTGACTGGAGGCAGCTAACACTCAGCAATCCTTTAAAATAGACTCCCAAATTAGCAGTATTATAGCATATTCAAGAGCACCAACAACCAGTTATTTTGGAAGTAGGAAAGCTGAATCTGACAGGTGAGGTGGAAAGAACAGTGGATTCTGAGTCAGCCAATGAAAGATTAAGCAGATTGTCTTATCTCTCCAGGCTTCAGTGATTTCATGTCTTAAATGAAGGGCCTCGATAAAATAATCTCTCCAGTCTGTTCTGTTTGTGTGTCTGTGATACTCCAATCAAGCATGATTATTCTACTACTAGTTTTTACCAGTACAACTACTACTAGAAATGGCATTTATTACATTATTAGTATGTACCAGACATTGTGCTGAGTGCTTCACATTTATCGTCTTCTCTAATATTGCAGAAATACTACGAAGTAGGTATTATCAACTGTATTTTATAGATGAGAAAACGGAAGATCAGAGAAGTGAAAGGAATTGTCTAAGGTCACAAAGCTAGTATGAAGACATGATGCAAACCCAAATTTTGTGACTCCTAAGTCCCTATTCTTAAGCACTGCCACATATATATTTTTTTCTTCCAATACTTGCTTCCTGACATTAGTTTTTAACCTATGTAGGTTTGGTGCATGCTGCAGTGACTGCTCCCTCTTTCTGGCCTCTGACCTTTGCCTCTCTGCTCATTCCATTTGCCGTGTCTTACAATGCCCTCTTCGTGGCTCTTCAAATATTACTCATCCCTCAAGTTCTAGTTTATGCCTATTCTCTTGCCTAACTACTCTAGTCCATACTAATCCGTTTTTCTCCCGGGATATTATTGCATTTATGATTCATTCTGTATAATTTAGACTCAACTTCATATTGTCTTTTATTTTGCTTTGTGGTTTAAATAAGTTACTCTTGTCAACATTAACTATAGTGCAAGACTCCGGAGGATGGAGAAGACATCTTAGTCTTTTTAATCTCCTGCTATGAAGAGTGCAGGGCTGCATAACAAGTTGGGGGATCAATAATTTCTTCTTGTTTGCTAGAGACAGACCTCAGGCAAAAAAGATCCCTTTTGATTCTAAAAATTATGGCAGTCTCAGAGAAAAACAACTTTCTAGTCTTGCTTAAAAAGACTCACAAAACTCTAAGGAATTCCAAATCTCACTGGCCAATATAGTTAATCACTTCACAAGTTTAATGATCACAATTATTATTATTATTATTATTATTATTATTAATGTTATGTAAATAGACTACTACATTCTGTGCATTGGGCTTATGTTTTACATGGATTATATTTTTATACTCATAATAGCACTCTGAAGAGGGTATGTATCCTTGCTTTACAGAAAGGTAGCAGGTCTGGAGACATTGGGTAATACATACAAGGTCTCATGGAGCTGGCAGGTGGTGAAACTAGGACTGCAACGAATTTTTATAAATTCTGGCTCTGGTTTTCCTAGATCTGGCCTAATTGCACCGTGTTGTAAATTCACCGGTTCCTACAAATGACAGTGCAGGTCTCTTTTTCATCCATACCTGTTCTACTCTGCCTAGAAAGCTATCTAGGTTTTCATAACTGTTCGTGTGATTATTTTTAAATTCTTATTTAAAATTTTGTTCCTCTAAGTGTCCAGTGGGAGTTCATTTTTCCTTATTGTGGTAGGTTGAATCTTTGGTCTCCCAAAGATTCTAGTCCCCAGAACCCATGCATGTTAAACTGTTGTGAGGAAACTTTGGAGGTGTGATTGAGTTACAGGTCTTAAAGTGGTGAGATTATTTTAAGGGCTCTTGCCGGGGTCCAGTTCCGGCGAACCTAGGGGTCCACGAAGGATGGACGGTCAGGCGAAAGGAAATGAGAGAGCCATGAGAGAGATGTAGTCTGATGAACAAGCAGGCAACCCCGGCAATTTTGGCATCTCTGCCCTGCCGATCTCAGTGTCTTTATTTAAAAGGTAGTGAGTGACATTACAGCAATGAGTGACAGCCCATCAGTAAGCATAGTTTGAACAATAATGTGTTTTTATCAGTAAAGTGATGATTTCCTCAATCTTGCAAGTTGTTTTCAAGTTATTAGCATATAAATTTAAGGCAGGAGGAGATGTTAATTATCTATAAACAGACCAGGAGTCATTCTGCCTATTCTTCCAACTACAATGGGGAGGTGCAACCCATCCGGCAACGACAGAATTCCCAATGCTTGTTCTTTACTTGTGAATGAGCGAATTTACATAATAGGAGCCTAACATTTACACAAATCACACCAATATTCAGCCAGCTCATAATTGCTATTATGTTGTGCAACCCATCCCCAAGATGCAACTTTAAGGTGGCCAGGCTACTCTCATTCAGATGTAATCCACCAAAGCATCATGCTCCAGGTCCTTCTCTTTTATCTAAATGCCATAAAACAAAAGAGCATTACATTCCTTGGGGACAAGGAGAGTAGCTCAAGAAATCCAAGCCTAAAGAATTATTTAGAAGGAGGTAAGACTAGGCGCCATCTTGGCTGGCGGGAATTTTGCTTCAACTGCTTTTTCCACACAGGGAGGTGTCTCAACCTGTGAGTCCAAAACGGCTCCCAACAGGCTGTAAAGGTATTCACAATTGTCCTTGTAAGAGGGAAGCAAAGTCAAATGTGGAGGAAGGCTGTGTGATGATGGAGCAGATATTAGAGTGATGCTGACAGGAGCCAACAAAATGTTGCAATCTCTAGAGCCCAAAGAGGCCAAGAACAGATTCTCCCCTGGAGACACTGGGAGGAACTGGCCTTCCCAACACCTTTTTTTTTTAAATGTTTATTTTATTTTTGAGACAGAAAGAGGTCAGTGGGGAGAGGCAGAGACAGAGGGGGACAGCAGAGAGGATCCAAAGGAGGCTTTATGCTGACAGCAGAGAGCCTGAAGCAAGGCTTGAGCTAAGGAACTGTGAGATCATGACCTGAGCCCAAGTCGGATGGTTAACCGCCTGAGCCACCCAGGCACCCCATCCTTCCCAATACCTTGATGTTTGTCCTTAGAAACTCATTTTGACTTCTGACCTTCAAACTTTAAGAGATAAATTTGTGTTGTTTTAGGCCACTCAGTTCATAATACTCTGTTACGGCAGCAATAGGAGACTTTATACACTAACCTCGAGTTCTAGGGATATACCCATTTCCAGAGGCTGGAATAAACCTTTACTCTCCTCTCTGAATCAGAAGATAGGAATCCATCTGAAAGTTATGCACAAATGAGGGCCAGCTCTAAATGCTGTCCGGTGTTTGGACAATAACAATTGGGCAGTACAGGATAAAGGTGTAAAGAAACCCATGCTCTACTCACTTTTTCCTTTATTCTAAAAAAGAAGGGAAGACTAAAGTAACATGATTTTATGATCGTAGTACCTTGGAATGGGATGGACTTACTCTTTTCTTTGGGTGGCTTAATTCAGGCTCTTTTTTTTTTTTTTTTGCTTACTAGAATTCTTCCTGTTTGGATTTAAATGTCTGTTTTGAAGATACTATCACTACCACACCAACACCACCACCAACACCAGTGATTGAAATTAATGCTAGAAAATGCTGTCATGTGATATCCTTAAACTGCCTGTTTTTTTGATTTTATTTATAAACAGTAGAACGTGAATGTTACTGGCTTGCTTTGGGGCACCTTATTCTTTTAAATAAGCTGGTAAATGTTCACCTGGGAAGCAGTTTTGGTTTTGGAGGAAAATGAATAATGCTGAATTACTTGATTTTGACAGTGACAAACAGAATCCACAGCTGTTAGGAATTTTGTTGAGGGTATAGCGGGCTAAACCTTTGATTAAAGCTTTTCTGAGGACATACCACTGGGATCATCCATCACGCCTGCCCCATTCCATTCTGTCCCATAGAGTTTAGTTGCTAAACCAGAATCCAAGGACTGTGAACAATCATAGGAAATCCTCTGGAAGCCATTTAGCACAATTAGTAAGAACAAAGTTTTGAGTTTAGAAGCTCTCGATTACTTGCTATGTGACCTTGGTCAAGTCACTTAACTTCTCTGAGCCACTAATTGCATCTATGAAATGGGGATAATTACCATTTCTCATGTACATAAAAGTCTTATCAGAGTTGCATAGAGGGGCCAGTCAAAACCTTTTATAAATAATAGAAAACACAATTCAAACTCATTATTCAAAAGGAATATGTTTCATGTAACTAAAAATTAAAGATTAGACCTGGATTTGGAACTGCTATATTCCATAATTCAAAGAATGTAATTAGAAAAAGAGACTTACTTTTGAGATAGGTTTTTTTTTCTTTGCAAGGAGAAATTGCTTAGCAACCCTGGGTAAGGAAAGAAAACAGCTTTTTCTAAGAACACTGGCTGAGCAGTCCTGAGGAGAGCTTATCTTTGCTTCTCTGCATATCCCTCGACCCTGAGTATTGTAATATGAGGAATATATATTCACTGATTGGCCAGGCCTGGGTCTCATGCTGGTTCAAATTTCTTTTGTTTTTAATAGACAAAAAATTCAGTTCAACCTGTTAGAAACAGTGAAGGGCATCTATTGATTAACAATAGATTTTGATACTAAGAAGAAAGTGAAGGGGGGATGTGTATTATATATATACGGGTAGGCAAAACCAACAGGTTTCCATGATACATAGGTCAGTAAACATTATTTTATTAGGATATGATCATTCTACTCATGTCATGGAAATGGAGTCCTGAACGATGAGTGACTTCCTCAAGCTGGCAGAGGTGATAAATGGCTAGACTGACATTTCAGAGATATATTATTTCTGAAAAGCAGATATAGGTAATACTGAGAAAGTCTCAGTGTTCACTCTAGATGCTTCATCAAGTAGAAGGAGAAAATGCACAAATATAAAACTAAGAGGGCAGAGGAACAAAAGCAATAAGGATGGGAAAACACAATTTCTAGGAATTGCAATTATCTTTTAAAAGGGAGTTCCTCTGATAACCCATGGTTTTCCTGGTGTTTTACTTGAGGATCTATGATCTAGGTCTTGAGAAAACACACCATTAACTCATCAGTTCTCCTGAGGCATTATTTTTACTTTAAGCCACTTGTAGCTCTCCTCTTAGCTAGGTAGGCTTCCCTCCCCTTCCCTCCCACCCCGAATAATCCATTTCCTTTTGTTTTCTCTTTTCAACCATGCCTGCTTTCTTTCATAAAAAATGTCTATATCAATTTTGGGGAAACTACTTAATGCACTTTTTCTTAGAATAATTGATGGTTGAGGATCATCGACACTGCAAAGAAAATGATCACATTCCCTAAAGTCATCTAAAACATGTAACACTGGAGCACCTGGTTGGCTCAGTCAGTTAAGTGTCTGACTCTGTCTGAGATCAGGCTCAGGTCCTGACCTCATGGTCTGGAAGATCAAGCAGAGCCTGCCTGGGATTCTCTCTCTCCCTCTCTCTCTCTGCCTCTCCCTTGCTCGTACTCCTCCCAAAATAAATAAATAAACTTAAACAAAACAAAACAAAACAAAACAAAACATGTCACACTGAAGTAAGAAGTGATGGATTTATATCCAGAAGGGCATACTGAAATGTTTGTCAGTATAGTATGAGGAGTTTAATCAGCGGATGGATAAACTATCCCATGTACAAACACCAGTTGGACACAAGGCAGTTGCTAGAGCAACTAGCTGGGGAAGAAGAGCTGGCCAAATAGGACCTAGTATTTAGAGTATGATGGCACATGGTAGATCTCTGTTCTGCCTTGTGTTCAAAATTGTGGATATAAGTTTGAAAGATGATGCAGCAGGGATATGATAACTGTAGGGAGATTTGGATTTTTTTTTTGTTTTTTGTTTTGCTTTTTTGCCTTGGTATCCTTTGCACCTACTATAATGCTTGTCACATAGTAAAGTTTTAATGTTTCCTCTAAAAATGAAGAAAAAATAGGGGTGCCTGGGCGGCTTAGATGGTTGAGCATCGCTCTTTGCCTCAGGTCATGATCTTCTGGTCCATGGGTTCGAACCCCATGTCAGGCTGTGTGCTGATAGCTCAGACCTTAGAGCCTACTTCAGATTCTGTGTCTGCCTCTCTCTCTGCCCCTTCCCTGCTTGTGTTTTCTCTCTTTCTCCCTCTTTCAAAAATAAACATTTAAAAACATTTAAAAAATGAACAAAAAAAAAACACATGTAGAGATCCGGAAGGGCAGCCTGCATCCAAGAGAGTAGAGACAGGGAACACATCCATACATAGGGTTTCTCAGATATAGGACTTCCAGTGCTAAAAGGGGATGGTCCTGGCCACATCAGGACAATGGTTATCCTGGCCCACATGGCCAAAAAGTAAAGTTTAAATTCTGGGAGTATCAGTAAGAGTTGATGGCATTCTTTCCCCAACTTCCTAGATCTTCTTTCTTGTTCAATCCAAGATATAAGGACATGTATAGGACCAATTTACTTGACTCAGGTCACCTCTAGTTTGTGGTTCCTCTAGGATGAAACATGAGGCCTCTCTTAAGCCTCACATTTCTTTCTTTTTTTTTAAGTTTATCCATTTATTTTTGAGAGAGAGAGAAAGAGAGAGAGAGGGGGGGAGAGAGAGAACATTAACCAGGCTCTGCACCATCAGTGCATAGCTGAATTATGACCTGAGCCGAAACAGAGTCAGACACTCAATCAACTGAGACATCCAGGCTCCCCAAGCCTCACGTGTTTTTTTTAAGAAAAATCATTGACCAAGTATCATCACTGGACTGTCCATCAGAGATGTATAACATGGATTGATTCTCGGCCCCAGTAAACAGGACATATAATTTGGTTGTTAATAATTTGTTTTTTGAAGTCGGAGGGACCTGATTGTCCACCCCTGACTATATGGTGGCTTAGATGAGTTACTTCATTTGTTTACTTCATTTGTGAAATGGATATAATAGTCCCTATATCAAAGGGCTACTATAAAGCCTAAGTGATATAAAGTATGTGAAGTATTTAGTACAGCACCAACCTCATAGCAAGGAATAATTTATAATAGGTAGATACTATTCTGTCTTGAGTGAGTTTTCCATCTGCTTATATGAATTTAATGATAATGCTTTGATATTTTCTAAAGATAACTTTGGGTTTACCTCTAGGACAACCTAAAGCTACACCTGGTCCAAAAGACAAATGAATTTGATTAAGAAATACAACAAGCTGATGCATGAAATATGAGGAAATTATTCACATTCAGAATGAAACACCCATTGAAGTCAGATAGAGATGCACATTGTATGAATTATTAAAGAGCAATTGAAATCTAGAATGTTTATTTAATTCTGAAATTTTACTGGAAAAGCTAACTTTGAAATATAAATTCATTATTTAAAATTAATTTGTCTAAAAGCCTTACTGTATACCAATGTAGTTAGAAACCAAACATTTGATGTAAAGCTTTCTGAAAACTCGGGAAAACAATTCCATGCTTCAAAGAATTTTTATGAATTCAGTGTGACTGCTTCCCAATTTATTGGCATTAATTAACGTTAACTTTGATGGGATTATAATTACTGTTATCTTTCAAAGTGAATATATTCATATTCAGGAAAGCAGATCAACCAGGTGTTTACAAACCAAAAGTCTACTTTAGCATTAAGTGGCAGGTCTGTTTGCTAGATTTCGATCTCCTTTCTACTCCTAAGTATATGCCACCTTAAACCTTTAAATAGTGCTCATTATCTTCCTAACTTAATTTTTTTGGAAGGAGGGATAAAATGGCATATTCAGTGTTTATTATGTAGGTCAGTGGTTCTCAGTCAGATATGACTTTGCCCTCTGATGAACATTTGGCAATATCTGGAGACAGTTTGGGATGTCATAGACAAGGGAGGACAATGCTACTGGCAATTTGGTGGATAAAGGTCAGAAATAAAACTTAATAGCCTACAATGCACAGGAGAGCCCTAATTCTTCCTGTTTCTTGCCATATGAAAGAATTGTCATGATCATGAAATTAGTTGAAGAGTTTTCTCTTTTTACCATTGAAAAATTAAAGAACGTATTTATATAAGTATGTTCTGCTTTGCATAATCCTAAAATTTGTAAATTTGTTAAAAATTTTTTTATGTTTATTATTTTGAGAGAGAGAGAGAGAGAGAGAGAGAGAGAGTGCACAAGCTGGGGAGGGGCAGAGAGAGAGGGATACACAGAATCTGAAGCAGGTTCCAGGTTCAAAGCTGTCAGCATGGAGCCTGATGTGGGGCTTGAACTCCTGAACTGTGAGATCATGACCTGAGCCTAAGTCGGCCACTTAACCAACTGAGCCACCCAGGTGCCCCTGTAAATTCATTTTTTAATATTTATTATTTTTTAGAGAGTGATAGAGAGAGACAGAGCACAAGCAGGCGGAGGGGCAGAGAGAGAGGGAGACAGAGAATCTGAAGCAAGCTCTAGGCTCTGAGCTGTCAACGCAGAGCTTGACCTGGGGCTTGAACTCAGGAGCTGTGAGATCATGACTGAGCTGAAGTCAGATGCTCAACCAACTGAGACACCCAGGTGCCCCTGTAAATTCATCTGTAAGTAGGATTTTTATGAACAGGTAATGGAAGTCCTACTGTATTCTAGGCCCAGTGCTGGGATGTTATAAAGAACAAAGTAGTTATAGTCTTTGTCTTCATACAACTTAGTCTTGTGGATGAGACAGATAATGACAAAGAAGTACATAAGGAAATATGTAATAAAATTTAAGATAAATGTCATTGGAGAAGACAACAGGAACCAAGAAAAGTGGTCAGCATGGAGATACTTCTTTTTCTTTTTTAAAAATTTTCTTTAATGTTTGTTTATTTTTGAAAGAGAGAGACAGAGTGCAAGCAGGGTAGGGGCAGAGAAAGAGGGAGACACAGAATTCAAAGGAGGCTCCAGGCTCCCAGCTGTCAGCACAGACCCTAACACGGAGCTCCAACTCACAAGTCATGAGATCTTGACCTGATGCGAAATTGGAGGCTTATGGAACTGAGCCACCCAGGCACCCCAGGGAGATTCTTCTTAGAGGTAATGCTTCAGAAAGCCTCTCTGAAGACATAATAGTGAGGCTGAGGGTTGAAATGATGATCTTATTTAAAGATGAGAAGAAGTATATTCCAGGGACTAGTATGTTTACAGGTTTTGATGTGGGAAAGAACTTGGCGTTTTAAAGGAAGCAAAAAAAGCTAGTGTGACTACATAGTGTTGCCAGTGAGAGGGAGAGAGGGTTGGAATGAGGTTAGAAAGAATAAAGAGATAGGCAGCCACCAGAGCATGCAGGCTCTTGGTGACACATTAAGGAGGTTGGATGATTTTATAAATGGAAGGAAAAACCATTAAAAGATTTAAAAAATTTTTAAAAATTTTAAATGTTTTTATTTATTTTTGAAAGACAGAGAGAAAAAGAACACAATTAGGGGAGTGGCAGAGAGAGAGGGAGACACAGAATTAGAGGCAGGCTCCAGGCTCTGAGCTCTTAGCACAGACCCTGACGTGGGGCTTGAACTCATGAACTGCGAGATCATGACCTGAGCCAAAGCTGGACACTTAATTAACTGAGCCACCCAGGTGACCCCAAAAAGATTTTTAAAAATTATTTATTTATTCATTTGAGAGAGAGAGAGAGAAAGAGAGAGAGGGTGCACATGAGAGAGAGCTGGGGAGGGGCAGAAGAAGAGAGAGAATCTTAAGCATGCCCAGTGCAAACCCAGACACAGGGCTTGATCTCAAGACTGTGAGACCATGACCTGAGCCAAAATCAAGAGTCAGATGCTTAACAGACTGAGTCACCTAGGCACCCCCACCATTAAAAAGATTTAAGCAAGGTACTTAATTGTTGTTATTTATGGTTTTAAAAGGTCATGCTGATGGTTGTAGGGAGAATGGATTGGATGAAGGTAAGAATGAAAGCAAGAGATGAGTTAGAAGTTGATTGCAATAGTGCAGGCAGGGGATCATCATGGCCTGGATGTGGTAGTGGCCTTGGAGCTGAAAAGAAAAGTTGATGGAACTGAGACACAGGTTAAAAGTAGAATAGATACAACTTGGTAATAAGCGGAAAAATTTGGAGAAATGTGAAGAAAAGAGAAGAGTCAAGGATGATTCTTCACTTTCTGGTTTGAAAAACCGGGTAGTAGTTGCAGGATGGGGCCATTTAGTTAGACATCAACGACTGGGGGAACAGGAAGGTTATAGGAACCAAAAATCAAGTGTTCTATTTTGGATATATTCATTTTGAGGTGCTTATGAATCTTTTAATTGGAGATTCCAAGCAAGCACTCATAGAAAACCTGTCAGGACCCCAGAAGAAGAGTCAGGTAAGATACGTAATATGAAAATTAAGGCCAAGAATATATATAATTGTGCAGTAAGGGGTATAGAGAAAGTACAGTAGTAGAGACCTGGCAATGAACACAGAGGACCTTAAATATTTAGAGATCTGGATCAAAGCGATGCAAAGCATTGTGTGTTCACATTTGTTAAAAATCCTGTCCTCCTCTATCCCCCCTAACTCCCAATTTTTAAGTTCCACATTTTCAGTCATAGTTCTTTTACTCACTGAGCTAACTAATAGAATTCCAGAATTAGCCTTCAAACTGAATAGCCTCCTCTAATTGCTGGTGCAAGAAATCTTAGTGCCACAAGGAAAAAAAATTCCACCTTCTTTTGTAGCTGGCAGAAAAGCAGGTTCTATTTTGCATCAGAAAAAGTCTCTTTGCTGTGGATATTTTTTAAAATGGCATCTATAAGGCTCTTGGACTTCATATATTGAAAGGTTCTGTGAAAATAACCTTTAATCTTTAAAATGTCTGTCAGTCTCATTAGTTTTTTTAAACAATGTATTGTCCTGGCAATTATCTTTTAATTGATATTTTTGTTTTTGAAGAAGTATAAATACTTGTGAATTTTCTCTGTTAAACTAGAGGGGAATGTGTATTTCCTCTACATGTACGAAGGTAACAACAACAACAAAAATGAAACCAACGTCTCTACTAATTTCTTATTTAAATTATGAGAAATTTAGAAAACATTTAAATTAACATAGAATAAGCTAACATAGAAGGTTTAGGAGTTACCAGAATGCTGTAACATACTAGGAAAGTGGAAGAATAGAGCCTGAATTTAGAAAAGAATGTTTCAAGAAAGTGATTGGGGTTCCTGGGTGACTTGGTTGGTTGTCGGACTCCTGATTTCAGCTCAGGTCATGATCTCACTGTTCATAAGATCCAGCCCCATGTCGAACCCTACAGAGGACTTTGCCTGACAAAGTGGAGCTTGCTTGGGATTCTCTCTCTCCCTCTTTTTCTGCCCCTCCCCTGCTCTCTCTCTCTCTCTCTCTCTCTCTCTCTCTCAATAAATAAGCTTAAAAAACAGAAAGCAATCACTTGTTTAATTTCTAGATGTCTAGAAAGGTGAAGATAGAAAATGTCCAATAGATCTTTGTAGCATGAAGGTCATTAGTGATCTTGGCCTGACCAGTTTCAGTGGAATGGTGGAACTGGAAACCAGTCTGGGCTAGGCTCTTTGGGAAGTGGAAAATGCAAAGACAGTCTGCCTTCTTAGCAGCATGAAACCAGCTTGTATCAGCATGAATGTATTATAATTTCACAAGACTTTTCAATTTCATTTTCAAGACATATCAAGTTGGTGGGGTGGGTCCTTTATCCCCATTTTTATTGATGAGGTGATTGATATTCAGTTACTCAAAGTTCCAAAACAAGTAAGTATGGAGTAACAGAAACCAGGGTTTGCAACCGGATCTGCAAGCCCACTGCTCTCTCTTCTTACAACACTTAAAAAAAGGAGGCAATATCAGGGAGAGGAGGAGGCAGCCTAAAAACAAAACATCCCAAACACATTTAATAAACTTTTTCACTCTAACTGCACCTATACTTGATTCCAACTTTTTGCAAGTGAATGAAATGGTGTAGTAAGCCTAATTCTTCCTAGAGGAAAGCGGTCCTTAGGTTATCTCTGAAAATGGCGCTTTTCTAAAGGAAAATTCAAAGAGCCACTATTTAGATAGCAATAAGCAATGGAGGAAAATTTAAAAAGCTTAGCAGCAGCCTCTGAGACACTTTCGTCCCAAACAAGGGGTGCTGGGTCCTAGTATTATCAGTGTCGCATAAGCCCTTTATGGGCCCTCATGGTCCATCTTGGTCTCTCAGGAATTCAACAGCAACGTAATGGGAAATTGACAGAGCTGGATGTGGGAAATGCATCAGTTGAACTCTTGAGCAACTTGAGTTTAAAAGAGAAATAGAATTTTTATGTCATAGCTCTTGAATTGTCAATTCCTTTAAAATCAGAATATCTGAATTTGTTCAAATTATAAAAATATTGAGATAAGTAGAAAATCATTGTACTTTTCTATCTTACCCTTGAGTTTAGACAGAAGGCAAATATAAACATGGAAATTCTGAGAAATAACCAATTAAAGGAACAGGATTATTTGATATTTTTGACCTGAAAACCCAACTGTGATGATGATCCTGGTTTAGAAAGATCTAAAAAAAGTTACTTACGTCACACTTAAAATGATGTCAATTATATACTGTATGGTTCCAACTGTATGACATTCTAGAAAAGGCAAAACTGTGGAGACAGTAAAAAGATCAGTGGTTGCCAAGGATTGGAGAGGAGATGAATAGGCAGAGCACAGAGGATTTTTAGGGCAGTGAAAGTACTCACTCGGTGTGATACCATAATGGTAGATATATGTCATTATGCAAACTTATAGAGTGTATGACACCAGGAGTGCACTGTACTGTAAACTATGGATTTTGGGAGATTATGATATGTCGAAGTAGATTCATTGATTGTAATACATGTACCACTCTGGTGGGGGATATTGATAATGAAGGAGGCTGTGTATGTATGGGGTCAGAGGGTGTATGGGAAAAGGCTACCTTCTCAATATGGCTATGATTCTAAAACTGCTGTAAAAAAATAAAGTCTTAATAAAATAAATGTCAACTTAAGTATTATTTCTGTGGCAACATGTGCTTTCCGCTTCTGCCTCAGCAATGTCTTCACTTTCAGCCTGATCTGAGTCTCTTGGCTGCCTTCAAGCCAGTGCTCCTTGTACTAAATACTGATGAAATGCTTTCTTTCCCTTCACTAAGTTTGTGCCCATAGACTTCATTCATCCTGAAATCAATTTGATCTACCTCAGAGACCTATAAAAAGCCTGTCTGCTTATTTACAGATTCTTAATGAATCTAAAATTATGTAAAATTTTAGTCACTTAAGACAGTAGACAGACCCCTGAATACTTTTTGAAAGTGTATGCAACCGTGTGTCCCATCATCAGCTTCAACAATTACTAATTCGCAGCTAATTGTGTTTTCATCTAAACTCTCATTCATTTACCCTCCATGTGTATTGTTTTGATTAAATTCCCAGATATTGTACTGATTAAATTTTTGCTTTAATTAAATTAGAAGAAATGCATATGCTTGTTTTATATAAGTTAAATGCACATAATATATAATATCCTTTGTATTCTCAAATATCGTAACTTTCTATTGTCTCCACTGTGAGAATTATGATAATTCAACTTTTTCTCATATTTATTTACTTTATGTTTTTATTAAAGAATAATTGATGTACAGTATTGAATTGGCTTTTTTACTTGAACAGATAGTACATTCACATGGTTCAAAATGCAAAGTATCCAAAAGGACATCCATAAAAAGTAAGTCTTCTTTGTCTGTCTTATTTTCTTTCAGGAGGCAGCCACTATGGCTAATTCTCATATATTTGTCCATAAATATTTTATGCATGTATAAATGTATGTGTGTGTAAGAGAGAGAGAATGATATTTATGGTCTGCTCTTGCTTTTTTCACATAGCAATATGCCTTGGATATCTTTCCTTAAGAGGACTTATAAAACATAGAGCTGCCTAATTATTTTTAAAGGCTGCATAGCATTTCATTTTATGATGCTACTATAATTTGTTTAACCCACTCGGTGATGCACATGTAAGTTGTTTTCAATCTTTTGCTGTAATATGATTTATTTTGTAAATGCCAAATCTTGAGCGCATATTTTCTTTTTTTTTAATATAAAGTCTTGGCAACAGTGTTTTAGGTACCTTCTGAGATTTTCTCTTTGTACCTATTCTTCATTCCAGTCTCTTTGCCCTGACTTCCTGTCTTTTCCCACCCACAACCTCCTTACCCTGTTTTTTGGTGTATGGTTAAAAATTAAGAGCCACACCTTGCTCTTAGGACAGTGAGAACAGTGAAGATTAAGACGTTTAACTTTCTATGGCTCAGCTGAAGTTAGCTGAAGTCAGGGAGCCCAGCATATTATAGGATAGTAGAGATGGGTAGTTTAAATTCAATCCTCTCATTTCATGGTAAACTGAAGCTGCGGAAAATTAATAACTCAATCCCCTAGGACTTAACATTTCTTCTAACTCAGAGAAAGGCATCACAAAAAGACTGAAAAAGAAATCTAAATATAAATTTTAGACTACAATTCTGAAATTTTATTTAGGGGCATGGTTTCCATGTTTAAGGAAGTAAAGAGGAGAATGTACTGCTGACATCACTGAGAGAAAAGGAGGTAATGTTACATGTGTAATCTGCCCTTATTCATATAGCACATGCAGTAAAATAGGAGAGGTAGAACTCCCCCTTTTCACTGAGCTGCCCTTAGTGTTCATATTCATGACATCTTTTCCTCACTCTAAGGCTCTCCTTGGATGCTCTTGATACCTTCTTTCACCTGAGCAATAGCAACAA
Organism: Paguma larvata; assembly: GCA_030068075.1. Lineage (NCBI taxonomy): Eukaryota > Metazoa > Chordata > Mammalia > Carnivora > Viverridae > Paguma > Paguma larvata. The sequence goes on along the minus strand of CM057826.1, from coordinate 51,648,107 downwards.
CAGCAACAACTCACACTTACTGAACACCTACTGGGCATTAGGCCTTGTTCCAGTGCTTTAGACATGTTCATTTAATCATCACAACCATGATAGAGCTACTACTACTACGAATGGAGAAACTCAGAACAGAGAAGAAAAATAACTTGCCCAAGGACACAGCCAATAAATGGCTAAGCTGAAATGTGGATTTGTCTGGCTCCAGAATTTGATTTCTTAAGCCTGATGCTATACTTCCTCTGGATAGCAATGTTGGGGAGAAGGGGAGTGCAGGTGATTTGGACCAGTTTACAGATGTCCAAATTCTTACCCTAGTAATGAGGACCAGGAGTCGGATGGGCCTGGAGTTCTGGGAACTTGAGCCAGGTCTGGATGGGACTGTATTGCTCAAGGACAGACAAGGACCAAGCAAGAAAAATCATAAAGGAAACATCCAGGCAGGAAGGTGAAGTAAAATCAGGCACACAGTTCAGCCAAAGGATTTACCTAGGGGAGCTGGGCAGAAAACAAGTGTGAGACAGCAGGGTGGAAACTAGAGTTTCAGGAAAGAGTAGATAGATTGGCATGGCAGGAAAGAACCTATTCTAAAAGAGATTTTCTGAAATGCTGGAGCCCAATGTCAGGGCTTTGCACCTCATGCTGAGAGACTGTGTATAAGTATGGAGAAGAAAATTGTTTCCTTTCTCTTGCCCTCATATCCCATTTAGTTAAATGCTGGAAAAGAATGGTGGTAGGGAATTGCACATTAGAGGCTAATCAGGATTTACAGAAAAAGAAGAAAAAAATATTCACAAATATGGAAAGAGGGGAAGATTGCCATCGTAGTTGTCCATTGGCTGAGTCCATATCAGAGAATTAGCTGGGGCAGAGATTCTTCGCTGTATCATGTCTTTCAAGCACCTGGGAGTTTTCTGTCTTCAATAAATTTGAAGATCAAAGGAACAAGCTAGACTGGGAATTTCATTTGTTCATGTTTTCATCATTTAATTATATAAATAATAATTAAACATTCATTAGGTACCTACTATATGCCAAACACTGTTCTAGGATTTTGGACATATGCAAATGAACAAGATGGACCAAGTTCTTGATGTTTTGGGGCTCACAGTCTAGAAAGTAATTAGAGGCATCTCTGTGGCTCAGTCGGTTAAGCATCTGACTCTTGATTTCTGCTCAGGTCATGATCTCACGGTTCGTGAGTTTGAGCCCTGTGTGGGGCTCTTCCCTAACAGTGTGGAGTCTGCCTGGGATTCCTCTCTCCCCATTTCTGCCCCTCCATCCCTCACATGTGTACTATCTCTCTCAAAATAAATAAATAAACAAAAAAATAATAAAAAAAGAAAGTAATAGAAAGAGATGAGCTCGCATAGTGGCTAAAAATGCAGTCTCTGGAATCAGACTGCCTGGTGCAAACTGCTGCTCCACTACTTACTTACTGTGTGACCTCTCTAAGCCTGTCTCGGTTTCCTCATTGATGAAAAGTGCATGATGGAGTTACGATAATCATATGAAAGAATGCATGCAAAACGTTTACTATAGGCCTGGTGCATATCCCAAGGCTAGAGGCTTAGTATTGTCTTAGAGTCTTTGGTTTATGACTCTTGGCAATTCATCTCTTGGATCGTCTTCATTTGCTTACTATGTGAGAGGAGCTGCAGGTCAGGAGAGGTTCCTGCTTCCCCAGCATCTTCATTCAGGAAGGATTTCCTGTAAGTTTTAAACTCGGCCGGTCGTTGCAATCAAAATTTACGAATTATGTAATCTGGTTGGTGCCCAGCCCAAAGTTTCGCCTTATTCTCATCAGAGTGGGAAAATGTTGGGGAAAGAAAAAAGAAGTGATATTCACTCCATATAATTTTTAAAAACTATTCTGCATGAATATTCAAGACCCTCACCAGCACCATTCACAGCATAGAAAGGCTGGCCTAACATTTGCTCTGTCAAGTATAGTTTTTTTCTCTTCAGACAATTTTATGTAAAATATCTACTTTATAAAAAAGGAAATTAAAGTTGATTTGAGATGCTAGGAAGGGATATATGAAACCAGTGTGTGCTTTGATAATTCTGTGTCTGAGTGATTACAAATACCTCAACGCTTCAGATTCTACAGAGTTCTTTGTTAGGAAATTGCAGAATCATTCATTCCTTAGATACACCATCTTAAGAACAAACCATGGAAGAGCTTTTGCGAAAGAGAACTATTTAATGACTAGATGAATTAAGAATATTTACATATCAAATGTAAAGCTTGAGAAGGATCCTGGAAATAAAAATAAATCCTCTTGGGGATCTAGGCTAGAGTCAAGTTGGCTTTCAGATTGGCACATGCTGGCTTTTAGATTGGAATCTGGTTTCTTAGGCTGATCAGAGCATATTCTAGGCCCTAAGGATTGCTCAAAAACTTTTCTTTTAACACTCTTCTCAGACTCTGTTTATCTCAAAAGAGAAGAAACAGGCTGATCTGCATTCTGCAACAGACTGCCCCAGAGCCTCTGCAGTGTGAAGATTTGAAATTGACTTTCTCCCTCGAGGATGTTTCTTGGATGCAGGAGGGGAAGAAAAGTCAGCTAAGCCAAGCCATCTTTAAAGATCTTCTCTTGGAAGCAAGATACAAACTGTGCTCTTTAGACAATACATTTCCAATGTTCTAGCCGTGACCTTCCCTACTTCCAGTGAATACCAATGACAATCAATTCCTCTCTCAGTAAGAAACAGAATTTATTGGGGTTAGGAGGCAGGTGAAAAGGGAATATAAAGTCTTTTCAGGGGCTCTTAGATCTGCTAAGTAAATTTTGCCCAGGGGGAAAAGAGCTGAATTCCTACATTTTACCCAACTGAGCCACCCAGGTACCCCTGAATTCCTACATTTTAAAGAGAGTAGCTAATGGAACCTCAACCTTGGAATTCAAGAAAATTTAGGATTTTGTTACAAATGGACATCCAGTGACCTCTGAACATAGAAGGGCATCTTCCACAGGAACCACACACTTGAGTCTAATTACATTTATCATTATTTTGACAGTCATGATGTTGGGAAAAGCCTAGGTCTTGGATTGGGCAGATCTGTGTTCAGATTCTGACTCTGTCAGTGATAGCTTGTGTCTCTCACCTCTATGAACCTCAGTTTCCTTATCTGTAAAATGGAGATAATACCTTGCAGAGTTTGTCTGATGATTAAATGTGTTTAATATGTTAGGTCATTAGTGCAGTAATGGCACTCATTTGGTTACCCACCATATGGTGTGTACTCTCTCTCTCTCTCTCTCTCTCTCTCTCTCTCTCTCTCTCTCATATGCACACACACACACATGCACCTTAATTTCCTCTCCTATATTCCCATGTTTTCTCTATCTGTGATTTGCTCAGTCTTTAAGGTTCAGGTCCCATCTCTCTCTTCCTGGCCCCTTTTTTCTACAAAGATTTCTGTTTTTTCTAGTACTCTTAGTTTAGTCTATGACCCTCAGGAGTTTATGATTTGATTAACGTAGTAAAACTATGATTTTAATATTCCATGACACCCAAAACTTTGAAGGACAGAGTAAATTTACAATAAATTTTTACTATTATTTGTTTCAGATAGTAACCCCTTGAATTTCTTCTTTTTTCTAAGTTGATCTGGGGACATCATTAATAATATTTAGAGAGTAACTGTATGGTTTACATATATTAGCTTAAAGCTTCATAAGCACTCCATCAAGCAGGTATTATTATCTTCAGTTTGCTAATGAACAAACAGAGGGTCAGAGATTTTCAATACCTTGTCCAAATTATATGTTGGAGTGGATAGTTAGGATTTAAATTCAGGTCATTTTGATTCTAAAGTTTAAATTTTTTCTGCCATGCCATGTGATATTTGCATTAAGTTTCTAATGACAATTTGTTTAGGGTTTTCTATCATGGCTTTTGACAAGAACACATTTTCTTTGTGAAGCACTGTCATTACTAAAAAACCATTCCTAGAAACAGTCCCAACTCTCCTTGGTGACCCTTCCAATATTTCTGGGTTTCCTCTGAGGAGTGGAGGAATGTGCTTATATTCTTCTACTCAGAGGTTTCAGGTGATGTTCAGTCTCTTGTCCATATCCTGCCCTTCTTGTCATGAGCATCACTCAGCCATCAGCTTTCTTGAGCATCACAGACTTCTTGTCATGAGCATCACAGCCAACACCTTTCTTGAAGTGGCAAGAGAGCACTGTATATAGAGCTACATATGTGCCTATAGAATCTGCAAAAGAACCGAAGAAAATGTCCATATATAATTAATTTGCTTTTCAAATAACCATTTCCCCCTGCAATGAAACTTTGATAAATAGCTTGGGAAGTGATGTGAACACATCTGTCCGGAGAATCCAAGTGGCATTTTTTTCCCTCTTAAAATCATGAAAGGAACAATGCTATTGCAAATAAATTCAGTTTTATCCCACAAATGAGAAGTGTTTTCTATACTACAGTGCTTTCCAATTATATTAAATAGCCTCATGTTCAATAACAACAGAAGCTTCCAAATTGAGTGCTGTGACCAGTAGCCGGAGTTCAATAATTTTGGTAATGTATCTTTTCCCTGCTTAAATGTGTATGTAAACATCATATTAGAGGTTTTGGAGGATAGATATTACACATTTTCCCCTAGATCCTATGATTTCTTCTTTGGACAATGATCAGTGATTTTCCATTATATTTCTAACAACCCTATTATTTATATTAAAAGAAGCCTTGGTATTACAATTGTTTCTGTTTCCTTTTGGAGGATAGTAAGTTCAATAGGTTGGAAAAATTATTTAAGTGTTTAATGCTCTCTTTGCTGTAGATTGCCATAAATTGCTATAAAATTTTGGGAAAATGACTCATAATCTTTAGCCTTTTTTGGTGCATTTATCAACGGGCTGAAGAAATATATTTTCTAGAATAAAGCAAGGGAGACAAACAGAAGAGAAACATGTGAGCAAGGCTTGTAGAGTCAAGTTTTATCTTTGAATGCAATGGATAGCACATAATCAAACCAGGTTCCCAATGTTTGGTGCAAATTAAGTAGGGAGACTATTTATTTATTTAATGCATTTCTCAATTTAGTTCCTAATTTGATTTATCTTTTAGTTGGCTTGATTGTATTCTCAAGTAGGACTTTTTGTTTGCTTTGGGAGATTTTGTGCACCTGACCATATCTTTATACATTTAGGACAAGTGATCTGAAGCATGCCTGACTAGCTCAGTTGGTGGAGCATGCAACTCCTGATCTTGGGGTTGTAGTTCAAGCCCAACGTTGTGTGTAGAGATACTTAAAGAATAAAATGTTAAAAAACTAAGACATATGATGTGGGTCCCAAATTAATTGAGTCACTAAATTTTTCCTTCAAAATACAATGTAATGTTACATTTTAGGCCAGCTTAATTTTTGCTCATTGTAGATAATAAGTTTTTTCCTCTTACCTGACTGCTTTTAGGATGTTTTATTATTTTTTAAAGATGTAATTCTTTTTTAAAGTTTATTTATTTATTTTGAGAGATAGTGTGCTCATGTGCATGTACATGCAGGGAAGGGGCAGAGAGAGAGAGAGAGAGAGAGAATCCCAAGAAGCCTCCGTGCTGTCAGTGTGAGCCTGATATGGGGCTCAAACCCATGAACCATAAGATCATGACCTGAGCTGAAGTCGGTTGCTCAACCGATTGAGCCACCCAGATGCCCCCCAAATGGTATTACTTTAATGCTAGAAAGTATAATTTCAGTAATATGTTCTTAAGGACAAGAAGACTATCTATGAGTGTGCATGGGTGGAGAGGTTGGTTAGCAATTACTAAAACCGATAAAAAAGTAAAAGGAAATTCAGACTTAAGTTATTCTGGTTTCATGATCTCCAAATGTGTAACTGTAAATAAAGTGGAAAGAGTCATTGCTTAACTGAGTAATTTTTTTCTCTTTTATAACAAGCTTATAGCACTGTAACAGTATATATATTAATATAAATTTTTGACCCAATTGTTCTGTTGTATTGATTGAGGATCTGCATATTTCCTAGCTTCACTCACAATTCTCTCTTCTCTATAACTTTTATTTGCTTATCAAACTCCTCTTTTTGTCCTTTTCTTAATCAGGAGCTGTTAATAGCAGTGTAAGGCCATATACAATTAAGGGTAAAACTTAGAAGAGCAGAAAAAGAGAGGTGAGTGTAAACTCAAAATATTAGTTTAGAAAGGGTAACAGGATTTAACTCTTTAAGAATGTATACGAGGAGGGAGGGGCTAACATGGCGGAAAAATAAGAATACCCGCTGCTGCTCTCCGGTGACTCTTAATCTGAGAAGGACTGAGATCGAGAAACTCTCAATCGCAGAGATCTCCAGGAAGAGGAGTTGGGGCTACAGGGAAGAAAATGTGAAATCCAGAGAATCCTGGGAGACTGAGGAGAAATAGGAAATAAACCAATACACACATTGCCAAAATGACCAAACGGAAGAACTCCCCTCAAAAGACTGTACAGGAAATAGTGACAGCACAAGCAATGATGAAAGCATACATAAGCAACTTAACAGAACAAGAATACAGAATGATAAACATAAAAATACTCGCAGGGCTTGAAAAAAGCATAGAAGAAAGCAAGGGGGACCCTAGAGGCAGAGATCAAGGTCTTAAAAAATGATCTACAGGAATTAAAAAATGCTTTAAATGAGGGACAAAACAAATTGGAGGCAGCCACAGCGCGGATTGAAGAGGCAGAAGAGAGAATAGGGGAATTAGAAGATAAAATTACGGAAAAGGATGAAGCAGAGAAAAAGAGAGAGAAACTGATTCAGGAATAGGAAAGGAGAATTCGAGAGCTGAGCGATGCAATCAAACGGAATAACATCTGTATTATAGGAATTCCAGAGGAAGAAGAGAGAGAGAAAGGAGTCGAAGGGGTACTTGAACAAATCATCGATGAGAAATTCCCCAACATGAAGAAGGAAATGGGCATTGAAGTCCAAGAGGCACAGAGACTCCCCTCAGACGTAACCCAAATAGACCCTTAGCACGACACATCATAGTGAAGCTGGGAAAATACAAAGATAAAGAGAGAATCCTGAAAGCAGCTAGGGATAAACGGGCCTTGACTTACAAAGGCAGACACATTAGGGTAGTAGTGGACTTATCCACAGAAACTTGGCAAGCCAGAAAGGAATGGCAGGAAATCTTCAATGTGATGAACAGGAAGGACATGCAGCCAAGAATCCTTTATCCGGCTAGCCTGTCATTCAAAATGGATGGAGAGATAAAGGTCTTCCCAAACAAACAAAAACTGAAGGAATACATCACAAATAATCCAATCTTACAAGAGATCCTGAGGGGGACTCTATGAAGGAAAGGTTGCAAGGAACACAGAGCACCAGAGACATCCTTACAAACATGAAACCTACAGACAACACCTTGACTCTAAACCTACATTTTTCAATATTAACACTAAATGTAAATGGACTAAACGCTCCAATTAAAAGACACAGGGTAACAGAATGGATTAGAAAACAAGACCCATCTATCTGCTGTCTTCAAGAGACCCATTTTAAACCTGAGGACACCTTCAGACTGAAAGTAAGGGGATGGAGAACTATCTACCATACTACAGGAACTCAGAAGAAAGCTGGAGTAGCCACACTTCTATCGGACAAACTGGACTTTAAAGTAAAAGATGTAGTAAGAGATGAAGAAGGGCATTATATAATAATCACAGGGACTACCCAGCAGGAAGAGCTAGCAATTATAAATACCTACACGCCGAATTCTGGGGCACTTGAATTTGTAAAGCAACTAATTACAAACGTAAGCAATCTTATTGATAAAAATGTGCTAGTTGCAGGAGACCTTAATATCCCACTCACAGTGCTGGATAGATCCACTAAACAGAGAATCAGCATAGAAACAATGGACGTGAACGACACGTTGGAACAGATGGGCCTGACATATCTTCAGGGCCCTTCATCCAGAAGCAAAGGAATTTATTTACATTCTTCTCAAATGCGCATGGTATATTTTCCAAGATAGACCACATTTTGGGGCACAAGGAAGCGTTGAATAAGTATAAAAAAATTGAGATCATACGTGCACACTGTCAGACCACAATGCTTTGAAACTTGAAATCAACCACAGGAGAAAGTCTGGGAAGCCCCCACAAATATGGAGGCTAAAGAACGACCTACTAAAAGACGAATGGGTCAACCAAGCAATCAGAGAAGAAATTAAAAAATACATGGAAACAAATGAAAATGAAAATACGACAATCCAAACGCTTTGGGATGCGGCAAAGGAAGTCCCGAGAGGGAAATATATTGCAATCCAGGCCCATCTCAAGAAACAAGAAAAATTCCTAACACAAATTCTAACAGCACGTCTAAAGGAACTAGAAACAGAACAGCTAAGACAGCCCAAACCTAGCAGAAAGAGAGAAATAACAATGATTAGGGCACAAATTAATCATATGGAAACAGAAAAAGTAGTGGAACAGATCAATGAAACCAAGAGCTGGTTCTATGAAAAAATAAACAAAATAGACAAACCTCTAGCCAGGCTCCTCAAAAAGAAAAGAGAGAGAAACCAAATCAATAAAATCACGAATGAAAATGGAGTGATTACAACCAATCCCTCAGAAATACAAGCAATCATCAGAGAATATTATGAAAAACTCTATGCCGTCAAATTGAACAACCAGGAAGAAATAGACTAATTCCTAAACAGCCACACGCTACAAAGGGGAAGAAATAGAAAACTTGAACAGACCCATAACTAGTGAAGAAATTGAATCAGTTATCCAAAATCTCCCAGCAAATAAAAGTCCAGGGCCAGATGGCTTCCCTGGGGACTTTTACCAGACATTTAAAACAGAATGTCTGGTAAATAGGATTTAATACCTATCCTCCTCAAGCTGTTCCAAAAAATTGAGATGGAAGGAAAACTCCCGGACTCATTCTATGAAGCCAGCATCACTTTGATTCCCAAACTAGATAGGGACCCAGCAAAAAAGAGAACTACAGGCCGATTTCCTTGATGAACATGGATGCAAAAATTCTTAACAAGATATTAGCAAATACAATCCAACAGCATATAAAAAGAATTATCCACCACGATCAAGTAGGATTCATCCCTGGGTTGCAGGGATGGTTCAACATTCATAAATCAATCAACATGATACATCACATTAACAAAAGAAAAGGTAAGAACCATATGATCCTGTCGATTGATGCCGAAAAAGCATTTGACAAAATACAGTATCCCTTCTTAATAAAAACTCTCCAGAAAGTCGGGATAGAAGGAACATACTTAAGCATCATAAAAGCCATTTATGAAAAGCCCACAGCTAATATCATCCTCAATGGGGAAAAACTGAGAACCTTCCCACTGAGATCAGGAACAACAGAAATGTCTATTTCTCACCACTGCTCTCACCACTGCTATTTAACATAGTGTTGGAGGTCCTAGCATCAGCAATAAGACAAGAAAGCAAAATAAAATGCATCAGGATAGACAAGGATGAAGTCAAACTTTCACTTTTTGCAGACAACATGATACTTTACATGAAAACCCAACAGAATCCACCGAAAGCCTAACTAGAACTGATCCGTGAATTTGGCAAAGTTGCAGGATACAAAATCAAAGTACAGAGATCTATTGCATTCCTTTACACCAACAATGAAGCAATAGAAAGAGAAATAAGCGAATCCCATTCACAATTGCACCAAAAACCATCAAATACCTAGGAATAAACCTAACCAAAGATGTAAAAACCTTTACGTGGAAAAGTATAAAAAACTTATGAAGGAAATTGAGGAAAACACAAGGAAATGGAAAAGCATCCCATGCTCATGGATTGGAAGAAAAAATATCGTGAAAATGGCAATACAACCCAAAGCAATCTACACATTCAATGCAATCCCAATCAAAATTGCACCTGCATTCTTCTCAAAGCTAGAGCAAACAATCCTAAAATTTGTATGGAACCCCAAAAGAACCCGAATAGCCAAAGTAATACTGAAGAATAAAACCAAAGCGAGAGGCATCACAATCCTAGATTTTAACTTCTACTACAAAGCGGTAGTCATCAAGACAGCTTGGTATTGGCACGAGAACAGACACATAGACCAATGGAATAGAATAGAGAACCCAGAAATGGACCCACATGCATATGGCCAACTAATCTTTGACAAAGCAGGAAAGAGTATCCAATGGAAAAAAGACAGCCTCTTTAACAAATGGTGCTGGGAGAACTGGACAGCAACATACAGAAGAATGAAACTAGACCGCTTCCTTACACCACTCACAAAAATAAACTCTAAATGGAGGAAGGACCTAAATGTAAGACAGGAAACCATCAAAATCCTAGAGAAGAAAGCAGGAAAAAACCTCTTTGACCTGAGCCACAGCAATTTCGTATGCGACACATCTCCAAAGGCGAGGGAATTTAAAGCAAAAATGAACTATTGGGACCTCATCAAGATAAAAAGCTTCTGCACAGCAAAGGAAACAACCAACAAAACTAATAAACAACCGACGGAATGGGATAATTGCAAATGACATATCAGATAAAGGACTAGTATCTAAAATCTATAAAGAACTTACCAAACTCCACACCTGAAAAACAAATAATCCAGTGAAGAAGTGGGCGGAAGATATGAATAGACACTTCTCCAAAGAGGACATTCAGATGGCCAACAGACACATGAAACCATGCTCAAAGTCACTCATCATCAGGGAAACACAAATCAAAACCACACTAAGATACCACCTTACATCGATTCGAGTGGCTAAAATGAATAAATCAGGAAACTATAGATGCTGGCGGGGATGTGGAGAAGCAGGCACCCTCCTACACTGTTGGCGGGAATGCAAACAGGTGCAGCTACTCTGGAAAACAGTGTGGAGGTTCCTCAAAAAAATGAAAATAGAGCTACCCTATGAGCCAGCAATAGCACTGCTAGGAATCTACCCAAGAGACACAGATGAATGCTGATGCATAGGGGCACGTGTACCCCAATGTTCATAGCAGCACTTTCGACAATAGCCAAATCATGGAAAGAGATCAAGTGCCCATCAATTGGCGAATGGATAAAGAAGATGTGGTACATATATACAATGGACTACTATGTGGCAATGAGAAAAAATGAAATCTGGCCATGTGTAGCAACATGGATGGAACTGGAGGGTATTATGTTAAGTGAAATAAGTCAGTCAGAAAAAGACAGATACCATATGTTTCCACGAATAGGTGGATTTTGAGAGACTAAGCAAAAACCAGGGGGAGGGGAAGAGGGAAAAGGAAAAAAAAAGCACAGAGAGGGAGGGAGATAAAACAGAAGAGACTCTCAAAGACTTAAGAACAAACTGAGGGTGAGGGGGGTGAGGTAGGGGGAAGATGGGGTGATGGGCATTAAAGAGGGCACGTGTTGGGATGAACACTGGGTGTTATATGTAAACCAAATTGAAAATAAACTATAAAAAAAATAATGTATATGAGTGAACAGACCTAAAGAAATAAGACGTTTGAGTGATAATTAGATAGAAATTTAGATATCTGACAGAAAACGTTGGTTAAGGTGTGGTGTCACTCACTTGAGTAATTTTCAGGTAATATATTTTTTGCATGGCAGTTTGTAGGTTGAGTTTAGTGGGTTTTATTTATGACTAATGAGGAGATTTTTGAGTGGAGACGATGGTGTCACAGAAATGGCTGGCAACAGATTAACACTGCTTAAGTATGAATCAGAAAAAGGAGAGAGGAAATAAGACCAGTACTATAGAGCTGATGGTATCTGTAGTGGCACCAGCATGAGGCCTCAGAGTTACTGGTGTTCAGAGGCACCCTGAAGACTGCGAGTCAGGAAATTGAGGTAGAAATGGGGAAACCTGGAAAATTAGTGACTAGGATTAAGTCCCAGAAACCTGGATGCTAGACAAAGTTGAAAGAAGGGATCAAAACTCGATGGTCAGTTTTATCAATAGTATATGATATAAATGGACGAACTCCAAAGCATTTGATAGGATCAAGAGCAATGCACCAGGAGTAATCTTTAGGAACCCCTTCAATCTGTCCCTTATTTTGGGCCAAGGATGCTTCACTGGAGGAAGTCTAACTTGGATCCCTTTTGATCCCAAATGAAATACAAACGATGGGACACTAAGAGACAGAGACCTGTCAGAGGGTTTTGTTTTCCATTTACTTCCTGTCTGAACATGTGATTCTTCAACTTTTTGAAACATCTTTGCCCTGAAATGATGTGATTTGAGGAGAATAGACATGGACAAGTAAATGGAAATGCATTTCTAGCAATGCTACTAATGTTCTGCAGTTTGACAAAGGCACCATTGTAGAGAGAGGGACGGTGAAGGGGGGGAAAGAGAGAGAGAGAGAGAGAGAAACAATGACAGAGAGGGAGAGACAGAGAGAGACACAGAGAGAGGTGGGAGAAATAATATCTGCCTCCTTTATTATTTCTGTCATGGCAGAAATTATAGACTATTGGTGACAACCACTTATAACATTCTTTTCCTTATTTGATCACTATTGTTTTATAAAATCCTGAAAACCAAAGACGTATCCTTCCTCCCTCCCTTCCTTCCTTCCTTCCTTCCTTCCTTCCTTCCTTCCTTCCTTCCTTCCTTCCTTCCTTCTTTCCTTTATTCATCTTTCTTTCAAGTAGTCTCCATGCCAAGCATGGAGCCCAATGTGAGACTTGAACTCATGACTCTGAGATCAAGACCCTAAGGTCAAGACCTGAGCTGAGATCAAGAGTCAGGACACTTAACTGACTGAGTTACCCAGGTGCCCCTAAAGTCACATGATTTCTTTTTTTTTAATGTATTATTTATTTTTGAGAGAGAGAGCACAAGTGGGGAAGGGGCAGGGCAGAGAGAGAGAGGGGGATGGAGGATCTGAAGCAGGCTCTGTACTGACAACAGCGAGCCCGAGGTGGGGTTCAGTCTCAGAAACTACGAGATCATGACCTGAGCCAAAGTCAGACACTTAACCAACTGAGCCATCCAGACACCCCAAGACACATGATTTCTAAAGAAAGAGTCCTTTAACAGATTAAGGACATTATAATTCTCTTTTCTCAGTGTATATATATAGCTTACTTTTTAAAAGGCACACGTCTTTGGTTTAAGGACGCTGAATAAGGATTTACGGTTAAATATGAAGGATTGAATATGCACTTTTTTGCACCCTCCTAAGCCCCCAAAATGAATTAAAAATATATACTCATTAAAAAAAATGAAACAGAAGAGAAGGTGACAAGACAGGAAAGAAGTCAACAACATTTTGGAAACTGAATGAGGAAGGAATAGTATAAACTGAACTAGCTAACCTGTGAAAGCTAAAATCAGAGCCTGAAGTGAATGAAGCCAGTGAGAGAAAAGGAAAATTATGTCCTCAAATCTAGAAAACCTGAAGAATTGGAGATACCAGGCAGCTTTAAAAAGGGAGTGTGGCAAAAGATTAAAAATGGGGATTTGTTAAGCTTGTGTGTAATGAGCCTTTAAGATGCCAAAATCTCTTCTCTCACTCTTGCTAGCCTAGAAACTACTCCTTGTCCATTCTGGTAGAAAATAGGTTCACAGCAGAGAGGTTTGCCTAGCTGGGGATCACAGTGAGATGTTGTTGAATGTCTGCCTCTTGAATGGTGAGATCCTCTGTCTCTAGTCTCCTTAAATGCTTTCAGAATACTAACAACCAGGCATATACCCTCAGACAGGAGGGACCCACAAATGTTGAAAATTGGGTGCTTCCCAACCAAATGGCTCAGTCCTTACCCCACCATCTGATTGTGACAATAAAGCCAAGTGGATGTATTACTTAGCTAAAATTAAGAAGACATTAAGTAAAAAAGAATAACTCACAGCCTGTTAAAGCATCTGCGTTTAACAAGAAGAAAAAAATATTGCTTGTCATGAGGCAGGGGTAAGAGCTCTAAGACCCATATACAGAATTTCCCTAATAGTGTCCCATAACAGATGGAAATCCCTGGGTCACAAATATGTACATAAAGTAAGTCATTACAGAGATTGACTATGGTTCCTCTGAGTGTGGTCTGATTAGGGTTAGATGGAGGCAAAATGGAGTTATCTGCAGAGATGCCTTACTTGCGATTTTTTTCAAAGCAAGTGTTCTAAGAGATACAATCTGTGCTTGTTAGAATCTTTCTCACTGATTCTTTGTTATTTTGCTCATTCTTTTCCCAAGTTGCAATGGCACTTCTATAAGCCATATATGTCCAGCATCTATTGTTCATTCATTCATTCAGTATTTTCTATGTTCTTATATTGTATTGAGCGCTATTCTAGGCGGTGAGAATACAAAACAAAATCCCTCATCATACATGGTTTACATTCGGGAGGGAGAGATTGATTAAACAAGTAAACACTAGATTCTTTCTTCCTTTCTTTTTGTAAGAGTTGACTTCCCCCTTCTTCTAGGGCCAAAAGTACATTCTAACATGTTTTGTTTAAGATTGGGAAATTGGACTGGAAACCAAATTGGGAAATATAAACTGGAACTTTTCTACAGAAGAATTAACCCTTAATGTAATAGTGGAAAACTGAGTGTTAGGGGAAACTGGGAAACTGGAAGATCAAGATGAGGAAATGGGCCAATGAACTATACTATGGCTATGTTAAGCTGTGAGCAAGCCACTCTGGAAAAAAAGCACATAAATATAATAAATACAGGCACAACTATTTTCTAAAGTCTTTTTTTTCAGTTTCTAGGAGATTTCCTCATCTTTATTGTTTATATATTTCATTGAGTTACATGCACACACATCCCACTATATGCACATATGTATCTATGTACATATGAGTATATATGTATATATTTATTTTTCCAAAGGCTCTTTTTTTGTTCTATTCTTTATTTTTTCTCTCTTCTTTCCCTTCTTCTCTTCCTCCTTCTTTTAATAATATCTTTTCTTATTTCGTTTATATTGTAGCTTGTTTAATCTTTTGAAGGATAGTTTATTTGAAGTTTTATTTTCCTTGAAAAGACTTTTTTCCTCCACATGGCTTTTATTTCTTTCAAACCCACCTTTTGTATTTTCTTTTGTTTTCTTTCTCTCTCTCTCTCTCTCTCTTTTTTTTATGTTGCTGATCCTCTAAGAGTGGGACAATGAACAGCTGACAGGAAGCTCCTAAGAGCTCAGATGGGGCTTCTGGACTGTGGGCTCCATTATAATTTGATCTTAGTGGGCCCTTTCTTTGAGAGAATTCCTGATAGAGAATTCCTCTTTTTCATATATTATCTCCATTCTTCATATATATATATTCGAGAATATTTTTAAATGGTTTTTTTCAACTAATTACAAAAAACATTGGTTGTGGTAAATTTCTTTTTTTTTTTCTTAAATAATTTATTGTCAAATTGATTTCCATATAACACCCAATGCTCATCCCAACAAGTGCCCTCTTCTGTGCCTGTCATATCTCCACTCTTAACTATGCCTTTTGCTCGGCTATCTATAGAGTAAAAGTCTCTTATTTTCTCTGAAGAATAAGTCCCCTTTGTCCTGTTGGGGCAGAGATAATGTACAGACTGGCTGTGTGCAGCACGAAAGGGATAGGGATGTAATTGATTCTCAAAATTCTCTAACTATTTTTTGAATAGTCCTTCATACAATACTCTTGTTTTTAATTTTGCTTCCCCATCCATTCCCAGAGGACCCAATGTTGCCAATTAGTAGATTCTGCAAAGCATATTGGGTTTCTTCTTGGCTTCTTCCACTGCTGGTTTAGGACTGAGCTTTCTTTAGATTCTTTTTCTTTAGACTCTTTACCACTCACCCAGCTTTCAAAATTATGCTGGAGTTGTCTCTCTTTTTTTTTTTTTTTTTTGTCCTTGTGGTTTTGTGCCCTTTAAGAAAGTCTTTTCTGATGTCTTAGTGTAGTTTTGGAAGGGAGTAAAATAAATGGAAATTTACCTGTGGGTCTACCTTGTTCTCTTAAGTATTTAAAAAATTACAACAATTAAAAAATGTATGAATTTAAGATTTAAACAATTCATCACTATATCAAAGGAAATGTGATTCTCTCCTGTTACCTTGGATTCAATATTTGAATCTCCCATGATGATTAATAGTAACTATTTCAATCTCCCATGATGATTAATAGTAACTATTATGATTAGTTTTCTAGTCCTTCTATGCATTTATGTACACTTATTTATACATGTATACATTTAAGAAGATAATTGGCATCATAGCAAATGTATGGTTTTATGAGTTGTTTTGTTTTTATTTTTTTCTGACTTGTGATCTTTCCATGTAAGTACATGTACCTCTTTTCCATTCTTTGAGCAGCAGTGTAGTATTCCAGAATGGTGTGCCATATTTTATTTAACCTCTTCTTTATTTAGAAACATTTCGTTTGTTTTCAGTCTTACCATATTATAATACTATAATAACATGTTTGATCAAACATTTTTTTGGACATGTATATGTATTCCTTTAAAAAAAACTGTTTAGTGGCTCCTTGTCTCGGTCTGTGTTTTCCAAACTTAACTGCATTCTGTTTCTTGAATTTTGCCATGTATGCATAGCACATGTCCCATTATATGCTTAATTTTCCCCTTAAATTAACTGATTTTAATTTTGTTTTAAATATAAGCATTATATTATTTAATTTTTCTCCTTCACACAAATAGGAAATGAGTGTCACTAGCCATAAATAGATGGTAACAAAAAAATGCAAATTTATCAAAAACAGCTTTATTGAGAGGCACCTGGGTGGCTCAGTTGGTTAAGCATCTGACTTCAATTCAGGTCATAATCTCATGGTTCGTGGGTTCCAACCCTGCGTTGGACTCTCTGCTATCAGCACAGAGTCCTTTTGGGTCTTTTGTCCTCCTCTCTCTATCTGTCTCTCCCCAGCTCACACTCTCTCTCTCAAAAATAAATAAACATTAAAAAAACCCAGCTTTATTGAACACTAAGTGAATGTGATTCCTTCTGTTAAAAGGGAATTAAAGTATTGAGAGGTGTTAAAGTCATATTAGTACCAAACCAAAAACCTTCTCCCTCAAATCTTCTAAAAATTAAAATTAAAATGGAACGTATTTTTCATGGTGCAATTCAATATTATTTAATTTCATGTTCATGCACCACCTAAAATAATTTCATACACCATCAGTGGGGAAACTCTCTTTCTAGTCCAGTAAGTACACCACTACCAGTATTATCTTCCTTCAGGGCTTCATCATGTCCCCTTTTTTGCTCAAAGATTCTTTAGATCTTTATTGCCTAGAAAATAAAGTAAATATCCTAAAACGTAAAGCCCATCATCTGATGTCAACCAGCCTCGGTCTGGGCTGCTCTTGTGTCTTTATTACTTTTTGAGTTTCTTTATGATTACCGTATACTCACATTGTGACTTTCCAGCTGTAGATCTTCTTTGCGTTCTAGTTATTGTGTCTACTCTAATATATCATTAGTTCTTTAGGGCAAGAACTGCACCTTTCATTTTATGTTTTTTTATTCCTTCGTCATGCCTAGCACAGTGCTTGTACATGGTAGGTGCTCCATTGACCTAAGGTAATTATTTACTAATAGAGTTTATTTGTTATGACAAATTAAGCATTCATTACATAAAACTTAGTAGCAATGATTCAGTTATCAAGCCATCTAACTACTCATCATAACACAGTTATGAGATTCTTCTTTAAAATACCTCAACATTAAAAAATACAACAGAAAAAATACAACAGAAGGAGAACTTTCTAGTCGTGACGCTTTTCTACTGAGTTTGAGTTCATGTTCATTGTATTTGTTTCCTTAATTTGAGAGCCTAAGCTCCCATAACTTTTTATGAACTAGCTGATTTCTATGTTCCTGAGTTGCTTTTGGAACACATTTTATCTTAATAAGAATAACCCATCAAGCAAGACAGCCAGCAGGCTCCTCATTATCATGCTCTGTATGTAAGAGTTATCTTTCGCTGCCAAACCTGAATTCCACACTGTCCGACTTTAGAAAATGGATTGTTTTTAATAGGTAAGTTTGAGTGACAAAGGCAGAGAGCAAGCCAGTGCCCTGTCCTCTCGGTTGATAGGATTGGATCTAAATGAATAAAGACATGTGATGGGTTGCAGACTTTAGGGGAAAGTCTGCAGTGCATATTGGCACTTGTGAGCAGCATTAACATTCTCTGCCTGCTGTACTAACTCTTTAAAATGCCATTTGCATTGACGATGGTATAATTGACATTGCTCCCCGAGGAGCCCAGAGGATTGTGGGGAGGTGGAATCAAAGAAAATTCATCTCTTCTGGAGGCTCTTGTCTGGCAACAAAATGCAGAGAGAAAAGGAATCTTGTTACTGGGTAATGTCGTATTAATAAAAAACAAACAGGCACAAAAATCTATCCATCATCACAATTTTTCCAGTAGCCTTTTTATCTCATCACACTTTATCTCTCTAATTGACATTATCAGCATTTGTCTGGATGTGTGATATTATTATTACTTTTTTTCACTAAATATCTGTTAATGTTCTTTATGATCTATGTGCTCCCATTGATTTCTCTTCAAAAAGTTAAACTTTTGTAGTTTTAACAATAGCTTAATGTCCCAAATACCTGCGAATGTATATGAGGGAGGTGTCTTGGGTATGGGAGTCAGTATTCAGTCTCTGCTGTAACTGAACTGGGTTGAAATCACTGTGAATGAACATGACCTTTTAAGGGTCAAAGAACAACTACAGCATGTTGAAAGACACAATCATAGATATGAATAAGACACATGCACAGATAAATGAAACTGTCAGGTCTTCAACAAAATCAGTTGTGATGTCTTCACTCCCTAGGTTTGTGCTGAATCAGTGTATGTCAGCGTAATTCTGATCTGTTTTGTGAACAATGGGTTAAGTAGAGAAAATAAATAATTTCTAACTAGCCTTTCATAATAGTTACATTGGAAGTAAGTGACTTCTTATAGCATTTTTTAGAATTTAAATCAGACAAAAGACTAGATAATCAAAGTGAAACACAATCTATAGCTAATAATTGGCTTCTCATGCAGCAAGGAATCAAGGCATAGTTTTTTTTCTTTTCTTTTGTTTTTTTTTATTTTTTTAGAAAAATGCCTGTGAAAAATCTGTTTTTCTAAAATGGAAAAATACCTTATAATGCTGTGGTGTTAGAAAACATAACCCAAAGGCATTGGATTATCTGAAGGACCTTCTGCTCATCCAGGAAAGATCAAAATATGTTTGGTGATATTTTGAGGTTGTTCACTCAATTGTATTATAAATTTTGGATTGTCAATCTGTCTATTATGTATGTCTTGCAGCATGTTTGGTTGCAAGGAAGCAAGAGCTATTCAAATTTGCTTTAGGAAATTCTACAAATAATAGAGGGCAATCTCAAAAAAGTCAGTTTCAGGCAGCGCATCTAGATTTGAAGGGGAGCAGAAGAGGCAGAAACTCTACTCAGGCTGGTTGAAGCAAGAGGGATAGTTTAAAACACCTAAAAAGCATGTATGAATCAGTACATTTATATCCAGGTGCACAGGCAATGTCAGGAATTTGTCCCTAAGCTGAGTTTTTTTCTGTGTTGGCTTTATTCTTGGGTAGGTTTCTTCCTCCTGGTGGTAAAGTTGCAACTTCATTGTACATCTTCAGATCTTAGCAACCCTAGTGAAGATATATTTCCTCTCCTAATAGGTCTTGCAAAAATTCTGGGTTTTGGCCCTCACTCTTCCAAATTGGGTCATGAGCTGGTGCCTAAACCTGTAATTATAACCCTATTTAAGGAAACCTTTTTCATGTGGATTGAACACTGGAGTAGGGGTGGAAGAATAGAATCAACCCCACCAGAACAAGTTGAAATAGTGGAGGGGTGGTTCCCTGAAGGAACGCTGTGGTCTGTTGACAGGAGAAGAAGGTACAGTAGGGGCTGTTGGTACCTCTTCTGGATCCCTGTACCAAGGCAGGGCATCCATCCTTGAGCTGCTGTGAGCGTTGGAGGCTAACAGCTCAGAGCTTCCCTCTTCTCCAGATGATGCCTTCAGCCAAAGGAATCAGCTCATCCAGTGTTGGGAACCATCTTGGGCTCACAGGATGAAACACCTCCCTGTGTGGAAATGCAGTTATAGCAAAGCTCCTGCCAATCAAAATGGCGCCCAGTCTTACCTCCTTCTAAATAATTTTTCAGGCTTGGATTTCTTGAGCTGCTCTCATTGGCTCCAAGGAATGTAATGCTCTTTTGTTTTATGGCATTTAAGTAAAAAAGAAGGACCTAGAGCATGATGCTTTGATGGATTACATTTAAATGAGAGTAGCCTGGCCAGATGTAATCATAAAGTTGCATCTTGGGGATGGGTTGCACAGATTGATAGCGGTTATGAGCTGGCTGAATATTGGTGTGACTTGCTTAAAAGTTGGGCTCCTATTATGTAAATTCACTCATTCACAAGCAAAGGAACTTAGACAAGTCTTAGGAACTTCGTCTTTACCAGGAGACTTACATCTCCCTCATTGTAGTTTAGGAAGCTAGATGGATGACTCTTAACCTTTCTATAGATGATTAACGTAGGTATTAAGATGATAATGTATGCACCCTCTGTTTACTGAGACATAGGTTAACAGCCAAAACAACCCTGTTTGCTTCATAAACATCCTGTTTTCTCCCCCTGCCACAAATTTACCTAATCCCACTTCAAAGACAGCATATGTTAATTAACTTAGGAGCAGAATCACAAAATAGCTAAGATAAGAATTGTTTCCTTTATGGTCTAAAAAAGAATGATGTAAAGCAACTTGCAAGATTGAGGAAATCGCCGCTTTGCTGGCAAAAACACATTGACAAAAACATCAAACTATGCTTCCTAATGGGATGTCACTCATTGCTTAATGTCACTTACTACCTTTAAATAAAATACTGGGATCAATAGGGGAGAGACACACACATATGCATGCCTGCCTGATTCCAAAAGTCATGCATTTCTCTTGAGTCGTTCATCTGTGCCAACACTTTTCATCCTTCGGAATATTCCTGGACATGCTGGAGCTGGACTCCGGCAATTCAGAAAGTAAACCACCCCCTCCAGCAACATGCATCTGGTGACTGATTCAAGGGGACAAAGGACTGTCCTTTTTCTCAAGAAGGAAATAAGCTAATAACGCATGTATTGCTCCAAAGCTCCAGGAGAGAGCATAAGCTTGATTGGCTTGTCCCTCCTGCCCCATCCTGCTTCCCTTAACAGCCTCAGCAAATAGCTCCTTCTCAGGCTCTTCTTCTAAGGTACATAACCTAAGACATTAAGAATGGATATTAGACAAGGAAAATAACTAATGTCCATTCTAAAATTAAAAAAAATGTTTATTTTTGAGAGAGAAAGACAGACTGTGATCAGGGGAGGGCCAGAGAGAGAGAGGGAGACAATCTGAAGCAGGCTCCATCCAGGCTTTGAGCTGTCAGCACAGAGCCCAACAGGGGTCTCAAACCCACAAATCATGAGATCATGACCTGAGCCAAAGCTGGACGCTTAATGGACTAAACCACCTAGGCACCCCTATTTAATGTCCATTCTAGACAAGAACTGAGATCTTTTTCTTCATCTGTCATGGTTTCCTCCAGTCTTTTCTTTCTCCCAATGTCAGTCTCATTCTTTTCTCAGAAGGCAGCATAGCCTCTGGTTCCCAGTGCTTGCTGATTCTTCTGCCTTTTCCTAACCTCTAAATACTGAGATATTGGAATGCTCAGTACTCAGTCTCCCGTTTCTCATCTATCCTCATTTCCAAAAAAAGTTTATACAGTGACACGGTTTCAAATGGCCATCACTCATAATTTCCATATTTTACATTTCCAACTTCATCTCTCCTGGAGTACCAGACTTATGCCCAACAGCCTCCTTGACATTTCCACTTAGATATCTAACAAGTATTTTAGAGTTAGTAGAAATCTCGATCCTGCTCTCTAAACCCATTTCTCTTTGAGGCTTTCCGATTATCAAAGGAAAAGGCTCTGATTGATCAAATATTCTGTTAGAGTGATCCTGTTGCAGTAAATATGATGGCCAATCTGCCTGCTCTTCTGTGGCACTCAAGTGGTTACTTACAAAGCCATTTTGATACCACATATACAAACAGGGCTTCCTGCTTCTCATGCATATAAAACTTACCAATCTAAGTGAAGGTGGAAAATTTAAGTAGATTCTGCTTGATTTCCTTATTTCATTGAAATGAGAAGTGGGATAAGCAAGAGGAAGAAAGAACAGGAGATAGAATCATGCGAAAGCAGAGATCATCATCCTGTGTAGCAACCCTGGCACTATTGATATTTTGAGGTGGTAATTCTTGTAATGGGAGGGCTCTCCTGTGTGTTGCAGGGTGCTTAGCAATATCTCTGGCCTCTACCACATCCCAAAGTCATGGAAGTAAAAAAAATGTCTCCTGATATTGCCAAATCTCCTCTGGCAGTCAAAATTACACCTAGTTGAGAACTTCAGCCTTGGAAAATATTATGTGGATATCAGATAGTCACCAAATTCCCAAACCTTTATAGCCCTTCTATTGTGGAGAGAAGGGGTGAAGAAAAGTGTGGAAGCTTTTTGTACAGCTCTTTCTAAGAGAAAGCTGAAGTTTTGACCAAAGTTGGTATTTTTTCAACCAAAATGAGACTACAGAAAGAAAGACTATAAGAAGATATTCTTGTCAGGCTTTAATGTATGCTATCTTTTCACATTAAATTGAGGTATAGTTTATTCATTTCATTCAAATATGCGTTTGATTAGGCTTATCTTTCTAAATTGACTTGTTAAAAGATTTAGATCTGAAACCCTATGCTATTCATTTAAAGTATCAGATAAATATAGCAAACAGTTTATATGACAGTATGTTGTGTTTCAGGAAACAAAAGAATTTTTTTTTCTCACTTAATTCTTACTTTAATTATAGACGACATCTCTATGTCTTAAGAGATGCATGATAAATGTGAATTTAGGAGTAGTAACCAACTCTATTCAGTATTTCATCCTTCTTTAGCTTGATTTGTGTTTTAGCCTAATAGGTATTTACCTCTGGTTTGATGAATAACCTAACCCAATCCAACCAAACCAAACCTAACATAGCTCCAAGTCAAGTTTTCACATTTGATTTTCTGCTCTTCTTTCATAAAGGTGTGGTATCCTGGCATCCTCTTGAGGAGTGCTATAAAATTTGTTTTTTCCTTTGAGTTTACTAATCATCTACAACGTTATATTCTTCTTGTCTGATTCTTCAGTATGATAATCCCTTTACTTAATATTCTGCATCTATCAGTAATTATTTGAGGGCATTTTTCTGTCCATCCATCCATCTATCCATCCCCAAATTAGGAGAGGTTTATCCAGATTCAATGTTAACCAACATAAGGTTGTGTGCATTTCATATGGTTCTTCTCTGCTTGTTAATTCTTGTATCAAATCAACTGTAGGAGAGTAGCCCATTCCCTAATACATTAGAGATTTTAATACAAGGAATCTTAAAACCATACTGGTTGGAACCTTAATATTTTGAACTGATTTTATATACATACTCCAGCATGTGCTTCTTTCAGACTATTCCTTTCTTAGTTTTTCTGAGACCACATATTCTTTTCTTGCAGAAACTAACCTAGGGGAGATATATCTCTGCCATCCTTCCTTCTATTTCTCCTATTTGTATTTTTGAGAGTAGTCCTTCCCAAATAAAAAACACTATTCTGACCATTTTAAGCCAAAAAGGATTTAATACTTTGAAAAAATTGTACAAGTGTTGGGATGCTACAAGAGCATCACTACTGCATTTGGGAATGAAATTTAAAAGCCTTTTGCCTTTGTATCACTTGGTTGAACTTTAATATATAGAATAGAGATAGCCAGTTGGCTGGGATCAGGTCATGTGCCTGGAGGAAAGGGAGACAATTTGACTCCTTCTGCAGCACAGGGCAATAAGGCATCATCTCCTACCAGAACATATATGATGTGGGTTGAATTGTGTCTCCTTAAAAGCTGTGGTGAAGTCCTAACCCCTAGTTATGAAGGTAACCTTCTCTGAAAATAGGGTCTGATGTAATCCAGTTAAGATGAAGTCATACTGGGTTAGAGTGGATTATACACCAATGACTGGTGTCCTTATAAGAGGGAGATTTGGACAGAGATATATAAGGAAACACCATGTGATGATGAAGGCAGAGACTAGAGTGGTATAGTAGCAAGTCATATATAACAAGAATTGCCAGCAACCACCAGAAGGGAAGAAGAGACAAAGAAGGATCCTCTCCTGGAGTCTTCAAAGAGAGCATGGGCTTGCTGACAGTTTGGTTTTGGACTTCTAGACCCCAGCACTGTGAGAGACTAAATTTCTATTGTTCTAAGCCATCTGGTTTGTTTTAATTTGTTATTGCAGTCCTAGGAAACTAATATAACACACAACAGGGGAATTCTGAAATTGTAAAAGGGGCAAGTGGGTGCTCGACAACTATAGAAATCCAAAGGTTGAGGAAGGAGACTGCATGAGGAGACAGTATTCTGTTCATCTCAAGAGGCACTCTCTTAGTGGATGAATGACCACCCAGTTTTCTTATTGGGACAGATCCTGGATCTCTCAGGCATCAAAGTATAGTGGAAGAGAAATGAAATCTCTTTCTATCTTCCCTCTGGCTTGCTCTGTCTGATGAACCAAAGCTTGGGGAGGGGATTTTTTTTTCTTTATCTAGTTTCATAGACCATAGCATTGTGAGAAGTTCCTTCCAGATTTTGGCAATAATATATCTATTCATTTTTATTCTAAGTTCTTTTTCTTGTTATTATGTGGGAATATACATGAGACTTTTTTTGTGTGTGTGAGAAGTTAGGAGGATCTACAATGAGACATCTTTTAAAATTCCCCTAGTATCTTTTTTTATCTTTCAAATTATAAGCTAATGCAAAAATTTAGGGAATAGGTTAAAAACGGCACCAAGCAAGACATCATTCATATTGTGATATCTAAAATTTTGTGAGCTTTTTGTTTTCTTTTTCCTATAATATGGGACAGTTTGCCTATTTCTAGAGACTTCTAAATTACCTAGAGAAAATCTTGTATGGATGCTGCAGTCCTAATTAACAAATTATAGACCTGAAGTATTTCCCTTCTATAATATTTTGAATTATGTTGTTATGTAAATAGCATTAAGCTAATTTAAAGAACTCTAAAATTAAAATTATGCATTCAAATAATAACCAACAGAATTAGTTAAGAACCAGAAGAGTACAGTTGCTTTTGAATAATAATTCAAATGATTTAATGGAGATTAACTCTTAAACCAAGTGTAGGAGAATAAAGACATAATTTTGGACTTTGAAATACTTTTGAGAGCATTCTGATCAACAATTTTTTAGCTTGAGGTTTATTTTAAATGTCTGTTCCAGGAATGTAATTGAAGAAAAACTGTCTAGTCTAATTTAGATTTTTTTCATCTATTTTAAGCTTTGAACAAGTTAAAAAATACGAATTTTAGGGCCTTATATAAAATTTTTCAAAAATTAGAAGTCTTCCTCTATTTTACTTCTGTCGAGGATATGTTTTTTTTTTTTTCATTAAAAGGCAGAGAAAGCCACTATTATCTTTAGCAAATTTCCAGGCATCTGTTCTCATAGATATGGTATTTACAAACGAGGGCTATCCAAGACAATTTTAAAAGCAGTGAGATTTGATGAAAGGAAGTAGGTATTTTATTTTTGTAGTGTTACTGCTGTCAGTCAACCCTGCAGAGGAAACAGAGAAGAAAGAAACAGCAAAAGGACTAAGTCAAGTACCTTTAAATGCTCAGAAGGCACGGGTGGTGTCTGTGCATTGGTTTGCAAATGAAAAGATTTTTCTTCTTCCTGCTCATTTTTTAAAGACTTCCCTGAACAAGGGGAAGAAAGGAATTTAGATAGAAAATTCAGAGTCAATGAAAATTGGTGTGTGGGAGCTTGTAAAATTAATTTTAGTTGCTAGGCCTTTTAATATTAGGGTGTGTCCTATGCCCTATGCCCTCTTAAATAATTCTTTTATGTTGCTTAGTGCAGATATATTTTGAAAGTGGCACCTCTATTAACCTTAGCTGTATACTTCTCAGAAAAAAAAAATCACAGGAGCTGTATTTTGAATGCTACCCATGCTGAACAATTGTCACAGAACGTTAGTTTGGCATCTAAATGGAGTCTTGACTGTTTTTTTTTAGGTAGGAGAGAAACAAGACTGTGAAGGAAAACAAAGATGCTTCTCACCCTGAATTTCTATTATGATATTGATATGGTATGTTAGACTGTCTAGAGAAAGCAAGAATTAAAATAAGAAATTTAAAAAAATTAATGTTTTATTTATTTGAGAGAGAGAGAGAGGCAAAAAGAGGGAGACACAGAATGTGAAGCAGGCTCCAGGCTCTGAGCTGTCAGCACAGAGCCCGACGTGGAGCTTGAACCCACAAACTGTGAGATCATGACCTGAGCTGAAGTTGGACGCTTAACCAACTGAGCCACCCAGGCATCCCAAAATAAGGAATTTTTTTTAAATGGGGAGAGAATTATGTATAGAAGTCACAGTGCCAGACAACTAGATGACACTAACTCCTGTTTATTGAGTGCTTACAGGATGCCAGCACAGCCCTAAATGCTCATATTTCCTCCTGACAGCTCTAACATTACCATCCTAATATGACCCCTATCTAATATTATCATCCTAATTTTACATATGAAAACTGAGGCAACAGAGAAGTTAAGAAACTGGGCTGAATTCTCTCCCCTTGCAAATGGTGGAACTTAGTTTTAATCAGGTAGTTTGCCTCCCTAGGTCTTGCTCTTAACTTCTCTACACTCCTGTCTTCCCACCTTGTAATAAATACCTCCTCCATCTCAACCCATTTAGATGTGTACAGGATGTAAATTTCAGTGAATAGGTGGGATGATTATAAATTTATAGATGTGTGATACTATTTGTGGACAAATGGTAATGGCCTGTGGTGGGCTTTTATTGATTTTGTCTGCTTAGCATCTTCTCTCTCTGATGTCACTATCGGCATTCCGATTTTGCTTACAGAAATGTCCTTTCCTCATATTTGTTTTTGTGCCCTGCCTTCCATTGGCTAAGGGGTAGATAAGGAGTGAAAGCTGGCTGGGTCAGATTCTCTGTCCCTGGATTTTGAATCTTAAAAGGAAAGAGGAAGACCTAAAATAGTTGCAGTTCTTTCATCCCGATGAGGGCTTCTGGAGGAGACTGATCTAAGTTCTTGCAGTGAATCATGATTCCTGAAGCTGCTCTCACAAGTCTGGCACGTTAGCTTTTCCTTCATTTCTATGAGCTGTCCCATTTCCCTCCCATACACTTCTTCCTGCCTCAAGACAACCAGATACTATTTATTTTACTTGCAATGAAAAAGGAACAACTGTCAGGTTGACCTGGTGGTGTTTTGGGGAGCCTCCATCAGTTCACATTGGAATGCCTTGACCAGAGTTTGTGGCTTGAAGAAAAGGTGTAAGGGAGCTTTAGGTCTGTTGCTTTCTTTCTGTCTAAATTGATAGAAACTCTGTTCTTTGCAAACAGCCATTTGCCATATTATGTCAGAAAAATTAAAATTGTTTTGGTAGAAATGAATTTTTGTAGAAATGAATTCTAGTTTCACTCAGGAGCTCTTGTTGTCTAGTAGGAAAGGATTATGGGCAAAAGACAATTGAATCCTGGTATTGACTGCTGTTATAAAAACTCTATTATATTAAATTCTTACCTAATTTAATTTATATTTTAAATGAGGAAAAGTAGTCTTGGTTAACAGAGGTAAAATAGTTTAAATGGTCAACATTATTAGATTGTAGAGCAGGTAGACTCGTAGCATTCTTTTCCTTCCCTCTCTCTTCTGCTTGCCTCTAATAACCACCACTACTCTGCCTCACAGTTTCTTGAATTGACCAGACTGTTTCAAGTATCCCATGTGATTTCCCTTGCTTGGGATGCCCTTCTCAAATTTGTCCATATGGTAAACCTCTATTAATCCTCCAAAACCTAACTCCTGCATCTTCTCTTGTGATACAGCCTTCTTTCACTTTCCAAGCTTGGTTAACAACTTTGTCTTTTGAGGCTAATCTATGGATTCTTATCTTATTAGAATATGTATTAACCACTATTTCAATTATTTAAGTACATGTTTATTTCCATCATTTGACTGTGAACTTCCATAGGGCAGTGCCTTGCATTTTTGCATATGTCGTATACATTGTGACATCAAAAATGCTTAAATATGGAGAACACCTTGACAAAGTTCCCAAGAAAAGTTGTCACTTAAAGGAAGTCTGTTACTGATAGTTTTTTCTTCGTTATTATTATTTTTAATATTTTTAATGTTTATTTTTGAGAGAGAGAGACAGAGCGTGAGTGAGGGAGGGGCAGAGAGAGAGGGAGACACAGAATCTGAAGCAGGCTCCAAGCTCTGAGCTGTCAGTACAGAGCCTGATGTGGGACTCAAACTCACAAACTGCGAGATCATTACCTGATCCGAAGTTGGACACTTAACTGACTGGGAGGCACCCAGGCACCTCTTTTCTTCATTAATACATTTTCTTCATTAATACTATGTTACTAAGAGTCATAGTCCATTCGGGCTGCTATAACAAAAATACCATAGACAAAAGAGATTTATTTCTCACAGTTCTAGAGGCTGGAAGTCCAAGACGAGGGTGCCACCATGTTGAGCTGTGGTGAGGACCCACTTCTGGGTTGCAGACTGTCATCTTCCCATTGTATCCTCATATGGCAGAGGGCAGAGAGAGGAAGCCAGCTCTCTTGTGACTCTTATATGGGCACAAAGGCCACTCACTGGGTCTCCTCTCATGACCTCATCTAATCCTAATCACCTCCCAAAGGCCCTACCTCCTAATATATCACAATGAGGATTCAACATGGGAGCTTTGCAGGGATGCAAACATTCAGTCTGCAACACTAAGTTTTAAAAGTTGCAACTCAGTCATGGGAAATCATGTCTGCTACCTGCACAGCTCCTATCTGGAGGACTTGATGACTGTCATTTTTTCTGTAGGCCTTTCTGTAGCTCTTACCTCTAAATCCCCAGAAATGTCATTAGCCATGTGTTTGAAATAGACAATGTCATACCAAGTTAGAGCAGCAAGGGAGAAAAAGAAATTCTCAGCACATTTTGTACAAAGCATCCAAAAAATGGACTAGGAGGTTGCTGGGGGCTATGCATCTATTAAAGATGTGATTGACAATGGAAACTGTATTATTAAAGCTGTTGGAATTTCTAACTTCATATCAAACTAGCTTTATTTCATTTTTAGGGAGGACAGTCAGCCCCTACAGTCCTCCTTATGGGCTAAGTTGTCTTGATTTTAGGATATACAGAAATATCTCAAGTAGCAGAATTGAAGGTGGTAATGAGAGTGCTCTATCAGACAAGCTTTACATTTGCATGTGGTTAGAGACCTGCTAGTATGTATCTCCTCTTGGGATAGATTTTCTCTTTTATCTACTTCTTGTTTCCCACTGCATACACAAGTGTTTTCCAAAGGGTCTTTTGGGGAATATTACTTTCTTTAAGTATTAACTAGTGTTATGGGAAGGAGAAAAAAATTTTGAGGTTAAGCAAGTTTGGAAAATCCTGGATTAAGCAGGTGGAACCAGTTTCTTCATTGTCACACACGTTAATTGCAGAGGAAGATGAGGCATTCAGCCTAAATCTATGTGGTCATGGGACCCTCACAGAGAATGTTCCATGGTGAACACATAGACAAACACTCCTGGGATAAAATGGCCTGATTCTTTCTGTTAAAAGAAAAAATTTAGGCTCATGGTTGTTGAATATTTTGTAGCATTGTTAGAATTTATTCACTTCTTTTCAGCTCCCAGAGAGCCTTAGAATTAATTTGCTGTTTTCTGCTCTTTTGTGATGAATAGGTTTTGTACAGTTTTTTGCTTGATTACCTTTTCTAGGTACTTAGGATACTATGCCTTAATGTCTTTTCTGTTGTTGTTTTTTTAATGGCTTATACTAATGCCAAAGTATTTTCCTTAACAGAGTCAACCAAAAACCCCCAAAGAAACAAAAATCTAAATGCCAGTAATTCTTCATTAATGTCTACCATAGAGAATTAGCCAAATTCAGGATAAGTTCTATAGTTATAACTCAGGCTTGGTGAGTGCTAAATGTCATACTGGTCTAAATTTGCAGATTGGACAGATCTCACTGTCTATAAAATGAACATGAGGCTAATAGGCCTTATGACCAAGTTTATTTTTCATGAGTTCAACACATTGGTTAATTAACCCATATTTATTAAGCATCTTCTATTGGTCCTTGGGGCATTATAAACGATGTGATTCTTTATGTCTATCTGATAGGTAGAGAAAAGAAAAGATAACTACAATATAGGCAGGTAGAGACAATGATGAGTAAGGTTTTGAGGAAATACACAGAGAGGCCATCTATCTGAAAGATAGATTATTCACAAAAAAAGAAGTGGGAGGCGAAGAATATTCCAGGCATGGGATAAAATTTATGAATACAGTTTTTACTGAATATTTAATTTGTGTCCCACTGTTCTGGACACCGGAGATAACACAGTCCCAGTTTACATGGGAACATACATAAATAAGTGGGTATTTACAGTCAAGTTTTTGAAATGTTAAAAGAGGTTTAGGAGCATGTTTCCATGGGTGCACAAAAGAGGGAAGGATTTTGTGGCTAGGAAATTATGAGGTTGACTGACACATGGTGGCTGAGAATTATTTAGTTGTCAGGTGCTTCCTTTAAATGTCCCTAAAATGGGTAGAGATATATTTACAAAATAGGAACTCTCTGGAACATAATTGTTTTCCCAGGATTGCTGTCCATGTACAGCTCAATTTTGTGCAAGAAACCTGTTTTTCCTGTTCAGTCTCAAAGATTCCGTACTCCCTTTTACATTGGCTTATTGAAAAATTCAAAGACTTGGGAATAGTTTTTTATTATGCTCCTTCTATGGTTCTAGTTCGACCCCTTTCCTATTGATATGTTTAACAGTGACCCTCTTTCCCTTGACTATCCTACTTTGGACTGCCACACTATCTCCTGGTCCTCAGATGTGCCAAATCTTTCCCCCTCTGGCCTTCCCACACATAGTTCTTTCTTGAGATGCTTTCTGCTGTTTTGGCTTGAATAACTCATTCTACTCATAGTTTAGGTGTCAGCTTGAAGGAAATTTTCCTAGGATTTTCTCTGACCTCCTCTTCGCCTAACATAGGTATGCCCCTCTGTACTTCTTCGTCATGTACTTATTACCATAGCATTAACAGCTATGAATTGATGAGGGCACTCTGGATCTCTCTGTTGCTCCTTGCTGCATCTTCAGTGCCTCCTACACAGGCCGATATCTTAGTAGACATCCAGTAAAATACTTTTCGAATGAATGGATAAAGAATAAGAGAGATTATTTTTTACTTAGTTCACAGAGGACAGAGGATCAAAAATGAGAAAATAGTAGGTTGGAATGAAATGTCAAGCCTGGAATTCAGATAATAATAATAACTGCAATTTTTGAGCAAATGTGATGTGACAACGAGTCAGGTTTTTAAAACTATTGTGAATCCAGACAGTGACTCTACAAGGATACAACTAGAGTAGATGTAGACCCAGATCTGTCTTACTAAAACGTCTTTCAACTGTATCATGCTGTATTTCATTGATGGATATTGTGAGCCAAGAAGACTGGAAGTGAGTTGTAGAGAGGTAACTAATGGCTGACGGGATGAAGCTGGCACAGTAACTCTGAATAACTAAGGATAATGTCCAGAGACCAGAAAAGTGTGCAGAGGCAAAAAGAAACATACTGTATCCCAAATCTACAGAGATGGAATATGGAGTCTAATGTGATTGGGTGAATGAGAACCAATGGATTAAGGAACCAAATAGACGTGTTTTCTTCTAAGAGTTCCAGAGGGAGTGGGTATTTCTGGGTCATGATCTCCTCAAGGGGCCTGAAGCAGAGGCATCCATAAGAAGTGTGCCTCAGACCTCTCTGACATGTATTGTGCCTTGCAAACCACCCTCCCCATCTCCAGCTCCGAGACCTATTCTCAGGAGAGAAGCTATGAGCCTCCATGCAAGCACATGTTTATTCTCACTTGTGTGCTTAGGCTCTGTTTTTCATCTGGCCTCTCCTCTCTCTTTTTTCACAGAGCTCCGTTTGAAATTCCTGGACTCAGTTACTTTATTTTTTACTTTCCATTCGATATATGTGTGTAGTGCCCATTATTCTTTTCAATCTTAAATTGGCTAAATTTCTTTTCCTGCCAGAGAAATGGCAAGCCCAGTTTTAAATGTCTCACATTGTTTTAATAAGACATATACTGTGCTTAGTCTTGCTTCTATTTTACAGAGGGTCTAAGAATACTTAGAGATATATACATATATATGTAAGTATATATCTTAGAGTTCTTAGAAATATATATGTTTTATAACAGGTCAGCATCCTATATAAAAACAATTTATATATGTTATATATATTTATAAGTTATATATTAAATAAACAATTTTATTGTATACATTTATATTATATAAATAATTTATATATTAAATATAAATATATATTATGTACATATAAATTATTTTTTACATTGGATGTTAGCGTCTTAAATTGATCCCCAAGGTGTCCTTTCAGATGCAAGAGTTTGATTTCTTTCAATTTACTTTTCTACATTTTTATGTTTTTTTAAAAAAAATAGCTCTTCAATTAGGTTGACATTTATCTGAAAATAAAATCAGTGCTACCTGATTTGTTTGTTTGTTTTTCTCTCTTAGGCCTATTGGTTGCCCTTGGGATACAGCCTTTAGGTTTTTTTTTCTACCATGAAGTATTCAGAACATTGCTGCCTGCTTTCCCAGACTTTCCTGCCTGTTTTTTCCTAGGCTTATACTGATCTGGGTGTAGTGAAGGCTTCCTAAATCACCGGTTATACTTCCTTCCCTTTTCTAGGACTATCAAACTGATAGTCGTAAATAGAGTCTTATTTTATTTGCTCCCAAAGCAGAAGCATTCTAGGATGATGCTTTACAGTGAGAATCAACCACAAAGTAAGACAAAACAACAGTAACAATGAACACCGTCCCAAATTAGAAATCATAACATAAAACAATTTAGAAAATTTTGTGTTTGCAATGTTCTTTCTGTGCAAGGACAGTTTTATGTCTTGGTTAAAAATTTTTTTCCATTAAAAATGGAAATTGGATGATGTTTTAAATTCTGTCAGCACTTTTTGGGGGGATAAAAAAAGCAAAATATTTTTTTTCATAAATTTGAAAAATATTTTTATTTTGGAAGCCCTGTGTATAAATCTTTGAGGTCAGCTCTTTGTCAGCTTTTTTCTCTATAGAGGGTGTTTATAGTTAGGCATTATGGCCTTAATATTGTCATCACCTTCATTATTATCATCATTATCACCGTCTTTCATGTTTGACCAAAGGCAGCATTAGTTTGTCAAAGATTATGATCCCTAAATTTTATATTTAACTTCTTTTTGCAAGAAAAGTAAAGTTCCAGTCTTTAACTTAGTTTGAATTTGTAGGAAGCTTCCAAAATAAATGTAGAACTCTACAGAGATTGACTCTCAAAAATTGACCATGTAATACAGCAAAAAGTACAAAATATGATCCAAGTACCCACCGTAACTATCCTTTGGTTACTTTGGGTAAATAAATCCTTCCCTTCTTCCTTCCTTCCTTCCTTTCTCTTCCTTCCTTCCTTCCTTCCTTCTTTCCTTCCTTCCTCTCTCCCTCCCTCCTTCCGTCTCTTCCTTTTTCCCTTCCTTCCTTCCTTTTTTCCTTCCTTCCTCCCTCCCTCCTTCCCTCTCTTCCTTCTTTCCTTCCTTCCTTTCTCCCTCTTTCTCTTCCTTCTTTCCTTCCTTCCTTCCTTCTCTCCTTCCTTCCTTCCTTCGTTCCTTCCTTCCTTCTTTCCATCTTTAAAGCTTTCTTGAGTGAGAGTGATAGCCTGAGAGACAAAATCGTATTCCCTTCAAGAACAAGAC
Organism: Paguma larvata; assembly: GCA_030068075.1. NCBI lineage: Eukaryota > Metazoa > Chordata > Mammalia > Carnivora > Viverridae > Paguma > Paguma larvata. The sequence goes on along the minus strand of CM057826.1, from coordinate 51,614,122 downwards.
CACTGGGAAAGCCCTCCACCTCTCTGCATTTATCAGTCACTAAACAAATATTATTGAGCCTCAGTAATATGCCCAGCACTATGTTAGTAAAAAGGATGTTAAAAGAGCAATGATAAGTGAAGTGACTCCACAATGGTCTTAACATCTACTTGGAGAGACAGTATATCAATATGAATAAAAGTAAATGAATACATCAGTGCATGGTTAACATGCCTCATCACAAAATAAAGCAATTTCTAAACAACTGCAAAAGATGATCTTGAATATTTATTGGGTAGGTCTGGTGAACTATGCAAAAGGAAATTAGGGATTGCTGTGGCTGGAGTCGTCGGGGAAGCCTTATGATTTTTCCCTATCCTTCCTATCATCTTTCCTTCATACACTTATCTCCCAAAGGACCAGAGAGAGACATCATATGTTTCTTCAGTATTTATCGAGCACTTAATGGGTACCAGGAGCTGTAATAGGTGCCAGGAATAAAAGGATGGCATCTAGGACAAATAAATTCCTTTACCAAAACTTTAACACTTTCTTCTCATTTCTTTATAGAAAACTTTACATCCTGCTTTTCTGAACATCGTTAATGTTATATACATTAGCCTTAGCCTATTCCCTAGGAAAAAGTCCTATGAGAGGGTAATAACCAAGGAAAAGGAGTCTTCAAAGAAACAACTTTCCTATCATTGCTGGGCAGTGAATGTACTAAAGCTTTATTTAGGAACATCTTAGGGGAAGCATGCAGGTTTCAGGAGAGTAGGGAGTTAACAATTGATCTTAAAATTAGGTTTATGGGGCCAGCATACTAATTTTATCTAGATTCTGTATTTGACTTGGTTTTGGGAAAGAGGGAGAGAAGATGGAGAATATTGGGGAAAAATGAAGATATCTCCAGGTCACTCCTTGGTGACCCCCTGGCGTTGTTGGTAAGATTGTGGTGTTCTACTGTTTCTATAGCTGAGTATCTTATAAGCTGAGAGAGCCACTTTGCAAACTTAAGGAAAAGCAGTTTCTATAGCAACACTCAAACGAATTGAAGGATGACTAGATAATCCTTTCTTATAACCAAGGAAGCAGAGATGGAAATTTATTAAAGGTATATTTCATATACTCTGAATAATACGTATTCAGGGCAAGTATATTCCTTTTATGTCATGTCAGACATCCAATTTAAGTCGTAGAATATTAAGTACTAATGTATCTCAATGACTTAATTAGTTTTTCAAGACATATTTAGACTGCTAGGATCATTAACATCATAATTAAGGACATGTATGTGGAGCCTTTCTGCCTAGATATCCTGGATGAGACACTTATTATCCTCTCAATTCTAGTTTATTGACCTGTTCCACAGTTTCTTATCTTTAAAATGGAAATTAATATAATAGCTAACCATAGAGTTTTGGTAATCCTTAAAGAAATGAATATGTATAAGCTGTTTAGAACAGTGCCTGGTAAATAATAGTTCAGTAAATATTAACTAGTAAAATTAGCTAGTTTTCCAGAGACCAAGCTGCTTTCTCTTTTCACAGATATAATTGGAATTCATAGTACATATAAAGAAATAAAAGTAAATTCAATTAATGTTTTTTGGTCACCAACTTTACACAAAGCATCATACTTGACACTGTAATGAGAAATGAATACTATATCATTTTTGCCCTTAAGTTGTTTCTTATTCAGTGGGCAAAGGGGAAGGAGACATACATTCAACCATTTATAACCTAGATTCCAATGACAGATGGGCTTAATGGAGGGTCATATTCTTACTCTCTTTCCTCATTTCCAGATAATCTAGCCTACTTTTGGTTTCTGGAATATACCAAGCTTATCCCTGCCCCCAGTTCTTTTGCTGGATTGTTCTTAGCTCTTAGAAAGGCTGATTCCTTCTGGTTGTTCAGATTTCAGCTCATGTTGCCTCCTCAGAGAGGAAACCCTTTGAAAAGTTGGTTCCTCCTGGTCATTTTCTTTTCTTTTTTTAAAATTTGTTTATTTATTTTGAGAGAGAGAGGCAGAGAGAGACGGAGAGAGAGAATCCCAATCAGGTTCTGCACTGTCAGCACAGAGCCCGATGTGGGGGCTCGAACTCACAGACCATGAGATCATGACCTGAGCAGAAATAAAAAGAGTTGGATACCCAACCAACTGAACCACCCAGGCACCCCTCCTGGTCATTTTCTATCAGAGTACTCTACTTCTTCCCATTTTTCTCATTTTAACAGTTATGGTTATTGACTTTAATTAACTTGCTTGATTTACTGTCTCATTGACTAGACCAAAGTTTCATGAAGGAAGGGACTATTTCTGTTTTATTCACAGGTTTGTCCCCAGTACCCTTCACAGCGTCTGGTGTCCAGTAGGCACTTGAATGAATGAATGAATGAATGATATAGTGAATGGGAACATAGAAGAGGTGTTACTAGTTTTGATTAGGAACTCCACAAACTTACTAAGACAAAGATGGAAAATGTAGGATGGACACTGCAGGGTTCAAGAGCCTCATGAGCAAAGACATAGAGGATTTTTATGCCCTGAGGTGCTTTTTTATGGAGAATCCATCTTCTGACCTTTAATACGTAGTTGTAAAGGTCAGGTTTCAAGTTTCCTCTGTATCCTCAGAAGCTGCACCTTCTTACCTGTCTCCTGATATCGTGTTACTTTTCCCTCCACAACCCTGTCTTTCCAATCTTGTTATCTATCCACTTAAAGAAACACACAGAAGCAGGAGATTTAGCTAAAACATTCACACCCACGCTCAAATTATGCATTCACCAGGGACTGTGTAGATAGTGCAATCATGTTTATGCAGCTGAGAGCAAGAAAAGATCAGGTGACTGGTGGAGATCACTTAGCTAAGAGCTATGGGCTTCCATTAACTGTGATAACCACAGACTAATTTCACTGCTGAACGAGGGCTGTAGAATAATTAGGAAAAATGTGTGCCAGAATGCCAGTGCATATTTCTCCTAAATTAATACAGCCTTGTCAAATAGGTTATATTAAAAACAGGCACTGTATGATACAAGATCATTGATTGGCTTAATTAATAAGAATCAACAGGCAGAGTCAGGGCTTGCATTAACCTTGGCAGCAGCTGGGGATTTGGGGAAGGTAACTGAGCAAGAATTATTTGAGGGAGAATAAATCTGTGCTTACCAATAAATCTGTGCTTAGCTTCTGAAATGGAGTCTGGCTGCGTACCGATGCAGCTGCTGTGATCTCTACATGGGCCTTTCTCCCGAAGGATTTTCCCCAGGAGGACCCACTAGGGTGGGATTCCAGAACAAGGTGGGGAGCCTGCCTGTGGAGAGACAGATGTATGATTCAAAGCCACAAGGATTGACTGGTGGAGATGAATCAATAAAATACTATACTTCAAGATTTTCTAATTCCACTAGCAGTAAGGACTCCAGAAATCAAAGCACAGGGATACAGTGATAATGTGCAAATAGGTGAAGACTTAGAAGCGACCTTGTCCAAACTATTAAGCAATACAGGAATCAGTTTATAGAATTTCGGATAGGGTGGCTTATCTAGCCCCAGTTTAAACTTCTCTAGTGGCACTGTTAGCTGGAAAGTTCCGTATTCCAACTGTGGCAGTTTTAGAGACTCTGACTTTCTAGATTAGGGAGAAACTTGCTCTGGTTTGAGTGATATTCTAGGAAATCTCGAGTTATTTCAATTGCATTCATTTTGGAATTGCCAGATTTAGCAAATAAAAATAGGAGATGTTCAATTAAATTTGAATCTTAGAGAAACAGGCAGTATTTGGGACAAACTTATTCCTAAGAAATGTTTTTTTTTTTCTGAAATCCAAATTTAACTGGGTGTTCTGCATTTTACCTGGAAACCATCCATTGTTTTAATTCACTTTATTTTTAAGTGGAATATCTTCTACATTTGCAGTGAGGAAGGAGAATGAAATATGTTAAGAAAAAAAATCAGCATACCTGCACCTACTATCTTTTGGGTTAACTGTACCTGTACCTAGCATCTTTTGGGTTAACTGGTGGGAATACAAAAATGAAGAAGATTCATTTCCTGTCCTTGAAGGGTTCAGTATATATACTACGAGAGAGAGAATTCAAAGAATAAAATCTTGTAAATTTTTTTTATATGTGTTATGCTGGGAGTATATTTAAGATAAAGTGAGGTCACAAAGGAAAGAGTGACCAAAATAGTTGAGTATTATAGCCCTAGCTAAGGAATAAGAACATCTCATATTAATGATAAGTTCTGTACTCTTCTCTTACCACCAGTTTGTCTTCATAAAGATTAGTTCTTTTTTCTTAATGTTTATTTATTCTTGAGAGACAGAGAGAGAGAGAGAACAGTGGAAATTAGTTCTTTAAAGAATATAGGAGTGGGGCACCGACTGAACCCAGTCGAGCTTCCTACTTTGGCTCAGGTGATGATCTCAGGGTTTGTGGGTTCCAGCCCCTCATCAGGCTCGCTGTTGTCAGCACAGACCCCACTTCGCATCCTCTGTCACCCTCTTTCTGTCCCTCTCTGGCTTATGCTCTCTCAAAAATAAATATAACATTAAAAAAAAGAATATAGGAAAATGAACTAGCTTGTTGGGAATCAAGTTTTAGGGAATAATAGTAATAACAATATTTTCAAAGATCATCTATAGAACATCTTAGAAAGTAATCTTAAAATTTATAAAATTTGGTTGTTTGGCAGAAATGATTAACTAATTGCAACCAATTAGATAATTGTAGCACTGATACAAGACTGAGGCCACTTAATATAGTATATGGATCACCATTGAGACAAAGTGGGTAGCTCTGATATGAACTGATTTTGAAGCTGCTAAAAGATATTTCATGTTATTTAAGAAGAATATGCAAGAAAGCAAATCAACATTTTTTTTTTTGTAATCTTGATGTTTAATTATTCAACTCTTGGCTCTTAAAGAATTTTTTGGAGACTTTTCCTTGAGCCATCAGTGACCCTTTGAGACCAACTTTTCTTGTCCCATAGAAGCAAAGTGTGCATATTTTACAACATTGTCATTCAAGATTGACTAACTGTTGCTGATCATATTTAGAATTGGCAAGGCTGAGAGACAGTAGTACCTCCACAAATGGACAGTACCTAGTTTATATTAACTGCTCAGTCAATGTTTGTTGACTGAATATTGGTTGAATGGATATCTCTTACACAGTAATTTTATTTTTAGAAATATAAGTGAAGAAAACAATGATGTGACAAAGATTTGGCAATAAGAGTAAGTGCAGAATCTTATAATAGTTAAAAAAGAGGGAGAAAACTAAATAAAAAGTGGTAAATTACTGAAAAACAAAACTATGGCTATGTTATTCAATGAACTATTAATTAGCCATTAAAATTATTATGCAGATATATATTTATTGAGATATATAAACACTTTAAAGCATTAAAGGAAAAAACATTTTACTAGGAGCAGGTACTCTGGTACCTTCTGTATGTGTATGTGTGTGTCTGTGTGTCTGTATGTTTATGTATATGGAAAAAAGCCTAGAAGAGTCTACATCAAATATTAAAATGGATCATCTCTGGATGAGGATTCTTGGTGATATTTTTCTGCACCAATTTCTTTTTCCTCTCTTTCTGGGACTCCAATAACATGCTAGATCTTTTGATCTTGTCCTACAGGTTGGGAGTTCTGTTTATTTATTTTTCAATCTTTTTCTTTCTGCGAAGATTGTATACTTTTTATTTCTCTATCTTTAGTTTCTCTGCATGTTTTCCTCTTTCCTCTCCATTCTGTTATTGAGCCCATTCAATGACTTCTTCTAATTTAAGTTTTTGTATTTCTCGGTTCTAAAATTTCCACTGAGTTCTTTTTTTTATAGCTTTAATTTGCTTCTGAGAATTTTTGTCTTTCCATTAATTTCAATAATGTTCACCTTTACCTCACGGAGGATTGTTATAATAGCTACTTTAAAATCTCTGGTAATTCCAACATCTGGGTATCTCGGGCTTGTTATCTGTTGCTTATTCTCTTGGGTATTGGTTGAACAATTTTGGTTCTTTGTATGTTGGATAATTTTGGATTATGTCCTGGATGTTTTGAATATTATGTTGGTAGACTCTGGGTCCTGCTAAATCCTCTGCAGAATGTTATTTGTTTGTTGAAGTAGGCAATCAACCTTGTTACATTCAGACCACAAGTGCTGATTCTCTTTCTTAGGGTGAATGTCAGTTCAGTTTTCAAACCTTTTCCATGCTTTTTGGTTCAGTCTGGCACGTGTGCCTCTTGGGGTTTAGTCTTGAACTAGTCAGTGGTTTATATGGCAGTTCACTTCTTGAAGCTTTTGCTATTTTCTTTGAGTCTGTTCTGTGTGTGCTTGACTTGGAGATAGGCTCAAGACTTATATCATTTCATACACAGAATTAGAGGAATCCCATTCTCCAGCTCTTTCCTCTCTGGGATTTCTTCCGTGCTCTCTGAAATCCAGGGTTGTCTTTTCCCAGGATCTCTGGTCACAAAGATTTATTTCCCTCAGATTTTAGCTTTTTCTGCTGTTGCAAAGTTCTTCATGACTGGAGCCTCCCACTTTGCAGGCCATGATTTAAATTCTGATTTTAGTCCTTCACCCACCTGCTGTCTATGTCTATATCTGAGTCTATCTATAGATACATAGATACAGATATAGTTTTTAAAAATACATGTGTTTTTTTATGTTTTACCTTTCATCTTCCTCAAGTCATGCATTTTGTATTCCTTTCAGAATTTTTAGTTGTAATCACCGGGAGAGAGAATCTTTATCTGCTTCTCTCCACCTTAGCTGGCACCAGAATTTCCTGATGTTTTGTTTTTCCTTAAGTGCTTATTTATTTTCTGAGTCTTCTACCAGAATATATACTATTTGTAAGGGTGAATTTGTTTTCTTAAAAAAACGAAAGGAATAATTATTGTTGGGAATACCATGAGTTTTTGGTAAAATATTGTAATGATAGAGTTGTTTTCAATGATCAGATAACTAAATGTGAGAATGATTTATAATAACCAGTTTAGGTGCAGGTGTGGGACAATAGGCATTCTCCTAATATGACAATGGTATGCACATTAGTACATTCTTTTTCATAGTCAATATGGCTATCTTGATAAATTTAAAAGTGGAGAGAAGCAGATACAGATTCTCTCTCCCAGTGATTACAACTAAAAATTATGAAAAGAATGCAAAATGCATGACCTGAGGAATCTGAAAGGTAAAAAATAAAAAAAATCCATATATTAGAAAATTCTATATCTGTATCTATACTTTGAACATCATGACCTAGATGTTCAAATTTCAGGAGTTTATTCTATAGAAATTCACAAATACATCATGAAAGTACATGTGTGTCTTGTATCATCCTTATAAAACTCAAAACTGGAAAGAACTTAAACTCTTATCAATATGGTGATAGTTTAATAAATATATAATAGTACCTCCATACAATAAACTCCTATCCAGTTTCTAAAAGGAACATGACATTTGGGTTTATTTATACAAAAATATATCTACAGTTAATGTTTGAGTGAACATGTGGATTACAGAAGATTACACATATAGAAAATTCCATTTGCATTTACATATGTGTTAAGAAAGAAAACAGAATCATTTTGTAAGAATACACATGAAACTTGTAAGAATAATTTTCTCTGGAGATGGGGCTATTAGGGAACAAGTGTGCTATACATTGTCTCTATTGCTGGAGGATTTTGGAAATTAATAAATATTAATATAATTTTTTTAAATAAACAAATTAAAAATGATCCTGGAAGGGGATTTCAGGCCTTTTGAGAAGTTTAGATTTTTGTTTTGTCTACAACTGATAATTAGATAATCTGCTAACCCTGGGCAGGTAATGTGATGGTAGAGATATGACTTTGCTTTAGGTTGTTGTCCTGGGAATTACATAGTGCTGTTATGAGCAGTAATGAAGAATACCTCTGGACAACCAGTTAGACAGAGATGGTATTTATCAAAGAAAGGGACACTGACTTTGAGACAGTGAACACATAGATACATATGTAAAAGCTTGCCTTCTGGCATATTTGAAGATTCAGTTATAGAGCAAGAAAGATTAGAGTGACCAGTCCTGGCTACCCTATGGAAATCAGGAGTAGGGTTTATGTGCAACTGATTCCCACTTGCTGAGTTGACATGTCAGCAGAGTAGCTGTTTCTTATCAAGTACTATGTCTTTGAATCAGGACTTCTGCAGAGTCATGAAATGATAGGCTTCGTAGATCAAAGTTCAAGGCTAAAGTGAACCTTTGGAAGAGTATCTCTGAATTTTAGTATACTAAGTGTCCAAACTCACATTGGTACTTAGTCACATACTGTCTAAATAATTTGCAAAATTATTTCATGCATGTGAGACTCATTTCTAACCGGTATGTTTTTTAAGGAGTGACTCCTTACTGTGCTTTTTTTTCCTTAAGGACTTAAACTACTTAATGGTTTTCTATGGCACTTTGTTGTTTGTCATCTGTTTCTTCCACTACAATGTTTGCTGTATGACAGACAGATTTGTATGATAAATATTTCTCTTGTTCTGTGCTATAGGCCCAGTACTGAAATGGTGCTTGACCCAGAGTGAGGACTTAATAAATATTACTGATTAAAGAGTAATGCATGAAGGTGAGAAATGAGGTTCCCACTTTTTCTCTCTCTTCCCACCTCACTTTCCTCTATTTCAGTTCCTAACACAGTGTTAAGACTTCAACATCAATCAAATGGAGGATGTGAAAATCAAGAGAGGATTTACAAGTGCCCTTTCTATCTATCTTTGAAGTACTCTGGGCTTGGCTGAGATTCTTCACTGTTGGCAACATGTGTCGAGTGGGTTTTAACACAGGAATACTATAATATTCATCTTCCTACTTGAAACCTTACAGCGAGTTCTTCCCAAACAGGGATGAAAATTAATATATTTCAACTTACCCTGTTCCAAATTCAGTGAATCCCTTATATTACTATTTTCACTGTGTCTCAAGTGAGCATCTTATTTCACATTTTAATATATCTGAAATATGAATGTCTTTTGCTATCATTGGTATCTTAGCAATGTGTCATAGTTAATTTGTTTGATATGTCATGCAAATGATAGATTGTAGATTTTGTGGAATATGGTATTTGGGTTTCTCATGCTTCCATTCTAGCATTTACGAGAATTAATGGAAATTAGTATTGTAGAGAGAAGGTTTACAAACAAAAGAACTCAGTTCAGCGCTGCTAATTATGTGAGTGAAAATGGGCTGGAACTTTGCCCTTCCGGGTCTCTCTCTGTTCTGTAGAATGGCATTGGAGGAAAGCATGGGTCTAATATTTTAGTGAGGGATTATTTGTTGCTAGAAACAAACTGTGACTTAAGAGTTAAAGAAATGACCAGAAAGAATCATGAGTAGACATGGAAATTAAGTGGAGAAAGTGGAGTTTGCACTCATGAGTTTCTTATAACCTAGAACTGGAAAATGGTCAGGATCTGAAGAAAGTATTTCTCCCCCTCTTTTCCTATCCCTTTCTCATTCTGCATGTGCTCTCTTCATAAATTTTCTATTTTCTTTGCCTCCAATACCATTGACTCCCTTCTCAGGGTTGGTATGCACATGATAAAAGACAGCTTCTCTTGCTTCTAGTTCAACTCCGGAGGCTTATTAGCATGTTTGAGGCTCAAGTCTAATCTGATTTCCCACCTTGGTTCAAGAATACCTATTTTATTAGGGAAGAATCATTTTTTACAAACATGGCTGAAAGGTCTACTGCAGTGTTTGGTGGGAATAAATTCTCAGAAAAGAGGAAACGAAAACTGGGCAGGTTCTGTATGATCTAGGTTCTGTGGTAGCTATACAGTCTCTTTTGTGTCCTCTGGCTCTAAAATTGGATGAACTACAGTGTCAGGAGGAATTGCCTTTTTAATGTAATCCAGAACTTTTCTGCTAAAGAATGGTCTTGGTGAGGGATTTGAGGAATGAAAAGCCTTTCCTTAATATTGTCTCGGTAATGAAAATCTTACTGATAACACCTGGATTTTTTTTTTCTTATTTCATAAAAGGTCCTATGTAGGTGTGGCTATCTTTCAAATCTGACACAAAGCCAGAGAGGAGAGGGCTTTAAAAAAAAAGGCATTATGACTTCCATTTTTTTTCAATTGAAATAATTAGCCAAATGATAGTTATTTATCATTGTTAGATATTATTCTATCATCAAAAAGAAAGGAACATTTGAATCAAGCATCTTTCTGTAGAGTTTGTATTTATTGTCTTATTTTTATTGAGTGAAACACTTTAATCTTATTAATGATTCCACGTGCAGGTGGGACACTGTGTATGTGTGTGCGTGTGTGTGTGTGTGTGTGTGTGTGTGTGTGAGAGAGAGAGAGAGAGAGACTGAGAGAGAGAGAAAAGGAGGAGGAGGGGGAGATGGTGGAGGAGGGAGAGAAGTAGGAGAAGCAGGAGGAGGAGAGTAGCCAGAGCAAGGGAAGTTAGTCATTTATTGTCTTTCTGCATAATTTCTATTAGATAGTTGGGAAGAACCATGGTCGAGGTTCATTCTTCTAGGATGGTAAATTTCTCATGTTTGGGGCAAGCAGAAAAACCAAGGTCACTAAATATTGAGATGACCTGGGACAATTTTTCACTGTCCAAAGAGACCCTGGAATGAAAACTGTTACTACTTGCACATATGCGTTATACTAGATTCGTTTTATATAGTAGTTTTAATACTCTTAGCAGCTTGGGCAACTATTATTATTCCCAACTCATTTATAGAGAAAACCACAGCTTAGAAATGGGTAACTTGAGCTCAGTTACATAGCTAGCATGCACTGATGCCAGGATTTGAATACGTACATGTCTGATTCCAGAGGATGAGTTCTAGTTTCAGTGTATGAATTCTACCCTTAGCACTTGTGAATTGACTCTGAGATCTTAGGCAAGTCCCTTATCATTTCTGTGCTTCGTTTTCATCAGCCATAATGTCTGTCAAATAGAAACGGCTCAAAAAATATTCGTTGAATTGAATTGGACACCCATTTACATACAAGGTTATTGTGAATGTTTCTGGGAATAATAAGTGTAGAGAGCAGAAGGATTAAGAATTTGGGCTTCTGGTCCATCTACACCACTCTGGTTTTATCTAATTTCTTTAAGGTTTGGTTTTCTCAATGACAGAAGGAAGGATAATAAGAAAACTGAGTCCTTAGATCTTTACAATGATTAGAAAACATTTTAAGAATATTTACCAGGAAGGTGTGCACATAGAAATTGCCCTACAAATTTCAACTGTTGACTATTACAAACGAATTTTAGGTGGGCAAGGACTTGGACACTTTGAGTTTTAACAAAACAGAAGTTCGGACTTGGTTTCGGTCCTTGCTCTGGTGGGTGGTGGTGGGATGATCTCATTTCAGGGTCTTTGAGACACACAAAACTCACATTTCCCTGTAGCAACTACTGCTTATAGGCTTGTAAACAATCCAAAGGCAAAAAGATAAGACTTCCAGACATCATTAGAAGGCAGGTAGTAGAAACTTTCTAGGATATAACAAATACATTTAATTTTCTGGTTGTCTTTACCTAAACACATTTCAGTAACCCTAAATGTCTATCACTTCTTTCCACTGAGACTGACTGAAATTTGGTTGATCCAGGAAGAAAACAGTAGGGAGAAAATTAGGAACAAATATACTCTTATGATTGGATTTTGAAAGATTCAGTGCCTATGTATATATTTACTTATAATTGACATCTACTGATATCTTTTAATGTAGAAAAGTGACTAATTCGCTCTTACATGCTACAATTTGCAAAAAATGGGCATTTTGTTACTTTTCTTTAATAGATTGCCATAAAATATGTGATGGAAGAAATATTTGTCCACTCTTTAGATAGTTATATAAACTGCTTTAGAATTCTACCTAGATTTGAGAGTTTTATCCTATGGAATTATCTTTTGGTCATTTGCTTTTTAAATAAACTAATATTCCTTACCACTACTTGTTGACAGACATCAGTCTTGAAGGCCCAACTAATGCCCCTTCATAGAATTTTATTTTGTTTCAAAATTATCCTCCAAAAATTGGCATGTATTTAGGGGGATATTCAAAAATTGCTGGTAATTTATGAATCATCCTGCTGGGCAGACAAGAATTAGCCTTTTCTTCTATTGTAAGACTATAAATCTAATGGAGTAAAACCATAGGAGAATTTGATTGAAAGAGCTTATCAGACTCTGCTGTAACTGTAGAGAACATGACATCAAGGCATGTATCCTGAAGAATTTAAAGAAAATTTAATACATTTTTTATCTTGTCTATTTAATATCAGTATAGCTCACCTTGAGACTCTTACCTTTCATTTAGCCTATGGACAGTGGGTAAATATTCTGGACTGCAATATTTAAAAGTGAAAGATTATGTGGTTTAAATTTTATGAGAAGAGATTATATTTCAGATGTGCTTTCTGAGGACTCAGACAGCAGCATTTTTGCAAAAATCCTCTTCAGTCTGAGAGCTGAAGGTGGAGCCGTTGTGCTATGTCCAAGAGGCATTCTCAGTGTAACTCTTACAAAGTTGTTTATGCAGTTCTAGAAAGGACATAGTCTAGGGAAAAAAAAAGTGTTTTTGTTTTTTGCTTTTGTTTTTTAACTCTGGACTGCTACCTTGGATGGTTTATGGAGGAGACTGGATTATTGGGATTTTATAGGACATGGAAAAACCAGCCAAAAGCCTTGTTCGAGTTTGGAGTTTAAGATTTTTGTAATGACTATAGTTTTGACAATTTCTGGAGGATGGGAGGATATTGTCATCATTTATTTATGTCTTTCTGAGATTCCTCTAGAAATGTTCCTAAGGGCCTCAGTTTTACCATTTGTAAAATGAATGGTTCTCTTAGCTCTTTCCTCTGCTCCTTTTCCTTTAGAACACTGTGGAAGGCTCAGGTGTTTTTAAGGTGCCTCCTTCCCATCCAGATCAGCTTGCCCTCTGAAGAAATGTAACTGCCCTACGTGTGAGGGCAAGGAAAGGAGAGAGTAAAAAAGGTAACTGCCTGTCAAATCCCTACTGCGTGCTCATGGTTTCACAGGGTTGTCTCATTTTCTTTCTAACAAGAATCTCATGAAGTAGATATTACTAGCGCTTTTTCACAGATGGAGGAGCTCAAGCTCGGTAACATTAAGTAATTTATGCAATTATACATTGAAGAAGTGGTCGGGCAGCGTTTTGGACCCAGCCCAGTTTGATTCCAGTTTTGAAGATATTTCCAATGTCACCAAAGCTTTGTATCCACCTCCGGTAGAAAATAAGAAAAGTAGTGTTTTTTTCTTAAATACAGAGTGCAGCGGACCAGCCGTCACAGAATCGAACGGTTCCTGATAGGGGGGTGAGGATGAACTGATACACAAGGCACAGTTGTTAAGGGAGGGCTGGCGCTCCCAAACGTCACCAGCCCCTAGTTTATTTTCACTCGGGTATTTATCCACAATCTGACGGTGGTGTACGTGCGAGGCACATCTCCTCTCCCAAGTTCTCAGGAGATAAAAGCTCAGTGTGACATTGACTAGAAGCACTCGTGACAGCTATCTAAGCAAACTGTATTTTGCTATATCCAACTTTACAAAAACATTCTGAACCTCCCCGCACGACCTGGCTGCGGTCCCGACTCCAGGACAAAGGCTGCGCTCAAGGCCTCCGGCTCCCAACACTGCTCAAGGCCTCTGGCTCTCAACATCTCTCAAGGCCTCCGGCTCCCAACAACAGAGTGTTTAAATTAAAAACATATAGCATGAGCTTAAATTATCTGGAAGTATTATTTTTCATCTATCAGTGTGGCAAAGATAATTAGCACATTGTTTTGACAAAGGTGTTACAGAAGAGGAACACATACTAAGGCTGGACTTCCCCTATATTTCACACATTTGGTAGATATTTAGACATTATTTATAATATTAGTTGTAATCATCTTTGCTTAGTTGGTCTTTTATCGAGGTTTTCTTTGAGATGTGTCACTGTTTGAAATATCTTCCCCAATCTGAGATTCTGAAAGTTTTTGAAGATTGTTTCGTCTAACACTTTTATGTTTCATAAAACCCTTCATCTTTGTTTGGAATTTTTTAAGGGATAAGATGGATCCAGCTTTCCAAATGGCCATCTAGTTGTCGGTGCATAAGCCATCTTCTCTTACTGATTTGAGATGCTAATTTTTTATATGCATTTGGGTCCATTTCAGTAATTTCTATTGTACTGCATTGATTATATCTTTAGTGTGCTGCTATCACACTGCTTTAATTGTTGTGGCTTTATGATGTTTTAATGTCTTTTGGGGCTAGTACCTTTTAATATTCTGATTTTCTTCCTCAGATATTTTTTCCCTGGGTAATTTTGCTTGTCTGTTGCTCCATACAAATTTGGGAATTAAGATTGCTCAACATTTATAGATTAATTTAAGGAGAAGTAATATTTCTATGATGTTTAATCTTCCTATCTAAGACTATGGTATGTTTCCATTTGTTCATCTTTTTGGATTCTTCGAGAGCATTAAAAATTTTTTTTAAATTTATATCTTGTGAATTTCTCATAATATTTATTCTTATTTTATATTTTTATTGCTATTAATTTTACAGTATTTATCCCATTATTGTAAGTGATTGTTATTTGCAAATGTGAAAGGCAATGATTTTTGTATATTAAGTTTATTCCAACCTACTTATTTCTATTTTCTTTATTATATACAGTTTTTCAGTAGAAATATTTTTTCTCTGGTATACAATCATATCATCTTCAAATATTAAACCACCTCAAGTAGAACATTCAGAACAATAGTAAATAATTGAAGTGAGAGAGAAAATCCATCTGTTTTGTCTTATAGTATAAATAATTTTCTGATGTTCAACCAGCTCTGCATTTCTGGATCCATTCCAATTGGTTATTATTTGAAGTTATTTTAATATATTGCTGGATTCATTTTGCTAATTATTTTTTATCCTCACAGGGAAACTGGTTTATAATTTTCTTTTTTTATTATTCTCTTATTGAGTTTCATATCAAAATGATTATTGCTTCATAAAATGAACTGTGAAGTTTTTAATTTTTTCTGTGCTCTGAAACACTTTTTAACAAAGGAATTGTCTGTTCCTTGAAGATTTGGGAAAATGTCCCTAAAACATAGATATTTCACTAATAACCTTTTCAATTTCTTGTATTATAATTATTCTTACTGATTTAAGACACAATTTTCACAATATATATTCCAAGAATACAGTCTATTTTATTTAGTGTTGTTGATATATTGGGATGAGGATATACAGAATATTCCCTGACAATTTTTTGATGATGAAATATCACCATTTTTCATCCCTAATGAATTAACTGATGTAGGCAATGATCAGCAATGGCTGTTATACCACAAAAACAGAGAATCAGATCTTGATAGAAGTACCTGGTATCACCTCTGAACTAAGTTGTCTTATCACATAATGGAATCTGAACTATGAAGCTCTGGATCTGACTGCCAATTGTCAGCAAAATGAAGACTACATAGGAACATGTTAATTGATGCTGCAGGATGTGATCAACAAAATCCAGACTTTGGGCAAACCACAGGACAAAAGACACCATTTCAACAAAAAAATTACAGGGAAAAAGGGAGAGGTTAAAGAGAGAAGGGAAACTATTCATTAAAAGAAACAAAGACATTTCAACCAATAGCAATGTATGGTTCTTATTTGGATTCAAACTAACTAAAAAAAATGTGAGATCACTGGGAAATACAAAAACTGAAATACGAATACTGAAAAGTATGATGATGATATAGTGACCGTCATTAAAAATAGACACTCCATTTTAGTGATACATACTGACTATTTACAGATGAAATAATTTGATGTCTGAGTTTTGCTTCAAAATCATCTAGATCGGGGGAGTGGATGGAGGATAGCATTGAAACAAAATTAGCCATGAGTTAGTAATTGCTGAAGCTGGTTGATGGGTACATTCAGATTCATTATTCTATTTTTTCTACTTTTGTACATGTTTGAAATTTTCCAAAATAAAAACTAAAAATATCTTTGTATTCCAGTTATGTCTCCTTTTCATGACTAATACTGGTTATTTGAATTTTTTCCTTAACTTTTTGGATAAAACTTTCTAAAAGTTTGTCTATTTTAAATTAACCTTTCCAAGAATGTGTTTTTTTTGTTTGTTTGATGTCTACTTTTAAAAAATTTGTTTTGTAATCAAATAATTTCAGATTTTTTTCTGGTCAATGCTATCCTTTCTTTTCTTCTGTTTTATTCCAGCCATATCACTAGAAGTGAGAGGAGTAAGGTTTGAATTTTTTTCCTGAGAAACTTTAGTCCATAGCACTAGACTTGATCACTCTTTCCCTTAACAGATACTGAGGATTAGTCTCATCATGACACACATCCCTGTTTACCTTAGTCCCTTCGAGAAGATAAAATATTCCTGAACATTCATCATCACCCCCGTATTGTCATCTGTGTACTGCCCTCTACCAACCCCTTGTTCCTGAATTCCGAAGCCTCTGCTGTGTCCTGTGGGACCTGAATTATTGATTTATAAACTGCCCTGTGCTCCTGCCTTTGTATCATATTCTCTTACTGTAACTGAAACGTGGGTATCTTCTAT
Source organism: Paguma larvata (assembly GCA_030068075.1). Classification (NCBI taxonomy): domain Eukaryota; kingdom Metazoa; phylum Chordata; class Mammalia; order Carnivora; family Viverridae; genus Paguma; species Paguma larvata. Next base: position 51,597,503 of record CM057826.1, on the reverse strand, counting down.
GGGTTCACCTCTCTTGAAAGGCTACACTTTTTCTTCCCTCATGCTCCTTGTACCCCAGGAGAAGATGCTAAAGTAGATATCCTCCTTGCTCTCGTGCTTCTTCTAGACCAGGACTTTTTCCTTTTTGAAAAAACCCTGTTCTATAACGCCTGACCGTATCACATCATTTTCCTTGTGACATCAATGCCTATCGTCATTCTTGGCAAATCTAATTGCTACATCTGGCTTCTTCATTTTTGAAGTTATCATTAATGATTTTTCCTTTACTCCACCAGCTTTTCAGTTCCACAGACACACCTAGAACTATTTCAGAAGTGGCACCTCATCTGTAACCTCAAATGTCAACACATGACCTTGAACATAACCTGCTGTCTCGATCTACTTTCTCTAGTACAACTGTTCTCCAGTTTCTCAAGTACATTTTTTCTAGTATAGCAGTTCTTTGATTACATTATCACCTCAAAGTATTTTACTATAAATTTAACTTTATCCTATAGTTTTTGATATAGCTTAAATATAAATTGTCTTTGATTTAAATTTTTAAATATTTTACTATGAACATTCGGGAATTTTGAAATAATTTTAGAGTTTAGATCTTATACCCACCATTTAGATTCTAGCATTACCCTTTAGTTCCACTGCTTACTGCATATTTATTCATTTACCCATTGCTCTGCCTATGCATTAAGCCATTATATTTTTTGGTTTACATTTCAGAGTAAATCGCAGTTTTCCATACATTCCTCCCTACTTGCGTCATCCTGCATATCTTTAACAGAGTTCAGTTTTCATTTACGGCTTATTGTATTGGATTTAAAAATTGCATATAATGAAATGCACTAATCTTAAGTGCATATTGGCAGAGCTTTGACAAATGCACATCCTTGTGTAGTTCAAATCACTGTCAAGATATAGAACATTACCATCAGTCCAGAAAATTCCCTTATGTCCTGTCCCACTCAATCTCTGCACCACACTTCCAGAGGCAACTTGTTTTTTTAATCATAGATTGATTCTTCATTTTCTGGAATTTCATACAAATCAAATGAAATAGGTGTTCCTATATGTAAGATTTTTTTCATATTACATAATGTTTTTGAGCTTCATCCATATTTTTGCATATTTTGGTAATGTATTCATTTTTATTGTCGAATACTATTCTGTTGTATGACTATGTCACATTTTGTTTATCCAGTTTCCTATTGATGGAAACCTGAGTCATATCCAGTTTGTTCTACTATCTTCTTATGTGTTTATTGGCCATTTGTATATCTTCCATTGTGAAGTTTCTGTTCAAAAGTTTTGCCCAGTTTCTAATTGGGTTATTTTGTCTTTTTATTATTATGTTGGAGGTATTCTTTTTTTAAATGTTTATTTATTTGTTTTTGAGAGAGAGAGAGAAAGGGCCCAAGCGAGGAGAGGGGCAAAGAGAAGGAGAGAAAGAATCCCAAACAATCTCCATGCTGTCAGTGCAGAGCTCAGTCCCACAAACCATGAGATCATGACCTGAGCCGAAACAAAGAGTCAGACGCTTAACCGACTGAGCCACCCAGGTGCCCTAGATATATTCTGTATATAATCTGGGTAACACTTCTTTGTTAGATATATTTTGCAAATAATTTTGCCTTACCTATACACTTTCTAAACAGTATCTTTGGATGAACAAAGGTTTAAAATTTGGATGAAATTTATCAAATTGAAAAGCTTATTACTTTCTGTGAATTGCCCAAGAAACGTTTCCTTACCCAAAGTCATGAAGATAGTCTCCTATGTTTCCTCTAAAAGCTCCATGGTTTTAGCTTTTACTTTAGACCTGTCTATAATCTATCTGGAGTTAATTTTTATATGGTGTTAGGTGGGGGTCATAGTTTATTTTTTTTTCCCATATACATAGCCAGTTATTCACCATCATCTGTTGAAAATGATTTTCAATTCTCCATTCGATTGCTTTGGTGCCTTTCTCATCAGCCATGTATCACCCTAGCCTGGTCACTTAGCTTTGTAGTAAATTTTGAAAATAGGTAGTCAAAGTCCTCTAACTTTGTTTTCTTTATTTTAAAACTGCTTCAGTTATTCTAGGCTATTGCATTTCTATATAAATTATATTGGTTTGTCAATTACAAAAAGAAAAAGAAAGAAAAGAAAAAGCATTGAAATTTTGACAGTACTTGGATTAAACCTTATAGCCAGTTTGAGGAAATATGACATCTTAACCATATTGAATCTTCCAATTCTGAAAAGAGAAGGTACAAAATCTTATGTACTTGGGAAACTTACATAAATTTTGAGATGATGACTTATTTCAATTGTGTTCCTCCTCAGGATAATAATGGTGTAGATATTTTTAATGACTTTGATTATGAAGTATACTTTTTATTTCTAAAGAGTGGCCAGGAGTTCCTATGAAAAAAATCTATTATTTGGTTGATAATTTTTCAAAATATTTTCTGTCCCTATATACAATTATATGTATATTTATACAATGCTGCAGTCATACTAAACATATTCTTTTAGGACATGTAAATATCATGAACATTTCTTTATATTTTTAAATATTCTTCTCCAACATCATTTGTAATGTTTATAGTGTTCCAATGAGTGGGTAATGAGTCTCATATTATTAAATTGTCACAAACAAACAATGCTGTGATAAACACATTTAGATAGTTATCTGTGACATATCACTGATTATTTCCTCAGAGCAAAGTTCCTCAAACCTTGCACTATTGACATTTTGGGGAAGATCATTATATTTGTGATAGGGGACTATTCTTTGGACTTTAGGATGTTTAGCAGCATCCCGGGTCCCTACCCACTAGATGCCAGTCACAACTCCCAGTTGTGATAACCAAAACTGTCTCCACACTTTGCCAAATGTCCCTGGAACCAAATTTCTCTTCCTTTGAGAATCACTGCCACAGAGTACATTCTTTGAAGAAGAATTTGTCGCACATACTGTATCCACAATTTAAAGTTTCAAAAAAAATGTATGTGGGGTTTTGTTTTCAGTTCGAAGGAAGTAATATGAGGATATAAAGAGACAACTTAAAATGTGGGAAAAAAATTCTCAGAAATCTTTCCTACTAAGTTGTTAGAGTTTAACATGCCTGGTGATAAATACAGTGGGGTCCTATTTCATCTCCAGCTACAGGGAAAACTTTCTGTGTATCCAGGGAGTGCTAGAGCTCAGAGACAATAGGAAGACCAAACTCTCAAACTGCTTCTCATCTTTTTGACTATGTAATATTTTGTGATTTCACATTCCATAACTACATGTATATATTTTTGGCTCCTAATGTTTTCCTTTTCTTAGCAGTAACTAGAACTGATTAGGGTTTAGATTTTGGAATCAGCTGACCTAGATTCTGATACTATGTTTATTGTTATTAATATTATTATTTACTATTTATATTTTAGATTAATATACATTGCAATATTTGTTTCAGAAGTAGGATTCAGTGATTCATCACTTACACAAAATACTCAGTGCTCATCATAAGTGCCCCCTTTTTAAAAATTAATTAATTAATTAATTTTAAATTTACCTCCAAGTTAGTTAGCAACAATGATTTCAGGAGTAGATTACATAATGCCCTTACTCTTTTAGCCCATCCTGCCTCCCACAACCCCTCCAGCAACTCTCTGTTCTCTATATTTAAGAGTCTCTTATGTTTTGTTCTCCTCCCTGTTTTCATATTATTTTTGTTTCCCTTCCCTTGTTCATCTTTTTTGTATCTTAAATTCCTCATATGATTGAAGTCATATGATATTTGTCTTTCTCTGACCAACTAATTTCGCTTAGCGTAGTACCCTCCATTTCCATCCACATAGTTGCAAATGGCAAGATTCCATTCTTTTTGGTTGCTGAGTAAAACTCTATTGTGTGTGTGTGTGTGTGTGTGTGTGTGTGTGTGTGTGTGTGTGTGTGTGTGTATACCACATCTTCTTTATCCGTTCATCCATTGATGGACATTTGGGCTCTTCCCATACTTTGGCTATTGTCGAGAGCACTGCTATCAACGTTGGGGTGCATGTGCCCTTTTGAAACAGCACACCTGTGTCCCTTGGATAAATAACTAGTAGTGCAATTAGTGAGTCACAGGATAGTTCTAATTTTAGTTTTGTGAGGAGCCTCCATTCTGTTTTCCAGAGTGGCTGCACCAGTTTGCATTCCCACCAGCAGTGCAAAAGAGATCCTCTTTGTCTGCATCCTCCCCAACATCTGTTATTGCCTGAGTTGTTAATGTTAGTCATCCTTACATATGTGAGGTGGTATCTCATTGTGATTTTGATTTGTATTTCCCTGATGATGAGTGATGTTGAGCGTTTTTCCATATGTCTGTCAGCCATCTGGATGTCTGTTTTGGAAAAGTGTCTATTCATGTCTTCTGCCCATTTCTTAACTGGGTTGTTTGTTGTTTGGATGTTGAGTTTGATAAGTTCTTTATAGATTTTGCATACTAACCCTTTATCAGATATGTCATTGCAAATATCTTCTCCCAGTCCGTTGGTTGCCTTTTAGTTTTAGTGATTGTTTCCTTCACTGTGTGGAAGCTTTTTATTTTGATGAAGTCCCAATAGTTCATTTTTGCTTTTATTTCCTGGTTTCCAGAGACGTGTTGAATAAGAAGTTGCTGTGGCCAAGGTCAAAGAGGTTTTTGCCTGATTTCTCCTCAAGGATTTTGATGGCTTCCTGTCTTACATTTAGATCTTTCATCCATTTTGAGTTTGTTTTTGTATATAGTGTAAGAAAGTGGTCCAGGTTCATTTTTCTGCATGTCACTGTCCAGTTTTCCTAGCACCATTTGCTGAAGAGACTGTCATTATTCCATTGGATATTCTTTCTTGCTTTGTCAAAATTTGTTGGCCATATGTTTGTGGGTCCATTTATGGGTTCTCTGTTCTATTCCATTGAGCTGAGTGTCTGTTTTTGTGCTGATACCATACTGTCTTGATGATTACAACTTTGGGGTCTTTTCTGATTCCATACAAATCTTAGGATTGTTTGTTCCAGTTCTGTGAAGAATGCTTTCTTATAGGTATTGTGTTTAATATGTAGATTGCTTTGGGTAGTATGGACATTTTAACAATGTTTGTTCTTTCAATCCAGGAGCATGGAATATTTTCCCATTTTTTTGTGTCTTCTTCAATTTCTTTCATAATCTTTTTATAGTTTTCAGTGTACGGATTTTTCACCTCTTTGATGAGGTTTATTCCTAGATGTTTTATGGTTTTTGGTACAATTGTAAATGGGATTAGTTTCTTGATTTCTCTTTCTGTTGCTTCATTATTGGTGTATAGCAATGCAACTAATTTCTGTGCATTGATTTTTATATCCTGCCACTTTGCTGAATTCTTGGATCAGTTCTAGCAGTTTTTTGGTGGAATCTTTTGTGTTTTCCACATAGAATATCATGTCTTCGCAAAGAGTGAAAGTTTGACTTCCTCCTGGTCGATTTGAATGCCTTTTATTCCTTTGTGTTGTCTGATTGTTGAGGCTAAGACTTCCAATACCATGCTGAATAACAGTGGCCAGAGTGGTCATCCCTGTCGTGTTCCTCACCTTAGGGGGAAAGCTCTCAGTTTTTCCCCATTGATGATGATATTAGTGGTGGGTCTTTCATATATGACTTTTACGATCTTGAGGTATGATCCTTTTATCCCTACTTTCTTGAGGGTTTTTAATCAAGAAACGATGCTGTATTTTGTCAAATTCTTTCTCTGCATCTGTTGAGAGGATCATGTGGTTCTTGTCCTTTTTTTTATTGATGGGATGTATCACATCGATTGTTTTGCAGATATTGAACCAGCCGTGAATCCCAGGAATAAATCCCACTTGGTCATACGAATAATTCTTTTAACATATTGTTGAATCTGGTTGGCTAGTATCTTGTTGTGGATTTTTCCATCCATGTTCATCAGAGAAATTGGTCTGTAGTTCTCCTTTTTAGTAAGGTCTTTGTCTGGTTTTGGAATCAAGGTAATGCTGGCTTTATAGAATGAGTTTGGGAGTTTTCCTTCCATTTCCCTTTTTTGTAACAGCTTCAAAAGAATAGGTGTTATCTCTTAACAAGTGCCCTTTTTAATACCCATCACCCATTTAGCCCATCTTCCACCCACATCCTTCCATCAACCCGAAGTTTGTTCTCTATATTTAAAAGCCTCTTGTGGTTTGTTTCCCTTTCTTATATTTTATCCCTCTTCCCATATATTCATCTCTTTTGTTTCTTAAATTCTATATATACAAGTGAAATCACATGGTATTTGTTTTCTTGATTGACTTATTTCACTTAGAGTAATACATTCTATACCCATCCATATCATTGCAAATGGCAAAATTTCATTCTTTTTGATGGCTGAGTAATATTCCAATGTATATATATATACTGCATCTTCTTTATACATTCATCAGTTGGTAGACATTTGGGCTTTCTCCATAGTTTGGCTATTGTTGATAATGCTGCTATAAAGGGGGTACATGTACTGCTTTGAATCTGTATTTTTTGTATCCTTTGGGTAAATCCCTAATAGTGCAATTGCTGGGTTATAAGGTAGTTCTATTTTTAGTTTTTTAAGGTAACTCCATACTGTTTTCCAGAGTGCCTGCACCAGTTCGTATTCCCACCAACAGTGCAAGAGGGCTCCCTTTTCTCTACATCTTCACCAACACCTGTTGCTTCCTGTGTTGTTAATTTTATCCATTCTGACAGGTGTGAGGTGGTATCTCATCATGGTTTTGATTTGTATTTGCCTGATGATGAGTGATATTGGGCATCTTTTCACGTGTCTGTTAGTCATCTTGATGTCTTTTTTGGAAAAGTGTCTATTCATGTCTTCTGCCCATTTCTTAACTGGGTTGTTTGTTGTTTGGGTGTTGAGTTTGATAAATTCTTTATAGATTTTGGATACTAGCCCTTTATCAGATATGTCATTTGCAAATATCCTCTCCCATTCCATAGGCTGCCTTTTAATTTTGTTGATTGTTTCCTTCAGAGAAGCTTTTTATTTTGATGAAATCTCAATAGTTCATGTTTGCTTTCATTTCCCTTGCCTTTGGTGATGTGTCTAGTAAGAAGTTGCTCCACTTTAATCCTCAGTTCTATATGTATAAAATGGGAATCGTAAGACCTACCAGACAGAGTTGTTGGGGACATTAGTTGTTAGCAATGCTTGGTACATAGAAGGCACTCACTGAATATTATCTATCTCCCCAATTGAAAGAAGAATAATGTATTTTGTCAATTTAATTCTATACCTTTTGGCCATCTAAGGAGGCATTTTTAGAAACAAGAGTTTTCCTGAAACCTTTTCATGGGCATAATAACTCAAGTTATGATGTTTTAGGGATGTAAATTTTATGATTGTTAATGAGACACCATCATAGTTACTATTTGATGTTTTAGAATGATATCCCATTGGGCGAATGTGGAAAGAAAATTCTAGGAGCTTGATTTTCCTATATATTTAAAATTTCATCTACTATAATTTCTATTTTTTTATTTGATAATGTTTCTATTAGTACAATGGTGTGATGTATATGATTTATAAATAGATAACAATATATGGAGGATGCCTGATCAAAATTTCTTTACTGCTGGGGTGTGAGATCATCTATTTTAAAGACCATTCCCCTGGAAGATAGTTTTTTACAGTTTCTGTGATTTGGGATGGAGTGGAGGAAAGGAATCATAAATCTCACTGCTTGTCAGAACCCACAAGTCACTGAATATTATTTCAACATCATTATGCACAAAGTTTCATCATTCTTGTGATTTTCAATAACAGTATTTGTATATTTAAATGTTCCCACCCCAGTCTTTCTTTTAAGATTGATTGAAATAGGGAGCAAGGTGAAACATTTTCATATTTTACTGATAGTACCTGGGAAGATTTTTTGTTCCACTGTTTTGCAAATGGAAAATAAAATACAAGATTCTGACTTTTTCTTTTGAAAAACCTAAGCTAAGTATTAGGGGAATGCAATGTCCAAATTAACTCTTTCTTGTCCCTTTCTTCAATCCTCCCTTGAAATAGGATATCTAGGAAATAATGGAGATGTAGTGTAAGACTGGTGGCATGTAAAATGGTATCAGGATTTAGAAGGTGATGGTAGTGAAGGTGGTGTTGTGTGTGTGTACGTACACACATGCATGCTTATGTTTGAATGGGAGAACCAACATTCATGGGTTCCTGGTGTCTGACAGAGTTTTTACAGTGGATATTTATACCACCCATTTTTACCCTAATACAAACGAGATAATGGAGAAGAGAACTTCTTGCCCCTCTCATGGTAAAAAATTTTAACAAGAAGATAAAGGGGAAGTGTAAGGTCCTTTGATCTTTTCCCCATTTCACAGATTATCAGTATTTTATGAGTTTTTCCAGAAATTTCTATCTATATAAGGAAAAAAAATGTATGTATATACTCTTTTCACAAACCAGAATCATAATGTGCAAATAGGAATTATTCTATGGATATTTTTATCCAAAATGCTTTTCCTTACTTTGTAATATAATTGGGATATTTTTCATAACAATGTGCATAGATTTACCTCATTCTTACAGGCATCATGGCATTCTATTGTATGAATTTACTGTAATAAATTTAGCTACTTCCTTATTCAACACTGTAATATCTTCTGTATGTATCTTTGAACGCTTTTCTAGAGATACATTTATAGAAATGGAATTACTGATTCAAAATATATGCATGTTTAAAATTTAGATCCAACAGAGTTCATCAATTTATCCTCCCACAAGTGAGAAATTTTCCTTTAAAAAAATTCATGTTGTTTAAGTTTTATGGACAAAAAGGCATTTAATTTTCCTCTTCATCATGATAGTGAGCATCCGAGAGGCCGTTTTATAAACAATTACTGAAGTTAGGGTTCTTCACATTATATTGGTTTCATCCTAAACTGTTTCTTTACTTAGGGTTGCCCAGAAATCCAGAATGGAGGCTGTCGGAAGGATGGGTTTAAGTGAACTTTGGCTGCTCCATCAAAGCAGGCTGATTACCTAGGAAACATCAAAAGCTCCACCCGAATGACTCATCACCCATATCCAACAGAGGTAATAGAATAACTTACATTGCACAGCCTTTTGGCTATTTAGTCTGCTGTGTGAGATCAATGGTGCCCACATTCTCTGCTGGATTTTGCTTTGGGAAAGAGATTTATTGGTTAGACCTCACATTACAATGCAGTCAGGGGCTTTGGGACTGATTGCCAATACTCAGAAGCATAGAGAAAAATTATTTAACATCTTGGCCTCAGGTAACAGTATCTGCTTCATGGAGTTGGATCAGACATCAAATTCTATGGGGATATACTACTGTCCCCTGCGTTAACTATTCTTCGTGTTGTTTCATTATTTTCAGAGGCTTTACTTTGTTTTGGATGGTGAAAAGTTTGTGGTGAGAGATAAACGAAAGTGGTAATTTTAAGAAGCAGGTGAAATAAAAATGTGACTGGTCATGCATGTGGATTATTAGATATAAAGTATACAATATCATTTTATATAGGTAGTGTTACTTGGATTGTGCTCATGGGATATAATTATGATTTTAAAATTTATTACTGTCTTTTCATGAAGTTCAGATGGTCTAACTAATTTATATTCTCTAAACATTTCTTGTTTTACTCTTTCATCAGATTCCGCTCTTAAAATTCACTGCATGGTCTGCTTCAGAACCTTCAGAAGCAAAGGTTCTGCACGGCTACAGCATTTCAGTTAAAAGACAAAGAATCCACGTTTTCTTTCATTTTGCTCTTAGACAGCCAGTATGTTTTATAGTCTCCCACATACTTTTCTTTTCTCAAACACATCTTCAGGTTTAATAATATATTTTTTAAAAGTCAGATGATTTTCAGGTAATAAAATTTTGGAAACCTGCAGATTTTAAAAGAAATGCGAAGAATTAAAAAAAAATCTCACATACAAAGCCAACTGCCCTATCTATCTGAAAATTATAGCTACCCATTTGCTAGTTGCATTATTATAGAATTGCTAATATTTCCTGCTTTTCAAAAGCATTAAAATAAACTTGTTTGGAAGTGATGTTATTTACTAAAAATAGGACAGAATAAGGTATATATTTCTTTATGTTGGTTTAAAATTGAAGTATATTTTATGGAAAATGGGATATTTAAAGGTTAATCTTAACAGGGAAGTATTTTAAATACTTTAAATATATTATAACTTCACACTATGCAATTTTGGAGTTTTTCCTGATGATTTATGATTTTCAGAACTATGGGTCTTAGTTAAAATGTAGTGACTTGAAGATTTTTTTAGCTTTCACTATGAGGGTACATGGACCAAAAAAATCACGTCTCCTAGTATTCTTTGTACTGCGATACTCTGGTCAAATGGAATCATCTATTTCAAACGTTATTGTGAGAGAAAAATTCAAAAAGGATAAATTGCACGTAATTGTGGTAAAGAATAAGCTTTTACTGATCAGTTAGAAAATACCAGACACCGTGCCTTTGTAATCAATGGTGGGTTAGTAATATTATTTTGTATAAGAAAGAACATTATTAAAATGTATTAAATTGTTCTGTACTGAAGGGCATAAGAGCATTGTGTAATCTCTAATTCCTGCCAGAGAGAGACTTTTTCACTGGGTAGAACCATTTTTGTAGTCTATTCATGTATTCAACCAGCATTTATTGAAGCTGTGGTTTTCTTATGTACCCTACCGGGAACAGAATTTTGGGGTGGTAAAAAATTCAATAAAACACACTGCCTTACGGATTTTCAAGCTTGAGGATGGGAGAATGTAAAGAAGCAATCATGTAAACAATAAACGACAATACAAAGAAGAATGAGAAGTAATGATCGAAAGATAAAAATGGCAAAATAATAAGTCCTAATATTAGTATGGTGTTACTAATTGCCCGGTGTTAGCTGCGGACTTGACTCCCCATGGTGGGTGTTAGGTCATTTCCCCAGCATGCATTCTCCTCTCCTCCCCTGTAGTCTTACTTACTATGTAGTTTATGAGTGGAAAGATGGGTTTGTAATCCTCTCCCAAATCCCCTCTCGTATGCTATAGTGGTTGATCCATTTGAGTAGATTGGTTCATCTGAACCAGTTTAGGAATTCCTCTGCTCTCGGCAATATTAAAGAATGGGCTTGCTATTCATAACTGAACGATGGAAAGGAGAGGTTTTTTGAAGATATCTGAAAAAGTTCTTTTCTGGGAGAGTTTTTTGAAGTGATCATTTTGTTTACTCTTTTGTTTTGGATGAGGAAGCCTATAACCGAATGACAGCCTCTTATAACTATGGGAGAAAACAAGGCTTAGGCTGAATCTGACACCTTAGAATGAAGAACAGAGGGAGAGAGAAAGAAATTAGACCCTTGATTCTGTGGCTGAACCACTGAATCAAATAAGCCTGAAGCCTACCTTTCTTCTGGACTTTGAGCTATTTGACCCAATAAAAACCTTTTTGGTTTTTATGCCAGGCTGAGTTCAGTTTTATCTTACCTTTGACCAGTTAAATATACCCAAGAGTTCTCTTTTTCAATCTTCATAACAACCCTATCAAATAGATGCTATTATTTTCATCATTTTATGGATGAGGAAACTAAGGCCTAGAATGGTTAAATATCTTGCTCTGAATCACAGAAGCAATGCATGGTGAAGCCAGATCTTTACCTATGTAGTTTCATCCAGAAACCACAGTCCTAAGCACTGCATCCTACTGCTCTCATGCTTTGGCAATGCAGAGATAATGTCAGTCAATTTGTAGGAAAATTATCACAATGCCAGAAGCATTCGATCTGGGCCTGTAAGTGGAGCTTAAATCAACAAAAGATGGAGCTGAAACAACAGCTTTGGAGTACGGGAGATAAAGTAGCTGTGGCAGGGGTCTAGTTCATATGTAATCTCTCAGGTGGATAAGAGAGGACAAGGACAATCAGGAAAGCTGGGGTGGGGGTCCCCCAGAGATTGGAAGAAAAAGGGTGAGATCAGGAGGATGGCCTATTAGACAGGGGAAGTTAAAAGTAGGGAGGAGTTCTTGAGAGGAAATAATGAAACAGTAGAGGAGGCAGAAATATTGAGAATGGTTGTGACCTACTTCTAGTTCCAAGACATTGGGATGATGGAAGTAGGGGTGGGTTAGCAGGGAGAAAAAAGATGACATCACCAGGATCTCTGTACTGTATTATCATGATCCAGGGAAAGCCAGGTTTCAGTTTAGAAAATAACTTAGAGGAAGTGTTGCCCAAAGGTTTGAGTGAGAATGTGTGTCTAAGAATGTGTGTCTAAGGAATACATTGACAGGAGGGTGACCAGAGGAATCGAGGGGAGTTGGAGAGAAAATAAGTCTGAAGGGCTAGTGGACTGGAAGCAGGTGCATTTCGGTCAATGCATCAAAATGAACAAGGTGGGGAATTGTGGGAAGGGAAGAGGCTGTTTCCAGATTGAACTGCTTCCCAGGTTGTATTTATATATGTGGACTTCCTCATAATTCTGACTGCCAGTGCCTCACATCCTGCGGGCAGAAGGAACTGAGGTGGCCATGGAAACCAGACAAACCTCAGACAGTATTAATATTCACAAACATATGGAGGCTACAGTTCTTTAAAAACAACAATAACATCAGCAGTGGCAGTGGCAACGACAACAACCGTAGTAATTTGTAACTCTTCCCTCTGGAGAACCACAGAGCTGCATATATTATTTTTTAATAATCAGTGACAAATTAACTAATTGCTACAGTCCTTAAACCTGTTTTTCCCTTTAGCTTGTCATTATCTGCAGATGTCAAAACAAGTAAAATAAATGGACTAGATTTCCTTCAGCTGTTTGTTGATAATAACTGTTCTCCTAAAAAAAATTTAAAAATGTATGCGGCTGACAAGCAAAAGCTTCTTCCTGGGTCGTTACTTTGAAATGTCTTTTTTATCTTTGAATTTCTGGTAGAGATTTTTAGACTGCCTTTTTCCTTTTCTGAATCATCAAATCCAATGGTTCACCTGGAGAACTAGTTAAAATTCACTGTGGGATCACAATTAAAAATGCACTTTGCTCGTCCCTATCTTAGAGATATGAGTTCATTAGAGCTGGAGTAGGGCCCAGGAATCTGAATTTTAAATGATCTCCCCAGGTGATTCTGATGCAGGGTTACGAAGTAAGAATTTGAGAAATGGTTCAGGTCTTCTTGGTGGGCCGGGGGCTGAAGCTTAAGATAGGAAGGTGTGTGACTCTCCTTTCAAAGTTGTTTTAGTTCTTTTTTTCTAACCCTCATTAGTTTCTTCTTCACCAAAAACCTTTGGTCTTTGAGATATAGTGTTATGAAAAACACTCAGGCACTGGAATAAGGTTTGGATTAAGGTGAATCCTTGAAAGGGGCAGGTAAATTCATAGTCTCAGTTCTTCCATCTGTGAGATTTTTTTTCAGAATTCTAGAGATGAAATTCAGAGAGTGCCTTATTTAACATCTAGTACATAATTAGTGCTTAGACATTATTGATATTATGACCTTGATTTCTACTTTGCACTAATCTGTTGCACCTGCCTGTGGGGTTGCCCGCTGTTAGCTTTTGGAGGATCACATAGGATTGTGCCCATACTAGGATGAATTTTCTGTTCTTTTACTACCCCGTTTCCCTCTGGCTCTGAATTAAGGCTCATCAGTGAGTTGCTGAGCCCAGGCTTGGGTGAAGAAACAGGAGTGCTATCAGACTGACAGCAGAGCAAAGACAATGCACGCAGCGAGATTCTCAGATACTCTCATCTTATGTAGGGTCCTAAATAGGAAAAACACAAGGCAGGATAAAGGTATGGTGTCTGTCTACATTTGTGCTTTCTGTTGGGGGCAATGAGCAAATAAATTAGATCCTATTATCTGTTTCATAGCTGCCTTTCCTTCTTGAATGTTGACAAGGTGGGGTTGGATGGAGATAGAGGTTAGGAAAGGATTTTCTTGTTAGCATTGTTCCTGCTGTGTCCCCTCTCTATACCATAGGCAGAATGACTTGAAGAAATGATGGAGTGAAGGCATGCTCTAAGTTCTGTGTGTACTCTGCTGTGCATGCCACAAAACCTGTTACCCATCCACTGTTTTGACATGATAGGGCTTTCTAGTTCCACAGTTATCATTGGATGGGGATCCATGGATAGAAGTAGATGTCTTAATTATTTGCTTATATTGTAGGAGATCATTAAGAGGATGTAACCTCTAGTAAACCTGAGACCTGGATCTGGGCAATAGGAACCTCTTTGGTCCCTCCCCTTGGAATGTATGTCCTGCCCACCATTTCCTACAGCTGGAGCTGTTTTCAAGGACACAACCTTGAAAGAGTGACTTGTAGTTGAGGCCATTGATGGTACATGTGATGGAACCTAGTTAAGGCCCATATGTAAACCTTTAAGATTCTGGCAGGCTAGTATAGAGATCTGCTTGTCTTGCAGCACCCCAAGACAAGCCTCATATTGTAAGTTCCTTTGCTTATTGAAATGACAGCTTACCAATCTGGAGTGGTCTGTTTCTTTGGTTTCTCCTTGCCCTTAATGTACAGGGGCCAGTTTGTAAACGAACAGCTTGGATCATAGACCCCAAAAGAGAATTTCTTGGCAATTCTTAATGTGTTTCTTGTTTTTAATTTTTAAGATTTTTATTTTATTAATTCACATCTAAATTAGTTAGCATATAGTACAATAATGATTTCAGAAGTAAAATCCAGTAATTCACCCCCTACATATAACATCCAGTGCTCATCCCAACAAGTGTCCTCCTTAATGCCCCTTGCCCATTTAGCCTATCCCTCCACCCACAATCCCGCCAGCAACCCTCAGTTTGTTATCTATATTTAAGAGTCTCTTATATTTTGTCTCTCTCCCTGTTTTTATATTATTTTTGCTTCCCTCCCTTCTAGTCTACTTTTTTTTTAAATATATATATTTTAAATTTATTTTGGTAAAAAGAGAGAGTGTGAGTAGGGAATGGGTGCAGAGAGAAGACAGAGAATCCAAAGCAGGCTCCAGGCTCTGAGCTGTGAGCACAGAGCCCGGAATGGGGCTCGGACTCAAGGACCATGAGATCATGACCTGAGTGGCAGTTGGATGCTTAACTGACTGAGCCATCTAGGCACCCCTTAATGTATTTCTTACTGCAGCGATGCCAAGGGGTTTTAATTGTTTTGCCATAGATTGCAAACAGGCTGCTGTGTGCAAACCACTTTAATAGGTGTACTTCCATTTAAAAAATCTATAAATTAATTAATTAAGAATTATTTGACATATATGTTTGTTCTTGTTTTTATTACATTGACTTTGGAGACTCCGAGAAAGTTATCTTGTATAACAGTCCACAGTCAGAAGTTTTTGAAAGTTTTAAAGGACACTTACCTTGGACCCATTTATTTCCCAGACTTTGGTGGTGGTTATTAACTCTAGGTGAGAATGAATATAAGGTCTGAGGCATTTGTTTATGGCATGATACTGGGGATTTGTCTCATGAATATTTATCTTGGAAAAATCAATATTAAATCCTGTTTTGTTCTGATCCTATAGGAAAGTTCAAACTTCATCTAGCATTAGACTTTAATATAGAATATCTTGACTAGCATGCCAACTTTGCTTGAATTATATTTTGATAGAGTAACTCTTAACTAATATAACAGCAATTAATTTATGAAACAAAGTAGTTATTGTCCTAAGACTTTTCTTTCCGAAGAAAATAAGTAGAACAGAAAGGTATTTAAAAGAACTAGAGTTTCATTTGCTTAACTCCTTACATTTTGGGTCCTGACTGAGGGGAAAAAAGTGGACTGTGAAATGTTTGAATGGATGAGTGTGCCTTCCTTCTGACTAATTCTTCCAATAAGGAAGACCATCTATGTGGCATGAGTGCACATTAGAAACATTGCCTCATATTGTAAGCTGTTTGGGACTATACCCTCTTCCCATTTCACAAAGGTACTTGGAGTTATAAAGGAAATACCTATCAGAAAACTCAGAAACTTCAAACATGAATAAGATCTTCTCTATGCGGTCATTTTTTGCTCTTTTTTAAAGTTATTAATTGCATAGTTAAAATGAATCCTTGAAGCAAATCAATAGATATTTAGGATTTGATATTTAAAACATGTTTTTCTAGTCTCTTTAAGCTGCTTAGCGTAAAATTTACCCTTGTTTTATTCTAGACTGTGATGAGCAAGAAATCGGAAACAGCATTATTGCTTATTGGTATGGAATTTTTTAAAATAAGCCAGTGATCTTCATGGATAAGTCACACAGATAACTTTGAAACTGAAAACTGTCATTCTTTTTGGGATACAAATGTTTACAGCAAACATTAGTTTGCCTTAAACTAAACCTTAAACTAAAATAATGGTGATACAACAGTAAGAATAGCTCCTTTCTATTGTAGGATGAGTCAATTTTTTAAAAGGGCAATAGGTTATAGTATTCTATAGCTAGAATGGGTATCAGATATTATGATAATAGAATAGCGAACAGTGATTGAATGCTTTCCTGTGTATCAGGAACTACTTTGCATGCCCTATTTCATTTCATTCTTTCAGCAGCCCTTGGCCTGTGTGCTATTATTACCCCCATTTTAATGAGGAATCTAAAAACTATACAGGTTAACGGACTTGATCAAGGTCTTATCATTCATTTAACACTCTCATCTTGGAAGTATGAGTTGATTAGGTATCTCTCAAGGTCATGTGTAAGTAGCAATTTATTAGAAATTATTTTTGGACATTGGATTTAAAAAGCTAAGAATTTCTTGTTGCATAACTTTTTGCATAAATTGTTGATTTTCAGACTTTTCATGATTCAATCTGCCTGCTGAAAAATCCTTTTTCCTATTACAAAGGTTCATCATATGTGCAGATTTAAGAGTCTGGCTTGACTGCCCTGTAAGTTGCTTATTGACTGAACCATAGAAAATTCTGTATTATTAAAGAAAAATTAAGTAAGGTCTTATGTGAATATGTCTTATGTCAGTTGCTGAAGTAGGGGCTGATGTTAGTAGTTTTTAGCTCTTTGTATAGGTCATGTCTGTTTGTTCTGGCAGCAGGGAAGAAAAGGGATAATGAGAGAATCTATGGGGCAGGACAAATAGTTTGTCAAACAACTTCCTCTAAGCATAGAAAAGTAATTAATTACAGTAAATTATATCAAGTGCCCTGCATGTAATATAAGAACTTCATTAAAGGTAATAATTCCTTGATTAGCTTCCCTTCTAAAGAGAATGTTTTGTAGACAAAATTCAGGACATTTCCTGGCCCTAGTTCCTATTGATTTTGGAGCTTTTTGATGGGTATTAATTTATTCTCCTTAATTTCAAAATCCCTTTGGCTGTGAGGGTCGTGAGGACTAACACCCATTCTTCAACCCAAGATTGAAGAAGCTTCCAAAAATAGCAGTATCACAAAAGGATTTTTGGTAAGAGAGTAACAATAATAATAATTAGTAACACTTTCTCTGGTTCACTTTGGGCAGTTACTGCAACCCTATAGTAACTGCATTGGTTATAAAGCAAATGATGATGCTCACTTGACGGGAGAGGAACACGAACATTAGAGAGATAACTTGGAACCTAACCTTGCCACTCTGTGCAGAGATTGGCTTTAAACCCCAGGTCTGCCTAGCCTTCTAGTCCCCTTATATGAATAATTATGCTGTATTGTGCCTTAAATAAAACACAAATGGTATATTGACTTAAATATTTCTCCTTTTTAAATAATAGTTTGTTCTAATTTTCTAAGTCATAATCTGTCATGTATATAGGAATTATAAGTTTGTGAGAAATCATAAGTTTATAATAATAATTATAAGTTTGTGACAAATGAGAATTAAAGGCACATATTTGCCTTAGTAAGGATCTCAGAAGAACAAAGATGGTAACCTCATAGTAGGTAATTTGAGAATTTAATAAAGCGATTCTTATAAGGTTATAGGCTAGTGTGTTTGCCCAGGTTGCCATAACAAAGTACCATAGACTGGGTGGTTTAGACAACAGAAATTTATATTTCCCACAGTTTTGGAGGCTGGAAGTCTGAGGTCAGGTTGCCAGCATGGTTATGGTAAGGGCTCTCTTCTTGGCTTGCAGAGGGCTGCCTTCTCACTGTGTCCTCACATATGAATTTTGGGGGACACAATTCAGTCTGTGGCAGTTAGGGAAACCACAATGGGTAGCGTAATTCTCTGGGACTAGGAACATCAGGAAATTACCACTCTTAGGCCAGAAAAGAACTGGGGAGGGTTTGGCCACTACTCTGGGCACAGGAATACATGTGACAGGAGTTGTAAATAGAGCTGGGGATTACACCCAGCCAGCAGCCTCTCTACCCTAAATGGAGTGAAGACTTCATTCTTCTGCCTTTCCCTGATTTCACCCTTCTGCTTCTAAGTGGTGGAGACTAACTGGAAGCCAGAGGGAGAGTGAATGGAGTCCATACATGTGTAGGGAAAGAAAAATATTTTTTTCTCCATTCTTTTGAGTTCTTAGTTAAGATCTGTGTAATAAAAGACAGATTAACAGGAGGAAAACAAACAGAAGTTTATTAACACATATATCTCACATATACTCAAGGAAAATTGAGTAAGTCTCTGAGGTTACTTAGGATTCAGACTTAAACACTATTTTAATTGGGGAAGGGAAAGTGGGGGATGTAGGCCTCCTAGGAGAGAGTAAATGATTTTTAGGACAAATGAATTGGCCCTTAGAAGAACAGCGGGAAGGTATGCTGTTGGGTGGCAAAGTTGTTCAAGTCTCCTCTCCTGTGATGAGTCAGTCTTCTTTCAGTTTGAGTATGAAGCCAGGGTAGAACTTATATCCCAGCTCAAAGCAGTTAGGAAGGAGGAGTTCCCTCTTACTTACAAAGAGGCCAGCCTTTTGGTTTATTTAGGCCTGATTGGCCTAAATAACTGATTGGATGGGACCCACTTGGACTGTTTTACTCAGTCTACTGATTCAAATTTTAATCTTATCCAGGAACATTGTCACAGACACACCCAGAAAAATGTTTGACCAAATGCCTGGGCATTCCGTGATCTGGTCAATTTGACACACATAAAATTACTGTCTTACTAGTCTACTCTCTTCCTAAAGCTAGTCAGATCAGATTTCCTGTCTGAGAATCTGTTTCTTCTCTAGCAAACTGAAGCTAGCAGGATGTTTACCTGAGGTTACCACTCTGTGTAATTCATGAGGGCAAGGCCTCATCCTAGCACAGATCTGCTAAACAGCTTACCCTTCAGGAGGACCCTTCTTTGCATCCTTCTGCTCTAATTTACCCAGACTCATATCTCTCTTTCCTTTCCTTTAGCAGCCCCTGATCTATTACCTCTTGATCCCTAACTTCTGACTCTGTGTGACTCGACTTAGGGACCAATTCTCTATCAAGGATCCAATAACTCAATTATAAGCTCATCCTAAATATTTGTATTTAAAACTTGGCCTTCATTATTGTATCCCAAAGATACTTTTATCCCAGCACATTTCAATTCAAATAGCTATCCCTGTGTCCCCACAACAGTGGACTTGTCTCAGGTCCTCCTTTCCAAAATTGATAGTTCAACACCAGAAAAAGAATCAATCTTCCCTGTTTGATAAAACTCCTGGAGAGGAGATTTAGGAGAATTGAGCTCCTTTTGGAGGATCTGTCTTTAGGCAGATAAGGGGAATTCAGAGATGCCTGTCTCTGCATTTGCTATTTTTCAAGTGACTACAGTTCAAACTATTCAGTATATACCAAAGTGGCATATTTTGTTGTCTTTCACATGTCCACCTCTCAAAGCACAGAGGAGGGTGGAAAAGGAAGAAGAGTGGACCTGCAAGGTCAAGGGTAAGATATCAAATGTACCTACTGTTTACTTTATTTTGTAACTAAGGACATTATCTGAAATGGGCCTTCTTGTTCATCTCTCTCCTCTCACATTACTCTCTACCACATCATTGATTATCTCTTCCAATCAGTTACTATGATGGAGAGTTATCTTCATTTATTTATCTATCTTGTAAGTATATGACTTCCTTCACTAGTTTCTAAGTTTCTAAGGACAGGGACTTTTGTTGTTGTTGTGTTAAAGATTGTACTTTCCTTCCCCATTACTGTTGGGTGCAGTCATACGGTTTGTTTCAGCCAATAATTTGTAAGAGATGTGAGGGACACTTCAAGGCAGAAAATTAATCACTTGTGCAATACAGTCTAGATCTATTTTTCCCATTGTCAAAGTGACCAGCAGCCTGTGAGATGGTTGTTGCTCTGTCATTCGGTACCAGGGGTGAAAAGACCTAACATGGTAGCTATGTGGTATGAGGGAGAAATAGATTTTTTTAAAAAAAATAAATCAGTGATATTTTAGGCTTGTTAGCAGAATATAACGTAGCCCTATTATGACAAATCCTTAATTGTGGAAAGAATGAACAAACTTGTCTCTTTTAATTTGAACTGATTTATTGAGTCTGTGATTATCCAAGTAGCTAATCTACATAGTTTTGAAACTTTAGCTTGTCAATACGTCCTTGTTGTGACCTTAAAATTCACAAGTTTAATATTATATTCTATCTCCCAGTAGAAGGAACTCTAAATATAACTCTCATTAATGCCAATGCTCCTTTGCATATTGGAATGACACTCTAGCCCTTGAAATTGTAAGTGTGAGTGAGAACGACACATGAAAGACAGATCAGAATCATGCAGGCTGTCTCTCCTGGGAGGACAGGAACTAATTTGAGTTTTGAATTTATCTTTTTGATGTTCTAATATTCCCAACAATAGTAAGTCATTTTAAAATGGAGAATTGAAGCTGCCTAAGCCTGTTCTATTCTCTTATGTCTAGTCCACTCTTGTTATTCGAATATGACTCTCATTCATTACTTTTATTTCTTGACAAATAGGTCTGTAGACATGTACATGCTTTGTTCCAAATGCTGAACAGGAAGAAGAAAAGGTTTCCAGCACAGCAAATTTACAAAAAGTGTGAAAAATTTGAAGTTGAGTGCATCTTAAGCCAATGTCATACTTTAATTGCCTATTGTACTTTATCTTGCTCTGGGTAAGAATATTATTGATATTATAAGTTTAAAGTTAAACCAAAGTAATAAAAGTATTATCCAACCACCACTGTTAACCAATGTTTTTTGGAGAGGCTATTCTTTGGGGACCTAGTAAAGGTATAACCTTCATTTGTCTGTTTCGGTGAAAAACTTATAAGCCCACTGCTTATCCCAGAGTAGGGAAAAATGAGATCAGATATGAATGTGGACTGAAAATTTCTCTATTTGGTCCAGTGTATCCAAAGACCACCAGTTAGGTACTCAGCTCAAGAATCATATGGGCAAGTCACCAGAGATTTTCAGAATAAGCTCTAGGATACATGAAATATAAAAAGACTTCTGAATGAAGTTATTACTGAAAATAATGAATATATGCTTCCAAAAATTTAAGTGTAATTAGAGTCATACAAATTTCTGGGAATAAGTTATTTAAATCAAATTGGGATGAGAGAGTTGTTAATTGCATAGGGAGAAATCTGGGTGCTGTGTAAAAGCTGGGTTCATGGTATAATAAAGAGAAAGACTTCATATTTTTTTGTTTGGTGGAGTTAGGGGAAAAGGCCTTTGAAAGATGTTGTTCTTGAGGGCTTCATGTAAAGGAAACTGAGTCAAGTAGATTCCTGTGAATTAACTTTCATTACTTTCAAACATGACTGATTAGACTTCATATATTCTACCCCTTCTTCATAGAAATTCACACCAACTGTTTACTCTTCTACCTCAATGCCAGCCATTCGTAGTATAGCATGCTCGTTAGGGAGATGGATCTAGTTCTTAAATTAACAGAGATGATTGGGGCAGGGACTAAGAAAGTAAATGGGATGAATGTGAAGGGAATCTGTCACTTCCTAAGTAGCTCTGGATTGAAAGTGAGTAGATAGGTGGGGGTTTAATACAACCTTTCATATTGAAATATCATCAATTAAATCCTCACTTTTGGGAAGTATAAATGCTGGCAAAGAAATATAATTTAGTTTTCTCAGTTCAAATTTGTCATATCTTTCAAGACCAAACAACTATTATTGATAAAGCCTACTGAATATTCTGTAGCTAGGAGAACCAAAGCCCAATGACTATACGATTACAAGTAATTTAATCTGCTTTATGGTATTGTGAATATTTGTGATAAGCTTTTGTTATTCTAGGTTGACAGGTGTTTTCTTGATGACCCTGAAATACCTGATTGGTTGGACTTAGACATGTTCTTTATCAGTATGTATTACATCCATTTAATCGAAGACTCTAAATTATTTTCCATCTCCTTTTTAGAAGATGAAAAATACACAAACCTACTATGATATGCACAAGATAGATTAATGTTGACCATCTGCATTTATAGTATAATATGATTATTTCTGATCAAAGTCTTCTTAAAGCCTTGTAAGATCCCGAGGGCACCAAGAAAGATTAACTTAAATATATGTATTTAACCATACAGCCATTGATAGATGTGTGTGTGTGTGTGTGTGTGTGTGTGCGCGTGTGTGTGTTTTGAGAAGTTGTTGAATTAAAGGATCCTCTTCCTTAATATTTAGTTAACCAGGCAATTTGATTAACTATAGTTTTCAATGCTTGAGCTCTCTGTGTAATGCCAAATGTTTAGATTAGCTGATAAAGTAGCTAATTGAAGTACAAAATTAAATTCAAGACCACAGCAAACAAAGTGTTTTCTAACCAGTTACTTATCATTAAAATTATGTTTAAAAATGGTTGTTAAAACATACTTTCGTGACCAATTTTAATTCTTGTATAATAAGGCAACTAATGTAGGCATTCCTTTAATGTGCTGAAGACAGTCTTCAAATATTGAATCTTGAATCTCTTGAATGTGGTAGTATTATAGATTGAATGTGTCCTCCCCAAAATTATATGTTGAAGCTCTAACCCCCAACGTGATGGCATTTGGAGATGGGGATTTTGGAAGGTAGTTAGGTTTAGATGAGGTCATGAAGGTGAGGGGGGGGCACCATCATGGGAATAGTGTCCATATAAGAAGAGCAAGAGAGACCAAACCTCTCTTTCTGCCATGTGGGGACAAAGCAAGAAAGTGGCTATCCTCAAATCAGGAAGAAAGTCCTTAAAGGGAACTGAATAGGTTGGCACCCTTGATCTTGGACTTCTTGACCTCCAGAACTGTGAGGGGTAAATGTTTCTTGTTTAAGATCCCTAGTCCATGGTATTTTGTTATGGCATCTTGAGTAGACGTATGCAGTTATTTCATTACCCTAGTGTTAGTAACCCGAACTTCAGGGTTCTGTAGTGATTTTTTTTTTTGGAATGTAAAAGCAGGTGTTATTTCATTTCTGAAGCTCTTTGAAAAGTTGGTGGTTGTATGATATGAGTTTCATGGCATGTGCTTTGTCAAAGCTTACTCTGGAGCTTAGAACCTGTGATTGTTTCTGGTGACTTTGGTAGGTACTGTGTGAAGAATGTATTGGATGAATTCTTGGTGAGTTGTATTTGAAATAGAGTTTAAAAACTATTTTTATGCGAGTAAATGAAGCTGTCGGATACATTTGGATTTTGAGCAGTTCTTTGCTTTTGGATCTGTTGTATATTAATTAATTAATTCAGAGAAGATCTTCCTTATGAGAGGACTTGAGTTAAATGGAGGTGGAAAGAAATTGTGATCTGGAATTATTTACTTCACATAATGATTATCTGGAAAAAAATTCAGACAGACATGTTTTGTTTACATATTAAAAACATGACTTCGACAGAATTATTATTGGATTGAGTAGACCAATCCTTCTCTATGGGTCCAGTGAGAATGACATAGAAGCACTGAGCTCATGTTGACAATTGAGAGAAATTAGCACTTGGGAAATAGTTTTGTTTGATTTGAAAATGAGTATCAGCTAGGTTCTTTGTTTCCTTAGACTTTTCCTTTTTCTCCCTGATGGACTGATATGTTCATCTATCAACCTGAGGTAAAAACAAAACAAAATAAAACAAAAAATAAAAAAGAATTTGCATCTATAATAAGTGCATAACTATTTGACAACTATTAAATATAGGGGACGTATTCTTTCATATTCTTTTGGCAAAAGATGCCAAAATTTCTACTGAGGTATATGCTCATTATAATTTTCCCATCCCCAAAGAAGTGAGGCAGCAGTGGTACTTTTTGTTTTTGTTGTTCTTCTTATTGTCACGTAGCTCATGAATCTCTAACAATAGGAGCAAAATTATTTTTTTCTCTTTTCACTTTATATTGCTTTGTATGCTACCTGTACCTCACCTGCCCACTTATTTCTTCCCAGCATCTTCTACCGTTAGCATCAAAGCACCCAATTCACTCATCTCTTATTTTGGAAGTTAGAGTTTATAGTACACATATTTAATTTGTCACAGTCTACCTTACTGACAGCTCACAGTTAGTGTCTCCCTTGCCTTCAGCAAAGGAGAGTCTTTTGCCCAAGATTATGTCCCATCTTCAGGAACAGCCCATATGTAAAGATTGGTCAATGTTAGGCATAACAGTTTGGTCCTCTTGCTTTTGCCTGGGACATACAGCTTCAGCGTTCTCTCCAACAGAGCTGAGGCCTCTCTTGGAACTACATCACAGTTTTATCTTTAACGTGTCTTCTAATAAGCTACTTGAATTCAAATAATCTATCTTAGAGTCTGTTTCCTGGTGATACTGACCTAAGATAGAACCAGTAGACTAAATGAGAAGTGGACTCTAAAATGAGATTTTGAAGTTGATTACTTCCTGGTCAGCTGGCAATGCGAATCCCAATCCTAATAGTAGGTGGAGTGTAGGTAGCTTCTGGCATGATGTGTCAGTAAAATTATTTGAATGTCGAATAATAGTGTTGAACCAAGATCAGATGTTGGTAGAAGGAAATACACTAGAAGATTCAATAGCTCAGGTATTTGAAACATTTAGGGGAAGTAATAATCATAAGATCTGTAAAAATGGCTATCTCTGAGTGCCATGGATTCATTGCAAAAAGATGATGAAGGGCCATGGGTGATTCGTCACTGATTTGAGTGCGAAAGTCAAAGGACCTCAACGGTAAGATATAAAGAAACTCACATCTCTCAAAGCCAGGAGATGGGAACACTGGCTACCAGGATCAGAATCAGGCTCCCTAAGAGCAGAGTTGTAGAGAATTTGAATTCTCAAAGCCATCAGTTCTGCTATGCAAAGTAAAGATCCTGGTTGGGAGGAAGTGGAATGCTGAATCTTGGGAAAAGGATATTTAAGTTAAAATACCAGAGAAACTAATAACTTATTATCTCCCTGAATCTTCTGGACCTGCAGAAATGGCCCATTATGTCCCATTAAAAGCTAGTATAGTCTGTTTGTTGGAAGATGATGCCAAAATTAATATACTCAACACAGCTTTATTTTGATTAGTGTTATCAAAGTATGTATATTTTTCCATCCATTTAATTTTAACCTATTTGTGTTTGTATTTACAGTGTATTTTCTTGTAAGCAGCAAATAGTTAGGTCTTGTTTTTTCCCCCCTCCAATCTGTCTGATTAGCATGTTTAGACCACTTACATTTAATGTGATTAGCGATATGGTTTAGTTTAAGTCTGTCCTCTTGGTATTCATCTTCAATATACTATCTGTTTTTTTTTTTTGTTTTCTTTTCCTCTTTTTATGTCTTCATTTGGATAATAGTGGCTTTTTTGGGCCCAATTGTATCTTTTCTATTAGCTTATTGGCCATAATTTTTTGCTATTTTAGTTGTTGATTTAGAGTTTAAATTACACATGTTTAATTTATCATAACCTACATTCAAGTGGTAGTATACCACTTCATATATAGCGTAAATCATGTAAGAACCTTATGATAGTATCCTTCCATTTTCTACTTCCAACTTTATGCTATACTTTTACATGTTACAAATCCTTGAGTACACTGATACTATTTTTGTTTAATCATTTGTTTTAGTTATATTTAAATAATAAGAAAAAAATCACAAATATTACCCATGTAGTTACCATTTCTGCTGTTCTTAATTACTTTGTGTAGATCCATGTTTCCATATAGTATCATTTTACTACTGCCTCAAGGACTTCCTTTGCCACTTCTTATAGTGCAGGTCTTCTGTTTGTGAATTCCTTCAGTTGTTATGTGTTTGAAAAAGCCTTTATTTCATCTTCAGTTTTAAAAGATATTGCTACTGGGTATATAATTTGAATTGATAGGTTCTTTATTTCTTATACTTTAAATCTGGACTCTCAGCTACATCTCCTAAACCCATAGGATCACTGTCATTTGCTGCCTACTGTCTAGTGTGTTGAAACTGTGGTTTCATATATTTTATCCTTTTTAAATTATTGCTTCAGGTGAGAGTATAAATTTAGTCTCTAACTTCATCTTATCTGAAAGCTTTTGTATTATATATTAATATTTACCAGAGAACATTCACACAGAAGTGACATTAAACAACTAAGTGGACAATAATGATTTGACCAGGATGTATCAACCAGCTTCTGTCATTACCAGCTCAGTTCTGAGAGTAGCCATGGTGGCAAGGATGGAGGCTATCTATGAGCCTTGGGCTTTACTCACCTAGCTTGGTCTCACTCTGTTGCTGTTTAATGCCATGCCTAAACTGCCAGCAACAGAGATGATGCTGAGCCCTTGCTATGGCACCATTCCTTGAGGAGACCAACTAGCCATTTGGTAATCATTGTTATAAGTTCTTTTTATTGAATGAGAAGAGACTTGGAATGAGAAGAGACTAATGTTGACTCAAACTAGAATATATTTTGTGTGTGTTTTTGACTTTCTTGCCAATAAGGCTTTAGCTAACTCTACTATCCAAAAGGTTGGTAATGTTTGATCCATGGATAGGATTCCACATAACACAGGAGGTACATGTGAGCACATGGCAATATTACTTATTGCTCTATCCTCTACCACACCACTGAGAAAATGTGGACTGCCAGAGTAATGAAGGATTGAATAAACAGCTTTTTAAGGGCATAGAATACCATGTACACTCTTAATAATAATCATTATATGATGCTGTGTCCCTAGTAAGTACACTATATAGGTTTGTGAAGCAAGGAACGGTAGTAGAGTTGAACTGCTTCCTATTACTCCCAATGACCCTCTTATGGAATTTGTCTTTCTAATTCCTACAACTCTGGGCTCTGTGGGTCTCCAGATTATGGTTCTCAGAGAAAGAATCCTGCTACCAGGGAACACAGCAAGAGTCTCATTAAAATCTAATCTATGGCTAAGGGTCCAGCCACTTTGGTATCCTTGTGCCAAGAAACCAAAAGACAGGGAAAGGAGACACCATTCTTGCATGGATAATTGACCTTCATGATCAGGAGAAGATAGGGTTGCTGTTATACAATGAACACACCCAGATGTCCACTGAGTGTCTTTTGGTTCAATCTTGGCTGATTTTGATCACAAGCGGACAAATGCAGTAACCAGTCTGAGGAAGGTATAATGAACAGGGGCTTAAGCCTTGGGGCTTAGAATGGCAGAGGTGCTGGTTGAGGGTGAGAGGAATCTAGGATTGGTAGCAGAGGAAGGAGGTGATAAGTACCTTTTGAGGTGCTGAGAACAGTTGCAGTGGTAGAAGGGCTATAGTTTATCCCACTAACTTTCTACTTGCAAGTATTTCCAGGAAAAGAGGCCAACCAGAATCTTGGAGAAGTGTTTTCAAATGAAGTCAACTAATTTACTCCCATTGTATCTGGGGAGCATAAGGGAAAACCCATGAATTTTGAGGTATGCTGTCTAGATCACCTGTATCAGCATCACACCTCATCTCTGGCTTTTGGTAGGGTTATCTGATGAGAGGGCACAGCTGAGTCCCAGCAACTGCACTCAGTGGAAGGCCATTTTTTCCCCAAGGTTATGTACCCTCCCCAGGAGCAGCCTACATCCAATTTATGGACAAGGTCAGGGATAAAAGGCCAGGTAATCTTGTCCCAATCCAGGATAACTTTGAAGACCCAACTAGCTTCAGAGTTCCATGTGGGATTGGGTGAGACCAACTTTTGCAGAGTTTAACTTTTTCCACTGCTCAGTACTGCTTCCTTTACACATGGGTGTTGATGAGTGCATATCTAATGAACTTCATGCATGCAATCTTCCTTTCAGTGTCTGCTTCTCAGCACTTTTACATATATATAGCACTTTTCCTTGTTCTTATGTAGCTTTATGCTATAAAAACAACTCTCTCAGTCTTTAGTTAATATAAATATAAGCTTAGGGTTTAATGAAAGACCTGTATGGAACTGTCATGAATGACTATTGTTCCTGCCATTCAGAATCCGTTAAGCTTTCTTCTGGCAACTATATACTTATTTTCCTGTGAGGATACATGTTGCTTACCTTCTCATTTTGTGTGCTTTGCATGACATTGACTCTGATCCAGCTTAAGGAATTGACTTGAGATTTATATCTAACCATTCAAAGTATCACTTTTCTCTGGCCAAAGTTCAGGAATAAATATGTCACTCAATGAGAACCAATGAAGCAAAAGAAAACTTACTTGAGCTGCTAAGGAAAAGGTTAAATGCACTTTTCCTACTGTTTTTCAACCTGGAAGCCTGTGGTGTGGAACTATTGGCAGTTATTTTGTTGCCCGAGATTGAAGCCAGCATTGAGGAAAACAGAACCAGTAGAAGAAAAGTGTTTGGGTTCTTACATCATTATTTGAGCCCCTGGATCAAGACATACCTAAAGAAAACATATTCTTGGAATTTATGTTATGTAATTCTAATATTTTTTCTTTTTACAATAAACTCTTTTGTGTTGATTTTCCTGAGAGTCTCATGGTTGATGTAGTAATTTACTGAACTACATTGTGCAAATGGAAAATTAAATTGCTAAAAGCTCTTCATATGGAGGAAACAATTGCATGGAGGGAACTTAGATCTGAAAAGAATAAGGTGACATTTTTGAGCTATTCAAATGCTCCAAGTTCTAAGTTGCTAGGAGTTCTAAGGAAAATTTAGGTTGATATTTTCCCCTTTTCTTAGTATGTTCTATTCTCGTTACCATGATGATTATCATAATCATATCAGCATGGTATGAAAAGGTCCTACTGTTAATAATGGGGAAAACAGGAACATTTTGTTATATTTTCTCTAATTGTTAAATTTTGTATTGCAAATCCAGAGTCTTCCTCAGCATGAAGAAAAATGCATTTTTTTGCAGAATGTCATTGAGGGACAGTCTATTATAATCTCTCTAAACCTCTATTCTCTAATCTGTGCAATGGGAAAATTTTTTCCCATTTAACAGAAAAATTGTGAGAATGAAGTAAACTGATATACAGATAGGTGCTTTGTAAAGTACAAATGAATGAATAATTGCCCATGGCTTTTATTGATGGGAACTATTCAACAATAAATAAATAAATGATGTAATGACAAATCTTTAATTTGTTAATAGTATGTTAAACTATAACATGAAGTTATACTTCATGACATGAAGATTTACTTTTCCACTTTTTAAAGTTTATTTATTTATTTTGAGAGAGAGAGAGGTGGGGATGGGGCAGAGAGAGAGATGAAGAGAGAGAATCCCAAGCAGGCTCTGCACCTTTAGTGCAAAGCTGGACGCGGGGCTCCAACCCACGAACCAGAAGATCATGACCTGAGCCAAAGTCGGGTGCTTAATTGACTGAGCCACACAAGTGCCCCTGCTTTTACACTTTTTAAATATTTAAATCCAAGTTAGTTAACATATAGTGTAATAATGATTTTAAGAATAGAATATAATGATTCCTTGCATACAACACCCAGTGCTCATCCCAACAAGTGCCCTCCTTAATGCCCATTACCCATTTAGCCCATCCCCCTCCCAACATTCCTCCAGAAGCCCTCGGTTTGTTTGATGTATTTAAATTTCTTACAGTTTGTCTTCTTCTCTGTTTTTATCTTATTTTTGCTTCCCTTCCCCTGTGTTCATCTGTTTTATTACTTGAATTCCACATATGAGTGAAATCATATGGTATTTGACTTTCTCTGACTTATTTCACTTAGTATAATACACTGTAGTTCCATCCATGTTGTTGCAAATGGCAAGATATCATTATTTTTGATCACCAAGTAATATTCCAATGTGTGTGTGTGTGTGTGTGTGTGTGTGTGTGTGTGTGTACCACATCTTATTTATTCATCATTGGTCAATGCAAATTTAGCCTCTTTCCATAATTTGACTATTGTTGATATTGCTGCTATAAACACTGGGATGAATGTGCCCCTTCAAATCAGCATTTTTATGTCCTTTGGATAAATACATAGTAGTGCAATTCCTGAGTTGTAGGGTAGATCTGTTTTTAAGTTTTTGAGGAAACTCTACACTGTTTTGTAGAGTGGCTGCACCAGTTTGCATTCCCACCAGCAGTGCAAAAGGGTTCACCTTTCTCTGCATCGTTGCCAACATCTGTTGTTTCCTGAGTTATTAATTTTAGCCATTCTGACAGATGGTATCTCATTGTGGTTTTGATTTTTATTTCCCTGTGATGATTGATGTTGAGCATCTTTTCACGCGTGTGTTAGTCATCTGGATGTCTTCTTTGGAAAAGTGTCTATTCATGTCTTCTGCCCATTTCTTCTCTGGATTATTCGTTTTTTGAGTGTTCTTTATAGATTTTGGATACTAACCCTTTATCTGATATATCATTTGCAAATATCTTCTTTCATTCTTTTGGTTGCCTTTAAGTTTTGTCAATTGTTTCCTTCCCTGTGCAGAACCTTTTTATCTTGATGAGGTCCCAATAGTTCATTTTTGCTTTTGTTTCCCTTGCCTCTGGAGACATATCAAATAAGAAGTTGCCGTGGGTGAGGTCATAGAGTTTGTTGCCTATTTTCTCCTCTAGGATTTTTATGACTTCCTGTCTTACGTTTAGGTCATTCATCCTCATTGAGTTTATTTTGTGTATGGTGTAAGAAAGTGGTCCGGTGTCATTCTTCTCCGTGGCACTGTCCAGTTATCCCAACACCATTCGTTGAAGAGACTGTCTTTTTTCCATTGGGTACTCTTTCCTGCTTTGTTGAAGATTAGTTAGCCATATCTGTGTGGGTCCATTTCTGAATTCTCTGTTCTGTTCCATTGATCTATGTGTCTGTTTTTGTGCTAGTACCACACTGTCTTGACAATTACAGCTTTGTAACACAGTGCGAACTCCAGAATTGTGATGCCTCCAGTCTCGGTTTTCTTTTTCAACCTTACTTTGTCTATTTGGGGTCTTTTCTGATTCCATATAAGTTTTAGAATTGTTTGTTCTAGCTCTGTGAAGAATGCTGGTGTTATTTTGATAGGGATTCCATTGAATATATAGATTGCTTTGGATAGTATCAACATTTTAACAATATTTGTTCTTCCAATCTATGAGCATGGAATGTTTTTCCATTTCTTTGGGCCTTCCTCAACTTTTTTTTAAATTTTTTAAATTTATTTTTGAGAGACATAGAGACAGAATGTGAGCAGGGGAAGGA
The DNA here is from genome assembly GCA_030068075.1 of Paguma larvata. Classification (NCBI taxonomy): domain Eukaryota; kingdom Metazoa; phylum Chordata; class Mammalia; order Carnivora; family Viverridae; genus Paguma; species Paguma larvata. The sequence goes on along the minus strand of CM057826.1, from coordinate 51,566,032 downwards.
CAGAGAGAGAGAGGGAGACACAGAATCTGAAGCAGGCTCCAGGCTCTGAGCCATCAGCACAGAGCCCGATGCGGGGCTCGAACTCACAGACCATGAGATTATGACCCGAGCTGAAGTCGGCCGCCCAACCTACTGAGCCACCCAGGCGCCCCTTCCTCAATTTTTTAAAATAAGATTTCTATAGTTTTCAGTGTATAGATATTTTACCTCTTTGGTTAGCTTTATTCCTAGGTATTTTATGGTTTTTGGTGCAATTTTAAATGGGATCAATTCCTTGATTTCTCTTTCTTTTGTTTCGTTATTAGTGTATAGGAATGCAACCGATTTCTGTGCATCGATTTTATATCCTATGGCTTTGCCGAAGTCATGTATCAATTTGGTGGAGTATTTTGAGTTTTTTATACAGAGTATCATGTCATCTGTGAAGAGAGAAAGTTTGCTTCCTCCTGGTAGATTTGGATGCCTTTTATTTCTTTTTGTTGTCTGCTGAGGCTATGGCTTCCAACACTATGTTGAATAACAGTGGTGAGACTACACATCCCTGCCATATTCCTGTCCTTAGGGGAAAACTCTCAGTTTTTCCCATTGAGGATGATAATGGTGGGTTTTTCATAGATGGTCTTTATGATCATGAGGCCCTTCTATCCCTACTTTCTTGAGGGTTTTTATCAAGAAATGATGCTGTATTTTGTAAAATGATTTTTTTGCATTTATTGAGAGGATCATGTGGTTCTTATCCTTTCTTTTATTAATGTGATGTATCACATTGATTGATTTGTGGATATTGAACCAGTCCTCTATTCCAGAAATAAATCCCAGCTGATCATGGTGAATAATTCTTTTAACGTATTGTTGTATCTGGTTGACTAGTATCTTATTGAGAACTTTTGCATCCATGTTTTCATCAGGGAAATTGGTTTGTAGTTTTCCCTTTTAGCATGGTCTTAGTCTGGTTTTGGAATCAATGCTGGTCTTATAAAATGAGTTTGGAAATTTTCCTTCCATTTCTGTTTTTTAGAACATCTTCCAAAGAATAAATGTTAACTCTCCTTTAAATATTTGGTAGAATTCTCCTGGAAAGCCGTCTGGCCCTGGATTCTTGTTTGTTAGGAGTACTTTTCTGCTTCTTAATTAAAATAATGTATTAAATAGTTTTTAAGGCCTCCATGACCTATTCAGTATATATTTTAAATTGGGCCTATTTGTAGTCAAATGGATAAGTTTCTGTTCCTAGAGATTAATACCTTGGAGTCTAGGAACAGACATTATGCAGACTTCCTTTCTGGCACTCCTCTTCACTGTTGTTATAGCCTCTTTTTTTTCTTTTAATTTTTTTGAGTTTATTGTTTATTTTGAGAAAAAGAGAGAGAGAAAGAGAGAGAGAGAATAAGCAGAGGAGGAACAGAGTGAGACAGAAAGAGACAGAATACCAAGCAGGGTCTGCACTGTCAGTGCAGAGCCTGATGTGGGGCTTGAACTCATGAACCATGAGATCATGACCTGAACTGAAATCAAGAGTCAGTCGCTCAACCAACTGAGCCACTCAGGAGCTACTGTTGTTATAGTATCTTGATGCTTCAATTACTGTATATATCTCAGGATATTGAAGCAATCAATATGTCAAGTGCTTCTACTAAACTGAGATCTCCTTTAGGCCAGGGCTTATATATCTTTTAGCAATCTCTCAGGGCCAGGCAACTCACAGTGATGCTAGTACTAGATTAATGTTTGTTTACTTTAAATGGAGACTACTCATTACTTGATCCTTCTAACAGATTTATTGCTCTTCCCTTTAATTTTGGAAAATTAGCAGTAATTTTTCCACCTGACTAATTTATATTGATGGAAGAAGTCTTTATTATTAGATCAAGCTTCTAGGGCTTTATCTGGACCAAATCATAAAAATAGATATAGATAGATCTATTGGTAATGATTCAAAATACTTTTAATCACAAAAGTAATGTATACTTGATTAAATTTTCTTTTTTTAAATTAAATTTTTTTTAATTTTTGAGAGAGAGACAGAGAGTGAGCAAGGTAGGGGCAACAAGAGAGAGACCAACAGAATCCAAGGCAGGCTCCACGCTCTGAGCTGTCAGCACAGAGCCCTATATGGGGCTCAAACCCACCAGCTGTGAGATCATGACTTGAACTGAAGTCGGACTTCCAATGAACTGAGCCAACCAGGTGCCTCAATTGATAATTTAAAATCATTTAAAAATATTTAATAAGTAAGGTATAAAAACTAGTAACTTCACTCTTAATCATCTCCCAATCTCATCCTTTTCTCAATGAGAACACCTATCATCTGTTTGGTATATATCTTTCCATATATTTTTCTTTGCCTTTGGAATCACATGTGTGCACATGTATGTACAAATACATCCTATCTCTATGAAGAATTTATATAAACAAAACCATATTATCAAGATTTTCTGGAATGTTCCCTTCTTTTGAATTAGTATACCTGGAACCACTTTACAAATCAGTTATATAAATTGTTTCATGATTTAAAATGGTTGTATTGCATCAGTAACATAGTACAATCATAATTAATGTATGCTTTTCCCTGTTGATAAAATTTGTTTTCGTTTTTAACTGTAAAAAAGAAGGCAAGAATAATTTTGAACATGTTTCTCTGAACATGTCAGGGTTCTGTAGCATAGATTCATAGAAGTGGAATCACTGAGTGAAAAGATATGCACACCTAAAATAGATGCCAACTTACCTTCTAAAATGGTTACACCAATTTATGCTTCTATCAGTGTGAGAGTATTCCTCTTCATGCATTGGCAGCAATGGATATTTATTATTTATGTTTATATATATATATTTTTACCAGCTGTGGTGAGAAAAATGTTATCTATTTTATTTACATTTGCCTAATTACTAGTGAAATTTTCTTGAAGAATGAAAACTCTTCTAACATTCTTAACAAAGTCTATATTCCGTGGTATTTCTGTTAACATTTGAATCATTATTTTTAAAAATCCAGACATAAAAAAGAAGAATGAAATCTTGCCACTTGCAATGATGTGGATGCAGCTAGAGAGTATTTTGCTAAGTGAAATAAGTCAAGTCAGAGAAAGACAAACACCATATGATTTCACGCATATGTGAATTTAAGAAACAAAACAGATGAACATAGTGGGAGGCAAAATGAGGTAAACCAGGAAACAGACTCTTAACTGTAGAGAACAAACTGCAGGCTACTGGAGGAGAGGTGCGCAGGGGGATGGGCTAAATAGGTGATGGTGATTAAGGAGGGCACTTGTGATGAGCACTGGGTGTAAGTGATGAATCACTGAATTCTACACCTGACACTAATATTACACTGTATGTTAACTAACTGGAATTTAAATAAAAACTTGAAGGAAAAAAATCCAGGCCTTACCAAACTGGATATTTTTCTGTTAGGGAATGTATGAATAGTGACTCTTTTGTTGTTTAAATTGTTGAATTATTTGACTGTAACTTACTTGAAAAGCTAAAAGATATTCTCAAATATTTTCTCCATTTTCAAGCCAGTTTCATCTTCTGGACATTCTGTCCACTCAGACTCTGCTCATTCTGCTCACTGGTTGGCCATTATGGTATGGTGCCTTTAAAGCAAAGTGGTTCATTTGCTAGAAAATGTTGAGAATTGGATGTAATAGTAATAACCATTAAAAATTAATAGCTGTTATCCTTTACTGAGCCCCTATTAAATTGAAAGAACTTAGCAAGTGTTATTGCATTTAGTTTCCAAGAGCCTCATGATTAGTAGATCTCTGACCCTACAGCTATGATGATCTGATGATTGTATGGTTTCTTTATGATCTCTTAATCTAGTTTATCTCTAATTCACACCCCATAGACATTTCTTGATGGTCAAAGCTCAGGACAGAGAGTAGGGCTCTTATAGGTCTTGTCAAAAAAATGTGACTAAGTCATGGTCTGTCAATCCTCTATCTACCAGCTTTTGTCTACTGAAGAAAAATTAAGGTATACAGAAAACGATTGAGCTACTCTTTCCTCAGTTCTCCTAAGGATAGTGTGCTGGTACCATATTAGACGCATAGGAAATAAGTTAGTTTTTTATATATGACCCATGTCTTGAGTTATTTAGGGCTTAATGCTCTCATGGAATCCTGGTTGAGAAAGGCTAGTAGACTGTCATCTTTCATGAGTTTCTGTCACTTGAGCACTCTTTAAACTTTAAAAGCACACAGGAGTCTTAGTGCCCAAGACATAATGTTTCTGTGACTTTTTGGTACTTTTTTGGTACTTTGACATTCAAGTAAAAGTCTGTTTAGCAATAAACTTGTACTTCTACAAATTACCTGTGTATTGATTTCAGTTGGCAAATATGTTAAGAAATCTTTATTTTATTTTCAACCCCTCCCCCCATCAAAATGTAGACTTCCTAAGATATTACACTGGACCATAACCATGACCTATTCTTCTGAAAATCTTTTCAGAGACTCGGTAGTTAACCTCTACAGTTTATTCATTTGGGTTTTGCCCTCCTCATAACTTCTTCTATTAGCTGGTTAAGTTTGAATGCTTAAGCTTGATTTTACCTACAAGACTATATAGGTTCTGATACTGATTTTTCTCTATGTGCCTATACAGTGCACTCTACAATCAGGAGGGGTAGGTAAGCTTTTTCTGTAAAGGACCAGATAGTAAAGACTTTTGGCTTTACAGGCCATAAGTTTCTGTCACAACTACTTAACTCTGCCTTTGCAGTGCAAAGGCAGTCATAGGCAATATGTAAATGATTGTATATTGCTCTGTCTAGTAAGATTTTATTTGCAGAAACAGGTTGTAGACTGGGTTGTCCCCTTGGCAACAGTGTGCTCATCTCTGCCTGTAGAGGAGACATGAAGAACTGGAAAATTCTTAATGTAATGCAATTTTCTATCATTTTAATTTTTCTAGAACACATGAATTAGAATTGCAGGAGCCAGGCAATTCTTAAGATCAAACACTCAGATTGCATTTTGAACATGGCCCCTTAGTTGTCTTACTGAATATACCCTCTCAGTCAGGCTCTATCATAAATAGCTTAATATATCCTGTTTATTTAAGTCATTTCTCTAGCCCTCTAGATAGGCATTATAATCACTATCCTCCAGAGGCTCAGAGAGATTAAGGAAATCGCCCCAGGGTTTATAGCCAATTTGTGACAAAATCTATACTTCTACGTAAGTCTGTGGGCCTCAAATCTTTTTGCGTTAGAACATTATTTTTCTGGGTAGCATTGAAAAAGAGCAAAATAAATGCAGATATCTCATTGTCTTCTTAATGATAGCTAGCTTCATGATCTCGAAAGCAATGGCAATATCAACATCAGCATCTAAAAAGTAAATAAAGGAAGACACCAGCCTCTAATCTGCTCTAGTGAAAAAAGTATTAAATTATTTTTGAATGTGCATGAAAATATGGACTAGATGTTATGTAGAAGAGCACTCAGTGAATAGAGGTTTGCCTCTCTTTGCTTGTGAAAAGAGGAGATACTGTCATGGAGAAGTATGAGGTCTTTATGAGTGATGCCTTGTGGACACTCCCTGTTCCCAGCTGCTCATAACATTGATGATGCAGCTTTGAGTTGTGTACCTTCAAGACATGGAATAGCAAACCAGGAGTGCTTCTTTTATTCCCTAAGCAAAATTATTTTAAAAGTTCAGTCTGTGCGGGCAGTCCCATTCCTTAAATTGAATGTGATTAAGAATGTCTCTTTTAAAATGTTTCACTGCTTTTTAGTGTAATTCTGAAAAACAGGGTAATGCCATCTTTCCTTTACAAAATCAAGAATCAAATTCTAGTGTTAAAATTTTCTGTAATCTCTCAGGGTTGTTAAATAAGGCTCATTTATTACTAAATACCATGATTCACCCCCCCACCCCCTCCCGGAACTCAGACTCTGTAAGAATCCCAGGTAAACAAAGGCAAAAACACAGATGAGACTGGCTTTCAGAACCTTGGGAGACTTAATTTGAACTTGATAACAACAGGAGATCAGGATGGTTTTAGGCATAACTCAAAGAAGAAAAGTTTTATACAGAGTTTGTGGATGAACTTGTGCCCATTATGACAATATTTCCCAGTCTCTTAATTTTCCTCATCCTCACTCTAATTTCCATAACGACCTACATCCCATGAGCAATTGCAATTACTAATAAGGAAGCAATTTCCATTGATCTCTGACATTTGCTTTTTTTTTTTTTTTTAATGTTTATTTATTTTTGAGAGACATAGAGACAGAGTATGAGCAGGGGAAGGGCAGAGAGGGAGGGAGACATGGAATCTGAAGCAGGCTCCAGGCTCTGAGCCATTAGCACAGAGCCCGACGCGGGGCTCGAACTCACAGACTGTGAGATCATGACCTGAGCTGAAGTCGGCCGCTAACCAACTGAGCCACCCAGGCGCCCCTGACATTTGCTTTTTCAGGGAATCTTTGCTCTTATTCGCACTCTTGTCTAATGCACTGACAATAATTTTGACAATAATTTTGGTGCTTCCAAGCATGCCAGACTCCCCAGTGCCTTAAATATGATAATATTTTAAGTTTCTATGGTTATAACTCTGTGGTTGTACTAGAATTATAATAAATATCAGTAACTTATTTTCTTTGAATGTATATAGGGTAGAGGAGAAAAATGCTTTCTTCAGCTTTATCCAGTCATTATAAAGAAGAAAAATTCTTATTTGTCTTTCTGAGGTAAGAAATTATTGCACATGTGGGGAAAGGATTTCTGGGGTACTTTATCTGGGAAAATAATGATTTTAAAAACCTCACGGTTATAAATTTATTGACTAGCTTAGAGCAAATGATGCAAAATGTGAATATTAAGTTTTCTGACTTTTCTCATGAGAATTTAAATCATTCACTCAGATTGTTTTTGATATTGATGTTATGAGTCAGAGATCTCAACACTTATGGTTTCATCCATTTATCATCTGTTTTACATGTTATTTATGTGGAGTGACATAAATTCAGTGTTCAGTGACCTATATTTGATCTTGATCTTATTATTATGTCATACATTGACTTAATTTTTTTCTTAATGTTTTCATGTTTATTTATTTATTTTGAGAGAGAGAGAGAGAGAGAGAGAGAGAGCACAATTAGGGGAAATGCAGAGAGAGAGAGAGAGAGGGAGAGAGAGAATCCCAAGCAGTCAATGGAGAGAGCACTGTATAGCCAGAATCTGCACTCTCCCGCAGAGTCTGATGTGGGGCTCGAACCTATGAACTGGGAGATCATGACCTGAGCCAAAATCAAGAGTCGGATGCTTAACTCACTGAGCCATCTAGGTGCCCTGTGACTTAGTTGTTAAGTTACTCTTTAAAAGTTTTTGCTCATTTGTCTCCTTTTTTCAGTTCAGTTCCCAAATCTCCTCTCAAATCATGATTTGAAATTGACAAAGGACTGAAGCATCACCTATGGTAGGGGATATCAAGATATGGTAGATATTGTTTTAGATTTCTATATGTAGTTTCAACGCATATCATTTGCAAGTGACATGAATTATATTTCCAGTTGCTTAACTTTTTTAATCTATCATCTATCTATCTATCTATCTATCTATCTATCTATCTATCTATCATCTATCTTTCATCTTATGTGTTCACTTAATTATTTTGGTAGTTGGTGGAAGTAAAATTTACATACCATAAAATTCACTTGTTTAAATGTAAAATGTAATGATTTTAGTCAATTTATAGAGTTGTGCCATAATCACTATAATCTAGTTTTAGAACATTTCTATCAAAGGGATAGATCTCGAAAAGATCTCTTGTGCCTGTTGACAGTTTCAACTCCCATTTCCAGCATCAGGTGACCCTTGATCTGCTGTCTATTTTTCCTGTTGCAAACATTTCATATAAATCGACATTACATAATCTTTGCATCTTTTTTATAATGTTTCTGATCATGTTGTAGCATGGACTAGTAGTTAGATTCTTTTTATTCTATTGGGTGGATATATTACAGCTTCTTTATCCATTCTCAAGTTGGTAGGCATTTGAATAGTTTCTAGGTTTTTAAAAATTTTTTCAATGTTTATTTTTGAGAGGAGAGAGAAAGAGACATAGAGAGACAGAGACAGAGACAGAGTGTGAGTGGGTGAGGGACAGAGAGAGAGGGAGAACAGAATCTGAAGCAGTCTTCAGGCTCTGAGCTGCAGCACAGAGCCTGATGCAGGGCTCAAACTCATGAAATGTGAGATTATGACTTGAGTCAAAGTCAGACACCTAACCGACTGAGTCACCCAGGTGCCTCCTTTGGCTATTGTAAATAACACTGCCATGAACATTTGTATGTAGGTCTTTGTGTGGATATGTTTTTGTTTCTCTTAGGTAGGAATAAAATTATTGGATTGTATAGTAAGTTTATTGTTTAACTTTCTAAGAAACTCCCAAATTGTTTTCCAAAGTGTCTGTACCATATTACATCTCACCAGCAATGCATAGGAATTCCAGTTCCTCCACATTTTTTGTCAGCACTTGTGATTGTCTCCTTTGGAATACACTCATTTTTGTGGGTATAAAGTGGTATCTTATTGTGGTTTTAATTTGTATTTCCCTAATGACAAATATTATTGAACACATTTTTATGTGATTATTAGCTATTTGTATGTCTTTAGTGAAATATCTATTTAGATATTTTTCTTAATTTTTAATTGGTTGTTTGCATTTATAGTTTTAGTTGTCAGTTTTTCTTTTTTCTCTTTTATTTATTTATTTATTTATTTATTTTTATTTATTTATTTTGAGAGAGAGAGAGAGAGAACACAGCCAAGGGAGGGGCAGAAAGAAGGAGAAACAGAATTCCAAGCAGGCTCCGTGCCATCAGCACACAGCCTGATGTGGAGCTCAAACTCATGAACCGTGAGATCATGACCTGAGCTGAGATCAAGTCAGACACTTAACCGACTGTACCACCCAGGCACCCCCTTTTTTCACCTCTTTTAGATACAAGAGGATCAGCAGATACATGAATATTTTCTCCCAGTTGGTGGCTTACAATTTTTTTTTCATAATGGTGTCTTTTCAGGTGCAAAAGTTTTTCATTTTGATGAAATTAAATTAACCACATCTTTTCTTTTAACGTATGCTTTATGCATATATAAATGTGCATTACTGTATTTAAGAACACTTGGCTTAAACTGATGTCACAATGATTTTCCCTATGCTTTTTTAATACAAGTTTTATAATTTTAGGTCTTAGATTTAAATCCATTTTGAATTAATTTTTGCATGTGACTTTGATGAAGGGTCAAAATTCATCATTTTACTTATTGATATTAAATTGTCCCATCATTATCTTTCCCCATTCTTGACATCTTTATTGAAAACGAATTGTCCATAGATGTAAGGATTTGTTTCTGGACTCTTAATTCTGTTCCTTTTTGTTTTTTGCAGTTTTATTGTATGTTTCTAAATTAGAATGAGTAAGTTCTCTCACTTCCTTTTTTTTTTCCAAATTATTTTGGGTTATTCTAGATCCTTAGTTTTTCCATATATATTTTAGGGTCAACTCTTAAATTCTGCAAAAACCTGCTGAAATGTTGATAGAGAATGTATTAAAACTAAAGATAAGTCTGGGAAAAATTGCCATCTTAGCATTATTGAACCTTTTCAATCCATTAATATAGAATATCCCCATTTATTAAGATAATGTTACTTAGCTATGTTTTATAGCTTTTAGTAAACTAGTCTTGCACTCCTTTGTTAAATTTATTCTTAAATATTTTATTATTTTTTGGTGCTATTATGAATGAAAACTCTTAATTTGCTTTTCTGATTGCTCATTGTTAGTGTATAAAATACAATGAATTATTAAATATTAGTCTTGTATTCTGTGAACTTGCTGATTTTTTCTAGCAGTATTTTTGTAGATTCCTTATGGTTTCCTACAAGATATTGCCAGAGACCGTCCTGAGGGAGGCCAGCTCCTGCTTCAGGAATTCCGGCAGGTCCAGGGTTCCCTGCGTGAGGGCTGGTCTAGGACAAACAACATGGAGTCAGTCTCGTATCAGGACTGCCCGAAGTTTATTATTCTCTTAGGTTTTTAATAATTTTTTTCTAAGCACAGCAAGTATACGTTTTGTAAAGATAGACAGAATGAGATCATTCCAACTTCTCAAGGTTCCCAGTAAAAAAAACTGACTAAAATGACCTTCACACTTCTTAGGACTACAAAGGATACTTGTTTTTAGATTACATAGAATGTTTAAACAATCAGTATATGAGGGAAAAAATAGCTCACATGTAGTCAAAGCATAACTAGTGGATATATTTTGGTAAATATTATAGGTTGAAAGAATAAGGACAAAGTATACAGATATCAGTTAAAGGCTCTGACTACAGTTGAAAGACTATGCGAAAAACATGTTTTCTCTAAAGTTACTCCCTAAGATCATTTATTATCTACTGACCATTAATAGTATCTTAACCCAAAGTCTGCAGCAATTACCACATTCCTGAGGGCCGGGTTGCACTCTTGAGTATAGTGAGAAAAGATTAAGAATTATATTTTATGTTATTACTATTGAATGATCTTCTTTTCATTTCTTTTTTTTTAATTTTATAATAGTTTATTTTCAAATTGGTTTACATATAACACCCAGTGTTCATCCCAACTTCTTTTTATTTCTACAATGATCAACATTATATGTCTCTAAGGCTTATAACACTAAATAAACAGGTCAGAACCTATTCCAGCTGGGGGGGGGGGCGCTGGAGCCCTTTTGCTTCACCCTGCATCTACCACAGCAGGGGCTTTTCTTGAGAGTTCTTCTTAGACCCAGGTTAATGATATTTCTTAGGCCCTGCACAGATTTTCCTGCTAGTCCCATAGCGACTGTGCCTGTCTTAGGTTGTCCCACCTCTGAGGGATCTTGCCCATCACTGGCTAACCAGTCATCCTCTGGGGTCAAACAGGGCAACTTGGATTGGAAACCATAGCTCCATGGCTTCCCTGCCCAGCACCGGGCTGTAGACATCCTTGCCTTCCAGCAGGGTCCAGGCTCTGGGCAAATGGCCTTTGAACCTTAGGTCTTTACCCTGGGCATCGCCATCAGGGCTATTGTCTTCTGGTCCCCAGCAAGATATTATTGTCTGTGGATGAAAAAATTTTTACAGCTTTCTTTCTTCTTTATCTCTTCCTTTCTATATTTATAATAATAATATTATTAAGAATATTAATATTGCTAATATTAATATTTGCTTTATTGAACTAGCTAGAACCTCCAGTACAATTTTGAACAGAAGTAGTGACAGGAGAGCAGACAGTGACAATCTTGCTTTATTCCCAAACTTAAGGAAGAAGCACAGTCTAGTTTGATGTTAGCTATAGATTTTCTTAAATACTCTGTCAAGTTGACAAAGGTTCCCTTATTTTCCTGCTTGGTTGAGTGTTTAAATAATGAATATGCTGAATTTTTGTCAGATGCCTTTTCTGTGTTTATTGAGATGATCATGTGATTTTTTTGTTTTTTTGCCTTTTAGTCTAATAAGCATGCTACATTAATTGATCTTGAGATGTTAAACTTTACATTTCTGGGATAAATCCCACCTGGACATGGTGTATAATCATCATCATCATCATCATCATCATCATCATCAATATTATTGGAATTGGTTCACTAATATTTTGTGGAGAAATTTTTACATCTATGTTCATAAGGGATATTGGCCTGCAACTTATTTTTTTTGTTATATCTTTGTTTGATCTTGGTAATACTTGCTTCATAGAATAAATTATATGAAAAAGTTAATGAAAAATACTATTTTTCTTTTTTCTAAGGTCAACTTTAGTCATTGAGTCAGTTATTGTGTTTTTCAAGTCCAGAATTTGCAATTAAAAAAGTTTCTTTTGGAATTCTCTATTTAATATGTAATTGTCGTTATAATTTCCTTTAATTCTTTAGACATAGTTCTTTTAGTATTTTGAACATATTTATCATAGCAGTTTGGTAGTCTTTCTCTGCCAAGGCCACTATCTGGAAATCCTTAGAAACAGTTCCAATTGTCTGATTTCTTATTCTCCCAGTAGGAATCAAACTTAACTGTTTCTTTTATTTTTTTGTGTGTTTATTTATTTATGAGAGAGAGAGAAACAGAGAGAGAATGAGAAGGGGGAAAGCAGAGTGGGAAAGAGAGAATCCCAAGCAGGATCCACGCTCAGCCTGAAGCCTGACGTGTGACTGCGAGATCATGAGCTGAAATCAAGTGTCAGATGCTTAACATATTGAATCACTCAGGCACCCCCCCATTTCTTTTTGTATCTAATTTTTTTTGTTGTTAAAATTGGACATTTTTGATATATTATAGAAATTCTGGATTCTGATTTATTCCTTTCTGAGTTTTTTTGTTGCCTCTAAGTTTTTTCTTTGTGTAGTAAGTTACCTAGAGTAATTCTGTGAAGTCTGTCTCCCTTTTGATGTATAACCACTGATATCTCTTCAGTGTTTTTGTTGGTTTTTCTTAATTCTTGTTTTTATTTAAAAATCTGGTATTCTAGAGGTCATCCTTGAGTCAGCATAGCTTGGTTTTCAGTCAATGATTGGTGAGAGATTGTGTGTGTAGGAAAGAAGAAAATTTTCCTCCATTTATCTTAGGTTCTTGGCTGAGATTCTGTAATAAAAGATTAACAAGACATAAGAAAACAGAAGTTTGTTAAAATGTGTGTATATGAGGAACTCAGGGAAGAGTAACTCAAAGAGGTGGCTTAGAATTCAGGTTTATATAGCATATATGACAAAGCACAATATATTTGTAAAGAAATGACAGGACAAAGGAAGGCCATTTTAGGCATCTGAGAGCAGCAAACCATTGGAAGGTAAAATATATGAAAAACTACTGGTAGATAAAGGATACCAGGGTGATAAGATCTATAGTTGTCTCCAGTGATTAACTTTTGTCCTTCTTGATGGAAGGGGCAGGAGAGACACCTTTGAAACTTTAAGCCCTGCTTTTAGGCAAATAGGGAGAAGGCTGGGAGATTTTCTTATATCTGCTTCTCAAATGCCTTCAGCTCAAAATAATCCTCGTGTTAAAGTAGTTTATTTTGGTATGACATATTTTGATTTCCTTCAAGTTCAAACATCACAAGCCAGTAACATTTCCACTCTTTGTCAATGGATATATGTGTTGTTTGGGGAATGCTTTCAGTGTTCCATCAATTTACAAGTCTTCCCTGACTTGCTCCTCAGCTCTCTTGTTTCATCTCTACGTGTGTACATGGCCTCATGATCAGCCACGGTGTGTGAATTGCTACCTAGTCTCACCTTGTACTAGTGTGCATCTTCTCAGATTACTGGGGATATGTAATCTCTTATCAAGGTCCAATATGTATATCTCATTCTTTGGATCTCCTTGTAAATTTCTCGCTAGTCTGCCAGTTTGTTAGTAGATCCAGCCACCATCACCTTAGGCCAGCTGTGACCTTGGTCTTCTCCATTCTTTTAACATCAAGATGGCTACTCTTTCTGACAGTGCCCAGGAGCATGGACTTTTTCTGACCTTTCCTCCAAGTCAAGACATTCCTCTCAGGCAATAAAACTGCTGTTTTTCATAGCTCACCCCACCCCAGTAGAGATGGAAACTGATGGTGCTGGTTGAGGGTTGGAAGCAGCTCCAGACTAAAACACCACAGACTCCTACATTATTATCAATAATTTAGGAATTTTTTTTCTTGAATAAACATTTCACAGTTTGTTGTATGCCTCTGATCCATTTACAATGAAATTATACCTTTGGTCCATTTCAAAATTCTGAAATGTTAGCTTTTGATAATTTCATTCAGTTTTATCATTGCTTTTTGAGAAGGTCTGTTGAGCTCCTTACTCCAGCATTCCAAACATCCTGCTCACATCACTTCTTAGCAGTTGTTCTCAGGGCTATAAAGATAAGGTTACAGAGGCTGTTTATTTATGATTTTTTGAAAATTTGTGTAATTAAGTACAATCGGTTTGTCGATATCTAGGCATTTGGCACTTATTGGCCACTAATAATCATCTTCCCTTTGTTTAGAATTTTCTTATAGTTACTGAAAACAGTTGCAGGGTATGATGACTTTTTTTTTTTTTAACATTTTCCTTATCAACTCCATGTGACACATGGAGATTATTAACTGACAATTCTCTGAGGCTGTCTTTCCCCTTCTGCTCTTCCTTTCATCTCTATGGTTAATGGCTTTCCCAAGTCTCCCTTCTTAAGGACATTTTTTCAACCAGTTTCAAGACCCCATCTAGATCATTTGTGTTCAGTCTTGCCTCTTACATTTTTCTTTGTTTTTCTTATTTATAGTGATTTCCCTCTGTATTTGAGAGACCTACTACTGCCTTAAATAACTTAAATTTTTAAACCTTTAAAAATCTCTCAGTTAAGTGGAATGGTAGAATAGAAGTTCAGGCCTAGAAAATATGGATTTGGTTCTGATTCTCTTCCTCTGTAAAATGAAGAGGTTGGGTTAATTCAATTCTAAGATTACCTCTGGCCCCATAGTGCTGTGATTTTGTGGATTTGAATTCTCATATAAACTCTGAAATATGCCTATTTAATGGATTTTGTCTTACACATTAAAACTCAATTAATACATATGTGCAATGAATAAGAAAAAATAGGTATGTGTTAATTAATTGCTCATTTAATAAATTTGTCCTGGGAGGATGAGGTGAAATTTAAAGGTTGATATAAACCTTCTTCCTTTTCATGACATGTTCTCAAACACAAACTGTCTTTTGGAGGTGATTTGGGCCCAGCAGCTTCCTCTTTCTTAGATGAGGAAAGCATTGAAAAGTTAATAGACTGGCAGGCAAGGTCACAGAGGAGGTTAGTGTGAGAGCCAGAAATGAGATTTCTAACTCTAAATAGCCTTACATTCTCTGCTCATCCGTAAGCCTTTGCTGCTGCCTTTTCCTTCTTCTGTTTTTAGAAACACATTTGGCCCATCTTGAATTGTGCTAATTATTCAGTGTGTATTAAATATCAATGTGAATATGGAGACTGAAACAATTTGCTATGTATTTATTGCTTCTACACACTCTGAGTACATGCTTGGCTTGTAAATGAGTCACTATACTACTTTACCATAAAACAATACATTGATATTTATATTAAATAGTTGTTATTTTATAAGTTTATGCTAATTTTTATTTGAAATATTTCAAAGAAAATATGGCCATTTATTTACTCCCTGTTAGAGAAAATGCACTTTATTTTTTATTATATCTTTTCAACTCTTGCTTCCTTTTGGTTGAGGTTAGAATTAATCTTGGCTCCTTTGCCTCACCCAAATAATGAAAATATCTTTTACCGAACATCTACTATCTAACTGGCCCTATGCTAAGTACTTTACAAAGAGGAGATCTAATTCTTGAAATAATCCTGCAAACTAGAACTTGCTTTGCAGGTGGGAATACTGGCTTAGAGAGATGAGTAATGTAGGCACCCACTGCTAGTAGATGGTAGGAACGGTTTTCAAAGACAGACTCTGACTCTAAAACTTGCATCCTTTTCATTACCTAACATATATTTTCCCTGCCTATGACTCCTATAGGCTTTCTTAAGGCATATTTGTGGATGTTGGCTATTTTATTTTATTTATGTTTTTGTCTGTTCTGTATCTGTTTTTCATTTTGTTTTTGCAACTGTCTTTTTTTTTTTTGCCACGCCCTGCAATCCTGAAAGTGTTCTCAACTATTTGACCTATTTTCTCTGCCAAAAGCTTGAGTTTATAATCCAAGTAGGGATCGCACAATCAAGAGGCTGACATAGACATTTGGGGGTACTCTTTTTGCTGAATTTGTAGGTTCTGAGGACCGCATACATTATCTCTGCCTTCATACATTGAAGTTTATCTGGGAGAGCAGAGATTAGGGAAAGAGTGACAGACATGATAATACTGTTTGAACCCCTTCAACCTTCTGTGCCTGAGAGCACTCCATCCCTCTGTAGCTTTCAGATTAAACATAACAATGTATTCCTGCTCTTGCATGAACTCGCTTCAGTTGGATTTCCGGTACTCGCAAACAAGCAATCCTAATTGAGAATTCCTAACACTTACTTTTATAGAACTTGAACAGTATTGTGAAGCTTGTCAGTGATAACTTTATCCCATGTAATACTGACTATTTGGTGGTTGCATGGCTGTTGCAGATGATCAGTCCAAGCTTCTCAACCTGGAGCCCCAGTTGAAGGCAACCGTTTGCCTGAGCAAAGACTCAGGTATGTAAAATTCATGCTGACTGGGTAGTGATGCCCACTCATCTTCCACAACTGGGAAGGGAAGTCTGGGGGGAAGAGATGCAAATGACTTAAAAATGATAAGCTCTTAAGGTTGCATTTAATTTGATGTACTGAAGCTTCTGTTCTTGGTGCTGAATATTCATGTTTAGTGAGGAGTCCCAGAGGCTTCACAACAGTGTCATTTTCTACAATTTTAGAGTGAAGAGAAATGTGCCTTTTGCTGATAATGTACCTGAAGGGTGATGAAGGTGAGCTATGGACTCTTTTTTAACCATTTATGTTCTGACAAGTCATGTTATAAAAAGCTCTCAATTCAGAAGATGTTAACACTATGGGAGTTCTTGCTTAATTCCTGGTAAACTTATTTTTAAAAGAGAATATGTGGAGGGCAAAAAGGCATAAGTAACCCATCTTTTAATAAACCTTGGTTAAACTCAGTGTGAGACGTATGCATTATTTCAAAGTAATTAACTTCTTGACTCAGTTTAAATTGCCATAAATTACATCTGCACCAATGACTTAGCCACCCTCTCCCCCTAGTAGTGCAAAATGTCATGGGTTGATAACAGGGTTAGAAGTAAACTGAAGTCAAAATGAAATCTTAATTCATTCAAGTTGATAGGATTCCTTATTACCACTCTCTGTTCAAATGCAAAGACTTGCTATCTTCTTACTTGCCAGCACTTTGCATCATGCTATAGGGAGATTTTTTAATAAATACTGTTCTGAGGCATTTGCCTTTGGGGAAGCAGAGTAACAGGAGAAAGTGAAATGTGGTTAGATTAGAAAACCAGAAGCAGACTTCTTACATGAAGCAATTGGGAACAATGGGTGGTAGGTTAATTGAAAAAGTCATTTCGAGGGGGAATCATAAAAAAAAGTACACACTTAAATATTTTAATATAAAACATTTAATTAAATATTCCTTTGCCAATTTCATTAACATAATCTGAGGCCTTTCTTTGAGCAGAGCTCCACCGTTTGGAGTTCTGTATCTTTTTTCTTGACTAAACTGAACCCGTGAGGCTGTGTCTCTCATATGCTATTTCCAGGTTCCATTTCTTTAGAAAGAGTCAGATTTAAAAATATGTACGAGGTTGCCTGTTTCCAGATTCCATCTAGATTTTTCAGATTCCCCCATTTCACTCACATGAATTTTAATAGCAATTTTCGATAGTGGTCCTGTTTAGAACATCTTTTCACAACATTCAACTTGGTTTTCACAGTAAAACACCTTTCATTGTTTTTTGAACTCATATTTCAGTGACTTACACAATAGTTGATTAAGTATTTTAATTACCTTGATAACTTCAGCTGGTATAAACAGGGTAGGAACAAATGCAATTGACTCTTGATAAAAGTACAGTCCAACCAGTGGACCCATAATTAGGTAGAAGGCTAGGAAGATGCCTACAAGATGATCATGTTATGCATGTTAGTTTGTTGAGCTCATCAGAAGGAATGGCACAGGTCTGTTAATCTAGTGAATAGTTTAAATGAAGGTTAATTAGTACTTGACACAGCAAAATGTTTTTAGAAAAGGAACTGGACTTCACCTTGTACTCAACAGACATTTTTTTTTCCTTTTTAGATCACTGATCTTTGCCCCAATGACCAAGAAGGAAAAACCCACAAGAAACTCATACCTCATTAAAAGTAGACTGTGTGTGTGTGTGCGTGTGTGTGTTTTCAGAGTGAATAAGCCAATTAGAAGTGAACTCTGGTTTCCAGTAGCCACCAGGAGGGGGATGGAGAGGTGATAGTTGCATCCCTGCTGTGTTTGAAACAAGTGCAGGTAAGACTATAACCAGACTGGGACTGCTGGGGTACACACTTGTTTAAATTCTGCTTTGAGACCTGACTCAATCCCAAAGACAATCTCCAGTGAACTTGTTATCTCGCAAATGTCACTGCCTTATTCCCTGTTGGCTTACAGGGAGGAATGTCAAAGTGATAAACTGGAAAGTGCATGCTGCCCTTGCCCGGCTGCTGTAAACATGGATCCAGACTTCTCTCCATCAAAATCCCATAGCACTTGTTTGCAATCAGGCCCCATCCCCATAACCTAGCAAGGGAACCTGAACTATGACAGGATGGCAGTTATAAATGTTTGGTAGCTTGGGGTAGGCTATAGGTCTCTGATCGTAATAGCCATCTTTTCCCAACTAAACTGTGTTGCCATTAGAATTTATAAGAACCAGTTTTTAGTGCATTATTAATTAATGGGACAATACAATTATGCCTCTTAATGAAAAATAATGCTGGATGTGCTTGGAGCTACAGAATTATCGAATATGTCATCTACTGAATATCTATAGGCTATAACCTTCTTGAGCATAGAGTAGAAGGCAAGAGGAAAAGGAATTATGTTCACATTTTGGTAGATGCTAACTAAGCAGGATCTTGCTCCTATCTGCTGTAGACAATCACCAGGGCTCACTGCAATGGATGCTGTAAGCCACTGTAAGCATTCACACCACAAATGGACAGTCAGAAGCATTTCCATATATCCTGCTTTCTGAATGTTGCCTCGATAGGAACATGATTCATAGATAATGAAATCTAAGCCATGTGGTTCTGAAGAGCTGTGGGACTGAACTCCTAACGGGAAAGGCTGTTGCAGATAAACAGGCCTTGTTCTGATGTATGAGCAATGCCGAGAATTCTGTACCCTCCTCCCACTCCCCAACCAGAAGCAGGACAGGAGGAGTGAAGAAAGAGGGTCTGCATCCAAATGTTTCTAGAATTAGTAGAAAGCTTTTGACTTATGCCATTAACTTTGCATGTATAGTATTAGATGACATTATGAGGACAGAATTGTTTTCTATTAATATGAATAAGAAAATTAGGTACTTTTATTTCAGCTTTTTTTTTCAAAGACTTCCTGACTCATTTTCCTCCTTGCTTTCTTTTGAGTTCTAGCTGACTCACCCATGAAGTTTCTAGTTAGGAAAAAGTGAAAAAATCTAGACTTTGTCCCATAGGTAGAAAACTATGATTAGAAACATTTATTTGTTTATGTTACTCTATTTAACATGTGGAATTACATGTCAGGTAATTATAGCGGGCATACTTAGATTTCTACTGCAGTTCTTTATGACATAGGTATTTAAAAATGCTAAAATATTCTTTTCTGATATCTATGGATAATTGGTTAATATCACAATTGGTTTTTAGTATCAGAAGGTAGTTGTGGATACATGTATAAAACAAGACATATTCTCATTTAGGTAAACGTAAGTGTTACTGTAGCCACTAAAAGATTATTATAAATCTTCTTGTGATGCATTCATTAAAAAATAAAAATTGTGTCCTAAATAATTGAAGATATATTAATGATTCATATACATTGGATCACTTGAAAAGCTCAACTTGTCCTTTAAGACACCATCTCTGCTGATTGTCAGGTACTTTTATTTTTTGCAAATATTTCCTGTGCTTTTCCAAAAACATATACTTTGTGCAGATTTGTGTATTTATTAATGACTCATCAGGTAATGTACACGAGGTGACAATATTGAATATTACATAATGACATTTCTTCTTTTCGGAGCTAAGTATTTTATATTCTCAGTTAGCCATGGTGCAGGATAGATAGCTATATGATGGGTAAAGTTTAGGTTCAATTAAGAAAAGCTTTCGATATTTGGAATTAAACAGTTTAATTTTGTACTGCCAAAGAGAAAAACTGGTCTGCTTTTAGGGTGACTCTGAGTCTGCTAATTTGGAAGGAGGCAGAAGCAGTATAATGCATCAGAAGCAGAAGAATGACTGATTCCCAACAACTAATGGAAATAAAGTAATTATAGCTCAGCCATAATTTTTGGATCAAATATGAAAAGTTTTTGGTTTTATAAATATCACATATTTTCAAATATGAAAAGTTTTTGGTTTTATAAATATCAAATATTTTCAAATAGAGCAAAGATGTTTTTGTGTTTAGAGGTGCTATTCTTAAGCTATCAAATATTGAAAATATGCTGCAGTCTATGGAAAAATCAGCTTAAAGTTTAAGACTATGTAGTTTCATTATTCTACTTTTTTGTTAGCTCATCAGAATTGAGAAATGTAAACCTCAGTTGTTCTCAAGGGCTTAACGGCCAATCTTGTTCAACTTTTCCCATATCATTGATTTATTCTGGACCTTGATCAAGTCTGACCCTGATCCAAGAACTGATGCTTCAGCATTGCAGGGACTTTGGCCTGAAATTGGGTAGCAGGCAAAGCTAATTACCTCTTGGAACTCATCCAGATATGAACCATTTCAGTGTATTATATGTTTTTATAGGCTTTTAAAATATCATTTCAATACCAAATTTGCCATGACCCAGGGACTCTTCAGTCAAATTGTATGAGAACGTTGAAAGAAATATGTCATCATTGACTAAGTCAGTCTGCAATTGATTGCCTCATTCTATAGCTAGGACCAATTATAGTCAGAAGGAAATGATACATTATTGAGTTATGTTATTATCAGCCATATGGGTAACATAAAAAATAATAAGAGTAGTATACTCAAGTGGAAGAAAGCTTTTAAACTTTGATCCTATTTTCATTAATTATTAGGAAACATTTGGAGGCAAGATAGTTTTGATTGACTACATATCTGAATATTGCTTTTTTTTTTTGGTAGTGTCTTTCTAGCTAATTGAGTTAGAATACCCCTATAAAACTACATTCATTCAGAATGTGAATTGAATTAAAATTCTCTAAGAGACGCTATTGGTGGAAAAATAGAAAAATGGCCTATCTTTCCTTCTTGTCAAATGAAAAGTGGTTTTGTTGGATTTTTGAGGTCTGGTATGGGGTACCATTCAATGATATCATATGAATCATCCCGAATGTGCTGGTATCCGCTTATACTGCCTTCTTTTCTGTTACTATTGAAAAATTATTTGTTTTCCTACTTATGAACAACACTTCCCTGTTTCCCATTTTCCTGTGCTTTTTAAAGAATTCTGGCAATTTCTCTTTTCCTCTGTAATCAATTTTCCTACTCTGATTTTTTATCAGTATAATGACATGATAGAATATTATCCACTAAAAAGGAAATCTCTTGCCTTTACTTCCTTCTCTGGCTCCCATCCCGTTCCTTAGCTTCTCCATAACTAAACTTTCAGAAAAACAATTGATTATCACCTGTGGCCAGTTTCTCTCTTCCCTTATTTCTTGGCATTTCTCTCCTTGTGCCATCAAAGTTTTCTTGTCAGCGTCATCAGTGACTTCCCTTTTGCTCATTTAATGACCAATTCCCGATTCTTATCTTAACCCTTCAGATCATTTGACACAGGTGCATATTTCCTAATTTTCAGTTTAGCTTTGGGAACACCATTCTATCCTTGATTCTTCTTTTACCTCACTGCGTACTTTTCCTATTTTAATAGTTTCTTCTCATCTCCCTAAATAGTTCTTCTCATCTTTGGGTTGTCTTGGGGCTATATCCTTAGACCATGCCTTTTCTCTACCCACAGTCCCTTGCTTTGTGATTTCATCAGATCTCATGGCTTTAATACCTTCTAAATATTAACAACTTCAAAATTTCTGTTTCCACACTTGACCTTCTTCCCTGAACTCCAACCTTACAGTTTCAAATGCCTACTTGTCTTTACATTTCATTGTATTGCAAACTTCCTAAAGCTAATGTTGTATATCTCCAACTGTATTCCAATATCTGCCCTTTGCTCCCCAACATTGCTGTTTTACTAAAGGGAAACTCCTTGCTTCTAGTTGCTCGGACAAAAGCCAAAATAAAAAGGAAAAAATAAGTAAAACAAAAACAAAAATCACATAGTTGTCCTTCACTCTATTTTTCCCAAACCCCACTTCTAGTTTTTCAGGAAATCCTATTGACACTTCTTTCAAAATACATATAGAATTGATCTATTTGTCATGACTTTCATTATGATCACCTTAATTCAACCTACCAAATATTTTGTCCACATTACTGCTTTGCCATCTAACAGGTCCTCCTGCTTCCACACTAGCTCCTCCTGTGGTCTACGCTCAACACAACAAGCAGAGTAATTTTTTTTTTTACAGCTTGAGTTAGATCATGCTCTTCTTTTCACTCTCACCAATTGGCATCCCATTTCAGTCAGAATAAATGTCATAGACTTTTCAGTGGCCTAATAAGCTTTTAAGATCAGCCCTTCCACAACATTTCTAACTTCATCTCCTCATTTTCTTTTCCTTTGGCTCGACTTCCCAGTCTGGTGTCCTTGCTGTTCCTTAAACATTCCATTTAAGCTCCTGTCCAGAGCCTTCCCTGATCCCTCTTCTTGGAACACTCTTTCCCCAGATATCCCATGAGTCACATGCTTCCTTTCTTCAGATCTTTCTCAAATGCCACCTGATTAGTGGGACTTTCCTGGTTACTGAATATAAAATAACACCACCTGCCCATGATTTATTTTTCTGTGTAGTACTTATGTTTGTTCGTTAACTTGTTTCTTGTCTACCCTCTCCCACATGGAAAATATATGTTTCCCAAGGACAGCATTACTGAACACATGACAAAATATCCATGTAACACCGAACAGTGCTTCCTAAACCTGAAGGATCATTACAGTCATCTGAATAGCCTGTTAAAAATGAAAAATTTCAGATTTTTTTGGATAGTCACTGCAGTATTCAAATAGATGGTAGAACAATGTTTACTGCATAACAAATACTCAATAATTATTTGTTGAATGAATGAAGGACTGTATGTGTGTATAACCACAGAGATTCGCTCCCCACTCTTCAGGGGAGTGAATTATTATTTCTCTTTTTACTAATGCATTTCTTACTGAGTGCAACACTTCTTGAAAGTCACCAAAGCAAGTAGAAATATAGATCATCTTTCAATTTATTTTGTTTGTTTGTTTTTAGTTAATTAAAGGGATTACTGTTATGGTTAATAAAATTAAGACTAATGAACACAATCTCACAGAGCAATCTTTCCTCAATCTTGGAATGATATTGTCAAGTGTTGAAAATTCCATTGGACTTTGAATAATATAGGTCAGGTTCAGGTAGACAAACATGGGTTGGAGTGGGGAAAAAGCAAATTTTTGGAACAGTATAAATAGATGTATAACAGTTACAGTGCTTTACCCTCTAAGTAGTAATACACAACTAAAATCATCTGAAACTGTGAGGATATTTAACAAGAATTCTGGATGTGGGGAAGATTTTTAGGATTAGCTAATTTAGCATCTCAATGATAACACTTTTCTAGCTATTAATGAAGCACCAGTTTTGGTGGTTTGACTTTTCATGGTTATGATTACTGCATCATGGTTGTTACGTGGCTACTGTAGTTTTAGACTTCATGTCCTCCTACAATTACACCCATGAAATTTATGTATGCATAAGAAGACATATGGGGAATTTCTCCTTATATAAATATTTAAAAAAAATTTTAACATTGATTTATTTTTGAGAGAGAGGGAGAGATTGAGACAGAGCACAAGCAGGGGAAGGGCAGAAAGAGAATGGGAGACACAGAATACGAACCAGGCTCCAGGCTCTGAGCTGTCAGCCTGCGCCCGACACAGGGCTTAAACTCACGAACCATGAGATCATAACTTGAGCCAAAGTCAGATGTTTAACCAACTGAGCCACCCAGGTGCCCCTCTCCTTACATATCTTTTGACTAGGAAGGAAAACTATTCCCAAAGTCTCTTAGCAGAAGTCGCCAGATTGTGCCCCATGTCCAAGTCTGAAATTCAAAGTGTCTGATAAGCTGAGAGTTGGATGCTTTGGGTTTTTATAACGCAAGGTAGACTGTGCCAGGAAATAGGCACTTCTGGTACTCAGAAATGCCAGAACAAAAATAGTGAATAACTAGTATGAAAGTAGAGGATTGCAGATTTTTAATTTAAATTTGTGAACACTATTGTCCTTTTATCCTTCTTTCCAAGACAAAGACTTTCTCTGGATCTTGAGAGTATGGTGGAATATTTTTGTGAGTAAAAGAATGAAGAAGGGCACATGGGTGGCACAGTTGGTTAAGCGTATGACTTCAGCTCAGGTCATGATCTTACTTTTCGTAAGTTCAAGCCCCAAGTCAGTCTTTGTGCTGACAGCTCAGAGCCTCCCCCTCTCTCTGCCCTTCCCGTGCTTGTGCTGTATCTCTCTCTCTCAAAAATAAAGAAACATTACAAAAAAAATGAAGATAAGAATGTAGTTTTAAGGAGTAATTGCTTTGGTATCCCTAAACTTAAATGAGTTATACCTATTTGTAATTGTTGTAGAATTTGGATTTTTGAGGATATATGTAGCATCTTGTTCATGAGTGGTTACTGAAAATATTTAATTATTTTTTGAAATAAGCTTTTAATCTTAGAATAGTTTCAGATTTACAGAAAGTTTGTGAAAACAGTACAGAGAGTTCCACTATACCCTACACTCAATTTCCTCTGTTATTCATATTTAAATATCATACATTTGTCACAATTCATGGATCAATATTGATACATTAGTATTAACTAAAGTCCATACTTTATTCAGATTTTCTTTGTTTTAACCTTTTTGTTGTTGTTCTTCCAGGATCCCATCTAGCACACCACATTAATTGCTATATCTCCACAGGTACTTTTGGCCATTAAAGTTTCTAAGATTTCCTTGTTTGTAGTGTTTTTGACAGTTTTAAGGAGTACCAGTCAGGTACTTTGTAGAAATCGCCCCATTAGGAATTGTCTGATGATTTGCTCATGACTGGCCTTGAGAAATGTGCTCTTGGGAGAAAGAACACAGAGGTAAAGTTTGATTCTCATCACATCATATCAAGGGAACGCACTATCAATATGAGTTATCACTGTTGATATTTACCTTGATAACCTGGAAGAATCAGTGTTTGTCAGGTTTCTCCACGGGAAAGGTATCCTTTTTCCCTCTTGTCATACTCTGCTGTTAGGGAAACAGCTGCTATGAATAGCTTAAGACAGGGCAGTTATCCTTTATCTTCTTGAGGGAGGAATATCCATATAAACTATGTGGAATTCTGAACAGACTTATCTCTTCTTTTCCATTTCTTTATTTAATCATTCATTAATATCAGTATGAACTGGTGAGGATGCATTTTATACTTTGGGATATAATCTAATATTACTTTAGTGTCCTCAAATTATTCCTGCTTTGGCCACTGGGAGCTCTTTTAGTTAGACCTGTTCCCTTTGACATACTTCCATTACTGCATGTATGTGTGGGTGTTTGTTTGTGTGTGTGTGTGTGTGTGTGTGTAGCACTTGCATTCTGGCGCCCTACTCTTGCTTGTCTTTAACATCGCATTCCAACAATGATAAATCTGGTCCCTACCATCCATCTTCCATTTACTTATTTTTTCAATTACAGTGTAATTTCAAAATTGTTAGCTCATACCCTCATGGGAATACAACTGCAGTACAGTGCTTGTGTGCAGTTCCCTTTACCTTTTGTATTTCAAATTTCCCTCATTAAAAAAATTTTTTTTAATGTTTATTCATTCTTGAGAAAGAGAGAGAGACAGAGCACAAGCGGGGGATGGACAGAGAGAGAAAGGGAGACACAGAATCTGAAGCAGGCTCCAGGCTTTGAGCTGTTGACACAGAGCCCAATATGGGACTCGAGCCACAAACCGTGAGATCATGACCTGTGCTGAAGTTGGACGCTCAACTGACTGAGCCACCCAGATACCCCTCCACTCATTTTTAAAGTTGTAAAGCTAGCACTTCTCCCTCAAACCTTTTCAGTGAAGATGTTTCATACCTTTGTAATTTGTTAGATTCTTTTGTCACATACTACTTTCCATTCTGTGATCCCTGGCCTCCTACATGGTTTTTCTTGAGGTTTGCATACATTAAGGTTCACACTTGATGCTGCACAGTTCTTTGAGTTTTGACCAACGTATTGAGTCATGTATTTGGCATTACTGTATTATGCAGAATAGTTCTGCTGTCCTAAAAATCCCTTGCATTCCATCTATTCAGCCCTCCTTCCCTCTCTACCCTCCAGACCTCTGGCAACCACTAATCTTTTTTTTTAACTGATGATATTTTTCAATTATATCTATAGTCGCTTTTACCAGAATGTCATATAGTTAGCATCACATAGTCTTTAGCCTTTCCAGACTGGCTTCTTTCACTTATAAATATGCATATTTTTCCCTCCTGGCTCCTTTCAAGATTTTCTCTTTGTTTCTGCTTTTCTGTGGTTTGAATACGACATACTTAAGTATGGATATTTTATTTTATTTTTGTGTATTTATTTATTTGGATATTTGGGGAGTGGTAGGGATATTTATCTGCTTATTGTTGACTGGGTTTCTTGGATATGTGGTTTGGTATCTGTCATTAATTTTGGAAAGTTCTTGGTCACTATTATTTCAAATATTTCTTCTGTTCTGTTATCTCTTTGTTCTCTTCTGGTATTCTAATAATATATATGTTATAGCTTTTGTTGTCATCCCTCAGTTCTTGGATGAGTTATTATTTTATTTTCTTCTTTTTTTCTCTTTGTAGTATATGTTAACCTGTATTCAAGGTCACTGATTCTTTTCTTGGCTATGTTGAGTCAACTGATAAGACCTCAAAGGCATTCTTTATTTCTATTATTGTGTTTTTGATTTCTAGCATTTCTTTTAGATTCTTTCTTAGAGTTTTCAACTCTCTGTTTATGTTCCCCATCTTTTTTATATGTATTGTATTTTCCAGAAAACTTTTAATGTATTAATCTTCTCTGATAATTCCAGCATCTGTGGCATATATGACTCTGGTTTAGATGATTGCTTTGTCTCTTCAGTTTGTGTTTTTTCTAGCTTTAACCATGCTTAATTTTATTGAAAGCTATTGTATCAAACAACAGAAACTGAGGTAAGTAGGCCTTTGGTATGAAGATTCATAGTAATCTGCCTAGGTCTTGGGCTGTATTTAATGACTGCTGTAGCTATAGACAGCCAGAGACTTCAAATTCCTCTAGGTCTTTGCTTTTGTCTCTTCTCTTGGTTGTGAGCTTCCCTCAGTACTCCTTCTCAGAGAAAATCTGTCTTGTAGCTTTTTCAGCTCTAACCCATGGTTATTACAGTGGAGCCTTTTTGTGTGGTGGTGAGATATGGGGGAGCAGAGCATTCTATAATGTTCTAATTAAATTTCAGACTTTTAGTCGCCTTGTGTCTTGGGATCATGACATTCACAATTATTTTTCCCTTCTCCTTTTTTAAAATTATTTTTAATGTTTATTTATTTTTGAGAGAGAGAGAGAGAGAGAGAGAGAGAGAGAGAGAGAGAGAGAGAGAGAGAGAGGCAGAGAGAGAGAGAGACAGAGAAGTGAGCAGAGAAGGGGCAGAGAGGAAGACACAGAATCCAAAGCAGGCTTCAGGCTCTGAACTGTAAGCACAGAGCCCCACACGGGCTTGAAATCACTAACTGCAAGATCATGGCCTGAGCCGAAGTCAGACACTTAACCGACTGAGCCACCCAGGGGCCCCATCCAGTAGTATACCTTTTATCTGCCTTGTCCCTTATTTTTTTTCTTGGCTACAGCATTCCCAATTTATTTCCTTGAAGTTTTGAACCCTATTGACTCTGATTGTTACCCCTTTAGGTGAGATGGTAAGGCTGGGGTGAGTGGAATGCCCTCCCATAAAGCTCTAGAAAAGTCTTTTCCTCTGGAGAAAAAGTCCTTGTTATGGATAAGACTCTGGGCATATTTCATACCAATTACTGTTTCTCTTCCCTGCCGGAACCAAGAGGAGATTTTTCTCAGATCTTCTCTGTAAACACCTGGTGGGGTTCCTGGAGGTAAAGCCCATAAAAGCGTCTTTTTGCCTTAAGACTGCATGCAGCCTTAGGAGTTTCTTACCCCCACACTGGACCACATGCAGTCTCCAGCAATCTGTCATAATTACCATTTGTAGTTGATTGAATTGTGTTCCCCCCAAAAGATATGTTCAGGTCCTTGAGGAGTCCATTCCTACACAAAAGCCTATGTGTGATTTTTTAGGCCCAACAGTAGGAAGTTTACAAAGGCTGTACCTGCCAAGCCTCATGAGGAAAAGCTGGTTCCGTCTCCCAGACTGTGCACACTCAGTGAACTGAAGTCTTCAAAGGAAGCTATGATCAAGGATACGGGCCCTTCTGGCCAACCATTCTCTTGCACACATCTGTATTCCTAGCCTAGGTGCTTGCATTCAGAAGGCTTGTTATTGAGGTCCTCTTCAGGCGCATCTACTAAAACCTCCTTGCTCAGGGGAGGGTCCCCTGAAGACACTTTTTCTCTACTCTGATTCTGTACTCTGTATTTTTCCATTCTTAACCCTTCCCCTCACCCTCTCTCTGGCCCTCAGATCAAGAAAACTGCAGGAGCTTTTTGTCGGGGGCTCCCTCAGCAATTAGAAAGCTCTCTATGTCTGTGTTGATCCACCTGGCACTCCATAATTACCATTTCATGGAGAAAAAATAGAACAGGGAGTAGTCAGTGCATTCTCTAATGTAGGCTCTTGTTTACACTATGGCGGTAAGAGATCAAAATTTGACTTTTACTTTCATTTGGCTTGTTTCAGTTGGCTTCCCCAAAACTTGGCAGCTCACCTCTTTTCAGCTCACCTTAGCTCTTTACAGACCTAACTCTTGTAGTTATAAATGAGACCTTCTTTGGAAATAGGGTCTTTGTAGGCGTAATTAAGTTAAAATGAAATTATGCTAGATTAGGGTAGACCATAAATTTAATGAATGGTACCTTTAGGAGAAAAGAGACGGAGACTTGAACACACAGAGACATGGAAATATACAAAGATAAGCAGTCTTGTGAAAACAGAAGCAGAAATTGGAGTGATGCAGCTATAAGCCAAAAAATGCCAAGGATTTCTGGCAACCACCAGTAGGTAGAAAGGTAACCTGTTGACTGACACCTTGAATTCAGATTTCTTGCCTCCAGAACTATGATAGAATAATCTTTTGTGCTTTTACATTGCCAATTTGTGATTGTTTTTTATAGTAGCCAATACCAAAAAAAAAAAAAAATCGTCCCTCTGGGTGAGACTGTCCTTTGAGATTTTGGACTGGTGGTTTACCCTGCAAACTCAGTTTTCCGATATCCAAGAAGAGTAATTGATATTTTTGGCCATGTATTCAGCTTTTTCTTGTTTTTTTCGATGGGAATGATAACTTCCAAACTCTGCATGTCAGAGCTAAACCCAAAGATCTCACTGTTAAGTTAATTTTGATCCATTCTCTTCCCCCGCCCCCCCCCACTCTTGTTTGGCATTTCATTTTACCTTTAGATAAATGTTCTATGGAAGATGTGAGTTTATTTACTGTGAGGCCTCTTTCATCGGATACTCTCTTACCCTGTAAGATTCTGGCAATATTATAGTTATATTTGGTTCTAGATCAGAATGTCAGCTACTCCATGAAATCTCAGGTTTCCTCTCTTGCTTGCTTAGAATGAGTCTTTCACTATGAACCAATATGAACATTTCTTGATCATAGTGTTTATCAAATTATATTATAGATATTTCTTTATTCAAAAATAAGTGCCCTTAGCATCCTCTTCATATATGATGTTCTTACTTATAATTGAACAATCTTTTTTTTTTTTTGCTTTATAAAAAATAATTTATTGTCAAATTGGTTTCCATACAACACTCAGTGCTCATTCTAACAAGTGCCCTCCTCTGTGCCCATCACCCACTCTCCCCCCTCCCACACCCTCCTCATCCCTCAGTTTGTTCTTAGTCTTTCAGAGTCTTTTATGTTTTGTCTCCTTCTCTCTCTGTGGGAAGGGACTCTTTGTTTCCTTTCCCCTCTTTTCCTCCCCCAAGGTTTTCTGCTAAGTCTCTCAAAATCCACCATATGTGTGGAAACATATGGTATCTGTCTTTCTCTGATTGACTGATTTCACTTGGCATAATACCCTCCAGTTCCATCCATGTTGCTATGCATGCTTAGATTTCATTCTTCCTCATTGCTGCGTAGTATTCCATTGTATATATATACACCACTTCTTCTTTATCCATCCATCAGTTGATGGACACTTAGTCTCTTTCCATGATTTGGCTATCATCGAAAGTGCTGCTATGAACATTGGGGTACACGTGCTCCTATGCATCAGCACTCCTCTCTCTCTTGGGTAGATTCCTGGCAGTGCTATTGTTGGGTCACAGGGTAATTCTATTTGCATTTTTTTAAAGAAGCTCCACACCATTTTCCAAAGTGGCTGCACTAGTTTGCATTCCCACTAATAGTGTAGGAGGATGCCTGCTTCTCCACATCCTTGCCAGCATCTATAGTTTCCTGATTTATTCCTTTTTAGCCACTCTAACCGATGTGAGGTGTTATCTCAGTGTGGTTTTGATTTGTATTTCCATGATGATAAGTGACATTGAGCATTGTTTCATGCATCTGTTGGCAATCTGGATGTCCTCTTTGGAGAAGTGTCTGTTCATATCTTCTGCCCATTTCTTCACTGGATTATTTGTTTTTTGGGAATGGAGTTTGGTAAGTTCTTTATAGATTTTAGATGCTAGTCCTTTATCCGATATGTCATTTACAATTATCCTTTCCCATTCCGTTGGTTGTCTATTAGTTTTGTTGGTTGTTTCCTTTGCCGTGCAGAAGGTTTTTATCTTGATGAGGTCCCAATAGTTCATTTTTGTTTTTAATTCCCCCGCCTTTGGAGATGTGTCATGTAGGAAATTGCTGCAACTTAGGTCAAAAAGGTTTTTTTCCTGTTTTCCCCTCTAGGATTTTGATGGTTTCCTGTCTCACATTCAGGTCCTTCATCCTGTCTCACATTCAGGTTCTAAATGGATGTTTATTGGATGAATAATTATTATCCCAGCACCATTTGTTAAAGAGGCTGTCTTTTTTCCATTGGCTACTCTTTCCTGCTTTGTCAAAGATTAGTTGGCCATATGCATGTAGGTCCATTTCTGGGTTCTCTATTCTATTCCATTGGTCTATGTGTCTGTTCTTGTGCCAATACCATGCTGTCTTGATTATTACCGCTTTGTAGTAGAGGTTAAAGTCTGGGATTGTGATGCCTCCTGCTTTGGTTTTCTTCTTCAATATTACTTTGGCTATTCCGGGTCTTTTGTGGTTCCATACAAATTTTAGGATTGTTTGCTCTAGCTTTGAGAAGAATGCTGGTGCAATTTTGATTGGGATTGCATTGAATGTATAGATTGCTTTGGGTGGTATTGCCATTTTAACAATATTTATTCTTCCAATCCATGAGCATGGGATGTTTTTCTATTTCCTTGTCTTCCTCAATCTCCTTCATAAGTTTTTTATAGTTTTCAGCATAGAGATCTTTTACATCTTTGGTTAGGTTTATTCCTAGGTATTTGATGGTTTTTGGTGCAATTGTGAATGCTTATTTATTTCTCTTTCTGTTGCTTCATTGTTGGTGTAAAGGAATGCAACCGATTTCTGTACATTGATTTTGTACCCTGCAACTTTGTCAAATTCATAGATCAGTTCTAGTAGGCTTTTGGTGGATTCTGTCGAGTTTTCCATATAAAGTAACATGTCGTCTGCAAAAAGCGGAAGTTTGGCTTCATCCTTGCCTATGCTGATGCCTTTTATTTTGCTTTGTTTAATTGCTGATGCTAGGACCTCCAACACTATGTTAAGTAGCAGTGCTAAGAGTGGACATCTCTGTCGTGTTCCTGATCTCAGGGGGAAGGCTCTCAGTTTTTCCCCATTGAGGATGATATTAGCGGTGGGCTTTTCATAAATGGCTTTTATGATGCCTAAGTATGTTCCTTCTATCCTGACTTTCTCGAGAGTTTTTATTAGGAAAGGATGCTGTATTTTGTCAAACGCTTTCTCTGCATCTATTGACAGGATCACATGGTTCTTTTCTTTTGTAAACGTGATGTATCACATTGATTGATTTGTGAATATTGAACCAGCCTTGCAACCCAGGGATGACTCCTACTTGATCATGGTGAATAATCTTTTTATATGCTGTTGGATTCGATTTGCTAATATCTTGTTATGAAAATTTGCATCCATATAAATCAAAGATATTGGCCTGTAGTTCTCTCTTTTTGCTGGGTCTCTATCTGCTTTGGGATGAACAGTTTTTAAATTAGTTGTTTATTATTTATTTTGCACTTTAGAATAATACTTTCACAAGTGAAAGAGGTATGTTCTTATTGTTCAACACTGTATCTCCATTCACTTATTGAATATTCATTTTTGAATGTCTACTAGGTGCTCGGCTATTAGACAAGGAAAAATGTATTCTCAGGCCTCTCATTGCCTAGCAGTAGAGGGAAATACACACACACACACACACACACACACACACACACACACACACTGATTATATAATAGTAATGAGTACCACAAAGGAAATAAAGGACATTGGGAATTATGACTAACTGTATATGTTAGGAGCCAGTCAGAATAGATCTCTTTAGAGACGACACTTAGGCTGAGATCTGAAGGGTACAAAAGAGTGAGACACCAGAGGATAGTAGAATTGTGTCTAATTTTCCAACTTGAGTAATCATATTGTATGGCACTAAGGTAGAAAGGATTTGAACTTTTTTACACTGAGTACTTCTGAGTCAACAATTATGCATCATATATTTGTGTTTATGATATATATGGTAGCACATCGTAGGAAAGGTTCTCTCCAAGGAAGAATGAGATGTGTATGAGTAGGTTGACATTTGTTAGTTGCCTAGTAGCTGCCAAACATTGAGATTGGATCATGTTATTTAATTTAGTTCCACAACAACCTTGAAAGGAGTTATTGTTTTTTACACAGAAGAGAAAACAGAAGCTCTCAAGAGCCATGTTTCTAATCCAAGGCCATAGATCTAGTAAGTGGGAAAAGTAAATATGAAACCAGGAGTTTATGATACCAAATTTCTTGCCCTATTGACCATATCATATTGCTTCCTAACAACAAATGACTGTTAAGTAAATAAATAAGTTATACTGGAAAATCTGCTAAATATGGAGATTTAATTCAAGGTTATACTATAGTGTAAAATATATACTATATATAAAATATGTACTATCCTATATAAAATTTAGAATTTTATTTTATTTTAGGTATTCTTGATAGGATATTATAAGTTATCTAAATTTTATGTGATGTATTATTCTGTCTGGGTTTTGCAATATTGTGCTTATTGCTATGACAACCATTCGTAATAAACCAATGTTTACCAGGCTGAAGGTGGCCAGAAGCTCAGGTTTTCAATCTGGATATTTATATCTTAGAAACAGAATTGAAAATATAAACAATTAAGCAGTGGGGTTTTTAAGCTAACTCAATATAGGAATGTATCAAAACAAAATGTATTTTGGAAACAGTTTGGAGACATTTTCTATTCAATGGATTCTAAAATGTTAGACCCTTTCACCTATAGCCTCTGCAGCTGAGCCTCTGTTCACCAGAATGGAAAAATATGTTTCATATTAAGTGATGGCGGAAGCATCTGTTTCTGTCATTTGACTACACATCAACTTCATTTCACATATGCAAATGATATAAGCTCTTTAAAAAAGAGCCCCATGGTGTAATTGACTTTGTATTAAGGAGTGTAAAATTTGTTATTCTCCTAGACCTTGATTTAACCCTTGGGTATACTTGAGTGCAATTCATGGTTAGAGATTTGGAATATCTGATCACCTCAGGGAAGGCCAAATCCAGATTACAGGTGTGCGGAAAGATGAGAAATACAGTTTTAATGTCAAATGAGGGAGATGGTTAAGTAGACTGAGCCCGGGACAGGCTGAGAAAATCTGGTTCCAAATATGAGTCTACCCTGAACAGTTGTGTGAACATGAGAAAGCTGCCGTCATTCCTTGTAGAGTGAGATATGTGAGGGGCAGGGCATCCCAGTGTGCCACAAGTCAACTACTGATGATGTCTGTGGTGATTTTAAGTAGTCTAATGGCATGGCTTTCAATAATTTTGAATCTCATAAGCAAAAAAGTTAGCTTTCTCTCGATTATTTTGATTTACTCAGGAGGACGAAGTCTGCTGTTGGTGTGTCTTTATGTCCTCTCCAATACCTCGTAATCTCTTTCTTTTATTTAACAGGAGGCCCAAACTCAGCCTTTGATTGAATAGTAGCTAACTGAAATGCCATAATACTATTTTGTTTTCAATATATCCATTTTTCAGACTACCTTCTATTTGTGGCAAATGCTATTGTGAATTGGTTACCTGTATTTTTTTTTACTTGAAATACAGCTACATAAGTAACAAAGACATTCGATTTAGAGAAAACAATGTCAGAAGAACAACAGTAAAAGTGGCATATAAACATAGTAATATCGTTCATTCATTCAACAAGTATTGAGTATGTATTAGTGCCAATCTCTATTCTAGACACCGGAGGAAATAATAATAAATAAGATAGATATGATACCCTTTAGCAACTATACAACTTAGAGGGGAAAGCAAATAAGAAAAAAAAAACAAATCAATGAATATAAAATATGTCATATTGTGATAAATTCTAAAAACAGAGGTTAAGGTGATAGAGAGTAAAAGGGTGTATGTGTGTGGCCATACGAATGCGTTCACTATTTTAAATATAGGATACTCTGGGGGGAGTTTTTTAAGGTTGACTGGAATAAGTTGAAGTAGTTATCTATGTAAGTGTCTTGGACAAGGTAATTATATGTAGAAGGAACAGCAACTATGAAGTCCTGAGGCAGAATAAACTTGGTGTGCTAGAGAAATAGCAAGAAAGCCATGTGGCTTTACATGAGTGAATATGGCAGATAGTGCAGAAAGATGAGTAAAGGAGGAGGAAGTGTAATATCATGCAAGGTCTGTTAACCATGGCAAGGAGTGTGCACTGCGTTCTAAGTGTGATGGAAAGTCGTTGGAGATCTTTAAGTCAGTCTGTGCCAAGATCTGCTTTGTTAAAAAAATATATCTTCGTGGTGATTTTTACAGATGGTAAGGAAGACTTAATGCAAGAGGAGACTTCTGCAGTAACTTTTAATGGGGGTTTTAGAGTCAGGGAGACAGATTGGGTTCAACTCCCAATACAAAAAAAAAAAACAATTAGGGATTTACATTCAGGAAGTAGGATGGGGTCAGTGGCTAGAAAATTACTAGAAGGAAGCATCAGGAGTAAAGGGGATTTTGACTAGACAGACTTGACGGGATTCTTGCTAAAGTTTGACCAGAGTGATAAGATATTAAGGGTGATCAGATATCAAAATATGGGCTATAAGGAATTTGGTTAGATACGAGGGTAAGGGATTCTCGCTAAACTGATCCAGCAGGATTCTTGCTGACACTGGACTTAGCAGGCCAAGGCAGAGTCCAAGTTTGGAGCCTACTAGAGAAGAGAGAGGAGCCTAACCCAAGTTTGATCAAGGAGAGAGTCCTTGTCAATTTTACAATTTGGAAATGCCGCTTTGGAAATCTTGCGGACAACCAAATGTACTAGGACACGAGTTGTAGTAAAGAGGTGAATAGAACGCGATTACAGTGCTGTAGGTGAGGGACGGTGGTGAATTGGCTGCTAAGTACAGTTGTGCAAATTAAGGATCAAATAGGGGCTGAAATACAGCTGGAGCTCTGCTCCTCCAACTTTGTGCCCTGGCATAGGGTTGTTTTTACCTAGAGAAGGAAAAGCCCTTTTCTAAACTTTGCAAAGTCATCTCCTAAGCCATGTGCTCATGGAAGGGGAATATTTTTCTAAATCTCACAGATGCCCCATTTTCTCAGCCATCTATATGCCTGCCCAAAGTAAGTACCTTTCCAAATGTTACACAATGCAATTTTAGGTCGGTAGCATTCTTATTTCTACTATGGTTGTGATGATGGAAGTAGGGAGAAGATAATGGATGCAGGATAAGTTTCAAGAGCTTAATCAGTAGGACTTGCCAATACATTAGATATATTAGTTGAAGGAAAGAGAAGTCAAGAATGTCTCCAAGGCTTTTGAGCTGAACAACTGGGTGAGAGGTATTGCCACTTAGTGAGATGGGGAAGCATAAGGAAAGAGGTCTCTTGGAAACTTTAAAGAGGGCAAGTTTTGTTAAAGGAGTTGTTTTGGACATGTTAAAAGTGAGGTGCCTATGCAAAATCTAAGTGGTGATCTTTACTATGAAGTAGTGTGCATAAAGCTAAGTACAAAGGAAAGGTTACAAAGGGGTGTATATTTGAGAGTATCTGTATAGATAATGTTTAAAGTTGAATGTGTGACTAGTGAAGTTGAAAGAGAAGTCGGCTGAGGATTGAGCCCTGGAGCGCTCTGACTCTTAGAGATCAGAAAGAGAGGAAACCAGCAAGAAGACTGAGAAGGAGCAGCCAGTGAGATAAGAGAAAAGCTCGGGATAGTGTAGTATCAGAGAAGCCAGATGAAGCATATGTTTCAAGAAGGGTAGACTGATCAACTGTGTTAAATGCTGCTAATAGGTTCAGTCGAATGAGAACTGAGAACTGATCATTGGATTTGACAAAATGGAGATAATTTATTACCCTAATAAACATGGTTTACTAGTGTGCAAGAAACAAAATGTCTGATTAGAATGGGTTGGAGAAAAACATGGGAATAAAGAAATAGACCCGAAAAGAGGGAAATTTTTTTTTTAAGTTTTTACTTTAATTTCTGTTAGTTAATACAGTGTTATATTAGTTTCTGGTGTACAATATAGTGATTCAACACTTCCATCATTACCCGGCGCTCATCATGACAAGTGTACTCCTTAATCCCCCATCATGGGTTTAACCCATCCCACCCTCCCTCCCTTCTGGTAACCATCAGTTTGTTCTTTATAATTAAGGGTCTGTTTCTTGATTCCTCTCTCTCTCTCCCTCTCTCTCTCCCCCTTTCCCTTTCTCTCTCCCCCTTTCCCTCTCCCTCCCCTCTCCCTCTCCTTCCCCCTCTCCCCCCTCCTCCTCTCCCTCTCCCTCTCTCTCCCTCCTCCCCCCCCCCCCCCGCCCTTTTTTGGAAAAGCTTTGTGAGAGCCTTGCCATATAGGAAATAAGAAAAAACAGAGTAGTAAGCGGAAGGTGATGTGGGGTTTGGGTGATGGTGGTATCACTACTTATTTATATGCTGATGGGATTGATTCAGTAGGTGGATGATGAAGATGGGAAGTGAGTTTTGAGGGATTTCTCTTATATTTTAATATTCTTAGGTTTGCAGATAGGATCTTGCAATTCAGGAGGTTAAATGAATTATTCAAAATCACTCTACTAGCTGGTAGACTAAGGTTTCTTACTCCTAGCCCAGAACTACCCTTACCACCTGCATTGTTTGAATGTGTCTAATCTCTGGGCTAGGATACTTGGGAAAGCATATAAAATTTGCCCTTACACGTTTTCATATTGTCTTGAATGAGCTCAAAGATGAGAAAAGTTTCAGGAAACAATGTACCATACCAAAATGTTGAATTTTGAAACAGGCATTAATTTTTGTAGGCATACAGGAAAGAATGGTGATGAATGAGTCATTGCTGTAAGGTATTTTGGGTTAAAAGAAACACATAAAAAGAGACATTTAAGAATGATTCTGGTGTCTTCACAAGGCAATAAAGGGCACGAATTGATTATAACCAGGACAAGGGGTGGGTAGCAACGGCAATGAAGTCAGTAGATAAAATGATTCCAGCCTGTTGAAGGATGCGAAGGACCTGGAAGAAGTTTCAGCTAACTGTGGCAGAAATGGGGAGCTAGTGAAGTTTTCTCAGTTGGAGGATTTGGGTGACTTCGTGTTAATTTTATCTGTCAAAGGAATGGGCAAATCTCTAAAAATTTGAAAGTTTTAAAGTCAGAGTAGGTGACAGGCAATAGTACGAGAAATTAGTGAAAGAGAAAAAAATTGCAGGAGACGTTCAGTTCAGTTTGAATTATGGTCAAATATACAACAAGAAATGGCGAAGAGACATTTGGCATCAAAAGCTTGGAGCTTGGATAAATGGAGGAATTAAAGGTAGAATTTTATGAGGCCATCATGTAAAGTTGAATGTTGAGTCTATGATGATGCGGTACAAGAATAGTTTTGGGTAATGGAAGAACAGGGGCTGAAGAGAGGGTTTTTGCAGATGCTCACACTCTAATTTCTTTGAGCTTCCGTTTCTCCTACTCTAAACTGTGGTTAATATTATATTCCACATACCATATTCACAGCAGTTGTGAGGCTTTCATGAAGGGAGAGATGTGATCATTCTTTGAAAATATGTCGTGTTATTTCAGATGCAGGGTGAAATTACAATGACAAATGACATAAACATGATCAAATAGGACAGCATTTAAAAAATAATGAGGTCACAGAAAGGTAAAATTAGGTATCAAAAGGAGTGGCTTTAACAGGTTTTGTCAGGATGGGCTTTTGGATCCTCCTGCACGTATGAGTTCCAAACTTTCAATGCGAACTTGAGTTTGAGAATGTAAAACAACTGCTACAGAAGAACATTTTTTAAAAATTCAAATTGAGAAAACCGAAGTTGTGTAACTGTTGCTTTAAAGAAGCAGCTGGCAGCATATGTCAGGACAATTTGCAGCTATTATCACCTCTTTAAGATACTGAGAAAATTGAATTGCTGACTAATGTAGTTGGGGGTGAAGGTCACCTTTCAAGAACCCAGTGACTGCAGTATGATCCTATTTTAAAAATCATCTTGCAAAGTTGCATTTAGAAAAGAGCTTTCCTCTTACAACTAGTTATATTTTATTTTAAGATACATCAAGTTTGACTACATGTATATATATATATATATATATATATATATATATATATATATATAGTGAATGTATTATATATTTGTATAACTGGAAGAAAAGCCCATCTTCCTTACTTCCTTACCTTTTTCTGTTTTCCTTCTGCCTATAGACACCAGTTGTGGGGAAGTGAGATTAGGGGGAATCTGGATGAAGGTCAAGGAAAAACAACAAGACAAATTAACAATTCAAAGGTATATTTTTTATGTAATTTTTTTTTTTACTGAGGGGTGGTGATGTGGGACAGATGTTTATGTTGCTATGCATGCACTGTTATCTGTCAGGTTCTTAGGCAAAGATAGAACCTGACTTGGTGTGAACAGGAGAGAAACTGTTCTGCATTAAAATGTAAAATGCTGTCTCCGCTATTGGCAGGAAAAGCTTTTCAGATAAATTTACATTTGAGAAAATAACGTTTTTCCATGAGAGCGTGTTTGCATGTATGTGTGTGTATGTATTGTGCTCTGATAGTTGAAAGCGTGAAGGGGCATATCTTCAACTTACCACTGGTGGTGACTCTTCAAAATGCATATTACCTGGCATGTAGTAGGGACATGACATTGTATGTTGGGGGTCTTATTTAGTTTGGGCTGCAGTAACAAATACCGTAGACTGTGTGGCTTATGAACGACAGAGACAAAAAAAAATTGTTTCTCACAGTTCTAGAGGCCAGAAGTCTGAGGTTAGGTTTCCAGCATGGCAAATAGTATCCTCACATGGTAGAGACGAGAGAGAAAGCAAGTTCTTTTGTGTCTTTTTTTTAAGGGCACTGTCTTATTCTGAAGGCTCCATCATCACGGCCTCATTACCTCCCAAAGGCCACATCTCCTAATACTATCACTTTGGGGGTTAGGATTTCAGTGTGAATTTTGAAGGGACACAAACATTCGGTCATAGCATTTGGAGAACTGACTGATGAAAAAGCCAAATATACTAAAAGCCATCAAGATCAACTAGATTTGGAATGTCAAAACTCTCCCACTGTGCAGTGTTTTGCTGGAGCCCTCTATCTGACTTTTTTCTAGGATGAATGAACTTCAGAAAATGTACTGGAGTGCTTAGTTGTGTTTCACAGTGAGCCTTGGGTAGGGGATGCAATGGATCCTATGACAAGATTGAGCATTTCTTCCAAATGAGGATGGGGATTTGAATTTTTGAGGATTGGGAGGAGGAAGAACTTACAGAGAAACAAACCTGGAGACTGTGGATCATTATTTAAGAGAGCCCCATGTTAATAGCTAACTTTTATTTTACAATTTGTTCCCTCAGACTATGAGAAAAAATTGTATTCAGTATCCAGGTCTAAATTTTTTTTTCTTTACTATAACTTACTTTAATTGTGTCTAGAACATCAGAAAATTCTGATAAAAACACACAGACTTGTGTTAGAGTTTTGGGGAATTTGTATGTGGTGGGCATACAGAGAGACATATAGAGAGAGCCAATGGACCATCTAACATGATTAATTCTACCGGTCTTTTCTTGGCTTTTACATTTCAGAAATAAAATTCAGCCCAGGAGTTAGGAAAAGAAAATCATAACAGAGATGTCCAACAACATGTCAGACAAATTGGCTTTGCTGAAACCTTTGGTGTGTTAGGATTTTGGCTTTGACATTAGTAGTTTGGAGACATAAGGACATTTAATGCCCAATAAGAAGGCAAACCAATTTAGACCATTTAGCCAATGCAAGGGTTAATTTTTTTGTGCCAACCTGACTGGGCCACAGGGTGCCCTGTGTTATCCTGGGTCTTTCTGTGAGGGTGTTTATGGATGAGATTAACATTTAATTCTGTAGACCAAGTAAAGTGGATTGCCCCTCCTTGATGTGAGTGGGACTCATCTAATTAGCAGAAGACCCGAAAAGAACAAAAAGGCTCTCTCTTGAGTGAGAGATAATTCTTCTTGCCTGAAGGGCTTTGAATTAGGGCATTGGAATTCCTGCTTCTTAGATCTCTAGACTTGGACTGGAACTAAACCTTCTGCTCTTCTGGATCTCCAGCTTGCCAATTAGCCTTTCCTACCATAACTATTACCAACCTCCATAATCGTATGAGCCATTTCCTTACAGTAAATCTCAACCTTCCCCTCTCTCTCTCCCTTTCTCCATCTCTTATTGGTTTTGTTTCTCTGGAGGACCTTGGCTCATAGAGCTGCTGTCTTTAGTTGATTTTTTAATATACTTGCTTCCTTCATTAGTAAGTTATCCAAAAGTACTATATTTACTATTTTCCTACTGCATGCCATACACTATGCCAGCTGCTGAACATTCAGTACACAACACTACAGATATTGCCCCTTCTTCTGCTGAAGCTCACAGACTAGTTAGAGAGAGACAATACAGAAAAAAATGTATAGAGAATCTTGTATTTACAGCATAGAAAAAAGAGAGGGAACAAACTATACACCACCTGCTCCAGGGCATGGAGAAGGCTTCCCAGAGACAGTTGCATTTAAGTTAGGTCTTGGGCAATGAGTAGGAATTACTCTGTGAAGGTCTTTGAGAGTCAGGGTAGAAAAAGAATGTTTACAAAGGCTCTACACTCAGGACTTTGCAAGTTTAAGGTATTGGTGTGTCTGGAATGTAAGGAGGGAGAATAAAAATGGTAATTGAAAGGGATCAGATTACGCTGGACCATTAAGCTACATTAAGAATTTGAGATTAGATTCTAAGAGCAAAGGTAAACTGTGCAAAACCTTTATTCAGACTGTGACATCATCAAGCCCTGTTCCTTGAAAGGAAAACAAAATCACTGTGAATGAATGCCAACCAGACAAAGGTGTCTGTGGAAGAGAGCATTTGGGGTGACAGATAAAGTTATCCAGATGAAATAGGACAATTGCTTTGATTTGGGCGTTGTCAGGGGAAATGGAAGTAGATAGATAGTTGCATCATTTACTAAGTCGAGGAAAACTGGAGTGAAGCAGACTTTGTGGGATGATGAAGAGTTCTGCCTTAGAGGTGATACAGTTAGGTGGCTGAGATACCCACTCTGAAATGTTAAATAGGGAGATGGAGCTTAGGGGAAAATGTTGGAGTCTTTAAAATATATAAATTAATTCAAGCCATGTGCCTGGAAAAGGTGGCTAAGGGCAGGGGTGGGGACTATGGAGGGGAAAGGAAAGAAGACCCAAGACTAAGCCCAAGGCATGCCAACATTGTCAGGTTAAGAATGCTGGAACATATTTTAAACAGGGGCATTAGCTCTGTCAAGAGGAGCAGCTTTTCTACATTTGTAACTTGGAATGATTTGCAGTGGTTGACTAGAATCCTTACTCAAAGTGACCACTGATGACCTTTCTTCTAGTCTTTACCCTTCACCTAGAAATTCCTTCTCTTCCTCCCTTGTTTTCCTCAGTATAGCAAAGTCATTTTATTACCCTCTTTTCTGTCCCCAGATCGGAATAAACATTTCTTCCTTACTCTCCAGGTGGTGGTAGGTTATCTGACTTTAGTCAACCTCTCCCCATTCTGTAATTTAGCGCCCAATTTCAATGTTTGCCGAATTTTATCTAGGACAGCTGAGCCCCTGAGGCATCTTAAGAAACAAGCGGGAGATGCTCAAAGCTCCTAACTAGGATTCAGTTTAGTTTGCTGATTATTGGCCCTAGAGTTGTATCAGGATTCTAAAGGAAAAGAAATGCTAACCCTTTCAGGACCTGCAAATTTTTGCAGTCAATATCCAGGAATGTAACTTTAAAAGTAGTTCAGTGTGTTCTCTCACCCTGGAAAAGTACATTTTCAAGGGGAAAAGAATTAAGGCTGTTTCTTACCACAATCAGAGTCCTATTATCAAGGTGAAGCCAATTTTAAAATGTAAGGATTTTTAGATGTAGTAACCCCTAGAAATTTTTTATTTCAAACCTTTCTGTTCCTCATCCTTCTGGCTTTGAAGATAACCTTCAGAATGTAAATTGATGCAGCAAGGGTTGAAGCCCAGAACCAGAAATTCTGATGCAATATCTCAAAGAATGTTGTAGCCTTTTTCTTCTGTACTGACTGCTACGAACTCTGTCAGTACTTAAAATGGAATAGCAGTCAGATTTCATTAGACATTAACTCAGTCCTTGCCCTGAGAGTTTGAGCTCCTCTAACTAGTTAAAAAGCACTGTGTAGCCTGTTTTACCATGAATAGCTGCCTCTTTCATTCTGGCATCTGACTGAAGGTTTTAGAGGACAATCTATTTTATGTATTCAATTGCATAAAGCAGAATAAAGAGCTACATAGTTCTGCATCCTGGAGGGAATAACGAGGTACTGGGAGACTTTAGGTTCAGTTCCATTTACTAGTGATTTTTTTATGACCTAATAATATGTACCAAGATCTGGATTAATTATGAAAATATAAAACAAAATCACTGTTGTCAAGGGGCAGGGAGGTTGAATAGAACAGATATAGAAAAGTAATTGCCATATGTATTATAAAAGCAGTTCAAGTTCAAAAGTGGGAATGGCCCTGTGTTTGCTATTATTATTTCTTAAATAATGGAAAATGGATTCTTTCCCAACAATGGCTAGTATTGACTATTTTGTGTTGGTATTGGCTTAAGTTCCGTAAGTACCTCTTAATCCACGCAACAACCCATGAAGTCCGTAGCCATCTTCTAGTTGAGGAAAGAGGCTGAGAGGAATATAATTTGTCCCAAATCTCAGAACATAACCAGTAAATAGAGAAAGGGGAACTCAACCCTTACACCATTTGACTTTAAACTCC
Source organism: Paguma larvata (assembly GCA_030068075.1). Taxonomy (NCBI): domain Eukaryota; kingdom Metazoa; phylum Chordata; class Mammalia; order Carnivora; family Viverridae; genus Paguma; species Paguma larvata. The sequence goes on along the minus strand of CM057826.1, from coordinate 51,522,398 downwards.
TTACCATAACTAGTTTGCAAAATTGTTTCCTCAGAAAGGTGAATGTGAAAATGGGAGCCGGGAGATGTAAATTTCAGAAAGACAATCCCAGAAATCTCAGAGAATTGGAGATGAGGCATTTTCTATGCAATTCTTAGGAATTTTATTTTTCTTCGTGCACTGGAGACTCCACAGTAGCAGGTTTATGATGAGCACAGTGATCCTAAACTGACAAAGTTAAGGAAATATTTAAGTGAGGTATTATTTACTTGTAGTCTACTAATAGCTACCCACCCCATGTAGGACTGTAAACTTCTATATACAGTTTCATAAAAACAAACAGAAAACATTTAGTAGATTTTCTACTGCTAGATGTTGCTGTATAATGAATTAAATCAGTTTTGTTTTTCCTTTTTTTTTTTGGAAGGTACTATCGTAAATAGCATTTGACTTTTTTTGAGGTAATTTTAAATGGAATATTGAAAAGGAGCATATACCAGAATCACACGTTTCTGTGTGGTTGATTCAATTTACTCAAATCTAATGGAAAAATGTGTTCATTTCCATTTTAAAAAAAATATCAACAGATTCAGAGCAAAAGGAAAATATAGCTAAAGCAATAAAAAAAACACCCTACTTTTGCTGTTAGTGAATCTTTAGAAGGTGGGACTGTAACATATATTATATCATTATTTTTGAAATAACATTATTTAGATAGATATTCTCTACTAGTTTGGTATTAACACTAAAATAAATTTCAACGATATATAAATATTAACATATTTTAATGTCAGAAATTATTACATCTTGTGGGAGTTAAAAGTTGGTTACTTTTATTATCCCTTGAAATTTCAAATTCTACTAATTATAACCATTACTTATCTAATACATAAAATAAAGCATTTTAAGTAAATGTGCTTTAAAATGGTATGAATGAAATTCATACCATTTTCTTTAAATGGAAATTCGGTTTTTTGCCTGACAAAGAGAATGACATTTCCATTATTAGAGTCTTATTTTCTTATTTATTTCCTCTGTGTTATTCTTTTGCAGTTGGGATAAAATGCAGAATTAGACTTTGTATCAAATTGCCTTAAAGATGCCAGTGATTTCCTCTTCACCTCCAAAAAAGGTCATTTTCCAGGGACTTGTCCTCCCTCTAGGTCCAGCATTAGATGTCCTTTCAGCTCTGTGATTTTCATCCTCAACCCTTCCATTCCTATTCAACTTTCAGATAATTCATCTAGGGAGACAGAAGTGGGTCCCTGACCTCTCTTGGCCCATCAGGTCTGGTTTACAGAAATGAGACTTGTGGGCAGCTGACCTAGAAGTTCCTATGCATTCTGGTGTAAAGTTCTCTATTTCTGGATTCCCTAGATGTGGGAGGCCGTTTGTAAACCATGGAATAAATGACTTAAGTGAGAAGCTGGTTTAGAGTGAGAGACACACAAATGCACAATAACACAGAATATAAGGGATGTATCCTCTCTTCTCCCCTGTACCCTCCACCCCAACATCCCCTACCTGCATCCCCACATACCAAGCTGCCTGACAACTTTTTGGTTTTCAAGAGACTTTGCTATCATTCTTATAGTGAGATTGATTGAGAATGAAATAAAACCAATTTTCCTTGAAGTATATTGAGTGGGTATTCGTGCCTTGCAATCAAATGGGCATTGTCTAACACAGGAGTAAAAGATTTATTATCTGCAACCTTGAATGATTCCCAAACCAGATAGAGACCCAGCAAAAAAAGAGAACTACAGGCTGATATCCTTGATGAACATGGATGCAAAAATTCTTAACAAGATATTAGCAAATAGAATCCAACAGCATATAAAAAGAATTATCCACCACGATCAAGTAAGATTCATCCCTGGGTTGCAGGGATGGTTCAACATTCGTAAATCAATCAATGTGATACATCACATTAACAAAAGAAAAGATAAGAAACATATGATCCTGTCGATTGATGCAGAAAAAGCATTTGACAAAATACAGCATCCCTTCTTAATGAATGAGAGAGGATGCTGTATCAACAAAGGTGTGTTTGATATGTACTTTAAGCTAATAATTCTGTTCAGTGGATGTATGTTTTCTCCTGTCCAGCACCCATTTTCTTCTGCTAATTGCAATTCTTTTGATAATCATGCTTGGATTTTCCTTTGGGCAGGTACCCCTTCTCACTTCTTAACTCGTATAATTTGTATGTAGTTGATCCCTATGTCCAGATATATTCAGAGATGTGTATGTTACTCAAGTTAAGTATATAGCACTCAATTCTAGGAATGTCCAGATGTACCATTGAGAAAGAGAAGTCAAGGGGGTTGTAAGTCTGGAGGTGCTGAAAGCAACCACATGGAAAAAACCCACCAAATGATAAAACCAACACAGAGAAAGCCATGCAAACTATGGCAGAACTGACTCTAGCATCATTGTTTGAAACCTGGGATCCTGCTGTATCAGAAGGAAGAATTGTCCTTGAACTGTTTAGTTTTTGAAGACAATAATACCCTTCTTCCTTTCTTCTCCTAAGGCAGTTTGTGTTGTTTCTGTCACATGCAGCTTATAATGTTGACCAAAATACCCTATGAAAATGACATGGGAAGCAGAAGACCTAGAATCTGCCTATAAAGAATTTCCTATAAGTAAGATAAAGCAGATTAACAGGCAAATAGTCATTAGAAAACAGTACAAAATGTATTATTAAATGTCAGGCTTTGAAATAATCTAAATATTGTCCCACGATATGCTAATACTTTAGAATCTTTATTCATTATGTAGAATATCTATTTAATTTTGAATTGCATTTGAAAGTGCTGCCCTATCTTCATAGTCAACAGATATGGAGACAAAGTAGTTGAAATGGTGACAGGTAAGCATCTGTATTTTGCATCAGATCATAAAGAGATCTGAAGAAAAATCATAATAAAAGCATTTGCATTTCACATTAGACAAAATAAATATACTAAGAAATCATAAGAAAAACCAGCAAACATTTTCACCAACAGCAAAAAATAAAGCAAAAACTAAACCAACCAAACAAAACCACAAGAAATTTTTTTTTGTTTTTAAAAAATTGTTTGTTTATTTATTTATTTCAAGATTTTATTTGAATTCAAGTTAGTTGGCATATAGTGTAATACTGGTTTCAGGAATCGAATTTACTCATGTACGACACCCAGTGCTCATCGTAACAAGTGCCCTCCTTAGTCCCCATCACCTCTCTAGCCCATCCTCCACCCACCTCTCTCCATCAACCCTCATTTTGTTCTCTATAGTTAAGAGTGTCTTATGGTTTACCTCTCTCTCTGTTTTTATCTTACTTTATTTATCCTTTCCTTCCCTTATGTTCATCTGTTCTGTTTCTTAAATTCCACATATGAGCAAACTTATCAGGTATTTGTCTTTCTCTGACTGACTTATTTCACTTAGCATAATACCCTCTAGTTAGATCCATGTTGTTGCAAATGGCAAGATTTCATTCTTTTTGATGGCTGAGTAATATTCCATTGTATATATTTGTATGTGTGTGTGTGTATACATACATTCATCAGTTGATGATCATTTGAGCTCTTTTCATAATTTGGCCATAATTGATAGTGCTACCATAAACATTGGGGGACACAAAGAAATGGAAAAACATTCTATGCTCATGGATTGAATGAGCGAATATTGCTAAAATGTTTATACTACCCAAAGCGATCTACACATTCAACACAGTCCCTATCGAAATACCACCAGCATTTTTCATAGAGCTAGAACAAACAATTCTAAAGTTTGTATGGAACCACAAAAGACCCTGAATAGCCAAAGTCATGTTGAAAAAGAAAAGCAAGGCAGGAAGTATCACAATTCCAGACTTCAAGCAGTATTACAGAGCTGTAATCATCAAGACAGTATGGTATTGGCACAAAACAGACATACAGATCAATGGAACAGAACAGAGAACCCAAAAACGGACCCACAACTATATGGTCAACCTTTACTAGTAAAAAAGCTATACAGATAATAATCGCTATTCTATATTTTAAGTCAAAAATCCTGAAAGAATTATCACTTGACTGTATGGGTATACCTCATGGAGGAAAAATGTATTTAATTCTAAAATTTATTTAGGACTTTAGCATTGTCTATAGTTTACTTCAAAATGGCAATAATATCTTAATATGATAGCATATATTAATATGTAGCCTTGATAAATAGTTTCTTTAAAATGACCCAAAGTTGACAGGACATTATAATGTTTTCTTGGATTACAGATCCCTTTGAGAAACTGATGAAAATTGTATTTTGACTAATTTGCATTTATTAACTCTCTGTTGCTTTCTGGATGTTAGCTTTGTTCTTTTTGAGTGCCTCCCTCCATTTTCAAGAAACCTTTACATAGCTCCTGATCTTTACAGTCCTCAACTTTTTCACTAGTAAAGGTCTATCTCTTTTTAACATATCCAGTTTAAAAAAAACTTAGGGAAAATATTTGATTGGTCTCACATGCTCATGCCCGTTTCCCTGAGGCAGAGAGGATGGGAACTGTGGTTAGCAGATTGTATTAGAACACGTTTGGAGTGAGGAGCAGGGATAAAAGGACATACCCCACTCCATCCCAAGAGACTATTATTCCTAGGAGTTATGAAGGTTAATGGGAAAATAAAATGATAAATCTTTACTAAAATGTGAAATATGGCACAAATATTTGAATTAGCATGGAAATTTGCGAGTTCAACTAGAGCAGTACCATCCTCTCTGGGTTGTAAGAAGTAGAGACTATAGAAATATATAAGGGCCAGTTTGGAAAAACTATGTGTCTATGATAAGGTACTGAAATTTTATTCCACATACCAGTGTGTTGTAAATATTGCGTTGGCGTCATAGGATGGAGAGGGATTTGTTAAAATGCAGATTCACCAATTCAACACAATCCAAATGGGCCTGAAAGTCTGCATTTTAAAAATGCACCTCAGGTGATGCTTATGTCCACTAAATGCTGAAAATCTCTGCTAAGAAGAATAGAAAAATAGGAAGAAACAAAATGGCACAAACTAAAACATCTGTTAGTGTGGCTACGGGCCCCAGATTAGGTCAGTTTTGTTCCACATGGCAATGTGTGAGCTTCAGGCACGTGATGGTATGTCCTGTGTATACATCTCAGAGTGATTTTGTTCTAGCTAAACATTTCAAGGAAAACACCATGTAGTGGCATAGACTTTCAAGAATGAAAATGATGGTGAAATATCCCTATTTAAACTTATTCAAGAGAAGCTTTAAAACCCTAGAAAACTTGGGATCTCTATAAGCATGAAAAGTTCTATATTTTAAAGATGGAGAGATTCTGAAAGACACGTTAGTGAAGAAGGATGTAACCTGAGATCTTAACCACAGAGATGCTGGTAATCAGTGTATTGTCCTTAATTAGGAGAATTCAAGAGTTGAATAAATATCCAGTTTGCTGGTAGGTTTTTCCCGACTATCTTTATTAGTCAATTTTACTTATCAGCATCTATTAGAAAGAGGTTTCTGCTACAGTTGATTGTCCTTTACTATGCTGCCTGCTGCCCTTTATAAACAGTGTTTGGGCTAAACAACAAGTGTCCCAAACATTTTGCTCATGGGTCCCCAGTGTTTGACCCAGGATTTAGGCTGAGTAGACTTAAGAGGAGTACATGAAAATAACTGTATCTTTTTTCTTCTTTGAAAACAAAGAAGTATGAAAATTCAGTTCAGTTTTATCTCAGAATATGCAGGTTCTTGCTTCAACCCTGCTATTGAATAGTTTTGTGTTCTTGAGAAACTAATCTTTTTAAAGTTTTTCTGTAAAACTGGGATAATAATGCCATCTTGCTCATGCCCACAAGACAATAAGAGTCAAATAAAATGATATTATGAAAAAACTCTATTGAAATTTATGCTCTTTTATAAAAGCAATGAGTTATTATGTAAAAGAAAGTACAACCAGTTGTACAAAATTTACTGTAAAGTATATCATTGCAGAGGAGTTTAAAATCTAAGACAATACATGGGCAGGAAAAAAAGAGCTCCATGCAAATGCTATTATAACTGGGGAAAGTTGTGAAATCTGAACATAAAAACATGTCAAAGAGTTTGGAAATGTGCCCATTTACAGCATGGTTGTTGACATCAAGTAGAATAATGATTCCATTTAAAATTCTGACAACTGCTCTTACCTATTTTTGCTTTGTTTTGTTTGGAAAGTATTACTTCCTGCGTTTTCTGTTCTTCCATTCTAGGCAGATAGTTGGTATGTACCTGTGTGAGTCCATAAATGAAAAGAAGCCTTCAGAAAGATCTGCTCTTTCAAAGCCTTTCTTGGATTTTTCTGATGTGACCTGATCTTAATGTTTAGAGTTTAATCCCAACAAGCTGCCTTTGGTTTACCGGCCTCTGTGGCACAGCCCTCACTCTGCTCTTTGATCAGTTATCATGTTGGTTCACACTGCCATTACATCCATCTCGCTTGGCAGCTTCATTATTCTTACCCTTGAGTCTCACTGTTTCTTTCCTACAAGAATATCTGTATAGAATTATTGCTACTTTGGTGCAGTTATTTGGCCTGCTTTTTCTCAAACCCAGTGAAAAGTAAACAAGTAAAAGAGTGTCTGTAGTTTAAGGATTTCTTTTCGGAAGATTATCAACAATTCAATTTAAGGCATTGGTAAAGATGAACAGCTTGCGAGTGTGTTTATTGGAGTGTGAGTGTATAATTGGAACTTGTACATCCAGGTTCCCAACATTTGAGCTCCTTTAAAATAGCCTAAATATTTGTCAGGGAGGAAAAGCCCATTTTCTTAAAACCTCCTAGACATATAGGACTGTTGTTAGTTTGATGGTGTGTGTGTGTGTGTGTGTGTGTGTGTGTGTGTGTGTGTGTGTGTGTAGCCATGCAGGAGCACCCCTTAACAGAAGAACTAATATGGGACACCCACGAATCTCTCCTCTCCAGTATGTACATCTAGGTTCAGATCCTCTGATACAGCTGAGATTGTCAGCAGATCATTAGCAGGACTGAGCAAAGCTTAGTAAAACTCCTGATAATTTTTAAGTCTTTATTTTCCCTCCAAAACATAGCTTTGGAATCAGACAAGTCTTGTGTTCAAAAGTAAGTGCCATTTGCCACTGTGTCATTTTGCATATGTTACATTAGCTTTCTGGAAATTAGGAACAGTAACTTCTCATAGGTTTGTTGTAAGGTTTAAAAGTGGCCAACTGGACATATAAAAGGCCCCAAACAGTACCTGATATATAGAAGGTACTCAGTAAATAGAGATATATCCCATTGTCATGTGTTTTCCGCCTTGTGTTTATTCATTGTGATGATATGATACATATCTGTTCATATTTTCAGTTGGCCAATGTTTTATTTTAGAGGATTTGTAACCTCAATTCCTCGAAAGCCTGGTGTGTTTATGCATCTTAGGTATGCATCTTGGAGAATCTCAAACCAGCTCTGATTAGCAAACTTAATAAAAGCATAGCTAAATTAAACCAACCAAACTCCTTGTTCTTTTAATAAATCTCTTTCAATAAGACTTTCTTGATTATAGTAAGAATTGCCTGAGGATAAAATATTAATTTGTTTTTAATTCAGTGCACTGCAATGAAGTATGCTGATATTATTAAACTCACTTTTCTCTGACTTGGGGGCAAAACTAAATCACCATTAAGTAGTAAGGCCACGTACCATAGCAACATACCGACTGAAGGGCTTTTCAAAGACTGCAAATTTGGGAGAAAGTTTGATCAACTGGGGCAAAGCTATAAATTTAATGTCCATTAAAACATCATGGATGAATGATATTAAGTTCATTGTTTACTTTCATTTAAATTATTTTAAGGCATTCAGCAAGATAAAATGGCTTATCTTTTATGGCTTTCTTTGGATGGGTTTCAATGATTTAAAAATCTTTTTACAAAAGGAGAGAAAACTTGGTAGTAAGAGAGCTGAATCTCAGAGGGCCATTTACATACTGTTGAAAATTGCATAGGCAACAGCGAGAGACTTAAACTATTAAAAAGCCGCCTGGCATTAGTAGAGATTGTTTGGTCTCCATTCTTCCTTTGCTCACAGAGTTGATCATGTAACTAATGTGCTCTTATCAGTCTCCTATGAAAATACTTTTGCTATTTTTTCATCACTGAGTGCCGGAGTAAAATACTCATCTGCCTTCCCAGGTCTGGCAGGAAATAAAATAAGTGAAGTGGACTGGGCAAGGTGCGTGGCCAACTGGATCTCACATGCTAATGGTCACTGAACCTCACCTCCATGACTATTGCCACATCTAAGTTTTCAAGAAAAGACAAAAATTAGATTCTTATGTAAAAGTGTCCATTTATCTAGTCTATAGGAAATTAAAAACCTGTCCTTTAGAGAGGAAATTTGAGCTACATGGGTCCATGATTTGTCTGACCCTTGACTCAAGAACAAAATGCCATACTCAATCTGGATTTAACTTTCTTTTTGTCTTATTGCTTTACTCACACTTGCCGCTACCATCACTCCCACGTTTTACATACATGCATATATACATACCAAGAGCACTTGCCCTCCCATTACGTCAAATTGTCTATCCTTTCTAGATCACATCAGTTACTTCCCTACCTCCCTGCTCTTCCATTAGCGTGCATGCTTTCTTCCTAGGCCCCTTTCCACACACCAGCTCATGAAATCTCTATATCTTCTTCAAGTACTAGCATGTGACAAGTTTTCAGAGTTTTCTGTGAGCATCTGATCCCAGGACTGAGATGAACTCATGGCTCACTAATTGCACTTCCATACTTCCTTGCATTATGATTCCTCATTTGCATGTCAATTTTACTATTACTCTTTCATCTCTGTTCCCTCCAGTGTTGCTGAGAAGAAAAGCACAATAGCCATAGACAAAGTGTAACTAGTGGGATTTGGCAACCAGAGAGACTTCCTGATTTGTTATCAGGTCACAGTTCCTACCATTCCTTCTTGAGATAATGCCGCCTCATGGGGACAGGAGCCAGGCTTGCAGGCTGTCCACTTGGACTGCCTTGCAGAATGGATATTTAGAATTTCTGAGTCAAGCTCTATAGGGCAGATGACCCATAGTTCTTTGTTTAATAAGGCTTATTTCATAGTCTTAGTTCAGTCCAAGCCTGGATAATTTCATCTGCCTCATTCCAGTCTCCCAGCCTTGACACTCATGAAGGGAAGCTTTATCAGGGAGGGGAAGACCCTTCCTGATGTAACTTTGAAAAGTAGTTTGAGCTATATAGCACTATTTTCCACGATGTCTACAAATAACTCCTTCTCAGCCCCTATTGCTGCTCATTATATTGCTCCAGAAGTCAGTTTTTTTTAAATTTTATTTTAATGTTTATTTTTTTGGGAGAGAGAGAGAGAGAGAGAGAGAGAGAGCAAGTGGAGAAGGAGCAGAGAGAGACGGAAACACAGAATCCAAAGCAGGCTCCAGGCTCTGAGCCGTCAGCACAGAGCCCGATGTGGGGCTTGAACTCACGAACCGTGAGATCATAACCTGAGCCGAAGTCTGACACTTAACCGACTGAGCCACCCAGGCGCCCCCAGAAGTCAGTTTTTAAAGCTTTCTTATTCTAACCAGACTGGGAGCTTTTTATGGGGGTAGAGCTATGTCTTATTAACTTTTGTATCTTTCGTGCCTAACAAACAAAAGGAGCTCAAATACTTGTTAAGAGAACAGTCTAGAGGGAAGGATGGCTGTAAAGAGGGTGTAAGATCTTATTTTTCACCTACAGCTACCATTTTTGTGACCTAGGCTGCCAAACGTACCATGGGCTCCTTGACCATTTACTAAACATTTACTAAACAAATAAAGTGAAGGCTAATAGGATACCACACTGGCACTTTCTTCACATTTTAGGCAGAGGGAGCAAACATAATTTGCTGTGGTTTTATTTTGTCTTAGCCCTTATTGAACTTGGAGTTTACTCAGTATTTGCTTAGCCCAGTCAGGGACCTTGTCAAGATCAATGGATGTTCTCACCACAAGTTCCTCTCTTTATAGTTAAAATGATATGTTTTAAAAGAAGATTTAATTTTAAGATTAATTTAAGATTAAATTTACCCTCTTTGAGAACGAAGCTATCTGAACATATTGTGGTATGTCTTCTAGTTTTGTTTAAAGACACCTACAAATTAAGATAATACCAAAATGATAATGAAGTTAGTAAAAATAGCAATTATTTATTGAACATTTAATATATGCCGTGGTCTGTACCAAGCACTTCAGAGAACTGATGGATTTACTCTGCGACTTCCTTCTGAGTTATAGATGAGGTCTTACAGCTCAAAGCTGTTACGTAAACCACCCGGGTATGTAAGCTAGTAAATGTTCATCTGCACTTAAAACCTCAACTCTTTCCATAATATCAAAATCCGAGAGTGCAGTTTTACTTCCATTGTCTTCACAATTCAAAATCCAAAGTAAATCATTTCAGTAGTTCCACAGTTATCTAAACTGGGAGCAATTTGAGGATTACAGCATTCTTGGACATAAGAGATTTATGCAGGGCCTGCTCCCAGTAAGTATATTCTCTGAAAGTCCCCCATTTTATACTTTAATGTCAGTCTTGATGTCTGTTCCTTGATAGCTATCTTATAGCCAAATAAAATCTTTTGGTAATTACATCTACTAACTCTGCTTCTCTTGGTGCTCATTATATTAAAATCAATAACCAAGTGATTTCAGTTTACAACCAGTACCTTACATGCCCTGGGAACCTGGGATACGACTGGTGTTGGAAAGTTCTGGAGAGATTACCAATACAATGTTTACTTCAACATTGAATACAGGAAGAGAGGCGCTATTGTCATGCTTAAGAAGATTTACCAAGATTTGGGATTTAATAACAAACAAATATAAAGCACTTTCCCAGGCATAAGGGCTCTGGTGATGTGTGTGAAAAGTAGGTGAATAAACATCAAGTGTGCCTTCTAGATTGGATATTTTACACGGATATTTCATTTCTTTATTTAAATATTTACATTTTTTAGGGGCGCCTGGGTGGCTCAGTCGGTTAAGCATCCGACTTGGGCTCAGGTCATGATCTCACTGTTCATGAGTTCAAGCCCCATGTCGGGTCTCTATGCTGACAGCTCAGAGCCTGGAGCCGGTTTCAGATTCGGTGTCTCGCTCTCTATCTGCCCCTCCCCCACTCACATCCTGTCTCTCAAAAATAAATAAACATTAAAAAATTTTTTAAATATTTACATTTTTAATCTACACTTTTAGTAGTAGAAAATATTTACTTAAAGCTATTATTCAATTATGGCATCATGGCCTCTCTTAGTTTTGAGGTAACAATGAAGACTTCTTTGCACATAATTTACAAACTCAAAAAAAAAGGAGCATAGGATTTGAAATTTCTATTGAAGCTGAATAGCAAAACACTTGACTAACAGTGACTTTAATAACCAGAGGTTTATTTTATTTTTTATGACAAGAAATCTGGAGGTAGATGGCTACTGGAATTGGCTGAGTGATTCCATATTATCAGAGATGGTGTCTCTGTAATCTTCTCTTTTTTTTCTCCATATGGTGACAAGATAAGTGCCACAGCTCTGGGCATCAAATCCACATTCAAACTAGGAAGAAAGGAAAAGGAATAATTAATTAGGAATCTTTTTTAATCACAAAAGCTTTCCTAGAAATCCCCAACTTCTGCTTATATATCATTGTCCAGAATTTTGTTTCATGGCCATTTCTTTCTTTCCTGGCCATTTCTTACACAGAAAGCTGGAAAAATAAATATTTTACTTTTCTAGCCACTACAGTGGAAGTTAGTATGGGAGAAAGGGAGACAGAAATGGCTCTTGAATCTGCCAACTAGTTGTATTTTTTGTTGAAGCATTAAATAAAATATCTGGAAAGCACTTAGCAGTGAGTCTGGCTTAGAGTAAGCAGACATATAGTGGTGATTAGCATTACCAATAGCAAAGAAATAAGAAGTGCTCCTTTGGCAATCTCCCCTCTCTTTGTTTACATTGTACACTCCTCCTGCATGCTATAAACCCACTAGAAATAAGGCATCCTATCTTTATTTTAAAACTTTAGAACTTTTCACTTTCTTACATTAAATTTCCATACATGTCTATTTAGGTTGATGAATTTAAGATAAAAGCAGATGATTTCTGTCTTCTGATTTATAGTATTCTCTACTCCAGCAGAAACGGAGCGGGTGGGGGCGGGGGGGGGAAAACAGTTATTTGAGGACAGAGTGTCATATCGCCCAAACCTTTCTCTCTCCAACATCACTCGATCTGTAATAAAAGGGAAAACAAGATTCTGAGAGGTTGAGCAAATAGCAAATAACTTCACCTCTCCAATGCCCCAGATTTCTTTTCTATATTAGAAAAAATATATTGAAGGTTTCCAATCTCTGAATGCAGAGACCTATGATGAGCATATTATACTAATGTTGATATAGTACTGTCCTTGGGAGAGGTATGGAAATCTTGGCAATGAGTGGAGTGTCCCTTTAAAATGACCTTTGACTGATAACAATAAGAAATAAATAAGTTTATTCTAGTTGTCATCTAGCTGACTTTTATTGAAAACTGAAAGAGAAAGTGTAGCCCCAAGGAATTACATATACTCTAAGCAAACTCTTATTTGATATCCTGGAATAGATTTGATTTCTTTTTTTTTAAATTTGTTTATTTCCTCAATGTTTATGGGATACTTTAGTTCTCAGATTAAGCCACATCTGTTTTAGAAGTGTCCCTTGAGGTCTTAAGACTAACTTTGCTGAAAGGTATATTGGATAATTATAAAGACTTGATCTGGAAGTTGATAGTAATTTTAGTTAACTTGTATGTCATACCTGAATGCAAATAATAACAGAGATATTTAAATGTGTAATGAAACATTTAATTTCAGTTTTTTGAGGGAGAAAGAGACAAATGGAGAAAATTGTGCTCAGCAAATTAACATATTCAGGAAAAAATAAGTGGGTTAAGTTTTTAGAGAGATTTTTCAGATTATGATAAGGTATGTAAATGATCTCTTGACATCATGATGCTGTGTAACAAATCACCCCAGAACAAAGATTTAAAAAACACGCATTTATTATTTCTCATGAGCCTGTGGGTTGGCTGATTGGTTATACCAATATAGGGTTGGTATGAGCTGGACTAGATCATACATCTGTGGTCATATGGTAGGTTAGCATAAAGCTGTCTTGACTATGATGGTTTTAGCTTGGACGGTTTGTCTTTTAAACTGTAAATCTCTCATGCCTTCATCAGACAAGCCTTGGCATGTTCATTTGATGGTGGAAAAGGTCCAAGAATGAGCCAGATCAGTCATGCAAGAGGGCAAGCAGAAACATACATGTCCTTTTCAAGCCTTTGCTTGCAGCACATTAACTAGGAGCCCATTGCCTAAAATAAGTCAGATTATAGATTCATTGCAGGAGAGAGCAACACAGTTAAGGGCCAGGGGTTAGGGAGGCACTATTTGGGACCATTATTGTAAGCAAACTACCACACCAGACTTATTTTTGTTTTTATGTGGAGAGTGTACCAAGAACAAGCCCTGTTCTCTGAGTACTTTAGGTAACTTTGGTTGTATTGTTACTAATTGGCTGCAGAATTATCAGACTAGCTTCTATGAAAACTAGTTTGCTTGTTTGTTTTTTTTCAGATGATAATTATGATATTCTCAGACTTGATACCAATTTTTTAAATTTTTTTTGTTTTATGAATATTGCAGGTAATTGGCTATATCTCCACAAAGTCTATATGTTTCTTCTCAATAGATAAAGGCTTCTATTTCTCTCACAGAGCAGTTATTATCCTTGATTTAAAGGAAGCCCTATCCATGAGAGAAAAAGAAATCAAGTATTTCTAGAAATGAGTTGGGCTAGACAAGAGGATAGACTGGAATAAATTCCGTATTGGTGTAATGTGCTACATCAAACTATGACACTTGCATAAAGATTCTGAGATGTGGGATAGTATATATGTTGCCTACAGCCTTTGGAAAACTTTGCCCTATAAACACCTCAGAGATGTGACTTTATCATAATTGCTTGATATCTGTTTGCAGTTACAAAATGTCACTGTCACTATTAGAAAAATTTATGTTACTGCCTTAAAATGTTTATAACTTTTTGAAAAATTGCCTTATATAAGCAGATCATTCTCTGGTAAACAGACCATCTCACATTTTGCAGTCGAAGAAATGGGTGGAGTGTTTCCCTAAGGCAATTTGAGTTTTCAAGGCATATGTTGAAACTTACATATGCCTCTGACCCACACTTAATTATTCTTAATCTAGACAAGAAGCTTTTTTTTAAAAATGTTTATTTATTTTTGAGAGAGAGAGAGAGAGAGAGAGAGAGAGAGAGAGAAAGAGAGCATGAGGTGGGGAGGAGTAGAGAGAGAGGGAGACACAGAATTCGAAGCAGACTTCAGGCTCTGAGCAGTCAGCACAGAGCCTGACGCAGGGCTTGAACTCACGAACCGTGAGATCATGACCTGAGGTGAAGTCGGATGCTTAACTGACTGAGCCACCCAGGTACCCCTTAATTATTCTTAATCTAACTGTGCCACTGTAAAGTGGAAAAGTCCAGACTAAAATTTCAACACAAAAATTTCCACTTAAATGCATAAGGGAGTAAAATTGAAGAACCACAGCAATTATTTTCTAAGATGGAAAGAAAATTCAAATGAGCACTGTTTGTGAGTTTATGAAAGATATATGAAACTGGATAAAGTGGCCATCTGCTAAAATAATTCAAAGTAAAAATTTGGTTAGTTATTGACTGGTCTTAATAAGCTCGAATGTTGTTAGTTCACCCACAAAGAATTTCAATCTAAAATCAACTCTTCATTATTTTTGAATCAGCATTCTATGATCTGTGTCAGATCACCGTAGCTCACACATAGCAGCAGGTGGACCAGATGCTGAACATTAAATTAGCAAAATAACAAGGCAAAATTCTCCTTGCAAGCTCTGATTCCCTCCTTGCCTTCCTCCCACACACAGAAATTGGAGACAAAAAAAAAATGGAGAGAGATATTAGGACAGACTGCAATTATATGGCACTGAGTCCTTGTTTTTGTATTTAACCTTGTTTTGTTTTTGTTTATGTATTAGCTTCTGTTATAGCATGCTGATATATATGAGCTGATAGTAGATGCCTCTATTATTTTGCTAAAGGTTATTTATATTTTCTCAAGTCTAGATCAGTTGACAAACTCAAATCCTAATTCAGATGCCGGTGCTTTTATTTAAAAGGGATTTTTCTGTGTTCTTTTTTCTATTCTGCTTCTCCACAATATACATATATACATATTTTCCTTTCCAAAATGGCTGTTGGCCTGGTTACAGACATTGTCAGGAAAGAAAGCTGTTGATCGAGGAGCCTGGGTGGCTCAGTTGGTTAAGTGGCGACTTCAGCTCAGGTCACGATCTCACGGTCTGTGAGTTCAAGCCCGCATCGGTCTCTGTGCTGACAGCTCAGAGCCTGGAGCCTGCTTCAGATTCTGTATCTCCCTCTCTCTGTGCCCTTCCCCTGCTCACGTTCTGTCTCTATGTCTCTCAAAAATAAATAAACATTAAAAAAATAAAAAAAAGAAAGTTGTTGATCTTTTACGCATAGCAAATAGCTTATGTGTACAGGTATTGAGATATTGGATTTCACTCCCCTTCAACCATCCTACCCTTAGAAGCTGATCAATCTGATTCTTAGGCTAAATGATTGAAGCTTCCTACTGTTAATGAGTAAGCCATGGGAAATAACAAAAAGAGGGGCAGAAATATGCATGTTATGGTTCTCAGAGCAACTGCAGCTTGTCTGTGTGTATACCATGAAAATAACAAAAAGCCTGTTTTAAAGAAAATTAGTTTTCTGTGTCCTGTATGTCTCTCACTTAGCAGCAGAGAGATATTGAGTTAGTTGAAATTCTATCTTGACTCTTTACAGATCTTACTAAAATAACAGGAATAAGAGCACACTTTTCCCAAGAGGGATAGTTGTGCTTTTATATATTACATTACATTATTTATGATTTATAACAAATTATAAGGAGATGAAACGTCATAATTTTATTGGTGATTGCAGTTGACAAATTTTATTGCTACCTTTTGAAACGCAAAAGCAATTAAGTATTTAAAAGAGTAACATGTTTTTGTTTTTAATTGTTACATTAAATGCTAAACAGATTATTTATGGCATTGTTACTAAGAACAACTTTTTTTAAAAAAATTTTTTTAATGTTTATTTATTTTCGAGAGACATAGAGGCACAGCGTGAACAGGGGAAGGGCAGAGAGAGAGGGAGATAGAATTGGAAGCAGGTTCCAGGCTCTGAGTCATCAGCACAGAGCCCGACGCGGGGCTCGAACTCACAGACCGCGAGATCATGACCTGAGCCGAAGTCGGCCGCCCAACCGACTGAGCCACCCAGGCGCCCCTAAGAACAACTTTTTGTTGTCACTATTTTGACTAAAATAAATTTGATTAGTATCTTAAAAATGCAATAGAAATTGCTGCTTTCAGTGGTAATGGAGACTGAGGAAGACTGAGTTTATAGCACTCAAAAAAAGTGGTAGAGTGTCTTATAATGTTGATGGAAACATGACAGTAAAAATTTTAGAAAATGCAGCTTTCTAAAATATAAAATATGAGACTTTACTTAAGAGGGCAGTAAGATATTCAATTCCATGGAGATTTTTGAACAGCCTAGGTGAAGACATAATCTGAAGACACTTGTATTTGGTGCTTGCAATAGATGTGCTAGGTTCCCCAGCACAGAGTCTCCGCGCATTATATGAGGCCCCCAAACACCGGCACAAGAAGGAAAGGCTTATCTGTTGGCTTGTATGGAAAGTGGCTGGATGTAGTTTCATGATTATAATGGATAGCTTTTTGCTATAGAAAAAAGAATATGAACGTAATTGGAAGGAGGGCTATTATGAGAACCCTGCTTTTCCAAACAAAATTCTGAAAACCTTATTGAATGAATTTCTTGGAAATTAGTGAGATTCACCAAGACAACTTTATGAGCTCCAAGTGTTCTGGGATATTGTTTTCATTCTCTAGAGCAGGGAAGAGGAAACTGTAACCCACAGGCAAAATCTGGCTCATTGCCTGTTTTTGTTTTGTTCTGTTTTAGAGCAATTTTAGGTTTATAGAAAAATTGAACAGAGTTCCCATATACTCCTCATCCCCTCCACAGTTTCCCCTGCTGTTAACGTTTTGCATTGGTGTGGTACATCTATAAAAATTCATTAGCTAATATTGATACATTAGTATTAACTAAAGTCTGTAGTTTGAATTGGTGTTCACGATTTGTGTTATAAATTCTAGGAGTTTTGACAAATGCTTAATGTCATGTATCCACCAATACATATCACCAGAATAGTTAGAGTCGCTGCCCTAAAAAATCCCAGTGTGTTCCAGTCGTTCATCTTCCCCCTCCCCATGCTTGGCAACTACTGATCTTTTTTATTGTTTCCATAGTTTTCCCTTTTCCAAGATGTCATGTAGTTGGAATCATACCATATGTAACCTTTGCAGATAGACTTCTTTCGTTTAACAATGTGCATTTAAAGTTTCTCCTCATTTTGTCATAACTTGAAACTCATTTTATTTTATTTTCCAGAGAGAATGAGAAGAGAACTTGTGCATGTGCTTAGAAGCAGGGTGGGCAGAGGGATAGAGAACTTTAAGCAGGCTCCAAGCCCAGCATAGAACCTGACTAGGGACTCCATCTCCTGACTGTGAGATCATGATCTGTGCTGAAATTAAGAGGTGGATGCTCAATTGACTAAGCCACCTAGGCACACCTCGATAGCTTATTTTTAAAATTACTGAATAATATTTCATTTATTTGGATATCCCACAGTTTGTTTAGTGATTCACCTAATGAAGGACATCTTGGCAGCTTTGAGGTTTTGGCAGTTATGAATAAGGCTACTATAAGTATTAACATGCAGGTTTTTGTGTGCACATAAGTTTTCAGCTTCCTTAAGCAAATACCAAGGAGTGTCATTGCTACAATGTATGATAAGAGTGTGTTTACTTTTGTTAAGAAACCAGTGAACCATCTTCCAAAGTAGCTGTACCACTTTACATTCTCACCAGCAATGGATGAGACTTCCTGTTGCTCCACATCCCAGTTGTTGGTGTTGCCTGCATTTTGGATTTCGGCGATTCTAATATTTGTTGTTAATTACCTATTTTTGTAAATGAAATTTTATTGGAACATAGATACGCTCACTCATTTACATATGGTCTGTGACTGCTTTCACGCTGCAGTGGCAGAGTTGAGTAGCTGTGACAAACAACAGATGGCCTACAAAGCCTAAACTATTTACTGTCAGGCTTTTTATGGAAACTTGCTTTAGAATTTTTTTTCTAGCATATTCCCTGATGGCTTATACAAAATTCCTATGAAATATTTTTGTTTTGTTCATGAGAATAATTATGAACCCACCAGGTCTTTCACTAGAGAAGTGGGCTAGATACATCACTAATGTAATAATTGAACAGGCCCATTCTGTAGAGAACTTGGAAAAATAAGACTTTTTTGTTCCTTTCTTTAAGGGACGTTAAAGAAGTGGAAGTTTCTCAAAGCCAACAAGATATCATTACAAACTGTAAAATTACAAATAGAATAATCTTGAAATCATATATGAACTTTGTAGCATGCATCTATGGATGGTTATGTATATATGTACATATATGTGTAAATATTTAACAGTTAAGAATAAGCTTTATCTTTGGCACTGCAAAGGAAACAATCAACAAAAGTAAAAGGCAACCGATGGAATGGGAAAAGGTATTTGGAAATGACATATCGGATAAAGGGTTAGTGTCCAAAATCTATAAAGAACTTACCAAACTCAACACCCAAAAAACAAATAATCCAGTGGAAAAATGGGCAGAAGACATTAATAGACACTTTTCCAAAGAAGACATGCAGATGGCCAACAGACACATGAAAATATGCTCGATGTCACTCATTATCTAGGAAATGCAAATGAAAACCACACTGAGATACCACTTCACACCGGCCAGAGTGGCTAAAATGAACAACTCGGGGAAATACAGATGCTGTTGAGGATGTGGAGAAGCGGGAACCCTCTTGCACTGTTGGTGGGAATGCAAACTGGTGCAGCCGCTCTGGAAAACAGTGTGGAGGTGCCTCAAAAAATTAAAAATAGAATTACCCTATGCTCCAGCAATAGCACTACTAGGAATTTATCCAAGGGATACAGGAGTGCTGATGCATAGGGGCACATGTACCCCAATGTTTATAGCAGTGCTTTCAACAATAATGAAATTATGGAAATAGCCTTAATGTCTATCAACTGATGAATGGATAAAGCAGATATGGTTTATATATACAAAGGAATACTACTTGGCCATGAGAAAGATTGAAATGATGCCATATACAGCAATGTGGATGGAAGTGGAGAGTATTATGCTAAGTGAAATAAGTCAGTCAGAGAAGGACAGATATCATATGTTTTCACTCATATGTGGATCTTGAGAAACTAAACAGAAGACCATGGGGAAGGGAAGGGAAAAAATTATTACAGAGAGGAAGGGAGGCAAACCATGAGAGACTCTCAAATACAGAGAGCAAACTGAGGGTGGATGGGGAGTGGGAGAGAGGGGGAAATGGGTGATGGGCATTGAGGAGGGCACTTGTTGGGATGAGCACTGGGTGTTGTATGTAAGCTATGAACCACAGGAATCTATCCCCAAAACCAAGAGCACACTTTACACACTGTATGTTAGCCAATTTGACAATAAATTACATTAAAAAAAGAATAAGCTATCGATGGAAAAATCCTACTTGTGATCAGGATTACTTTCTCCTCAATTTTTAAAAATTATACTCAGCAACAAAAAGCAACCACACTACTGATATATACAATAACATCTTAAAAGATGCCAGACAGAAAAGAATATGTGGGAATTTTTTTTATTGAAAAAGAAACAAAGGAAAAGAATTTGTGCTTTTTGTAAGTGTTTAGATTCAACATTAATATAATACCTTAAAATATAGAATTTGGTTGCTTGTGAAAGAATGTGGCTTGGAATATAATCAAACATGTAAGTTATTATGGCATATAAAGATAAAAACAAATTTATTCTCATGAACTCAATGAGAACTATCTTTTGGTTACAATATCCCTTGCAACAGTGTTTTCCAAATCTGGCTGCCAAGATTTCCAAGGCTAGCTACAGTATACCTGGTTTATAGTCTGAATGATAGATTACCCATGGTGATTCTGATAACATTGTCCCAAAGTCCGTCATTTTTGAACTGTACTGCATATCTAAGAAATTCTTTGGAAATTGAGAACCAATGTTCACCATGATAGTAATGCTAGGAAACTAAATTTATTTTGATTGGTAATTCGTCCATTATAATTAAATGAAATTTCTTTTGATGATGTGTGCATGTCCAATTTCTTTCAGAAATATTTTATTCTTTGAAATAGGAATGCGGAATTAGCAGACCACCCTACACTCAATCTTGCTAATAATGAAGTAGCCAAAATTTTGATTCACCTCTCACCCCATGCGATCACCTGGCATTCTGTCTTAGTTTTCTGATTATGTTGCCACAGGCTGGCCATGGAGACAATGTCTTTACAAACTGCCACCACCACTAACAATGTCGATGACTGTGTGAGATTGTAGTACTGAGTCACTGCCTCCCTTTTGGTTTAGTGGAACACTATGCACTTCATCTCATACTACTTTTATCTTTCAAGTTGTGATATTCAGGTCATCCTAAAACATTCATGCTTTAATTCATCACTAGGAATGTACATGAGAATGAGTTCATGTCCTGTGAAGAGAACAAAAGATCTGTCTGCTGAGACAGTAGCATTGTTTCCTGGCACTGAATCTTTTACTAACTAGCTGTAAACTTTAAAACAGGAGGCCACTACTAAGGTGGCTTTCATGCCATGGTGGCCTATGTAAGCAAATCATAATCTTAGCCTGTAAATGCCTCAAGGTTCCAAAATCAAAATGCTAAGGACAATAATCACAAACAGCTAACTAAGCTATAGCCAATCAAATAATTCCCTTTCTTTGCAAACACATTTTAGAGGTATTTACCATGGTTTTTGTCTGCTAAGTGCTCGTAACTCATGGTTTGGCGCTGCCTGGTTATAACAGATTTTTCTCAAAAAAATTAAAATTTTGAATCTGCCTCAGTTTATCTTTTAACACTGGATATAATTATTAAAAAGCCACAAATTTTCTCCCTTGGCTTCTTCCTCTTTAAATTATGAGTAATAATTCTTACTTTTTTGGTGTCACAATACTGTATATCAATTATGATCGTGTCAGTAAAAGCGCTAAGTGGAGAGACACGTTCATCTCTTTGCAACTCACCGTTTACCTCCCTGGTTTGGTTTGGCATCACTAGCCTTGGGTGTTATCAGAGGTTCCTTACTACTCTTGCACTCTACGGCAAAGCCTCTCTGCAGTTCACCGTGGACTGCTGCATGCGACTCTTCCCAAATCATGCATATGAGAGTACTTGTCCTCCACTTTTAAAACTTCCTATTCCGGCAGGGCAATGTTTACTATCCTTTATTTAACATTTAAAACTCCTAACAACGGGGTCTAGTATGAACCTTCTTTCACCGATCTGAATTTATGGCTGCTGCCCTGTGCAGAGGAATTTTTGTTCTGTGCCTCTATGTGTGCTATTTCATCTGCCGGGAATGCATTTCTTACCTTCCATTTCCATTTGCCTGGGATGCATTTTTTACCCGCCATTTCCATTATAGACTTTCTAGTTCTTTTTTAAAGCTGAGCTGAAATGTTAACATCATCTATATTTTGCTAACCCTCTGACCCAGTACTAATACCTTTTTCCTTCGTGCTCCTGTAATACCTGGTTGTTTCAAAAACTATCTTTGATGCTTACAGTTCCTCTTAGAGTAGAGATTTATGTACCTGATTTTATATAGTAAGGTATTCATTTTTTTTGCAAATTTTAATGTTTCTGAAATTGAGGTCTAAAAATTCTACGCATATTTAATGTTTTCTTTTCTCCATAAAGTTATTACTTTGATTTAAATTAAGTGGATGGTGTCTTATGTTGAATGAAGATAGTCTGTACCTTGTGTCCCTTTGCTGTAATGTAAGTTTCTTGGGTGGTGAGGATCATGTCTTATACAATTTTCTATTTTCCACAGCTCCTTGCACATAATAGATAATCAATAAATGCTCTTAAAAGAAATGAAATACATAAAATGATATAAAAAGGAAAGATACGATATACTATTCTTTGGGCTGTGTGTGAAATGAAATCCTGCACTTTGGAGGTTCTCTGGGAGTTCAGATCATAAATCCTCCAGTGGTCGTATCATTCATGCCTATTACACACCTGTCATAGGTTACTACCAGAGGTACGGATACAGTGTCTCTCATGAGGTTTTGAGATGATCTGTTTATTTTTTTCTCTCATATCCAGCTACTGCATTAATTTTTATGCCAGACTGCATAAGTAGGCAATAATACATTTTGTCTTGCTTTATTTTATTTCAGTAATCCTGCTCAGCCAGCAGGGAGGCCTATCAGTAGCTTTCTTGGAATCTATTTACAACAAATTCTTTCTGTTTACTGAGTATAATACTTTGCCGGAAGTCATCCAAACAGTTTTGGATTCTTCTTCCTGGTCCTAAACTGGAAGAAGCATCAATTTCAAATAGCTTCAAATCGATTTCCAATTATTTCTGTGCTTAAAGCATTAAGAGATTTACCTGGAAAGTTTAATATTCCTCTGTTTTGTACTTTAAGTTTTTTTCCTCTATGTTTTTTTTTTTTTAAAAAAACTCTTAAATGTTCCAGAAATATCTTCACTTGATCTTTGAACCAAAGCATCTCTTTATTATTTCTCTTTCCCTCCTTGGATTATTCTTATTTTTGAAGAATAGAGACAAAAGTAAAAAATAAGAGGGATACACATGCAATGACTTTCTATTTTGATCATGCTTTTCTAATCTCTGTCTAGTTAATGAAAATAATTTTGGAAGCTAATATTTTATTTTTAGCCTTTGTCATGTACTGTGGGAAACATTTTATGTCAATTATTTTATTTAATCTTTATAGTAAACCTGTGAAGTATTATTATTCCTGTCAAATGTAAGCCTGAGAATGTCACTTCTTGAAATAGTCTAATAATGTCTTATTATCTTGAAGGTCTTTGTTATGAACTAAAAGGCTTTCATGGCCTGTTCCCCAGCTGTGATCTCATTACTTTCCTGACCTCATCTAACACTCTACTTTTCATCTCTCTGCTATCACTATCCTTATAGCCTCAGGCATAGTCTTGCCCCAGACTCAGTCTTGCACTTGCCACTCATGGAGCACTCTTTCCTTCCATGGATATCGGCATGACTTGTTTTCTCATTTCCTTCAATTTATCACCAAGATCATCTTCTTGGTGACATCTAACCCAAATCTAAAATATCTATCTAACATGTACCTAAGACCTCTCTAATAGTTCATATCCCATTCTCTTCTTTTTAAAAATTTTTCTTTCTACGTTTATCATGTTCTAACATGTTACATATTTGTCCTTTTTGTTGCCTCCTTCACTTAAAAGTATGAAAGCAGGGCCTGTAACCTCTCCTTTTGGCTTCTGCATTCCCCAAACCTAGAATGGTGTCTGACACATAAGAGGCAATTGTTAGTATCTGTTAAATGAATAAATGTAAGAATCAGAGTAAGTAATTTAACATGTTTTAACTAGTAATTTGTGGAGCTAAGATTTAACACAGACAATTTTATTTTTTCACATTTAGCTTTTGAATATATTTCAGGAATTTGTTATATAAAAAATGGAAGATTGCTTGTATCTTCTTCATAAGTAATTCATCTATATTATTTATTATATCGTTTGACAAAGGAGACCAAGACTCTCTATTCAGAGTTGATGAGGTAGATTCCTAAATGTCTTTCAGAAGCATCGTTAGATACATAATGCATATGAGTTGTCTTCTCTGAAATTATTTTTTAATTGAAATGTGTCCATAATCTTGTCATTTCTGAACTACCAAATTATACCGCAGTCTGTTGATCAAGATTGATTCTGAGCATGTGGGACACATTTTAAACAAGAAAGAATCTTGTTTGTTGTTTGTAATGTGATGGCTAATGCACTGGAAACAGATTGCATGGACATTAAACTTCAGTCCATGCATCTATGTTCAACAACCCAAACAGTAAATATTTGCCTTAATGATTGATTTTGCTGAAAGGGTGCAAACTGTCATGGTTCCAATTTTTGGTTTTGTTGCTCTCGTTGTTTTTGTTTGTTTGTTTGTTTTTAAGAACTTCGACTTGACTTTAAACATTGGCAAAGAAATTATATTATTTCACTACACATTTTGGGAGACTGGTATGGTCATATGTTTCTGGAACAGAATATAGAATATAATCAGTCTGCTAATAGAAACAGAAAGTCATTTCTTAAAATGATCCTACAGTCACCTTGCTAATGTTGAGGATGATTTGAGCTGACTGATTTGATTGCTACTTTCTTCCTACAAGAGGTCTCAATGCATGAAATAACTTACATGTGTAATTTAGGTTTCCGTGATTTCCAGCAACCTAATGATGCACAGAAAGCTGAAATAAAATTCCCACTTTTTCCCAGATAGAATATACACTTCTAAACATCTGTCTTATAGAGACAGAAGGATATTATAGTTGATGGGAAGATGATAGCTTAATGCCTGTTTGGTGGTTTGATTTTCTAATGGATTATTTGAAAATTGTCCAGCTAGTGCTGTGGGGACTCATTAACATCTTTGAAAATAGCTTCAGGGTAGAAAAGGAGACTAGGAGAGGCAGCTTAGTCTAGTATTGCAGAAAATACTTCCTATACTATACTATACTATACTGATACTTTACTAGAGTATAATTTTATACTTCCAGACAAGTATCTGAATGATTTATATTTGAATCACAGCTCTGTAATTCAATAACACTATAAAATATCCTTTCTTCTCTCAATTTATCAAATTTTCATATATCATAGTAGTCCCTGATTCTTTTTGAGTCTCTCCCTTTACTTCCTGTCTTATGACATGTGGTTTTTGAAGCATCCCCTTTCCTCCACTCAGAATTACTTTACCTATTAGCCAAATTCAGAATGATAAAGTCCTGGGGACTGGGCTTACCAAGAAAATTCCCTTTCAAAGAGATCAGAGAAGAAGGAAAGGAAAAAGGATGAGAAAAATATCTGAATTCTTTTTTTTTAAAGTTTATTTATTTATTTTGAGAGAGAGAGAGGCAGAATGCCGAAGGGGCAGGGAGAGAGAGGGAGAGAGAGAATCACAAACAGGCTCCACACCATCAGCGCGGAGCCCTATATGAGGCTCAAACTCATGAACCATGAGATCATGACTTGGGCTAAAATCAACAGTCGGTTGCTTAACCAGCTGAGCCACCTAGGTGCCCCAAGATTGAATTTGTTATAACCAGAGGTGACATAAGAAATCTATGATCAGTCAAACATTTAATTTCTGTTATCCCCATCAGAATAATTTTAACCTAGAGTCAGACCTGTTAATATTAATGGCTCCATAATGGTTAAGTCAGATAAAAGTAGCCTGCCTGTAACCCACAGTGAGTTCATGAGTGATTCAGAGATATGAAAATAGACTTTTTGGGAAGGTATAATTTTGACTTTGACACATGAGAGCAGAGATATTACAACAGTAATTAATTCGTTAGTCATTCTGAAGGTAAAATTTAAAGTTTGCCTTGTGTGTCGACTTTATACTGAAAACAAAGTTGGATGACAGAAGTTTCTCTTTCTTTCTTTGGAGCATGTCCATCTTCCTTTCTACTGTTATCACCAATCTCCTGAAAGACAGTCCGTATGGAGTTTTTGAACAGGTGGACTTCTTCCCTAACTTGGTGAGCTAAGCTGGATGATTTAGAAGAAATATTGAAGTTTCTTTTTACCTTTCTTCCTAGAGTCTTGAGCTAATTATAAAAGGTTAACTTCTTCTTTATTAGTCTCTAAAGGTCTCTAAAGCCTGCCTGATCTGTCTTGGTTTCCACTATATATGTACAGATACATACTGAGCTCCTATTATGTTCCAACCACTGCATTAGGTTACAGTTATACCTATGATGTGTGTATGCCGGGATTTTGCTTTTAGAGTCAGAACCAGTGTTCAGTAGAATGTACCCTTAACTCACACCAACCCTGATAAAATATGCTTGTCTAAGTCTTTACCTTCAAAATTCTCCTAAGAGAAGGGAAGTGGTAACTAAAGGGCTAATCGCTCTTCCCTCCATCCCTTCACCTTATAATATCTTCATTTGTGAAAATGTTTCTGTAGTGTTGTTTCGAGGGTAGATGTTAAAGTTTACCTCCATATTCATTTTTCTTTTGTGAGTGTGTATTGCTTTTTTTCATTGCATATGCAAGATTCCTGCCAAGTTTTTTTTTCCTCCTAATTTTGGGCCAAGAGCATGAGTGTGTGTTTAAGGGGGATGGTGGAGGACAAAATCATAACTTATATGAAGATTTACTTGCCTAGTGAGAATAATTTCCTTCTGGTACTCTTAGTTTGGTACCCTCAGAAGCGGATCCTCAGACAAAGACTCAAGTGCAAATAAACATAAGTAGGAAATTAGGGAAGAGACATGGAGAGAGTAAGGTAGCCAGTGTGGGAAGCACTATCAAGGCAGCCACCACTACTGGTGACCATCTTAACACCAAGGGAAATTCTGAAAAATGGCGTAAAACACGTATTTTGCCTGTGGGGTGAGCAAGTTGTGCATTTATATAGCAATTCCATTCAGCCATTGGTTTAGGCTGCTCCCTGCGGTACAGACATTAGTTCCCTGGCACTTAAGCCTGATGGATATAGGCATGGCAGGCTTCCAAGGCATCAGAAACTCTTGGGCCAAGAGGTGCAAATACTGGCAGTTCGTATTTGTGCAGGACCAAACTGAAGTAACAAGACCCAAGGGATGTAGGCTGGGAACCAACAGCATCTGCTAAAGACCGATATTCCACAGTTTTTATTTTCATGATTCCCAGTTATTTGGCACATGGAAAACATTTAGCCCATATTTCCTGGCTTATTTTAAGGACTCAAAGATTTACTTCTTATCTTTTTTCGGTAAATAAAATTTCAGCATCACAAAATAACTTTTGATATGATTAATCTTCATATCTAAAAACCTAATTTGTCATTAGTGACAGGATTATTTCAAAAGTAGGCTTATCAAGTAATACTACAGGGTGTTGTGTATTTGATCAAAACTATTTTAGTAAGGTTTGTTATAAGTATGTTTTTTCTTTTAATATTTTTTAACATTTATTTAATTTTGAGAGACACAGAAACTGAAGCAGGC
This sequence comes from Paguma larvata, assembly GCA_030068075.1. NCBI lineage: Eukaryota > Metazoa > Chordata > Mammalia > Carnivora > Viverridae > Paguma > Paguma larvata. The sequence continues at coordinate 51,495,024 of CM057826.1, read as the reverse complement.
TCCAGGCTCCGAGCTGTCAGCACAGAGCCTGACATGGGTCTCAAACTCATGAACCATGAGATCATGACCTGAGCCGAAGTCGAATGCTTAACTGACTGAGCCACCCAGGGGCCCCGTAAGATCTATTATAAACTGACTATTTGTGATTGAGACTTAATTATATGTTTTCAATGGTTAGACTAGACATACATTAACCAGACTATAGAATTATAAGATGTTAGAGCTAAAAATAACCCTATAGATAATTTAATCAGGCCCCTTGCCACCCAGTAGCTACTTAGCAGATGAGGAAACTAAGGCTTAGTGAGAATCACTTGCTTAAAGTTGAAGCAATTGTCTTTTCTTTTTATAGCCCTACCTAAAACTAGGGAGAACTCTGGCTCCATGGTAAAATGTTCTGTTATTCTGGGACTGAGGATTATATTATGAACTTTGAGAACTAATGCAGGGTCCTCTACACCGAGAGTCGTTGGCCAGTATCCTGGAAGTTAAGTTACTTGTTCCTGAGATTCCTTTCCTCCTGAGGCAGAAGTACCATGATGATAGGGTTTCCTTATCCTGATGTCTCATGTATATTGTTCAGATAGTGCACTTACTGTTTTTTTCAACATAGGCTTTACTTTTATTGTCTGCATCCCACTTGCAACCAGTCCACTGATCCCATTTGACATTCAACACTCTGCTTTGATGCTTGGGTTTTGGTTAATTTTACTTTTCTTCCAGAAGTCCCTAGATTGACTTCAATTATAAGGATGTATTATTAAAACTGAGAGGAATAAAGTATAAAATCAAGTGGGAATACTTTAAATTCTACCTATCTGATTCCTACTAAATATTTAAAATTCATAATAAAGCAACATAGATTGAATACCTAGACATTCAAATATGGATTTTCTTTTGACTTTTCTTATTGTTCCATGCTTCTTAGCATTGAGGCTATTGAACCTATGAAAATTTTCTTGGAATTCTTGAAGTTCTACAAGAATTATTAATTAAAAAAATTTTCCTTAGATGATTATGAATTTTTAACTATTAAGACAAAAATCTCTTTTTTTCTAGTAGATATGACTAAATTAAAAAGTATTCTCAAATAACTACAGTAATCCAAAAATTGAAAGATGAACAAAAAGAATCATGACAGCATACAAATTAAGAAACCCATTCCCAGATTATTCTTAAATCAAAGAGAAGGTAACAAACTTTGCAACTTTTTACAAAGCAATGAAATAAGACACGTTGTACCTAAGACTAAAGGTTATGGTAAAAGCTGCTATAATCAGAGTCTTAATGCCAATAAGACAAGGCAAAAATGAAGGAATTTAGAAGTTAGAACAACAAAAAACACCAAAATAACCAAGAAAGCAGGAAGAGGAAAATAGATATTCAAGATATTATTTATGAATAAGAAAACAGAAATTTAAAAAAATACTACGGAAGATAAATACTAATCTGGCTCTTTGGAACTGTGCATTACCATTAAAACTGGTAAATGCTTTAGATTCTATTAAGAAGAATGGTAGACTAAAAATATTGAAAATGACCAAAGAGTAGCACATACATATTTGTTGAATTGATAGAGAGGAAACTGTGCTAGGCATTGTACTGAGCACCTTATTTTATTCAATCTTCACTAAACCCTTTGAGATGGGCATTTTTAATCCTCATTTTATATGTGAAGAATCAGAGGCTTAGAGAGATTAAAAGGATTAAGTAATGTGTACAAGACTGCACAGCTGGAATCAAACCCAGGCATTTTAACTCTAACATCTTCTTTCCTAACCAGTAGTTGGAGAAGGTGGTCCATATTTTCTTTGTTATTCTAATTGGAAACCCCGGTGTGGCTTCTATAAATCTCCTTTCTGAGAATTCTGTGTAGTCTAAAGTACTTTTTAGTTAAAAATTTTTTCCAGGAAAATTTCTACTGGATGACATCAAACTTTTAAAAAGTTTGTTGTTGCACAGGTATAGAAGAATTTTTTGGGTACTCATCTGGAGGCATGGGGAGACTAATACCTGATGAAGGTGGTGAACTTTTTCAGTTTCAATGGTCTGCAGTTCTTCTGGTTAACAGGAGGAATTTGGTAGAGGACTCTAAATTAAAAGGCATTCTCAGATAACTACAGTAATCCAAAAATCAATAGATGACCAAAGAATCTTGATTACATGCAAAATCTGGCCATGGCTCTGGAGGGATAGTTACAACTGGTGGGGATTTCAGTAACATGCATCTTCAACATTGGATTTCTTCCTCCACTGAGCAGTCTTTTAGGTCTACAGAACAGACTAAGATTTAGTGAGAGAGAAAATAATCCCACAGCCTGGATGAGTTTTTCAACTAGGAAGACTTTTTCCTAAAACCAGATTGTTTTTCCCTTCACACTTTATCTGCTCATTGCCTTGAACGTGGACAGTTTCCAAATCTATTCAATTGTCTGCTTTTTCTCTTGTTAATGCAGACCATTAAAATGATATCTAAATCTAATTCTATTGACACCACAAATAAGTGATAAACTCTATTAGCATAGCATATAAGTCCTTTCAGGGGACTGTATTGTACCTTAAATTATGCAGACATAAATTCCTAATATTTGAATAAGAATATTCTCCTTGGTTCCAGCATTTCAGAACACTTTTTTTTTGGTAAAAGAAAGGTTGTTACACTATAGAAATAAAGTAAAATTATTTTGATAGGTATATAGGATCTATTCGTTGGTCAGCGGTCAGTGACCAAGTGACCTCAGTGAAGGGAAGGATCCAAAGAAACACTATGGAGAGTGGTAAAACACTTAGAGCAAAGAGTAAAAGGAATTAATCAGTTACTAATAGGGTTGGAAATAGCATGGGTGTTAAGTCGAACACCTGATTAAGTAATTATTGAGTTAACAAAAAGTAAGAAACTATTTTAGAGACAGATTTTCACTGTAACTTAAGGATAATCACTGTCTCGATTATCTTTATGCATTTGAAGTGTTTGGCAAGAACTGGCACATAGTAGGTTCTCAAATATTTACTTGAAGGAAGAAAAATATACTTACTTATACTAGTGAGATGTGTTAAGGCAGAGCAAACATTTTAGAGCTAAGGCAGAAAGGATTTTCTCTATTTGTTGGTATCTGCTGAGAACCAAAGCATATGATAAAATTAGTTGGCTTTTCTCCTCAGGACTCTTGAGTGGCTCAATGGAAAGGCACAGATGTAATCGTGGGTTAGAAATTCTTTACAACAGTAATGAAGCCAATAAAATTGTAAGATTAAAAGAGATTCATTTCTAAAGTATTACAGTGGACTTTGTTAATTAAATTATATAAGTCTAATCTTTTTTAAGTTAGTTGCAAAAAGCTTCTTTTTATGCAATTGTCTTGGAAATTGTTTAACCACCATGACATAATAGGCTATGGAAGTATTTTTTTTCAAGCCTGAGGACATTTAAATCTAGGTTCTGTTTAGTGGATTATAGATTTTTTTTTAAGGGCAAGTAAATGTTCCTCTTAATTTTCTTGCAGTATGCAAAAATCAAATCACCTAGGCATTAATCACTAGAGATCCCCTCAGTTATAACCCTAAAGTTGTGCTATGGAAAAAGAAAAGGTTGAGAGCAGAGGTGACTAGAGTTTTTGAATCCTAAATGTCACATTGGAGATGATTATTAATTCAAAATATTTTTAGGTGAGTTCTCCATAATCAGAGCTCATCAGACTATTGACTGTATTCAAGAGCTAAGTAATTAAAAGGAAGAAGTCAACATCACAAGTTAAATGTACCTACAAGTCATGATTATTCTGGACCACGTTAATAGCTTCTGTGATTTCCTAAGATATAACTTTTGAACCACACAGTCTTGTACTTATTGACTTGCTAGACCTTTTCAGGTAAATGTGTTTTCTAACAAACTTTGGAAATGGATAAGCTCAGTTTCAGGTGATATTAGTGGAATATCTTGTCCTTGAAAGGAAATCTTAGCCAAAAAAACAATAATTCAACATTTAACTTATTTGACCTTAAAAATATTTCACTGAATGATTTTAAGGTTTAAAATAGAAAACATTGTTTTTACACATTTACAATTTAAAATTAAAAGCATAATGGAAAGGATTGGGATAAAGTACCAGAGGACAAAATCCACATTTAATAAATTACTTGAAGTTTTACAATACATATTGGCATCTACATAATTTGTTTTCAGTGACTGTAATCTTTTCAGAGGGTCCAATGGATGGGTTTTAACTCTAACTTTAATGAAGATTGTTTGGAGAAAATAATCCAGAGGAATTGTGCTTTTTAACCCTTCAAGCAGAATCCAAGAATCTTTGCTCTGACCTGTCTACTTATTTAAAGAGTTTGTTTAATGAAGGGTTATACCAGGACCACCATGAGCTAGATCTGAAGGCCAATTAAGGCTAGGGGAAAGGAAAATTTTCTTACCAAAATTGATGTCCAATTAGCATGGGATCTTTTTGATCTAGGCCAGGTAAAAATCTAGGTTCATTGATTATTTTTTCTTTAATTTATTATTTAAATGTATTTTTTTTGAAATTAGGAAAGTTATATTTGCTCATTGTTTCCAGTGTAAAATGAAACAGAGATGAATGAAGAGAGAGATTATTTTTACCCCTCTTCTCTTTTTCCACATTAATCAGTGTTAATGGCAGTGAGTGTATCATTCTACGAGTTCTGCTTTCTTATATGAAAGCATGAGTACATGTCAAAAACGTGTGCTTTATTAATGTTTGTTTCTATAAAAATGAATTACATTAAATATATTACTCTGAAATTTAATTTTTTCATTTAACAATATGAATAGATTTCTCAAGACAATCGATATAGATCTAACCACATATCAGAACCACATATCAGAACTGGATGGCTTGTTAGGACCCATTACCAGGTCCCATCCTCAGAGATTCCCATATGGTAGGTCTGGGGTGGGGCCAAAGAATATGCGTTTCTAACAAGTTTCTAGGTGATGCCGAGACTGCTGGTCCAAGGGCCAGACTTTAAGAGCCACTGGTCTAGCCTATTCTTCTGAATAGAAATGGATTCCTATACAGAGTAGAAGTGTTGTGTTTATCTATTTCCCCTTTTGGTGGCCCTTTACTTTTTTCTTATTTTGCCATAATAAAATACTGTTGCAATAGACATCTTGTTCATATAACACAAATATTTTTATTTCTATAGGGTAGATTCCAAATTGAGATTAGTGGGTCAAAGGTGGTGTTTACAGTTTTAACAGCTATTGCCTCATTAATTCCCAAAAGGGGTCATTATTACATATTACTAATTATTACATATCAGAGGTTATATATCCCTGTTTCTTTATCAGCGCTGTATTGTCAATGTATTATTATTTCTGTATGAAATGAGGGAAAAAATGGCATCTCGTTGTTTTAGCTTAGATTCCCCTAAGCCCCAAGAAGTTAAGATAATTCTTGTATATTTATTAACCACTAGAATCCTCTTTGTCCATTGTCCCTTTAGTTACTTTTCTTTTCCCTAATTATTTCTAGAGATTTTTTTATATATAAGGGATATTAACCCTTAATATGGCAAGTGTTGAAAATATTTCCCTTAGTCTCTCTCTTCACTTTTAACTCTGTTTATGATATGATTGGCATGAAAAATCTATAATTTTTATGTAATGAAATATTACATAGGTGAGACCTTTAGGTTTTCTATCTTGTTTAAGAGAATCTGGTATAATGCAAGGTTATACAAATATTCTTCTAAAGTTTCTTATAATGTTTTAATTATTTTATATTTTGCATATGAATTATTATTGTAACAGAATTAGTTTTAAAATATCATGTGAAGTTGGACTATAGTGGCAGCCTTCTCCCCACTTCAGGGACTGGGGGCATTTTTCTCTTCTGTGTAATTCTTTCTAGGTTATCCATATCATTAGGACCACATACAGCAAGAAAACAGGCATTGTCTTTCTGGAAGAGGAGTCTATGCACCTGCTTGCTAATTTCCCTCACTACAGAGAAACCTGAGTTATCACCAGAGGTCTCAAACATAGTTAAGACCAGGACCCTGGGTCTAGCTCCTTAGCTTAGGACAGATACAAAAGAGAATAGTTTCTAGTTGATTCTTGGTCCCTTAAGACAACTTAGAAGTGTTCTATGTCCTGCGTCCCATGCCTCTCATCCAAATATGGTATTACTTAGAAAGGATATTTGGAGTGAATTAAGGAATCCACGTTCAAGCTGCCCTAACTCAGAATACAAACATTACATAATTAATACAAGTTTATACTCACTGGAGACAAATTAGTAAACAGAGATTAGCAAGAAGAAAACAAGAAAAATCATCCACATTTCAACCACCCAGAGCCAAACACTTCTAGCCTCTGGGTGTGTATCTTTTCAGATTATATAAATAAATAAATAACAGACAAGTAAGTAGATCAATTTAAAAATATTACTTCCCATGCTGTTTTTAATTTTCTCTCCTACCTTTTGGACATGTGGATTGCTGCCAATTCTTTGATGTCCTACATACATTGAGATAAACATCACTTTCGTTACACTTTTGTGAAGATTTACTATTATTTCTTTAGCACAAATTCCTAGAATGGTAGTTGCCTGATCAAGGTATATATTCATATTTAAAATGTTTCCAAATTGCCCTCCAGGAAAATTCTAGTTTATACTCCAACCAGCCACACATGAGAATGCATATCGGTTCATAGCTTTGCAGAAAAAAGTTTGTGTGACTAAACACAAACACCGTTCCTCTTTAAAAAACACTACTTATTCCTTCTGTGGTAGATATTTTATTATTTGGATGCTCGGGTTTTATTTTTCTTTTTATGAGTAAAAAGGTATTGTAGTTTCCTGCTCTTAGGAGTATGTTTCACATTGGAGTGAACTACTTCCCCCTTCTCTGGGACTGGACTCATGTGAACACATCAATATATATTTCGTTCTATCCTCTATGACTAAGCAAGTGACCCAAACTGTGTTTGTATCAATTTGGGGAAGTTACTACACTGAGAGAAAAGAGGTTCTCTCTTTCAGTGGTCACTGGCTCTGCATCTATCTTTCCAAGGATTTTGAAAACAACAAAGAAAATGAGAGCAGAGAAAAGGAGGGACAGATGCAAAATGGGAGAGAAAGAAAGAAAGAAAGGGACGGGAGGGACAGGATACATCTTGCTGTGTCTGAACCAAGAACTACTGTGGACTTTTTTTACTAACTTGAGCCAATCACTGCTGTTGGTGAGTGTACCTTCCTTTTACTCCTTTTAAAAGGCACTGATCCTGCTATTTGTTTTCTATTTTATAATCATTATTTGAACATCTAGAATGTATTTTTAAGCTTTAATAGTAAAAACAAGTCTTTGTTAGTTATTACAAATAATTTGAAAGCAAATAAACACGTGTTTGTGATTTTCTTAGCATTTGCTATTATCAGATGTTTACTATCACAATCAGGTTCACACAGATAGGTCATTCGTCCCCTTGATAGAGTCCATAACAGAGATAAGAGAAGACTCCTGTTCCCATTCCTTCCCCACCTCTGAGCTTTGGCTATCGTACTAGCAATCTAATGGTGTCAAGTGATTTGGGTTCCCTGGTCACCTCATTAATCACATTAATGATGTCAGACACCAAAAAGAAAGTAGAGAAATCACTTGCCTTATCATCTAATGTCTTTTCATTAGGGATCCAGTCAAGAGATTTTAAAGACATTGACACTGACAACTAATAGGCAGTTGATATTAAATCTGCTGAAAGCAATAATGAAGCAACCAGATTCCAAACAAACTAGCAATAACCTTGTGGTGCATCAGATGAGAAGGTGTTGGGATCTTTTAAAATTCAATTTACTTTTTACTTGGATGGACTTGCTTTAATTCAGGGGTAGTGAGCGTGGGCAGAGGTCAGGGAAGAGACAGATTGGGTGTCAATCTTTCATCAACGTTTTAATTATTTTTCAGAGGAGCTCCCTAGCAGGTTGGAGGAGAAGATTATTGTTTGAAAAGATAACCATTAACTCTGGAATAATATTTATTTGCGCATTCATTCCTAGGCTTGATGGGACTTCCAGATTTATTATTGGAGCAAATATGAAAAGAGGGTCATAGCTATTGTAGGAATGAGCAAGGGTCACATCCCCAGATAAGATTAATAGCTTAATGATAAAGAGAAGTTGACAACCATGCTGAAGTATAGAACATCTTCTCTGATGAATTCCAACAAGAAATTGAAACTTTGGATGAGTGAGGCATGAGGCAGATAAGGTATGGACTTGGTTGCATTTGATTAGAGATAGACGAATACAGAACTGCTAGAGCATAACTCAGTGCAGCGCCAAATGGAATATTGAGAGCCAGTCGTCGACGACATATACAGCCCCCACTGAAATGTGTAAAAATGTACCACATGTGCCTTTAATTTTATTCACCCATGTGAATAGCGAGCAATAACACTTTAAGACACTGGAGTTATTTTAACCATTTTCTAATTACAGCTGACCCTTAAACAACAGGGACCCACTTACATGTGGATGTTTTTTTTTATATATACAGTATGGTACTATAAATGTATTTTCTCCTCATCATTTTCTTAATATTTTCTTTTGTTAGCTTACTTTATTATAATGCCTATAATATGCAAATATGTGTTAATTGGTTGTTTATGTTACTGGTAAAGCTTCCAGGCAACAATTGCTATTAGTTAAGTTTGGGGGGAGTCAAAACTTATATGCAGATATTTGACTACATAGGAGAGGGGAGCATTGGCAGGTCTGACTCCAGGGCTGTTCAAGTGTCACCTGTGTAGTGATCGGCATTTGGCTAGGTTGTATTTTGTATCCTATTCTAACAAAGTGTTCATGTTATGTCAAGTACCGTATTTGGCACATAACCTGTACTGAAGAAACAAAATCTTTACTTTTTCCTCCTTGGAAAACCACTGTAGTCTTAATTCACTCATTTCTTAACAAATATTCTAGACATTCTTAAAGAAAATAAGAATCTAACAATAAACATGATATATAAGTTTCCTGTCCCCCATAAGTTTCCATTCCTCCGTAGAATGTATATTCTTCTAGGGATAAAAAGATAATAAACAAGTAAGCTAGATTTTCAGATAGGAATAAGAAATGTGAAAAACAGAGTTACTTAGGATATGAGGTTAGATTGTTCAGGTAAAAACGCCTTTCTGAAAAGTTTAACATTTGAGCTGAAATAAGAAAGTAACTCTGTATGGAGGAGTAATCCTGGGGTGCCTAGGTGGCTGAGTTGCTTAAGTTGGTTAAGTGTCTGGCTTCGGCTCAGGTCATGATCTCACGGTTCATGAGTTCAAGCCCCACATCGGGCTCTGTGCTAACAGCTCAGAGCCTGGAGCCTGCTTCAGTTTCTGTGTCCCCCTTTTTCTTTGCCCATCCCCTACTCATCCTCTGTCTCTTTCTCTCAAAAATAAATAAACATTAAAAAAATAAAAGGAGTCACCCTGTGAAGACCGAGTGAAGGAAGAACACTTCACGTAGAAGAAAGTGAGTGCAAAGTCAGAAGAGTTGAAGTTTTGAAGGCATGGTCCTAGGATAGGAACACCGAAAGATAGATGTGACCAGTTTATACAATCTATGGCAAGGAGATTACACTCAATTCTTAGGATAAGAATGAGCAGGGTACCATTTACTTCATGGTAGTCCTTTCCTTTTTTAAAATAGAGATAACATTTGACATATAATCCAATATTGTTCTTTCGAGGGTTGTATCAGATTATATTTTCAATTGAGAAATATAGGTTTATCTATTTGGATGAATCTAATTATATCCTATATCACATCACAGAGGTAAAATGTCATGATAGCTTTGGTAATACAACTTAATCACCAATTAGCAGTCATTTGTTGTTCACGTTGGCTTTTTTTTTTTAAATCTCTTTCAGACTTTAACCAACTATACAAAATCACAGAAGACTGGCATATGGAGGTTAACTCCAAGGATTTGGGGAGAACTTTCTTTATTAAAATTTTGAGAAAGATATTTTGGATTCTGGAAATTTCTGAAAAATTCCTCAAAATTATTATTTCTATACTGTACCTCACGGTTCTTTCCTTTTTATGATGGATTGAGAAATAAGAGAGAAAATCCTTTCCTAAGAATCTGCGGAAAAGCCACCTCAGACACTCTTCTGAATGCCGTGTTTTCCAACATCGAGTTACAGCACAGATCTCTTGAACATACAGTAAGAGTAAATAACAAGTTCTAATATCTTGCACATCCCTTTAAAAGGATAGAATGCCCCTTAACAACCAATAAACATACTTTATAGTGCTTCCTTAGGTTCTTAGTTTGGGAGGTCAAGACCTGACCATTGTCAAATGTTTTTTTAAAGTGATTTTTAGATACTATATATAGATACTATGTATATGTATATGTATATGTTTATTATTGATACTATATATATGTATCTAGTCAGGGTTTGAATGATCAAGGGTAAGGAGTTTTGTTTCTTTTGTTCTGTTTGAAGGAATGCAAAAATAAGTTGGTGTTAGCTGCACAGCTTGAACCGTCCACCCCCTAAGAAGAATTTACACGTGTAAATATTGAATTGGTTGGTAGTGCTTTTAAAATATGTGTGTTTGGCTCTGCTACTATCTCAAGGAATAGCAGCTGCCTTTAAATGAAAGGCCTAATGCTTTTTTGAGTAAAACTGTAACACCCCATGGAAATCCCCATTAGTCCCTTTGATAGATCCTTTTGTGCTATTCAATGTGTTCTGTTGCCCTATTTCTCGGATGGAGATTTGACCTATCCTGCATCCAGGAGCCTAACACTGCCACACAAGGGTTTCCGAATGATCCTCAAGTACTATGCAGATAACCAGAGGATAAAGGTGGAGCTATGTGCTACAATACTTTTACTTACTTGAGTGGCTAGGACTTAGAGGTAGTAGGTGCTGACAATAGACAACATACTTAAATATCCATAACTCCCCATGGACCTTGACTGCATAGAGTAGAAATGAAAGGATTAATGCAGAGAATTGTGTCTTGATAATTCCTTTTTTAGGGGAACCTAGTGTATGGAATCCTAGCTGCAGCTTTTGTCCAAGAACGGATGCCAGGCTGATAGGAAAGCTAGTTTTACTAAACTAGTACTAGTTTACTAGTAGAGGTATATAGCTTCCCTGTAGCCTAACCTAGTAGCTTGGGCACGCTATGTTTAAGCCATTGACATTCCTAAGCTCTGTAAGTAACATCTACATAATTTTATTTATGGTTAGAGGCAGGGAGACCGAAAAGGTAACAGCTCACCTTTCCCCAGCCCTCCATTTTGAACATAGTGCCTCCAGGTATGTGGTTAATGATGTAAAGACGAATACCTCTATTGGAATATCTGACTTCTTATTCCAGGGAACATCAAGAAGTAGAGTTGCGTCTAGATAAATAGTGGAAATATGTGTTTTTTTTTTAAATTTTCTTTTTGTATCTTTGTTTTGCAATTTTTCCAAGATGAGCGTGGATCACATTTCAGATAAAAAATGTATTTAAAATTAAGTTCAACATTTCCTAGTGACAATTTCAGCTCCTGTCTCTTACTCTACTTCTTTCCCCAAAGGATTGCAAATGCAAGGATTTCAATACCTTATTTACCCGTTTAAAAACATTCTTGAGATCCATCGCAAGTAGCAGCTGTTATAAGAACTTTCTACTCCCTTAAACACCTAATCCCCTGTGACACATTCCATTTATCCTCCTTTTGTGGTGACTACAGCTTGAGCTGCCCCATGTGGGGAGACTTGCTGTTTTATTTTGTTGTTCTGGATTGCTGCTCTTACATTGCTAAAAAAATGAACTTACTCTATAGCACTCAGTTTGCCATGTTTCTCCTTTCTGAATTCCCTGTGTCCAGGGTAACTCTTTGTCTACTCAGTATATTTCTTCTCTTTTACTTTGTACCTGCCAACCATTTTATATAGGCAATTTGTGCAGGTCTATGCTAAAAAAACTTCTTTGAAGAGCAAGTAAATTATGACTGCTTTGAACTCCTCTAATCAAAACTTGCTGTTTGAAATTCTGCTTGTGATTTTGCTTCTGCTTAACTGTGGACACCTTTGGCATAGTTATCTTTATTCTTTCTAGCTAATGAAAATTTGGGTTAAAGAAGGGATCTTTTTATTTTCCATTAAAAATGCATTTGTCAGAATTATTAGTTTTGGAATATCAGATTTCAAAAGGAGCTCAGAGACCATCTGCTCAAATCTTTTCATTTGTCAGATTGAGAAAAACGAGCCTCAGACCTCGAACATATGTGGACCAAATTGAAACTAGAATCAGATCGCTGGCTGTCTTCTTACCATATCTGGTCTACTTTACTCTCAACGGAAAATGTAATTTTCATATCCTTATTTTAAAAAAAGAAATATAAGAATGAAATCCTTGATTCATTAGAGGGACTTCAGTTGCAAACAACAAAAACTGATTCTGGCCAACTTGGGCAGAAGGGAATTTGCTGAAAGGTCATGAGAGGCTCACTTAATTCCTTAGGACAGGTTTTCACAATGAGAAGTGATTGGGAGAACTCAGAAGGAGAAATAGCCTGTTCATTCATCAAGATACTTCAGTGTTCCCCTCAGCTTGGCGAAATACCAAACAGGTTTCTTCCTGATTATCGGCCCCCTTTTTCAGAGTATTTACTTTAGAAAACTTGCGACTATAAATACTTTCTTTGCTCCTTTGAGATATAAATCTTCCCTTAGAATCCTCCTGGTTTTACAACCCAGAAGTGTCTTTTATAAGGACCTGGGAGCCACCCCTTGGAAATGCAACCATCAAAAAAGATAGGGCCCTTGTCTCCCATTTTCTGTGGGAGGGCAGGGGCCTAACTTCAGTAATTGCCAATTAGTAAACACAAATGGCCTTTAAGATTTGTTCAGTATCTGAGTAATATCAAAAAGTCGAGCACTTTCTTTTTTTTTTCTTCCAAAATTTTATTTAAATTCAAGTTATTTAACATATAGTGTAGTAATGGTTTCAGGAGTAGAATTTAGTGACTCATCACTTACATGTGACACCCAGTGCTCATCATGACAAGTGCCCTCCTTAATGCTCATCATCCATTTAGCCCATCCCCCTACCCACCACCCCTCCAATAATCCTCAGTTTGTTCTCCGTATTTAAGAGTCTCTTATGGTTTTCCTCTCTCTCTGTTTTTATCTTATTTTATATTTCCTTCCCTTCCCCCATGTTCATCTGTTTTGTTTCTTAAGTTCCACATATGAGTGAAATCATCTGGTATTTGTTTTTCTCTGACTAACTTATTTCACTTAGCATAATACACTCTAGCTTCATCCATGTTGTTACAAATGGCAAGACTGCAGTCTTTTTGGAATCTATATCTATATCTATCTATGTCTTCTTTATCCATTCATCAGTCACTGGACATTTGGGCTCTTTCCATAATTTGAAGCCAAGTATTTCCTATCTTTTGCTTTACCATGCTGTTTACTTATCATCAAAAACTTACTAATAACTATATGATGGCTACACAATGGCTGCCAGATGTCCATGTATCACATTTCTGCTTGAAAGCAGGAAACAGGGCAGGGGCTAGAACAACCAAGGGAACTACTTCTTTCCTTTTATCTGTGAAGGGTAGATTGCTCTTCCAGAGGCCCCTACCATATTTCCTCTCATGTTTTATTCACTAGACATAGTTCACATGCCTGTTTAGTGGCAAAGACAGTGGAATTAGAAAAAATTAATGATTTATTTCCCTAGCAATGGGTTAGAAAAATAAATATTCATTCCTCTCCCCCAGGCTTAGAGAAGAAGCCGACTTTCCTCAAGTACTTTGTTGGCAATCTGATACCTATACAGAAGCGTATCACTGTTGGCCAGGGAGAAGGGTGAGAAAGGCAGTTATGTAGATAACTACATATAGACATACATATCTACATGTAGATAATCAACAGTATATGCTACAATATACCTTTGAGTGTGTAGACCTAAATGGGTTTAGATCTGGATGATGAAGAGAAGACTGAAACAAGGACACTCCTAAGAGGAACAGACAGATAGAAACTGCAATGGACATAAGAAACCTTATAAAATTAGTGATAGGAAGGGCTGGAGAGGTCTCAAAAAAGCCCTAGAAGGCTCAAAAATATTTTGTTGGGCACTGTGGACAGAGTAAATTGGATAAGTTTGTGGAAGGAGATATGGCAATATATGTTAAATGTATTAAATTTTTATATACATTTTGTGTTGGTTCAGAAATTTTACTTTTTATTTTATTTTATTTTATTTTATTTATTTTGAGAGAGAGAGAGAAAGAGCAGGGGTGGGGTGGAGAGTGCAGGGTGCACTGTCATTGCAGATCCCAAAGTGGGGTTCAGTCCCATGAACTGTGAGATCATGACCTGAGCTGAAATCAAGAGGTGGACGCTTAACCGACTGAACCACCCAGGTGCCCTCAGGAGTTTTGCTGTTAAGAGATTTTTTTTGTATTTTACACTAGGGAAACAACCAGCTACTCATGTAAAGATTTACAGACTAGCATGTGTGTCTTAGCACAGTTTTATAATTATGTAAACATGGAAATAGGTAAAATGTGCAATGGCAGGGAGTTTTATGAATATATCAAAAGTTTCTGTCTTTGAAGGATATTTAATGATTTGAAGGATATTAAAGAAGGTTATAAAGAAGGATATTTCTTCTGTGTAAGAAAGCACCTTTCCAAAAGGATATTTGCATAGTAGAAACATGGCATCTTCTAGGGATCGTCGTTTTAATATATCGGAATTGCTGTAGATTTTTCATGTTCTTTATACTTTGGAGCCTTTTCTAAAATGTATAAAATATTTATGAAATACATTCTATAAAAATATCCCTTCAGTTTTTCCTAGGGTAGAACTGGAACCTGATGTTGATTTCAGATACAGACTCTGTGGTCAGCCCTCCAAGTCTGTCTAACTTTCAATACAGTATTGAAGTTACATGTAAGTACAGCTCAGTTACAGGTCAGTCTGTAGATGATGAAACTGGGACCCGATAGGCTAAGGAACTTGTTTTTTGTGCTAGAAAAGGGTACCATCGCCTCTCCCTTGGAAGACAATTACTAGCCTAGGCCTCCGTGTTTATCCTGCCCCAAAGATTACTAGTTCTCTATCCAGCTTGTACATGGAACTCTTAAACACCTAAGTCAGATGATGACACATGCATTCAACCAAACAGAATACTCTGTAACACCTTGTCCCTTATCATGCACCTATCTGTTGCTCTCCTGCCTACCTCATCTTCTACACGGCTAATTTAGTCTATTCACAATGGCTTTTTCCTGTTCCTGAGACCTGCCAAGCTTGTGGCTCTTTAGGACATTGGTGTCTGCTGTTCTCTCTTCTGAGAATACTCTTGTGTAAAATCTTCAAGTGGTTTACTTCCTCATTTTCATTCATCTGTTCAAATACTTTCTCCTTGAAGAGGCCTTCCCTGACCACTTTGCAACATGGTCCCATCTCTCTCTATTGCCTCTCACATTTTTATCATGGGTCTACATCATTTTCCTTTATAGCAAGGAATTCTCTACTCTGTGTTCATTTGTTTGTCTCTCTTCCTTAGTAGAATGTAAGCCCTATGGGGGTAAAGACTTTGCTTTGCTTTCTGCTGTATGCCAGTACCTAGAAGAATGATTGGCACATACTATCAGTTCAATAAAATCTGTCAAATAAGTATATCAATGACAGGACTCATGTTTCCTCACCTCAAATCATATGCTCTTTTCTTATTCCTTTATCAGAACATTTGTATGGTTGTAGATTATTTTAGACATGTGTCAATTGATTCATGATTAGAACATGTTTTCATAATTGTTCATTAAAGGTAGAACATCAAACTTAACATTTTAAAAACAGCTATGCATCTGGAAAGATTCATATACGTATGTCTTCTGATAAGTCTGTTTTCTGAGTTTACTTTAAGAGGAGTAAACTAAAGAGTTTAATTTCATCAGAAATTCAGTTTAACTTGTCTGTGAAGATTTATCACAATTTATTTTTGCCTACTGCCCTGCTATGAATTAAATACGTAATTAGGTAATAAACTATTTATAATGTATTATAGCTATTAGTAAGCTGTAAGTATTCAAAGCATCATTAGTGGCAAAGTGCATAGAGATGGAAAAGTTTAGGGTGGCATTTATAGTAAATTATGCAACCCTTTAAAGCAAAACAAATATTTCAGTGATATGTTAATGATTCCTGGGTATAATGTCAAGTGACTGATGTGATGGTAGGTGGGCAATGAGAATGAGTCTGAAGCTGATGAGTTCTTAATGATATTATCTCTTTATCTTTTGCCCTTCTTTTGCTCTTCATATTCAAAATTCAATTTGAGTCGCCCCCTCTGATAACTGATAAACTTCATCTCATTTCTCAGTGATACACATTCCATTTTCAGAATTTTAAGCTTTAGTTCCTAGACTTAGTATTAATAAAACAATGATACCTACTATTTACACAGCATTTATAATGTACCAGATATTACGCTAAGTTCCTTGCTCCATTATCATATATAATCCTCTCAGCAAGCTTTTTCTTTTCTGTTTTTCCTTTAGACTTTTTATTTTGAAATAGTTTAAGATTCATTAGAAGTTATAAAATAGTGTAGAGAGTTTCTGTATACCCATCACTCAACTTTCCCAATATATAACCATATAACATTGTCAAAACTGGGAAACTGTCTTTAGTAAGACATTAACTTGAATTCAGACTATATTCAGAGTTCTATCAGTTGTACATTTATTTCTCTTTTGGTGCATATCATCTATAAAATTTTTCCGTGTGCATCTGTTCATGTAACCATCATCACATGCAAGACACATAAATGTTCCATCATCACAAAGAAATCTCTTCTTGTTGCCCTTTAATAGGCATCCCTCCCAGTCTTACAACCTGGAACCACAGATATCTTTTCAATGGCTATAATTTTATTACTTTGAGCATGTTGTAAAAATGGAATCATGAGCAACTTGTTGAAGCAGGTACAATTATCTTCTCCATTTTAACTTAGGACACCGAGAGGATACCAGCCATTCTCTAATAAGAGAGGGATTGGGATTGGAACACAGGGTTTTTGGACTCCCACATTCATGCTCTTTCTGTTCTCTTTTTTCTTTTCTTACTTTATAGACAATAAATGCCTAGGTCCTAATGATATTAAAATTATTATTTCCAGGACCTACACAAGTTTCCCTTTGAAAAAGTCTGATATTTCCAAGCGAAATGATCTTTAGTGAGTTACTTTAGAAAGTTCTATTTGAGTAGACGAGGACATTATAGAATGTATGGCAGTAAATGAATCGCGTCAGTGGAATAAAGCTATCTTGGAGGGCATTACTTACACACATCCCGTTATCTGACCCTTTCTTGTTATATGCAAAAGCATTTTTGACTATTCTGATTTTATTTGTGCCTTCTAGTTAAAATACTGGCCAAAATAAAAGATTCACAGAGAACCATAAGGAAAAGTAAACCAAAGATAGTCATAAATGCAACAAAATTAGGACAAGAAACTAAGTACACAATTTTGAAAAACAGAATAGAAAAATATGTGTACTAGGCAGTTTAAATCAAATTGCAAACTGATGAATTATGTAATGAATCTGGCCTACAGGTATTTTTATTTGCTCTGTGCAGAGTCTGAAAAACATTGTTTTGAAATAGTTACAAATATCTAAAAATGGGGAGCTTTAATACAAATTCCAAGTTTCTGACTTCTTTTGGAAAGTAAAGTAATCTGGAACATTGGTTCTACATTACAGCTGAGGGTAAGTCATTGCTTTCTCTTTTATGTTGAATATATGCTTTCCAGTGTGGCATAGTCCCACCTAGCCCAAAAGAACCAGTTATGTTATCTAGGAGATGTGGTGTGCATTTGAGTTTGTGACATCTGGTCAAGAGACTTAGTGAGATGATCTCTTGAGATTACTTCTGATTCTACAATTAAAAAATTCTTGAATTAGAATTCAATAACTGTTTATAGAAAATTATTTTCTATACCCTATTGTGTAGAACAAAGCGTCTACAAAATGAGAGCAGATGATAAGGACTTTAGAGCCAAATAAAATTGGAAATGCAATGTACTTTATCGCACTTTAGAAATTCATAACCATATCCACAGAGCTTTAGAAAAGACTCTGATATCAACAATAATGAGGCCTGTTTAACCTTGTTTAATTCAATATTTCCTATATACAATTGACTACATTAACACCTTGTACATATGTGTACATATATGTATGTATTTATGTATGTAAGCATGTATGCATGCCTTTTTGTATAACACTACTTCTTGGAACAACGTTTTTTTCTTAGAAAAATGTTTTGGGAAATGCTGATTGAGAAAGATTAGAAATGTTTGAGACTTCAGTTTCTCAACACATTCAAAATAATTGGCTTTCTGGAAATAAAAGTCTTAAATTTTCATTTCACTCCTCTGAAATCAACACGGCATACCCATTGATGCTGACCGAAACAAACACTCATTTTAAAACGGGAACGAGGTTAAAAATAAAAGCCAAGATCTAAGAAGAATTGTGAAATTTAAGACATCAGTGGAACATTCTATGGTTAGCATATTTCAAAGGAGAGAGAAAAGTCATCCTTTTGCTGCAAAAACTGCCAGATTGTGGTTTTGGTTTCTGCTTTTTAAGTCATGGTGGGTTCTGAATTCAGTAGATTATTAGTGTTGGTTTACAACCTAGCCCCTGTACACGGAGGGCAAGGAGAGTCCAAAAAAAGGGGCAGACCCGTCCAGATTGGTAGGTGGCAGTTTTAATAAGCAAGGGAATTTACATATGAGGCCTGTCTTGGGTGCTGCAAGATAAGAAGGTCTCTGCCCCTGCCTGCCGGATTTTAAAAGTTTGTATACATGACTTAATTGGGTTCAGTTGTGTGTGCTATCCAGCTGATCTCTAAAACACATTGGTTTCTCAAGGTCGTGTCCTTGAAAATGACTTTAGTGGGGCACCGGGCTTGGGGTTGTGGGTTCAAGCCACATGTTGTATGTAGAGATTACTTAAAAATAAAATATTAAAGAAAAAAAAGAAGATGACTTTGGCTGTGAGATTGGTGGGCAGAAAGTACACTCCAAGGCTAGGTCAGGGTGTGAGGAAACTCTGACTGCCAGGGGTTAGCTCGAGGGTCAACCAGAGGTCATGTCCTCTCCATGATCACTTTCAGCAATCAGCCAGGCTGACTTTTGGAGATGCATGGCGTGATTTTCCAAGGAGCAGCATTCATCATTTCATTGCATCACATAGTCATTCAGCAAATATATACTTACACTTACAATGTTCTGGTGCTTAGTATAAATTAGTGAATAAAACAAAGCCCAGCCCTCATAGAGCTCACAATCTTGTAGGAAAAAGAAGAAATAAGCAAGTAAACAAGCCAATCAACATCTAATCACCTGTTTCTGTGCTGTGAGGAAAGCAAAGGCCAAGCTGGGGGGTGGAGAATAAGAGTGTGGGGAGGGGATGTTTCTCTTCAAATTGGGTGACTTTGGAAGAACTCTTTGAGGTGACACTGATGCTGAATCTAGAAATATTCAAAGGAACAATCAAAGATATGCAGAAAGAAGAAAATTCAGGCAAAAGGGACGGCACCTGCAGAAATCCCAAGTCAGAAAGAAAATTCCAAAGTCGGAAAGACCTCAGTGCACCTTGCCGGCATCTGTCTTGGCCCTGCAGCTGGGTGGCCGTGACTCCAGAGGTGAGTGGTGGCAGGGGAAGGTTGGAGAGGGAGGCAGAGCTCAGTCTTGCAGGACTTCACTTTCGACCATGAAAAGGGGATTGAGTTCTTTTTATTTTATTTTTTCTCGAAGTTCATCTGGTTGTTAGTGAAGCTCTTTAAGCAGGGAAATGACATGGTCTGGTTGATGTTTTTTCTAGTATCACTTCAGCAACTATTAATTTGGTTAGGATGTGAGTTTAGAAGCAGGGAGATTAGGCAGGGGGCTAATGGAGTTAGGCAGAAGAGAATTGATCGTGGTTTTGACTCTGCTATGGTGGCAGAGTTGGAGACTAGTGTCTGGATCCCACTTACATGTTGGATGTGGTAACAATAGGATTTGCTGATAAATTTCCTGCAGAATGTGCAGGAGTAGGATGACTCTCAACTTTATGACTTAAGCAACTGGGTCGCTTGAACACAATTTAATGTCATAGGGCAGATTTGGAGGGAGAAGGTAACAATCCATAATAGAATTTTAGAGATTTCTGTGGGAAAGAAGTCACTAAGGAGTAGGTATGAGTCTGTAACTCAGAGGAGAGCTAGAAGCCAGAGCTTTGCATCTGGGGACATGTCTACATTTGACTAAATGTTTGCAAAATGTAATAAACAGAATATAATCGCATATAAGAAGTATTTCCTACTTAGTTTGGTTTTCTGAAGACAAGATCAGTTCATATATCTTTATTTACTTTTTTGTTAGTTTTTTTAAAAAGTGTTTTCTTCATTTATGTCCAATAATCTTTCCCAAATCTAAAATTATGTGAGTCTGATTCTCACTTCTCATTTCAAGTCCATAGTTCCAGAAGCAGGGTGAAGAGCCAGTTGCACTGTATTCACAGCTGGGCAATTTGCCACCTAATCTCCGTTGAAGTCGTATCAGCTGTGAATAACTAAAGGCTGATATCACCTAATGAACAGATTCACCCACGGACACAACTCCCCAGGCTCATTTTTTCTTCCTTTTCTAACTCATCAGTCAGAGGTGGTGATGACCCCGTAAAATTCAACTAGGAGCTTCATATTTCATTTCTCTTGCATGTTCAGAACAATGACCCTTGAGTTAATCTGCATGATAGAGCAGGGACTCCTTTTAACAGAGGAACTGACAAAGAGGTGAAAATGAAAAACCATGGTTTGGTGATGAAGGCCCTGGTCTAAGACACACTGTAATCCAGACCCCAAATCTACTGTTGATGAGCTCTTCATGATCTGGGGGATCATGTACCTACCTACATTTGGAAGATAATACATACCTGCCCTCATGCAGACTTACTTTCTCTCCTGTAGTGTGAGGGCTTAAACAAAGAGAATCTAAACTCAAGTAAGTTTTAAAATAAGTAGAATTTCCTAAAGTTCCAATATTTTGGCTTTATTTCTGAAGCTTTAAATGTCACTTAACTACTCTATTTTTCTGTTTTTGGCATATGATTATAGGATCCCAGAGATCAAATTCTTTGCTGTACATGTATGGTTGGCTGGAGAGAAGATTTAAACTATTCATTTGATGTGTGTATTCTGTTACCATTAGGGGAAAAACACCTTTAGAAAGAGGCTTTTTTCTTTGCCATATCGATCTACAAGTAAGCAGTTGTTTTGTTTCTGGGATTTTATTGACAACTCTGTGCCTTCTTTCCATTTAATTTTATTTGCCATTATGGCCCACTAAGTAATTAACTCTGCATTTTGGAAAATTTAGAGGCTAAAGAGAGCTATTTGAGAATACTGTTGAATGGCTTTCTTATTTATAATATCTCAAGCTGTGTTAAGCTTTATCACAGACTTTTAAAATGTGAGATCCACTTGTGTATTTGTGTCTGGCAGGAAATTATGTCTGAGAGAAAAACAAAATTATCTGTAAGAGATTGAGAAATCAAGGCAATGTAAAAAACAAACGACAAAGCAAAGAAACAACCCCCAAAGCTACAATCTTTGCGTTTTGTTTATATGAAAATAACACGAATATTTACATGAACTTTCAAAGGAGAAATTCATTTGCAGTTATATGTTAGGTTTCATTTGCGATCCATCAAGTTCTCAAGAGACTCTTAAACTGAATTTTCTTCCCAGGCAATCTCTGAGCCAGAGTCTTGGTTATCAAATACACGTGACTATCCCAGAGGTAGATCTCCAGAGCAGACCAGTAAGCTACTTACCGACTATCAAACTGCTTTCTCAGCATCTCCACTTGGAGGTCTCAAAGGCATATTCTAAGTGAAATAATCTTCCCTTATCTCAATTTCTCCTTCCCTGATACTTATCTAAAAATGTATCAAAATATAACTATATAACACATAGAAGGCATGGAACTATATGCAATATTATTGTATATTATATATTATGTATATATATGACCTGTTTTATGGTCCAGGCGCATTATATTAGTTACTGAAGTGTAGCAGTAAACAAGACAATGTGTCTCCCTTTTTGGGGCTTCAGTGAGCAAATGCCAGAAGTGGAAGTAGAAGTATCTTCATGGATACTCCTCTTCTCTTGTTTAATGTCAAGTTCTGCCAATTTTATATCAGTTCATCTTCTTTTTAACTCTATGTCTGTCTAATCCAAGGTACCATTTTGCTCCACTATGCTACTTATGACCTCAAGGGTACTTCTCACACCTCCTCTTCACTTTTCTAAACTCATCTCTACAAGATAGGTGTAGTAGTCTTTTCAAAACACACATAGTTTTCCTGCCACACATACATCCCCTTCTTAAAATCCTTCAATGGCTTTTCACTGCTCTTATTCTGAGGACTAAAGGTTTTAGCATGGCCCTTAAGGTCCTGAAGGATCTGGCCCCAACTTGCGTTTTTTTGCCTTTCCTCCTGTCCCTCTTCTTCTTCTTTATTCTTTCTTCTTCTCCTCACTCCACCCATATTTCCCTTTTATATGTTCCTGAAAGTATTTCTCAGTACACTCTTACTTTTGTTCCTTATCTCAAACCTCATTTCTTCTATGAACTTACTTTAATCTCTAAGAAAAGACCAAATCATTATATAGTCACTACTTCCTGAACTTTATAAAATGTGCTCCATATATTTGCATAGTATTTTAGTTAATATTTTTCCACCGGTCTACAAGTTTCATAACAACAGAGATTTCAGTCTGTTATTTCAACTTTGTATCTTTTACAACTAGAACAATGCCTAGTATATAGCATATGCACAGGAGATAAATACTGACTCTCGAGCAGCCTATCAGGCTCGAGCAGCCTGTCATGGATGCCTATCAGGATCTGTAGTAGATTCTGTCAGTCATATCCCCTCAGCCTACTCTAGGACTACTGTACAACTTTCCATTTTATGCCTGCAGTCTTCTGTGCTTCTTTGTTGAAGGACTTTCTCTGGCTGCAGGAGTATGGCAACCACGGGGAAAGCCAGAAAGACTGAAGAGTTAATGTTTCTGGAGTGCCTTTCAAGCAGTGAGGGCTAGGAATCCCTGTGTGTGTTCCACAAAGACTCTCAGAGAGTTGTCAGTCACATTAATACCCAGTTGCCTACAGCAGTAACTTGCCCATTTATGTACCCTGTATTAACATTTCCTCTCTCACTTTTCTACTCCTTCACAGAACTTCCTGGTATCACTTCCCAAATAAAGTACTTATACCCATACCACTGTATATGGAGAAACCCAAAGTAGGAGAGGGCCAGAGTATTGCAATGGCAATATTCCCATTGTATTTTGTCTTTCAAAAGGTGCCATTTACATTAGAATATATAAATGACAACTATGGAAGAAATATTTAAGGACTTTCATAATAATTAGGGGCCTCCTGCATGCTATATGCTAATGTTATTTGTGAATGGAGCAGCAAAGAATGGTGCATATCGTATGTGTTTTTTCTGTGCCCTTTGTGTACTGTGTTGTCTGAATAGACTTCACTTACCAAGCAAAATTCAGAGACACATGATTTGCATTTTGAAACAGGGGTTGCAGAGCATTAAGCCAAGTGTGATGTCCTTCTATGTGCAAGCTTTGTATACCCGCACAGCTCACATGCCCATGATATTGACCCCATGAGCTGGGGCATGGAATACTCTGCCTCGATCTCAGCCACCTGCTCACCACTATGAGTTGTTTGTTAGTCATAGTCAAAGCATAATGACTCAGAATACAAAAAAGAGTGATTCTTCACAACAAGGAGAGAATGGGGCTCCTGGGCAGCTCAGTCGGTGAAGTGTCCGATTTCAGCTCAGGTCATGATCTCACAGTTCACAAGTTTGAGCCTTGTGTCAGACTCTGTGCTGACGGCTCAGAGCCTGGAGCCTGCTTTGTCTCTCTCTCTCTCCCCCTCCCCTGGTCGTGCTCTCTTTCTCATTCTGTCTCCTCAATAATAAATAAATGTTAAAAAATAAATAAAAAACAAGAGGGGAATGGACTTTGGGAAGACCAATGCAACTGTTGTTTAATGTAGGAATAGAAGACCAGAGAGAATTATCTATGATATCTTCTTCATACACAAAATCTCAAAGGATTGTCCAGCCCAAGGATGAGTGGGAAGTTTTTTTTCTGAAAAATACCTTTTTGTTCCTTGTTTTGCTTTATGCAAAATTTATTTCTACAAGAAAAGAAAGAATATAATATGTTTATATCTATTTTCAGAACCTATGCTATCCACTACTTGTGGATAATGTGAAGTAGGTTATCTGGCGATTATCTGTAAATGGAGATTACTGTAGATGTAATGTGAGACTCCAGAGGAAATTGTCTTCAGAATGTTCCTGGCGGTGCTGGGTGGTATGGAATATTGATTTCATGTGCATGAGCTGTTTTACCACATGATTACCTGGATGCGCTTCTGTTATCTGTCCAAGACAAGGATGCTAGAAAATGCAGTCTGCTTGTTTACAGTCCTCACAATAATACAAAGAATACTATATGAAACACATATATAGACATATGCATGCTTATCAAATATTTGCTAATGAATGAGTACATTATTACATGATTGCTATTTCTTTAAAAAAAACTCAATGTTTTTATTTTTGAGAGAGAGAGAGAGAGATAGAGCATGAGTGGGGGAGGAGCAGAGAGAGAGGGAGAGACAGAACCTGAAGCAGGCTGCAGGCTCTGAGCCTGATGCGGGCCTGAAACTTGTGAACTGTGCGATCATGATCTGAACTGAAGTCGGGCACTTGACCAACTGAGCCTCCCAGGCACCCCATGTGATTACTGTTTCTAAATCTTTACTCCTAGGCGTTGTATTTTCCAGATTTCAGAGCTTGTGATGTGATATTCATTGGGACATATTTCTCTTTAAATTGTTTCCGTTGTTCTGAGTTAAATTGTATCCGTTGTTCTGAGTATTGCCAGGTCTTCACTCTTATCTGAGGGCTCAATATGCAACCTTGTATGCAAGGACTTCCCTGACTTTTGGAAGGAGGTCATTTTGGGAAGGTCAAAATATCCCAGGACTCCCTTACTGTATCTGAATGAAAAAGAATTTAGTCAGATGAAAGATTGGCAGCACTGGCCTCCTTGTACTTCCTCACCCTAGCATCTTTGACTTATTCTTCTCTCTGCCTGTAGTTCTCTTTCCCCAGGTATGCAAATGGCTTTCAACTCACCTCTTTGAGATCTTTACTCACATGTTACCATCTTGGAGAGGCTTTGTCTACTGTACTATTTGAAATGGAAATTCTCTTCCCAATGTGGCATTTCTGTGCCCCTTCACTGTTTTTTTTTCTCTCCAAAGCGCTTACCAGCATCTGGCACAGAATATATATTATTAATTTTTGTGTGTTTGTCTCTGGACACTAGAATGTAAATCCAGGAGAACAAGGGCTTCTTCTATATTATATGCCACTGTATCTTCAGCATCTAGAATAGTGTCTGGCACATACTGTGCCTAATAAATATTTGTTAATGATCATACCGTTGAATTTGAATAAAGATTGTGGCACCCCAGGAGGGCCCATCGACCACAGTTTGAGAATGACTGCCTGACAACATACCAATTTATTAGTACATTAAAAATATTTTTCCAAGGCCCCTTGTATTTGAATATTTTCCTCTTAGGATTTTTGCAAGACCTTTCTGTCATTGAAGGTAATCTGATCAGTTACTCTCACGTGGGACTGCCAGTGCACATGCTGGTCTTTTCTGGGTCACAGTCCATTTTCATAATGAAGTTAGGACTGTATGGGTCAGAGTCTGTTGAAAATAAAATAGATTAAAAGATTGAGTTGTAACAGAACATAGTATTCCTATTCACTAAAAAAATCATACTTCTCCTTTATAATTCAACTTTACTTTTAACTTAATAAGTTCAATTTACTTTCTGATGGTTTTTATTCTTCCCACATATCTTGACATGACCAAGGTAGTATAGGTTGAAATCAACTGAACCTTGTAGGGCTGAGTTTGGAATAATAAAGTAGCTGTAAAAGGCACGAATGGGTTAGCTAAGGATCTTTGATGAAGTGAAAAAACATGTTGGAGGGGTGATTTCTACCAGTAACTAGGGAACTGAGCATTTACTCTGTACTAAATACCTTGTTAAGTGTTATTCATCTATACACATGTATTTTGTCAGTTAATCCACAGAACAATCTAATCTATGATATTATTGTTATTCTCATTTTACTAATGAGAAACTGAGGTTCATGGAGGTTAAATTGCTTACAGTCAAACAGCTAGTAATTACTGACCTTGACATTGAAAGTTCATGCTGTAACCACTATCTGTTGGACTGCCTTGGGGAATTTAAAGTTTTTAGCCACCTAAAAATAATGAAATTCATTGATTGTTAATACTGTTAATTCTCCAGTTAGGTCATTGCAAGCCATCTATATTTATATTTATTTAGTGCTTTGTACTTTTCAAAATATTTCCACATTTGGTCTTTTTCTCTCCATCTCTCTCTTTTTCTCTCTGTGTCTGTCTCTTTGTATCTATTTTTTTTTCCTAGAAGCTACTTGTTTGTTTGGTTTTGATGATCAAAAAGACCAGTGCATAATTGCTCTCTGACATATAGTTGTAATGAATGGATGAATGAATACTTTTCAGGTCTCTTTTCTCTTGACTCTAAATTGGTTGAAACAAGATAGCACTATTTAATTAATAGAAATTTGGTGGTAATTGGGACAGGAACTAGCCTATGTTAAAATGAAAAAATACCTTTTGATATGCAAATACTTTTTTCTTGGGAAAATTAATCATCTACATTTGCTTTCAGGATAATATTTAAATGACATTAGGCAGTGTTCAAGGCCCTTGAAGCCCTTTGCATACTTAGTTCTAAAAGCATACCATTAAACAACTGAATAAGTCCTCAATGAGCATTTGGTTTGAATACTTCAGTTTGCAGATCTGAAAATCGAAGCACAGAAAGCTGACTTGTGCAAGGTGATAGTTAAAAAGTAGTTGAGTGAGGGGCACCTGGGTGACTCAGTCGCTTAAGCATCTGACTTTGCTCAGGTCATGATCTCTTGGTTCCTGAGCTCAAGCCCCATGTCAGGGCTCTGTGCTGACAGCTCAGAGTCTGGAACCTACTTCCGATTCTGTATCACCCTGTCTCTCTCTGCTCTTTCCCACGCTCTCTCTTTCTCTTATAAATATTAAAAAAAAAAAAAAAAAAAGAGGGGGCTAAGTGAGATTTGAACCCAGATCTGCTAGTTTCTTGTCTAGAGATTATGCCTCCAAATCACACAGACATGCAATAAAACGCAGGCAAATCCTTATAGTTGACCTTTGAACAACATAGGTTTGAACTGCATGTGTCCTCTTATATACAGATGTTTTCAATACAGTACAGTATTATGAATGTACTTTTTCTTCCTTATGATTTTCTTAATCACATTTTCTTTCCTCTAGCTTACTTTTTTGTAAGAATAAAGTATACAGTGCATGTAACATACAAAGTATGTGCTTTTGACTGTTGATGTTATCAGGAAGGCTTCTAGCCAACAGTAGGTTATAAGTAGTTACGTTTTTGGAAAGTCAGAAGTTATATGTGGTTTTTATATGTGGTCAGCCCCTCTAATCCCTGAATTATTCTATGAAGTAGCATGAAAGTTGAATTGAATTATTGCAATTGATTCTAAAAATTAATGTTGTATTTCTCTTATTAGATAATATAGATAAGATTAGATAATATAGAACTTTCCCTTGTTGGCATGGTACTCTGTCTTCGTTTTATTTGACAATGTGGAAATTGAGGTTACTGCCCTTATGCTATGCTGCTATGGCAATTACTTTTACTATTATTAAAAATTACCTTTATTGAGTGCCTACTGTGTACTAGGCACTCCGATGAATACTTCAGATGTTTATCAGGTCAGTCAGGAAAACAGATACAATTCTGTAATTTTGAGAAGAGAAGAATTTAATACAGGGGATTAAGTGCTTACAAAATCATTAGATCAGCTCCAAGAGTGAAGATCAAGAAAAGCTATCATTAAAAACTTTCTATTTGCTATAGATTTTCAGAGGATCAGGAAGTTGCTGCTTTTGCTACATTAGGAAAACACAGAAAACTTGTAGTGTGAAAGTAGGTAACTCAGAGTGAAATACCCAGAGGCCGCTGCAAAACTTCATGTCTGCTGAGCTCACGTGATTGCCCATTGCTGCCAGAGAGAAGAGTCATAACCTCTGGCTGTCTTCTGTCTTCCAAAACTCCCCCAAATTGGTAAAACCTAAAATATACCTAGAACCATGTTGACAAAACAGTCTGAGAAAGGTATTCCTAAGCTTCTAGTCTCTGCTATATGGAGGAAGCCTATAAAGGGGTGAAAAGGCAGCCAAATCTCTACAGTCACCATACAGTAGGGTATTAACTGTGTCTTTTAATCCTATAAGAATTACAAATGATGGGGCGCCTGGGTGGCTCAGTTGGTTAAGCGGCCGACTTCAGCTCAGGTCATGATCTCAGTGTCTGTGAGTTCAAGCCCCGCGTTGGGCTCTGTGCTGACAACTCTGTGCTGACGGCTCAGAGCATGGAGCCTGCTTCGGATTCTGTATCTCCCTCTCTCTCTGCCCTTCCCCTGCTCATGCTCTGTCTCTATGTCTCTCAAAAATAAATGAACATTAAAATGTAAAAATAAAATAAAATGCTTTAAAAAAAAAGAATTACAGATGAAGAAACCTGAAACTTAGACATTTTAAGGACCCCGTGTAAGCAGCTTTTGGATTATATAATAGGCTGGCTGAGACATGTTTAGTAAAGCATAGATACCCCCTGAAAGATAAAAAAATAATGAAATTATTTTTACTTGCTATTTCAAACAGATGCATTTAGGCAGTAATCATGGGACACACCCTGGGGACATTTATGTATGTAAATTATATGTATGTATGTATATGTTTAAATGTGTTATATGTAAATATTATGTGTGTATATGTATTATATATGTATATATTTATATATTTAATATACAATTTTTCCTTCCAGTCTATAAAAAATGGTGAGATGATCATGAGAAGAGTAGGGGAAGCACACCAGGGACTTTAATATATATATTATATAATTATATATTATATATTTACTTAAAAATATAGTTTTAAATTTCTTTTCATCTTTTTTTTAACTATAAAACAAATTATAGTGAGAGGAACATTGTGCCTAAAATCACATAGCTAGTCAGTGGGAGAAGTAGGATTTAAAATCTACAAGTCTAACTCCAGTGCCTGCCTCTTCACTATTAAATCAACTGTGTTGAGTCTAGGAAGAGATCTCCATTTGTATGATAATTCTTTAATTAGCATTCATTTTCATAGCTATTCTTTTGCTTATCCTGGATCTGAAAAATATATTATACTTATACTCACCCTGTTTTGGGAGGAAAAGAATAAAGGTTCTATGATATGTCAGACCTATGGTTTTAAGCTGGGACGCAAACAGTCAAGTCTTGTGCTCTATGAGGAAATAAAGATCCTAAAATAAATAGTCTTGACTTTTAGGGTAAAGTGGAGTGGAGAAAACACAGATGAGGACAGGGGAATGCAGGTTTCATATGACCTAAGCAGTGGCAGGCACCCAGTTTCGAAGAGCAGAAGCAGAGAAGGATTCACGTTTTTATGGGAAAGAGTGCTGAAAGTTGAGAGGGCAGGCAGCACCATTCAAATCTAATTTCAACCACCCTAGTCCCTTCTGGAAAAGAGCTCCCCCTCTGGGGATATGTTGAACAGATGTGAAATACAGAATTTGAATTAGGTATTTACAAAGATCTTCCTGCTCCAAAATTCAGCTTTCTAGGTTTGTGAAGCATTAACATAATACAAAGTTTACTCTTGCTTGCCATCATTTGCTGACATTTTCCTCCTGCCTTTGAGGTTTTGAAAGTTTAATATGTTTGAAATTCATGGTCAAACGATGCAATTTTAGGGTAACTAATTTCAGCACAGATTTTTCCCATTTCTAAGTATATTTTAGTGAGGCAGAATTTTCATTTTTAAACATTTCTCTATCTGTTGCTTATAATTTTAGTCCTAGGAGACAACTCTCAAGTTATTTAAAGGACAAGATTTTTACAGATAATTGCTAAATTTGCAAGTTTATTGGATGCATATCAGCCTCAGACCAAAGAAAACTAATTAAAATCTAAGTTGGAAAAATAGCTGTGTCTGCTCATTATCTGATTATTTTCAAGTTCAGAGCTGCACTTTTATTTAAATTGAAACTTTTTTGTGTTTTTCTCCATTTTAGTTTTTAAAGTGATAGGATAGAAAACCTAACCATTTTAACCATCTCCCATTGAAGTGATTAATTCAAGGTATAACTTAGTCTCATCCAAATTAAATTAATATACTGGGAAAAATGGATCATTTTTGTTGATTACATTTAATTGGTTCCAGCTTAATAAGCAAACATTACTTTAATGAAGTTTTTGAGTTTATTATGGTATAAGGTTGTTCATTCCAGTTCCAGTATTAACTTGTCACCTTAGGGCATAGCTACTTTATGCTAGTACAGCTTGTCTTTCAGGGAAGGAATTAACAGTTCACTCTTACGTGCCTCTTATCTTGAGTGGAGGATGCATGGGCTACTATATAGATGAATATTTTGACTTCTATCTGTTCAGTGATAACGTGATAGAGAAACACTTGTCTGTCAGGAGAGAGGGAGCAAAAGAGGTTTTTGGGAAAGGAAAGGCTGTAAGAAGTAACAAACAGCAGTTATTCACTGTCACTGTGTTATACATTGGAGAAAGCATGGCCCTGGAGGCTCTAGAGTCAACTGAGTCACTAGCCACACATATTGTGTAGGACAAGACACCTCATCTCCCATGCACAGATCCTCCTCATGTCAGAGATGAGGGGTTAACCTTGGTGATTTCACCAGCTCTGAGATTCCATGATCCTATTTTGTCCGATAACTGTGAAAATTGACCTTAGTCCATTCAGTCTTCGGAAATTCATTTCAGGCCCATCAGTTTGAATGTTTTGGTAAGAAAAATAAGAAAGTGCCTTCCTAGAAACTGAGGGAAAGTCATTTAATGACACAATCTTATTCTTTAATAATACCAATTCCATTCACTTCAGGAAGGTGAGATTGGTTTGCCCTAAAACTCTGTTTGAGTTGTTTATTTTTTTCGGAAGTTCTACCCTTTGGAATTGGCTAAAAAGTTGCTCCAATCTTATTATTATCTTCCCATGCCTGAAGTTTTAGGTTAGCTTAATATTTGGAGGTATGTATTCAGGGGATGCTATTTATCTTTCTAAAAACTTCATAAATGTCAAAATATTTTATTGTATTTCCTACATTCTTCAAGTTCTTTTAGTTTCTTGTGACATTTAGTTTTAGTAAACTTTAGAATTGTAGAATAGTTTTAGATTTACACAAAAGTTGTGAAGACTGTATAGAGTTCCCACATATCCCATACCTGGTTTCATCTGTTATTAATAACTTAAGATAATATGATATATTAGCCCGATTGGTAAACCAACATTAATGTATTCTTACCAATTGAAGATCAAATTTTAATCAGATTTCCTTAGTTTTTGCCTGTCTTCTTTCTGTTCCAGGATCTCATCCAGAGTACCATATTACATTTAATTGTCATGTTTCCTTAGGCTCTTCTTGGTTGTGACAGCTTTTCAGACTTTACTTGTTTTTGATGACCTTGATAGTTTTCTTTTTTCTTTTTCTTTTTTTCCTTTTTCTTTTTCTTTTCCTTTATTATGTATATAATATATGTATAGTTGACATACAATGTTATATACAACTTAGTGATGTGACACATTTATACATTATGCTATACTCATCACAAAAATAACTACCATCTGTCCCCATGCATTGCCATTATAATACCATTGACCATATTCCTTATGCTCTGCTTTTTATTCCTGTGACTTACTCATTCCATAACTGGAGGCCTGTGTCTCCCTTTACCCTGCTCCCATTTTGCCCAACCCCTCATTCATCTTCCCTTTGGCAACCATCAGTTGTGTTCTGTATTTATAGTTCTGATTCTGCTTTTGTTTGTTTACTCATTTTTTAATTCCATTTATGAGTGGAATCATATGGTATTTGTCTTTCTCAGTCTGACTTATTTCACTTAGCTTAATTCCTCTAGGTCCATCCATGTTGTCTCAAAAGACATGATCTCATCCTTTTTAATGGCTGTATAATATTCCATTGTATATTTATACCACATTTATTTATTCATTTGTCTATTGATGGACACTTAGGTTGCTTCCATATCTTGGCTATTATAAATAATGGTATAGTAAACATAGGGTGCTTATATCTCTATGAGTTAGTATTTTCACTTTCCCTGGGTAAATACCCAATAGTGGAATTATGGGATCATATGATATTTCTATTTTTGATTTTTTTTTTGAGGAACCTCCGTACATTTTCACCAACAGTACACCAGGGTTCCCTTTTTCTCCATGTCCTTGCCAATGCTTGTTGTTTCTTATCTTCTTGATTTTAGCCAACCTAATAGGTGTGAGGTGATATCTCATCGTGGTTTTTATTTGCACTTTCCTGAGATGACTAGTGATGTTGAGCATCGTTTCATGTGTCTGTTGGCCATCTGCATGTCTCCTTTGGAAAAATGTCTATTCAGGTTCTCTGCCCATTTTCTATTCGGATTGTTTTTTTGGTGTTGAGTTGTGTAAGTTCTTCATGTATTTTGGATATTAATCCCTCCTCAAACATATCATTTGTAAATATCTTCTCTCATTCAGTAGGTTGTCTTTTTGCTTTCTTGATAGTTTCCTCTGCTGTGCAAAAGCTTTTTATTTTGATGTACTCACAATAGTTTATTTTTGCTCTTGTTTCCCTTGCTTATGAGAAATATCTAGGAAAAAAATGTTGCTGAAATTGTTGCATGTGCTGAAATTATTTCATGTGCTCTCTTCGAGTATTTTTATGGTTTTAGTCTCTCATCTAGGTCTTCAATCCATTTTGAGTTTATTTTTGTGTATGGTGAAACCCAGTTTCATTCTTTTGCACGTGGCTGTCCAATTTTCCCAGCACCATTTGTTGAAGAGACTGTCTTTTTCTCATTGTACATTTATTCCTTTTCTGTCAAAGATTAATTGACCATATAATTGTGGGTTTATTTCTGGGTTTTCTGAGCCACTATATGTTTTTTGTTTGGAGGATTTTATCCATTTACTTTTCAGATAATTATTGATAAGTAAGGACTGACTTTGTCATCTTATTAATTGTTTTCTTGTTTTAAAGGTCCTCTGTTCCTTTTTTTCTTGATGTCTACCTCTGTGAAATGATGATTTCCTGTAGAGGTATACTTTGATTTCTTTCTCTTCTTTTCCATTGTTTCATGGAAGCTTTTGTTCTGTGGTCACCCTGAGGCTTACTTGAAATATCTTATAGATAAAACAGTCTACTTTAAGCTAATAACAACTCTAGCTTAAATTATATATAAAAAGCCCAGGTTTTTATTCCCCTCCACAATTTATAGTTTTGATGCAACACTTTATATCTCTTTGCATTGCACATTCATTAACAAATTATTGTGGCTCTAGCTATTTTCACTTTGACCTTCAACCTTTATGTTAGAGTTAAGGAGTTAATACACCACCATATTACATTATTAGAGTATTATGAATTGCTGTATACTTGGCTTTACCAGTGTTTTTTTTTTTTAATGTTTTTATGTTACTAGTTAGCATCTTTTCATTTCAGTTTAAAGATTTTCTTTCAGCATTTCTTGTAAGGCAGATGTCTTGGTGATGACTCCTTCTGCTTTTGTTTGTTTGAGAAAGTATTTTTCTCACCTTTGTTTCTGAAGGACCACTTTGCTGGGCAAAGTATTTTTGGTTGGTGGTTTTTTTCTTTCACCACTTAGAATATATTATCCCTTTCTCTGTTAGTATGCAAGGGCTCTGCTGAGAAATCTGCCAGTAACTTTATGGGGGTTCCCTAATTTGAAATATAGTTGCTTTCTCTTGCTTCTTTTAAAATTCTGTTTGTCTTTGATTTAGAAAATTTTATTTTATTGTGTCTTGGAGAAGATAGCTTTGAATTGACATTTTAGTGTAACGTGTTATCTTCATGAATTTGAATATCCAAATCCTTCCTCATGCTTGGGTAATTTTCAGCCATTATTTCATTCTTATCCTTTTGTCCTTCCCATTTTCTTTTTCCTGTCTGAGACGAAAATGCAGTAGAAACCTGTGGTAAGTCTGCAATTGTTCTTTGCTTTGAATATATCTCCTAGGGTGTCACTTCCTGTGTTGCATTGTAAAGATTTGTTTCCATATTTTTCTTATTCCTGGTAGGCTCCAAGAACTTCTTGAGCTGAAATTAAGTTGTCATTGTTCTGGTGCCTCAGAGGGTGCTTGTGGTATAGTTAGTGCTATTCAAATATTTGAATCCGTGAATCTTTAAATCTGTAGGAGCAGTGTAACATTGTCATAGTGTAACCAGGCTTACATAGTTGAGTTGCCTCCAAACAGAAAGTTAAGCTGCCTTTTGAGTGTTTACATGTAATATTTGACCTGATACAGAATCTAATGTCCAAGAGCAGGATCTCTGAAATCCTAGTAATAAATCTTGGCTCTACCACTTACAACATGTATGACCTTGGGAAGATTATTTAACTTATTTATTCCTCAGTTTCCTCTTCTGCAAAATGTGGGTAGTAATGAAATCAAGTTCATAGCATTCCTGTGTGTTGAATAGGAATATACCTGTAAAAAGACATAGCATAAGGCCTTGCACACTGCTTTGAAAACGTGTGCAATTACCTTCATTGAATTTTACTATTACTCTTAAATTACCTTCATTGAATTTTACTATTACTCTTAAATTACCTTCATTGAATTTTACTATTAATTGGCATATTTAAAATATTCCTTCCCATCTTCTTTTCCATACACTAAAATATTTTTTTAATGTTTATTTTTGAAAGAGTGAGAGAGATTGAGAGAGAATGATTAGGGAGGTGCAGAGAGAGAGGGGGGACAGAGAATCTGGAACATGGGGCTTGAATTCATAAACCATGAGATCATGACCTGATCCAAAGTCAGACCCCTAACTGATTGAGCCACCCAGGCAGCCCCCTCTACTAGAATACTTTTCACCTTAGTGCTTTTCCTTTATTTCTATAGATTTGATTACTTTCCTCCTAATATTTGTGTTTGTGTGTGTGTCTTTTTCCTGAGCAGGCAGCAGAATGATCATTTCTCAGAGAATACATTCCTAGTTTGGCTCCTGGTTTGAGAAGTAATTATTTTGGCATTATCTTCATTGTCTTGCATTTACCATCTGTTGGCAACATCACTGAAATGATCCAAGTCTTCTGTAATCTGGCAGTATTTAATTAATTATTATTATTATTTTTACTTTACCTCCAACTTCACTTCTACCTCCAAATGGGGAATTTGGCTAATTTCTTTTTTTTTTAATGTTTATTTTATTTTTGAGACCCAGAGAGACAGAGCATGAGTGGGGGAGAGACAGAGAAAGAGGGAGACATGGAATGTGAAGCAGGCTCCAGGCTCTGAGCCATCAGCACAGAGCCCCACGCGGGGCTCGAACTCACAGACCGTGAGATCATGACCTGAGCTGAAGTCGGCCGCTTAACCGACTGAGCCACCCAGGCACCCCCTAATTTCTAAAGTAAGCCCACCTATTTTAAGTTTTTTTAATTTTTTATTTTGAGAGAGAGAGAGGGAGGGAGAGAGAGAGAATAAGCAGGGGAAGGGCAGAGAGAAAGGGAGACACAGAATCTGAAGCAGGCTCCAGGCTCTGAGTTGTTAGCACAGAGCCCGATGCGGGGCTGGAACCCATGAGCGAGATCATGACCTGAGCCGAAGTCGGACGCTCAACCGATTGAGCCACCCAGGTGCCCCTATTTTAAGTTTTTATAGGACATCTATAGCTTCCAATTTGGAAAGATATTTGTTTTACTTTTTAAAATTCTATTAAATATGTCAGAAAATAATGACAAAAATAGCAGAATGTCATGTTAATTTTGGTTTATGCTATTATTTTTATTAATTCTGAACTGTTCAACAAGTGGCTTATCATTGTAATTTTTACAGTGGGAGTGGCAATGATCTTGAAACACTAAGAAATTTTTAAGATAACCTGTGCCTTATAAACTTCAGCGTGTAGACTGTATAGTTTTGGATTCTAAGACAATTTCCATATAGGTCTTTCAGTTGCCTGATGTGCTTTTAAAACGTCCTCAAGGACTGTTGAACAGGCTGAGTTTGCATCCCTGGAATCACTGTTCCTTGGGGTCTTCATGTCACATGCAGGATGTTTCATCTCTGCCACATCCCTCTTTTCATTGCACGGTTATATTTATCTTTCACGTAGATCTAGGCTAAAACCTCCTGTAAATCCGCCAGAGTGCCTCAGCCTCTGAATTTTCTTTATCTGTCACGAAACATGTTCTCGAAAGGCCTCCAAGAGCGCAGTTATAATGAGAGATCCTCTCATTTTTCTCCTTCTTTTGTTCAGACCTAAAAGAGATGCTGCTTATTTCACAGAAGGACGGTCCTGGCTGAAAGATGCTCTCTTGAAATGGAGGGATTAATGTCTTAGATTCCCTTGGAGATGTATTTTATTTGCATTTTAATTATTAGAGCTAAAAAGCATGAGCATGAAAAATTGAGAATATTAACTCTGAAATTTTATCTGCATTGTTTTTGGTTCCATTCTGTATAGGGTGTCACGTAGGAACATATCAACATGTGTTAAATACATTTTTTTGATTATAAATTAGAATTTGATGTTTCATTTTATAAAATCTACACCTATTCTCTTGAGAATAAATAAATAAGAAATAGATAATGTCTAGTGTTGGTGAAAATATAGGAAAGCAATTGCCATTATTTTTACATATTGCAGAACAGTGATTGCTACAGTGTTTTGGGAGGGTAATCTGGCAGCATTTAGCTAATCATTTAATGGAAATTGTTGAGCATGTATTATGGAGCAGGCACCATTCTAATTACTGGAGATATAACAGTGACTGAGTAGTCTTTACCCTTATTGATCATGCTTTTATTTGGAATGGAAATGGAGACATAAAATAAATAACCAAGTAAACACAAAGTGTGTCAGGTAGTGACTAGTGTTCTGGACTAAAATAAACCAAAATCAGGGAGATAAGAAGATCTGCTCCTTTTGGGGAGGCATGATACTTATTTTATGTGGAGTGGTCAGGAAAGGCCCCACTGAGAAGTGATTTTTGAGTGGAGAGTTGAAGGAAGTGAGAGAGGGAAACATCCAGATACCTGGGCAGAAGGAGTTCAAAGTAAGGGAAACAGCAAATGCAAAGGGCTCTAAGGTGGAGGCTTGCTCCCAGGGCTCAGGGACTTGTGCTGAGGCCAGTATGTCTTTTGCGAATATTGATAATGGAATTTTATTATTAAAATTTCTGAAAAACTTTATTAGCCTCTTTATAGTTTTGGACTTTGAAAACATGCTTAGAATAAGTTTCCATGTGGTCACAATTATGCAACAAAAACCAGTTTCTTCTTTTAAACCCCACTGATGAGTTTGTTCACACTTAGAACTTTTGAAACTAGAGTTGATTAGGAAAATGATCATGTAGGGATTGGACATCATTACAGTGTGTATTCTAAAATCATCTATGTTTATGTTGACACATTCTTTGCTTACCCAAGCTTTAGTTAGGCTCCTGAACCTTCTCCTGGGCACATCTGTGTACCTCCTTGTAAAATCCAGTTGTAGCAAGATCCTGCCAAGTCAGGTTAGCAGGAGCTCCCAATGCTCAAAATTAGATCACTTCTTCTATCTGATCAGTTCCTCATGTTCCATTCCGCCATCCTGTGGGTGATGTCCAATCAGCTTGGCCTGTCTTCAGCAGACTCATGTCAGCTCAGCCCAGCCAGAATCCTTTCTCTCTGATGTTTCCTCTTAGGAATTTTTCATCTGCTTCCCCCAACTCTGATCCTTGTCTATAAATTTCCACCTGTCCCAGCTGTGTTTGGAATTGAGCCTGGTTCAATACTGTGTCTCCTTTCCCCTATTGCAACAGTCTTGAGTAGAGTCTATTGTTGCCTTTTAAAGTAGCTCTGGTTTTTATTTGCGGATGTTTAGCCTACAAGTGAACATCTGAATCACTTTGGATTTTTGTAGGTTTGTTAATATTAAGATATTATTATCTTTAATAAATTTAGAAATCTTTATAGGAGTAGATGATTATGTTGTTTTTTTGTCTTTCATTTGTGTGAATAAGCTTTTCACTATAGTTATAATAGGTATAACTCAATGTCTTTTTTGACAAAATATTAATCATGAATTATTATTATGATGGATCAGTTTTAGATGATATTATTTTTGTGGTTACCTTAGATATAAATAAATATGCATGTCAATTAGGGTGCAAAAGATCAAATTTGACTATAGGTACTCAGTGATTCATGGCAAATATGCTCAAAACTTAGGGTAAACCAAAAATATTTTCTTTCTTCAAGATTCCAGTTATTAAAAGTTGTAAACACAGCAATGGATTAAATTTCTTTGTTTCTTTCTGCTTTGGTATAGACACATTTGGAGTCTTCCTTCTAGAAAAAAAGTCTTCCATATAACTTGCTCTAAAAGATGCTCAATATTAAAATTTGCGTATGAACAGTTAATTGTTAAATTATTGATGAGTTATGTATCTTTTATTGTTACTAATTATATTGTCCTTAGAATGTTTGAAAGATCTGTTGATAACTTCTATTTCTAGGAGGAAATGTGTTCTCCAGAGGGCTTCAGCTGCAGGGACATGTGTTTGTGTGTGTGGATACATTCAGTCTTGGAATTGTGTGAACTCTGATATTTAATCCTTAAAACATAATGCTTGCTCATGTACTGCCTTAAGCCAGATTGTGGGATCCTACTATGTACACTCCAATTTCTCCAATGACATTAGAATCTCCTTGAAGATATGGCATGGGAAAATAGAAGAATGTAGTTTTTAATAAAGTACAATAGGAAGGTGTGCATTACAATTTTGACTCATAATTTCAGAGTAAAGTATGACGATTAGCAAGATAGTTATCATGTTTTTCCACTCTGGTTAATGTAGGAGTCCACTCTTTCTCTAAACTCTGCAGAAAACTGGTTCAATAGCCTGTACGTTAATTATTCCCTTGTCTGGTTTAAATAAACATGCAATAAAAATGCTAATTAAAACAAGTCTGGTTATTTAAACAATGCGTCATTTAAGAAAGATCTCTCATGTTTAATGTTAATTTTCCTTCATGTATGTCAACAATCTGTAAGCTTTTGTTATTAAAATTAATAAGTTATTAATCAGTAGCTCAAATAAGCATAGGAGTGTTAAGGTTCAATATCATTGTTCATAAAAATACTTCAGTAGTGGATCTAAAAGACATATCAAATATTTATTGTTTTGCAAAACCTGATGGTAACATTCTGTGAGTTGCTTAAGGGCAGCAATTCTTCATCTGAATGTTTTCATTATGACAGTATTTTTTTGTTTCTTGTTGTCGTGTACATTAAGGTTAAAATAACGTGTTCTTAAAGCAATTCCTTTGAAAGGTTAATGTAGTTGGAAAAAAGACAGTCTCTTCAACAAATGGTGTTGAGAAAACTGTACAGGAACATACAGAAGAATGAAACTGGACTACTTTCTTACACCATACACGAAAGTATATTCAAAATAGATTTTAGGATGAAAGACCTAAATGTGAGACAGGAAACCCTCAAA
Organism: Paguma larvata; assembly: GCA_030068075.1. Lineage (NCBI taxonomy): Eukaryota > Metazoa > Chordata > Mammalia > Carnivora > Viverridae > Paguma > Paguma larvata. The sequence continues at coordinate 51,455,169 of CM057826.1, read as the reverse complement.
ATCCTAAAGGAGAAAACAGGCAGCAACCTCCTTGACCTCAGCCAGAGCAACTTCTTGCTAGACATGTCTTCGGAGGCAAGGGAAACAAAAGCAAAAATAAAGTATTGGGATTTCATCAAGATAAAAAGCTCCTGCACAGTAAAGGAAACAATCAACAAAACTGAAAGGCAACCTACAGAATGGAAGAAGATATTTGCAAATGCCATGTCTGATAAAAGGTTAGTATGCAAAATCTATAAAGAACTTATCAAACACAATAACCAAAGAATAAATAATCCATTTAAGAAATCGGCAGAAGACGTGAACAGACATTTCTCCAAAGAAGACATCCAGCTAGCTAACAGACACTTGAAAAAATGCTCAACATCACTCATCAACAGGGAAATACAAATCAAAATAACAATGAGATACCTCCTCACACCTGTGAGAATGGCTAAAATTAACAACAGAGGAAATAACAGATATTGAGGAGAACGTGGAGAAAGGAGAATCCTCTTACACTGTTGGTGAGGATGCAAATTAATACAGCCACTCTGGAAAATAGCATGGAGATTCCTCAGGAAGTTAAAAATAAAACTACCCTATGACCTAGTAATTGCACTACTGGGTATTTACCCAAAGAATACGAATAACTGATTTTAACGGGCACACGCACCTCAATGTTTATAGCAACTTTATCAACAACAGCCAAATTATGGAAAGAGCCCAAACTTCTAACAACAGATGAATAGATAAAGAAGATATGGTATATATACACAATGAAATATTATTCAGCTCTCAAACTGAATGAAATCTTGGCATTTGCAACTATGTGGATAGAGCTAGAGTGTATTATGCTAAAAGAAATGTCAGTTAGAGAAAGACAAATACCATATGATTTCTCTCATATGTGGAATTTAAAAAACAACACAGATAAACATAGGAGAAGGGGAAAAAAGAGAGGCAAATCATAAGAGACTTTTAACTATAGAGAACAAACTGAGAGTTTTTGGAGGGGAGGTGGATGAATTAGTGAAGAGTGGGATACTTGTGATGAGCACTGGGTGTTAGTGATGAATCACTGAGTTCTACTCCTGAAACCAATATTACACTATATGTTAACTAACTAGAATTTAAATACAAACATAAAAATAAATCCACAATAAATCCATAAAATGCTCAAAAAAAAAAAAAAAAAAAGGGACCAGCAGGCAATGGTTTAATCACTTGTGCCTCTGTTATGAAGCCTATGTTATATCCTTATAAACCCAAAAGGACAGGGTTTGGAGAGCTCCAGTCTGTTTTCCTTTCCAGGACAACTCCAAGAAACAATCCAAAACACACCTAGCCAAAATGACAAAAGGGAAGAATTCTCCTCAAAAGAATCTACAGGCAGTAGTGACAGCTCAAGAATTGATGAAAACAGATATAAGCAACAAATAGAGCATGAATACAGAATGATAGTCATAAAACTAATTTCTGGGCTTGAAAAAAGCATAGATGAAAGCAAGGGGTCCCAAGTGGCAGAGTTCAAGGAACTTAAAAACCGTCAGGAGGAATTAAAAAAGGCCTTGAATAAAGTACAAAGCAAATTGGAAGCAGCAACAGCAGGGATTGAAGAGGCAGAAGAGAGAGTAAGTGAATTAGAAGATAAAATTATGGGAAAAGCGGAAGCAGATGAAAGGAGTGAGAAGCTGATCCAGGAACAGGAGAGGAGAATTCGAGAGCTGAGTGATGCACTCAAATGAAACAATATCCGTATCATAGGAATTCCAGAGGAAGAAGAGAGAGAGGAGGGAATCAAAGGGGTACTTGAACAAATCATTGCTGAGAACTTCCCCAACATGAAGAAGGAAACGGGCATGGAAATCCAGGAGGCACAGAGAACTCTCCTCAGACGTAACTTGAATAGATCATCTGCAAGACACATCATAGTGAAACTGGCAAAATATAAATACAGAGAGAGAATCCTGAAAGCAACTAGGGAAAAAAGGGACTTAACATACAAAGGCAAACACTTAAGGGTTGTAGCAGACTTACTTACAGAAACTTGGCAAGCCAGAAAGGAATGGCAGGATATCTTCAACGTGATGAGCAGGAAGGATATGCAATCAAGAATCCTGTATCTGGCTAGCCTGCCATTCAGAATAGAAGGAGAGATCAAGGTTTTCCCCAACAAACAAAAACTGAAAGAATTCATCACAAATAAGCCAGCATTACAAGAGATCCTGAGGGGCACCCTATGAAGGAAAGGTTGCAAAGAACACAAACTACCAGAGACAGACTTACAAGCATGAAACCAATGGATACAGTGACTGTAAGTCCATATTTTTCAATATTAACACTGAATGTAAATGGACTAAATGTGCCAATCAAAATACATAGGGTAACAGAATGGATTAAAAAACAAGACCCATCTATTTGCTGTCTTCAAGAGACTCATTTTAAACCTGAGGACATCTTTAGATTGAAAGTGAGGGGATGGAGAACTATCTACCATGCTACAGGAAGTCAGAGAAAGCTGGAGTAGCCACACTTATATCAGACAAACTGGACTGTAATGTAAAAGATGTAACAAGAGATGAAGAAGGGCATTATATAATAATCACAGGGACCATCCAGCAGGAAGAGCTAACAATTATAAATATCTACGTGCCGAATTCGGGGGCACCCAAATTTGCAAAACAACTAATTACAAACATAAACAATCTTATTGATAAAAATGTCCTCTAATTGTAAGTGACCTTAACACTCCACTCTCAGCATTGGACAGATCCACAAAACAGAAAATCACCACAGAAACAATGGCCCTGAATGACACATTAGAACAGATGGACCTAATTGACATCTTCAGGGTCCTTCATCCAGAAGCAAAGGAATTTACACTCTTCTCAACTGCACATGGTACATTTTCCAAGATAGACTACATCCTGGGGCACAGGGAAGCTCTGAATAAATATAAAAGAATTGAGGGGCATGTGGATGGCTCAGTCGGTTAAGCGTCCGACTTCAGCACGGGTCATGATCTTACGGTTCGTGAGTTTGAGTCTCATGTCGGGCTCTGTGCTGACAGCTCAGAGCCTGGAGCCTGCTTCGGATTCTGTGTCTCCCACTCTCTCTGCTCCTCCCCCACTCACACTCTGTCTCTTCCTTTCTCTCAGAAATAAATAAACATAAAAAATTAAAAAAAAAGATTTGAGATCATACCGTGCACACTGTCAGACAACAATGCTTTGAAACATGAAATCAACCACAGGAAAAAGCATGGAAAATATCCAAAAACATGGAGGCTAAAGAACAACTTACTAAAAGATGAGTGGGTCAACCAAGCAATCAGAGAAGAAATTAAAAAATACATGGAAACAAATGAAAATGAAAATTCAACAATCCAAACGCTCTGGGATGCGGCAAAGGCAGTCCTGAGAGGGAAATATATTGCAATCCAGGCCCACCTCAAGAAACAAGAAAAATCAATAACACAAATTCTAAGAGCATGCCTAAAAGAACTAGAAGCAGAACAACTAAAGCAACCCAAACCCAGCAGAAAGAGAGAAATAACAAAGATCAGGGCACAAATTAGTCATATGGAAACAGAAAAAGTAGTGGAACAGATCAAAGAAACCAAGAGCTGGTTCTTTCAAAGAATAAACAAAATAGACGAACTTCTAGCCAGGCTTCTCAAAAAGAAAAGAGAGAGAACTCAAATAGATAAAATCATGAATGAAAAGGGAGTAATTACCACCAATCCCTCAGAAATAAAAGCAATCATCAGAGAATACTATGAAAAAATTATATGCCACCAAACACGACAACCTGGAAGAAATGGACAAATTCCTAAATAGTCACACGCTACCAAAACTCAAACGGGAAGAAAGAAAATTTGACCAGACCCATAACTAGTGAATAAATTGAATCAGTTATCAAAAATCTCCCATCAAATAAAAGCCCTGGACCAGATGATTTCCCTGCGGTATTCTACCAGACATTTAAAACAAAGTTAATTCCTATCGTCCTCAAGCTGTTCCAAAAAATTGAAACAGAAGGAAAACTCCTAGACTCATTCTATGAGGCCAGCATCACACTGATTCCCAAACCAGACAAAGACCCAGCAAAGAAAGAGAATTACAGGCCAATAGCCTTGATGAATATGGATGCAAAAATTCTCAACAAGATACTAGCAAATCGAATCCAACAATATATAAAAAAGATTATCCACCATGATCAAGTAGGATTCATCCCTGGGTTGCAGGGCTGGTTCAATATTCGCAAATCAATCAACATGATAAATCACATTAACAAAAGAAAAGATAAGAACCATATAATCCTGTCAATAGATGCAGAAAAAGCATTTGACAAAATACAGCACCCGTTCCTAATAAAAACCCTCGAGAAAGTCGGGATAGAAGGAACATACTTAAACATCATAAAAGCCATATATGAAAAGCCCACAGTGGGGAAACACTGAGGGCCTTCCCCCTGAGATCAGGAGCATGACAGGGGTGTCCACTCTCGCCACTGCTATTTAACATAGTGTTGGAAGTCCTAGGTTCAGCAATCAGACAACAAAACAGAATTAAAGGCATCAAGATAGGCAGGGAGGAAGTCAAACTCTCACTTTTTGCAGATGACATGATACTTTACATGGAAAACCCGACAGAATCCACCAAAAGCCTACTAGAACTGATCCATGATTTCAGCAAAGTTGCAGGGTACAAAATCAATGTACAGAAATCGGTGGCATTTCTGTACACCAACAATGAAGCAGCAGAAAGAAATAAAGAAGCTAATCTCTTTCACAATTGCACCAAAAACCATAAAATACTTAGGAATAAACCTAACGAAAGAGGTAAAAGACCTCTCCGCTCAAAACTATAAAAAAACTTATGAAGGAAATCAAGGAAGACCCAAGGAAATGGAAAAATATCTATGCTCATGGATTGGAAGAATAAATATCGTCAAAATGGCAATACTACCCAAAGCAATCTACACATTCAATGCAATCCCAATCAAAATTGCACCAGCATTCTTCTCAAAGCTAGAGCAAACAATCCTAAAATTGGTATGGAACCACAAAAGACCCCGAATACCCAAAGTAATACTGAAGAATAAAACCAAGGCGGGAGGCATCACAATCCCAGATTTTAACCTCTACTAAAAAGCGGTAGTCATCAAGACTGTATGCTTTTGGCACAAAAACAGACACATAGACCAATGGAATAGAATGGAAAACTCAGAAATGGACCCGCAAGTATATGGCCAAGTAATCTTTGACAAAGCGGGAAAGAGTACCCAATGGATAAAAGACAGCCTCTTTAACAAATGGTGCTGGGAGAACTGGACAGCAACATGCAGAAGAATGAAACTAGACCACTTCCTTACACCACTCACAAAAATAAACTCTAAATGGATGAAGGATCTGAATGTGAGACAGGAAACCATCAAAATCCTAGAGGAGAAATCAGGAAAAAGCCTCTTTGACCTAAGATGCACCAAATTCCTACTCGACACGTCTCCAAAGGCAAGGGAATTTAAAGCAAAAATGAACTACTGGGACCTCATCAAGATAAAAAGCTTCTGCACGACAAAAGAAACAACCAACAAAACTGATAGGCAACCAACAGAATGGGAAAAGATAATTGCAAATGACATATCGGATAAAGGACTAGTATCTAAAACCTATAAAGAACTTACTAAACTCCACACCTGAAAAACGAATAATCCAGTGAAGAAATGGGTGGAAGATATGGATAAACACTTCTCCATAGGAGACATCCAAATGGCAAACAGACACATTAAAAGATGCTCAATGTCACTCATCATCAGGGAAATACAAATCAAAACCACACTGAGATACCACCTCACACCAGTCAGAGTGGCTAAAATGAACAAATCAGGAAACTATAGATGCTGGCGAGGATGTGGTGAAACTCTAAATGGAGGAAGGACCTAAATGTGAGACAGGAAACCATCAAAATTCTGGAGGAGAAAGCAGGAAAAAACCTCTTTGACCTGAGCCGCAGCAATTTCCTATGCGACACATCTCCAAAGGCAAGGGAATTTAAAGCAAAAATGAACTACTGGAACTTCATCAAGATAAAAAGCCTCTGCACGGCAAAGGAAACAACCAATAGACAACCGACGGAATGGGATAATTGCAAATGACATATCAGATAAAGGACTAGTATCTAAAATCTATAAAGAACTTACCAAACTCCACACCCGAAAAACAAATAATCCAGTGAAGAAGTGGGCAGAAGATATGAATAGACACTTCTCCAAAGAGGACATTCAGATGGCCAACAGACACATGAAACTATGCTCAAAGTCACTCATCATCAGGGAAACACAAATCAAAACCACACGGAGATATCACCTTACACTGGTTCGAGTGGCTAAAATGAATAAATCAGGAAACTATAGTTGCTGGCGGGGATATGGAGAAGCAGGCACCCCCCTACACTGTTGGTGGGAATGCAAACTGGTGCAGCCACTCTGGAAAACGGTGTGGAGTTTCCTCAAAAAAATGAAAATAGAGCTACCCTATGAGCCAGTAATAGCACTGCTAGGAATCTACCCAAGAGACACAGGAATGCTGATGCATAGGGGCACTTTTACCCCGATGTTCATATAGCACTTTCAACAATAGCCAAATCATGGAAAGAGACTAAGTGTCCATCAACTGATGAATGGATAAAGAAGAAGTGGTATATATATACAATGGACTACTACATAGCAATGAGAAAGAATGAAATCTAGCCATGCGTAGCAACATGGATGGAACTGGAGGATATTATGCTGAGTGAAATAAGTCAGGCAGAGAAAGACAGATGCCATATGTTCCCACGCATAGGTAGGCTTTGGGAGACCTAGCAGAAAATCAGGGGGGAGGGGAAGAGGGGAAGGGAAAAAAAAGCCACAGAGAGGAAGGATGACATGACATGATAGACTCTCAAAGACTAAGAACAAACTGAGGGGAGAGGGGGGTGTGGGAAGTGGGAGAGTGGTTGATGGGCACAAAGGAGGGCATTGCTGGGTTGAGCACTGGGTGTTGTATGGAAACCATTTTAACAATAAATTATTAAAAAAAAAAAGAAATAAAATTAGCTTTTCCTGTAAGACAGCAATTTGAAGAAAAAAAAAGGAAATGTAGTAATCTAGTAGTTCATTTTCATATCCAGTGGTCAAGGGCAGCTCTCTCATCTCTTTAATTTTAAAGAAGTATCAATCTCATTTTGATTCACTGGAATGCCTATGAATACTTAAATATTCTCTGGGAATGCATGCATCTGACTATTCAAACATAGTCCTTTGTTAGAATGCAAAGCATTGATGTCTGTGTTTAAAAACTATTTTCAGGTTCATTTGGAGACACCCAAGTTTTAATTAAATGAAAGTGTTAGAAATAATGAATAAGGATGGAAAATGGAATAAAAATATATCGACCTGACAGACCTTGCTGATTTGGTGTTAAAGAAGCTGTATATAATAAATAAATTTAACATTCTTGAAGTGCAACCCAACAAAGAAATATTCTTCATAGACTAGTTTCCTTCAAATTTGCTAAATAATGCATTTCTAATTTGCTACAATAATAGCCAGTAAAATGCACACGTAATGCTGCTGTTTAATTTTAGAATAACTCTGAGTGTTTTTGTTAGTATTCCCAATTCCACGATGTACTTCTCTTTTTTTCCAGAGCTGCTCCCATGTTGTAGAACATTAAGAAATTTCGAGGGAGATTCTCATTACTGTTAAAATCATTAAACCACTCCATCAAGTTTCAAAGAGTGATGTTTTAATAGAAATACTGATCTACCTGAAAGAAGAAAAGTTAAATGATGTCCGTTAGTGAATATTTGTTTTCTGGCTACCCACGATCTATTTATTCCTTAGGTAACCATGTTTCCACCCCTTCTGGTATATTCTTTTCCACTTGCTGTTCACATGCTTCTAAGATGTTAACATTATCTTGGACTCAAGAGAAGAATATGTGCTTTTGATCTCTCCAAACATAACCCTCCCTTGTTCACAGTGATTGGATCGGGGCTGGCACCTGACCATGTTAGAGCCAATAAATAAGAAACAATGTAGGGAAATGGTGTCAACTGTAAGGGGATATTCCTTTTCTTCTACATCTCCTGGACTTCATCCTCTTTCTGCTCCTCTTCCTCCTACTTCTTTTCTAAGAAAATAGTCTTGATTAGGTCCAAAAATGACTTACTACAGTATTAAAAATAGCAGGTCATGAAATTGTTAAATGACATTGTATTAAAGTAAAACATACTTTTAAAATACATCTTTTTTGGGGGTGCACCTAGGTGGCTTAGTCACTTGAGCCTCCGACTTTAGCTCAGGTTATGATCTAACTGCTTATGGGTTTGAGCCCTGTCTTGGGCTCTGTGCTGACAGCTCAGAGCCTGGAGCTTGCTTCAGATTCTGTCTCCCTCTTTCGCTGCCCCTCCCCAACTTGTGCTTTCTCTCTCTCTCTCTCTCTCTCTCTCTCTCTCTCTCTCAAAAATGAACATTAAAAATTTTTATATGTTTATAAAAAATAGAATACAACTTTTAACTGAATACTAAAGGTTCTTTGACTCATAGTTATTGTGGTGATTTTAATATAATCCCCCCAAGTCTTTGGCTCTCCTCTTTACAGAAGCCGGATCCTAATTTTCTCTTCTCTTAACCATGAGCTAAACTTAATGACTTTCCTCTAGTGAATAAAATGTGGTGGAAGTGGTGGTGTGTCATTTCCAGGAGTCATAGAAGATATTTGCAACTTCTGTCTTTCTTTCATTTGAATTACTTGCTTTGGTGGAGTTGGGTATCTTGTCATAAGACACTCAAGTAACCCCAAAGAAGAGGTTCTTGTGACGAGAAACTGGGACCTTTTGCCAAGAGACAGTGCTGACTTGCCAGCTAAGCAAATGAATTGTCTTGGAAGCAAATCCTCTGGGTCTATTAAACCTTTAGACAATTGTAGCCTTGGCCAGCACCATGGCTGCAACCTATGTGAGACTCCAAGCCAGAACTATGGAGTTAAGCAGCTCCCACATTCAAATTCACAGAAACTGTGAAGTAATACATATTGATTACTCTTTTAAGTCACTAAATTATGAGATAAATTTTTATGCTTAACCCTTACTACTTTGAAATGAGCACTGATGTAAAAGCTTTTGGTTTATCTAAAGTATCTATAAAGCTGTTCTTTCAGGATGTTTTTCTTCCAGTAGTTATAAATTATGCTCTGGACATTTACTTTAGTGCTGACTTTGAAGCCTTTTGATTCTCTGTATGATAAGTAATTAAAGGCAAGTGAAAGAAGATACTTTTAGATTAAAAAAAATTGTAGTAGTGTTTATTCTTAAGACTTGATTTTTAAGTCATATATGTTCCTAGATGTTAACCAGGGTTATATTGATCTATTGGATTTTGAAGTGATGGCTTGAAACTTCATTTTGTACCCTGATAACAGTATGATCACATCCCCAAATTTTCATGGTTCCCAAAGGACTTACCTTTTCAGAATCAGTACTCTTTGAGAATCTTCATTCATGCATGCATCGTTTATTCAAACAACAAAGACTTATTTTTTTTAATGTTTATTATTTATTTATTTTGAGAGAGCATGTGAGTGGGGGTAGAGGCAGAAGGCCAGAGAAGGGGAGAGAGAATCCCAAGCAGGCTCCTTGCTGTCAGCACAAAGGCAGTCTTGGGGCTTGATCTCATGACCACGAGATCATGACCTGAGGGATGCTTCACCGACTGAGCCACCTGGCATCCCAAAAACAAATACTTATTGATCACCAGTGGTGACCAATGTCACCGACCAGTGTCGTAGTCCCAGACGCTATTTTATGTCATTGAGATTAATAAGGTCAGTTTGGGGACTGTCTGTCCAACCTCTCTCTGTTTCACACTACATGGACTCAGGAGCAGGATTTAAACTTTCCCCTCATTTTTCACCAAACCACTCATTTAAGAGATTTTTGTGTCTAGGCTTTTCTGAATTTTTGAGTATATGGAGAGTTTTACACTGAAGAAACATAGCTTAAAATTGACTGTAAGAAATTCCTGTTTTTAGAAGTCCTGTAGCTCTTTCTATAAATTAAGCTCCAGGCTCCTTGGTTGTGTTTTGTGGCCCTCTTTGCCCCTCATTCTCTGTTCTCCCTTTGTTCTCCCTCTTCCCCGCTTTTGGTTCTCTGTACACTAGGCAATTTAAAGCAAGCAAAAGGGATACTTTGTAGTGCTTTATTTATTTTCATTACAGAGAATTCTACTTATTCTGTTGTCTTTGTTTTTGCCAACCTGTAATCACTTGCATTTTCCCCTAACTCGCTTTCTTTTCAGTGCATTTTTCTATACAAAATTGACTCCCTCTACAAAAAGAAATTGGGTGCTTTCTTGTAAAGATATTATTTTCATGTTGTTCCAAAAATTTTTCCCTGAAGGGATAGGAGCTATGATATACACTGATCAATAACACCGAATAAACTGATTGGACTAGTGGTAAAAGTAGTTGATGGATTATTTGCTGTGGAGACGCACAAATAATCTGTAAATATTTATTTACCAGTGACTAGGGATGCCTAATGATAGTCACTTAGTCCAAGAAGGCTATTATTTGCAGGTAAGTGAAAAAAACATTTTTCTATCTTCAATTTTTAATTTAAACACAAAATTTGTTTTTTTTTCAACCTGTTTTCTGTTGCTTGACATAATAATTCCATGCAGGACATAGTTAATAATAAAATCATGATTCCATGGAACCTAGGCTATAAATCATACCTTTTTATGTGAGGAAAATATCAGGGAGAAACATAAGATTGAGAAATATATGTTTTGAGAAAAGTTGTTGTGAAATCTTTGTTCATTTTCTTCTTTTCCTCCTTCTCGATTTGAATTTGCACTGATTTTTTACTCTTGACAGGATACAATTATGGAATCTCTTTAAAGGTTATGAAAACACAATGTTTTAATTTTCCAGTTAGGAGTACAAGGCAGAATTTATTTATATATATTATAGCACCCAGGTTTAACTACTGTTGTCATCCTTAAGCAAAGTTAAAGATGTAGATTCTAATGAATTTTATTTCCCAATCAAGTGAAGCTTTTTTCCCCTGATACTGCATTGCTTACTACTTCTGTTGGCAATATTCTACTTTTGAACTTGGCAGAAACAGAATGAAAGAGCAATATAATTTTTTAAACCTGAAAATCTTGAAAAAGTTGCTTTTAACAAAATACAAGGTCTAGTAATTGTTCCTTTTCCTTTCTTTCCCTTCCCTTCTCATCTTCATTCCCTGTTTCTTTTCCTTTACTTTCTCACTGATTATATGATGCAGAACCTAAAAATATTAAGCAAAATGAAATGGCTATATAGGATCTAGCATGTGTTCAGGCAGAGATAGATTATTATGTATTTATTCCCAAAACAGGGATCCATCAGTTTTCTTAGAAGTATTTTGAGAACGTGGGTCTAATTTAAAAATTGGTCTACTTCTGTTTTATCAGTCTAAGTTTTCTCTAAAGGGAGGTTTGAGATTTGTCTTACATATTTGTTCTAGCTGCTTAACGGAAACAGAAAAATGAGTAGAGAAATATGGATTCTAGTTATAACTAACTTTTAAGTTTGATGTTAAGTATGTCACTTATGCTATTCAGAAACCTTTCTAATATATATTATATATATTATATTATTATATATACTATATAATATATATTATCAGCTTCTAAGATATCTCTTAGTTTTTAAGCTTTAAGTGTTGGTTTATTTCATATTAAAGAGTGGCATTATTTAATGTAAAATTATTACTGACTATAACTGGTATCAGTTCATGGCTTCCTCAATACTACCTGGTAATAAAACTTATTGCTCATATTTTCCTTTGATTCTCCAAAAAAACAAAAATTTTTATTTTTATTTATTATTTATTTATTTTTTTAAACGTTTATTTATTTTTGAGAGACATAGAGACAGAGCATGAGCAGGGGAAGGGCAGAGAGAGTGGGAGACACAGAATCTGAAGCAGGCTCCAGACTCTGAGCTATCAGCACAGAGCCCGACGCTGGGCTCAAACTCACAGACCGCGAGATCATGACCAGAGCTGAAGTCGGCCGCTTAACCGACTGAGCCACCCAGGCGCCCCCAAACAAAAAATTTTAAACTAATGTAGTGGATATTTGGTATCTTCTTTGATAACCTTCTTCACTAGCCTTCTCCTTAATCCTTAATCTCCTTAATCCCTTTGCCAGTTTCTATTTGGGCATCTAGTGATGCAGCCAAAATACTAGGCTAACCCAGAGTGAATTAATTCATTGTTATACACTTTGGTTCAGGAGTTACCATTTTGTTCCTATGTCACTTAAACTGGCCCAATCTGAGTGAAATTCAGGGTTTATGCTGGAATTATGTACAAGACAAATTTCCTGCTGGATGTAAATGAGAAAACACATATCCTGGGATATTAGCAACCATCTTGGGATCACAGTGTAAGCCAGTTTTAGGAATATGTAAACATCTCAGAAGACAGAGTGAGATAAAAATCATACACACATTTTGTAGCACAATTGAGCTAAACTTTTTATTTCTTTATTTTGTCTTGCTTCACTGTCCTTTTCTTTTTTTCTTTTTTTAATAGTTTATTTTCAAATTGGTTTACATATAACACCCAGTGTTCATCCCAACACGTGCCCTCTTTAATGCCCGTCATCCCCTCTACCCCTTCCCTCACCCACCTCACCCTCAGTTTGTTCTTAGTCTTTGAGAGTCTCTTCTGTTTTATCTCCCTCCCTCTCTGTGCCTTTTTTTCCTTTCCCCTCTTCCCCTCCCCCCTGGTTTTTGCTTAGTCTCTCAAAATCCACCTATGCGTCGAAACTAATGGTATCTGTCTTTTTCTGACTGACTTATTTCACTTAACATAATACCCTCCAGTTCCATCCATGTTGCTACACATGGCCAGATTTCATTTTTTCTCATTGCCACATAGTAGTCCATTGTATATATGTACCACATCTTCTTTATCCATTCGTCAGTTGATGGGCACTTGGTCTCTTTCCATGATTTGGCTATTGTCGAAAGTGCTGCTATGAACATTGGGGTACACGTGCTCCTATGCAACAGCATTCCTGTGTCTCTTGGGTAGATTCCTAGCAGTGCTATTGCTGGCTCATAGGGTAGCTCTATTTTCATTTTTTTGAGGAACCTCCACACCGTTTTCCAGAGTGGCTGCACCAGTTTGCATTCCCGCCAACAGTGTAGGGGGGTGCCTGCTTCTCCACATCCTCGCCAGCATCTATAGTTTCCTGATTTATTCATTTTAGCCACTCGAACCAGTGTAAGGTGGTATCTCCGTGTGGTTTTGATTTGTGTTTCCCTGATGATGAGTGACTTTGAGCATGGTTTCATGTGTCTGTTGGCCATCTGAATGTCCTCTTTGGAGAAGTGTCTATTCATATCTTCTGCCCATTTCTTCACTGGATTATTTGTTTTTCGGGTGTGGAGTTTGGTAAGTTCTTTATAGATTTTAGATACTAGTCCTTTATCCGATATGTCATTTGCAATTATCCTTTCCCATTCCATCGGTTGTCTATTAGTTTTGTTGGTTGTTTCCTTTGCCGTACAGAAGTTTTTATCTTGATGAAGTTCCAGTAGTTCATTTTTGCTTTAAATTCCCTCGCCTTTGGAGATGTGTCGCATAGAAAATTGCTGCAGCTCAGGTCAAAGAGGTTTTTTCCTGCTTTCTCCTCTAGGATTTTGATGGTTTCCTGTCTCACATTCAGATCCTTCATCCATTTAGAGTTTATTTTTGTGAGTGGTGTAAGGAAGTGGTCTAGTTTCATTCTTCTGCATGTTGCTGTCCAGTTCTTCCAGCACCATTTGTTAAAGAGGCTGTCTTTTTTCCATTGGGCACTCTTTCCTGCTTTGTCAAAGATTAGTTGGCCATATGCTTGTGGGTCCATCTCTGGATTCTCTATTCTATTCCATTGGTCTATGTGTCTGTTCTTGTGCCAACACCATGCTGTCTTGATGACTACCACTTTGTAGTAAAGGTTAAAATCTGGGATCGTGATGCCTTCCGCTTTCGTTTTATTCTTCAGTATTACTTTGACTATGACCTAAACTTTTTAGATCTGTGAGCTAATAAAATCTTTATCTTTTAAGCCAGTTTAAGTTTTCTTTTATTCATGGTCAAAGCCAGTGTTTAGCTGTCCAAGTGTGGTAGGTAAAGTCAGTTCATGAGATAAATCACAATTATAGAGTGGTCAAAGCAACTAAATGATGGAACAAAACTACAAGGAGATCTCTAAAATACCATGAAGAATCTTCACATTTTGAAAAGAGAATGATAATATAATGGAAAAAGCATGGGCTTTGGAGTAAGGTAAACTTTACTTGAAATCTTGACTCATTTACGTAGCATAAACAGTACCTAGCATTCATTTCCTATTTGCTATGTGTTGAGTGCTTTGAGTTCATTATCTCATGTAATCCTCTTAATCATTTTTAACTTCCTTTTATAAGTGAAGAAACTAAGGATCAGAAAAGCTAAGTATACAGTTTTAAGTTGTAACTAGGTTTCAAACCCGTATGTATACGATCCAGATTCTTCATTTTTACTTAATACGTCTTTGAAAAATGGAGGTCTATGTGTGTATTTTATTTGGTGTATATACATCTATATATCTATATATCTATATATATCTATATCGATATATTTATCGATATCCTTATCTATCTATCTAATCTATCTATCTATTTTAATGTTTGAGCTAGTGTTTGTGAATTGAAGCATTGCATGTAAAAATGTAGATTTCATTTTCCCTTCAAAAATGGAGTCTAGCCGCTGTGTCTTTATTGCCAGTGGAACTATCAGTGGCAGAATTATTGTTTGCCCTCTACAGTTTGCCACAGCCTCTATTAGCCCTGACTCTAAAACTACGTCAAAAGCAGTGACCATTTCTTCCATGTTGTTGATTTTCTTGCAACAGAGAAATATTTGTACCTACAAAAATGATGGATTGATCTAGAGGATGGAGATTTTCAAAGAATGTGAGAATATAGCCTTTTTTTTTCTTCCAGATTATTGAGGTACAATTGACATACAACACTGTATAGGCTCAAAGTGTGCAGTGTGTGGTTTGATACACTTCTCTATTGCCAAATGATCCCACCATGGCATTCACTAACACCTCCATCACATCACATAATTACCTTTTCTTTTTCTGTGGTGAGAACAGTTAAGGTTATAGTTAATAATACTCGATTACATGCTTGTTAGGAGAGAATGTACTCTGAACTGTAGAGACAAAGAACATTTCTTCTTATTTAATAGGCACGTGCCACACCTAATTTATTCATTTATTTTACTTGGCTCCTGGGAGCATTTGAGTTTATGAAACTTGTACTGAACAATCCTTTTGGTTTTCTGTGTGATTTGGGAAAATTTTCTCCAAAGTTCCTTTTCCTCATTTTAAGAATGGAGATTGTGGGGCATCTAGGTGTCTCAGTTGCTTAAGCAACAGACTCTTGGTTTCAGCTAGGTCATGATCTCACATCATGAGATGGATCTCTGTGTGGGACTCAGCACTGGGTGTGGAGCCTGCTTAAGATTCTCTCTCTCCCTTTCCCTATCCTTCTGCTCCTTCCACTCTTGTTTCCTTCCACTATCTCTCTCTCTCTCTCTCTCTCTCCCCCCCCCCCAACAAAGAAACCAACAAACAAGAATGGAACTTTCTTATTTAAATAAGAAATATCTATTTCTTATTTATTATATCTATTATAATATATACAATAGATATAATCTATTAAGATAACCTATTTAAACAATTTAGTGTAATAACTGGCATCTGGTAGTTGCTCAAAAAGAGAAGCCTGTGGTCCCTTAATTGTTATTTTTCATGTATGCATCTGGCCTACATTACTGTAGTGCAAATGTTAACAGACTGCTTTATTCTTTCTATATCACTGGCTCTGCTGTCTATATCATTTGTAAACTATTATCTGCTTGATCTTGTGCTTCATGGACTTATGGATAGTGGCTCTCAAATCTGAGGGCTATCGAGGGAAAAGTAATTAGTGCCACGTAGATGGGATTTTAGTGGGCCAAAACTTCTGTGGTATGAAAGAAATCAAGCAGCAGTGTCTATTTCCTAGATTCACCATCCAGGAGAGGAGCATTATGACAGAAAGAGGCCAAATTACACATCTAGAATAAAATGAGTACTGACTGTTGGGAAGAAGAGATACTTTAATTGGTGATGGTCTTGTCAAAGTTTGCGAGAAGCTGTCACCATGGGAGTGACTCCTCCTAAGGAATGTTAGGTCAAATGAGGGAAGAAAAATAGATCCTTCTCAGTCCTTGCCCTTTTGGGGCCCTTCAGTATATCAGGTGAAATAAGAGTTTCATGATATGAAAGTCAGTCCCGATATCTCTTTAACTTGGGAGGAAAAATAATTTCTCCTTTTTGGTGTCTCTCTAAAGAAGGAATTCATGTTTGAACCTAGTCATTCATTGTAGAATCATATAATTGCAACATTAGCTGAGAGGTAGAGAAAACAAAACACATAGATTAAGAATAAGCCAAGAAAAAATGTTATTTATAGCCATCAACATATCATGGAAATTGAACGATCATTAAAAGAATTGAATTATAAAACTTTAAAGCTACAAAGAATAATATTTAATTCTTTTACTATTCAGTGACTTCTCTGAATTTTCTCAGCTGGTTAAATGAATACTGGAAACCAGGTCTTACAGCTTTCAGAGTAGTGACTTTTTCACTATCCTGTGCCTTCCTGTTGCGGTTCTTTTAGAGCTGCTACTCAAAGATCAGACACTAAGTTACCATTTAAAAAATATAGTGAGAATGGATGCCTATCCATAGTCTTCTCAGCCCCTTTACCTTGTTGAGGACTGCTTCCTTTTACGGAATAGATAATGCCCTTCCATCTACATGGGTCAGAGGGGGCTACTATGTTTGTACAATGTGACCCTCACTTTCTAACTGTAACTGATTTGTTGAATGGTGGATATATAAAAGTCAAAACAGTCAAATAAACCCTTTTAGGGAGATTTTGCAATTGAGATTGAAAGAAAAAGAAAGATCAGCCTCTCTTTGATTGACTGAATATGTAACATATAAACTCAGTAGTCTGTGTCTGTCATGTAAACTGAAAAACAGAAAACTGGTTGCACTGAGGGAGACATTAAAATCATTGCAGAAAAAAGGCAGTAATGAAAGAGGGACAGGATTCTGGGGTTCTGTGTCGTGTTCTATGAGATACCACTAGATTCTCCTAATGGATTTCCTCTTTTGTTCAAATAGCTCAAGAGGATTGTTCTTTTTGAATCTTTCTTTCATTTACAATAATCGAATAAGAGCATATACTTCTCATTTAATATTTCATGTCTTTGAGG
This sequence comes from Paguma larvata, assembly GCA_030068075.1. NCBI lineage: Eukaryota > Metazoa > Chordata > Mammalia > Carnivora > Viverridae > Paguma > Paguma larvata. The sequence continues at coordinate 51,437,773 of CM057826.1, read as the reverse complement.
TTTTCCTGGTGGCAAGTTGCATCTTTATTTTTTTCATAGGGGACTGTATATAATATTATTTACTATTTACGAAGTGCTTTACGGATGCCAGGCACTGTGGTAGGCACAAAGCAAACATTATTCTTCAGCCTTAGCCTGCAATGAAGGAGATAATATTGACATTTAAAAAGTGCTATTCTGATGATGAAGTAACCTGTCCAATATTTCTCATCTCATTAATGACAAATTTTATACCCACTTCATCATTTGTTGCTTTAATAGAATTTCATTAAATGCCTGCTATATCCAAGTATTATTCTAAAAGTACTGAAGACACACAAATAAGCAAGACAAACAATTAGGGTCTCAGTGATCATGGTTTTATATTCTAATGGAGGATACAGGCAAGAAACAAGTACATATAAATATGAAGCAAGGGTGAAGGATATGAAAACTAAAATGGGATAGAGGATTAAAGGGAGTTATGGGAGACTGGGGACTATTGTAGGTTAAAGTTGTCAGAAAATTTCCCGTTGAGGAAAGACCTAAGTGGATGAAAGAGTGAGCCAAGCATAGACCTGTAGGAAATAGTTTCCAGATAAAGGCACTAGCACGTGCAAAAAGCTCTTGCTGACAGATAAACAAATCAATTGATGGTAAGAAATTCTAGAAATATATCCATATATCCACATTTCATATAGTAGAAACAGTATATTAAAGACGTGCTGTACAAATAACTAGAAAAAGGGTAGACTTAGCCATAAGAAAGTTCATGGACACATATTTGTTTATATGTAAGGATGAAGTTGAATCCCACTTTTCTTCCATAGACCAACACACAAACATTGATTCCTGGTGGCACTAAATATGAAAGATATTATTTTATGTTTTAGAGAAACATTATTCTTAAACTAAACAGAAAAATTCAAACTAGGAAGGAGAGAATTAATAAATTTAAAGATAACATATTTATCAAAAGATATTATTCATGAAAGTGGAGCCCCAAAACTATAATATATTTGTAATACTTGTGACTGACATAGGATTAATAGCTAGAAGACTCCTATAAATCAATAAAAAGGACAAATCATAAAAATGTTATCAAGATAAAGTGTTTCACAGGAAAGGAAATATGGATGGCTAAAAAATATAGGAGTCTATTATCTGTAGCATGCTGAGGGAGAATTATAACCACAAGACTTTATTTCATATATATCAGATTGGTAAAATTTTAAAAGATATGAAATTATGAAGTGTTGGCAAAGATATGGAGCAATAGGAACTCATACTCTGATGGTGGAAATATAAAACTGATAAAGTCACCTGAGAAAACAAGTTACTGTTATTCAATAAAAAAGGCAGATGCATGAACCCCAAGAACCAGCATTTCTACACCAAGGCTTATACCTTGGAGGAACTTTTACACGTTTAAATGATATTTATTGCAGATGTTTTTCTTAGTAGAGGAAACAACCCAAATGTCCATCATTTAAAAAAAATGGATAACTAAATTCTCATTTGTATGTACAATGGCTTTTTATTTAGTGGTGGATCATAGATTTCAAAAATGTAATACTGAGCAATACATGAATGAATGAACAAAAGTTGTGGAAATGTCTGTATAAACCTTAAGACTTACATGACCAAGTCTTTTGATTAGGGATACCTCCACATGTGTGACAAGTCTAAGGAAAATCAAATGATGATTAAAAGAAATTTAGTATAGCAGTGACCTCACAGGGGTATCGATGGACTCTATTTGGAGAGGAATATCCAGAGGTCTTTGGAAATAGCTGTAAGGCTCTTTTGCTCAACCTGGATTCTGGGTGCCAGGTACTTGTTTTATCATCATTTAAACCATATATCTAGCAAACCTTAAACTTTCTATATACTATTTTCTATGTATAAAATAGTTCTCAATTTCAGATAAATGGAATAAGACTCTCTCGCTCATACCATGATGCTACAGTTCTAAAATACAAACCGAAAGCAGGCATTTAATGAAATACGATAAAATACAAAAATCATTATTTTCCCAACCTGGTACAATTCAGGTTGATCCTATTTCTTTATTTCTTGCTTGGAACATCCTTAAAATCCTTTTACAGAAAAAGCAGTTAATTCTTCATTTTTCATTTTATATCTTTTCTTAAGTCTTTAAGATTTGGTGAAAACAATACCAATTTCATGTTTGGATATGGGTAATCAAATGTGCAACTAAGTAAGTAAAATGTAAATTGTTATTGTCAAATACCATTATGGACTTCTTTATTTACCAAAGAAATCTATTTTTGTCTTATTAGATGCTTCAAAAGCCCTTCAGAACATTGATAAATGGCAGATCTATAAAAAATGTTTTAAGTTTCTAATTTATTTTTTTCTGCAAAGATGAACTGGAAACACTTGTATTATAAGTGCATGAAATTGAAGGTTGAGAGAAGAGATGTGTAGTAAAGGAAAATAATAAAAATTTATGTGCATAATCTATTCTTTCCTAAATAATTTTTTCTATTCTTCAAGATGGCTGCTTATTCTTTAACAATACTCCTCAAATATTTTTTTTCCATTGAGTAAGAAAGAGTTTCTGACTCCATTTATTCAAAGGGAATAACCTTCAGCTATTGTCACTTTTAATTTCCCAATAATTATAATTTAGAGCTGAGAGAAGCAAAGATGAGGACCATTTACAGAAAAGTCTTAGTTTTCCGCCTCTTTGCAAAATGCCATATGTAACATAAAGAGTGGTAAAGATTGAAGCTACAGAGGCCCTAGGAACAAAATTACTTCTACCGAGTATCTTTTCTCCTTACTTTTTCTTGTGGTTCAGATCAGGGTATCTATTTCTTTTCAACACTAAATATTGTGCCTAAAAATATTTAAAAAGTTGTAGTCTAGAAACAGCATATATTGGCTCACATCTTTAAATTTCCTTACATGTGTAAGACAACTTTTATGATTAATTCATTAAAAAGAGATGTGAAGCAAGACATGGACCTATAGTCCAGAAACCCTGAGTTATACTTAACTCAAACTTTTTGAGATAAGTCGTACCTTTTCCATAGAGAAACCTACCTTTTTCTTTCAAGACAGGGGAGTGTTGTCTTTCCACCATTTGCTCTGGCCCTCAGTGATATAAAGGGACTTTGGAGGCTTATACTATTATCACATTCGGTCTTCACTCTTTATACTCATGATCGTTCTCCCTGGTTGCAAGCAAGTAAAAATGGACTATAATAAGCTTAAGTAAAGGAGGCATTTGTTGGAAGGATATAGAATAGTTCAGGGAGTTTAACGAAAGTATGATGATATAAACTTTCCGAATGACCAGTCGTTCTGAAAATTTAGGTGCAGAAGTGAATGGTCTCTATGGAGCAGTTCTGTTAGATGAATGAACTCAAATGTCTTTTAATCTATGGATACTTCTGCTTAAGATTTAAGTTCTAGGAAGAGGACCTCTGACTTCCTGCTTACTTTTGTCCAGGAGTTGAGTAGGTTTTGATTTATTTTCCCACTACATTTATGTCCAAAGAAAAGTCAGAATCCTGTGACTTTTTTTTTTTAAAGGAAATAAGTTGTATAATATTATCATATTGTTACAGCACTGATGTAGGTATGCTTTGCTTTGGTAACCACCAGTTTGTTTCCTGTATCTGAATCTGCTTTTTGTTTTGTTTTGTTGTTTTGTTTTTGGTTAGTTTTTCTTTCTCCTATTCCACATGTAAGTGAAATCATACAGTACTTGCTTTTCTGACTTATTTCACTTAGCATGATACCTCTAGGTCCATCCATGTTGTCACAAATGACAAGTTTTCATTTTTTTTAATGACTGAGTATTACTCCATTGTGTATACATACCACAGGTTCTTTATCCATTCATCTCTCAGTCTATTTATGCTTAAGTTGCTTTCATAGTTTGTCTGTTTTAAATAATGCTGCAATGAATGTAGGGGTGCTTATATCTCTTTGAATTGGTGTTTTCATTTTCTTTAGAAAAAAAATCCAGAAGTTGAATTGCTTGATTGTGTGGTAGTTTTATATTTATTTTTTGAAGACCTTCCATACAGTTTTGCACAATGGCTGTACCACTTTACACTCCCTCCAACAGTGTATGACACTTCCCTTTTCTCCATGTCCTTACCAATACTTGTTATTGTTTTTGTCTTTTTCATAATAGTCAATCTGTCAGGTGTGAAGTGATGTTTCATTGTGTTTTTGATTAACATTTCCGTGATGATGTTGAACATCTTTTCCTGTGCCTGCTGGTCACCTGCGTATCTTCTTTGGAAAATGACTATTCAAGTCCTCTGCCTATTTTTCCATCAGGTTGTTTCTTTGACATTAAGTTGTATAAGTTCTTAATATATTTTGGATATTAACTCCTTATCGAGTGTATGATTTGAAAATAATATCTTCTTCCATTTAGTTGGTTGCCTTTTCATTTCGTTGATGACTTCCTTTACTGCGGAAAACCTTGTTAGTTTGGGGGCGCCTGGCTGGCTCAGTTGGTTGTGACCAACTCTTTTTTTTATTATTTTTTAAAAAAGTTTATTTATTTATTTTGAGAGAGAGAGAGAGAACCAGTAGGGAAGGAGCAGAGAGAGAGAGGGGACGACAGAGGTTCGAAGCAGGCTCCACACCAGCAGCAAAGAGCCTGATGTGGGGCTCAAACTCACAAACCACAACATCATCACCTGACCCAAAATCAGACACTTAACTGACCAAGCCACCTGGGAACCCCATGACTGACTCTTGATTTCAGCTTAGGTCATGAGCTCATCGTCATGAAGTCAAGCTCTGCACAGGGCTCTGTGCTGGGTGTGGAGCCATCTTGGGCTTCTCTCTCTCTCCCTCTCTCTCTGCCTTTTCCCCACTTGCTTGCTCTCTCTCTCTATGTCTCAAAATAAATAAACTTAAAAAAAACTTTTTAGTTTGATCCAATCCCATTGTTTATATTAGCTTTTGTTTCCCTTATATGAGGAAACTTGTTCAAGAAAAAAAAATATTCCTAAGTCTGATGTCAAAGAGCTTATTGCTTGTTTATTTCTAAGAGTTTTGTGATTTTGGGTCTTAGATTCAAGTCTTTAATCTACTATTTGAATTTATTTATGTGTATGGTAAAAGATAATGGTCTAGTTTCATTTTGTTCAGGTAGCTGTCCAGTTTTAGAAACACAATTTATTGAAGAGACTGTCTTTTCCCCATTATATATTCTTGTCTCCTTTATCATTGATTAATTGACCATATATGAATGGGTTTATTTCTGGGCGCTCTGTTGTATTCTGTTGATTTATGTGTCTATCTTCATGTTTGTACCATGCTGTTTTGATTGCTATTACTTTTGAAATCAGAAAGCGTAATTCCTCTTAGCTTTGTTCTTTTTCAAGATAGCTTTGGCTATTTGGGGTCTTTTGTGATTCCATAGAAATTTCAGAATTTTATTTTCTGGGGGAAATGCCATTGGTATTTTGAAAGGGTTTGCATTGAATCTGTAGATTGCTTTGGGTAGTATGGGCAATTTATTTACTTATTTTTAAATGTTTTTTATTTTTTTTTCAAGAGAGAGAAAGAGTGAGCAGGGAGGTGCAGAGAGAGAGGGAGACAGAGAATCCCAAGCAGGTTCAGGGCAGTCAGCACAGAGGCTGATATGGGGCTTGAATTCGCAAACCGAGAGGTCATAACCTGAACCAAAATCAAGAGTCAGGCACTTAACTGACTGAGCCACCCAGGTGCCACTGTTTATTTATTTATTTTGTATGCACATTTTAAAAATATTAATTCTCTCAACCCATTAACACTGTATATCTTTTCATTTATTTGTGTCATCTTCAGTTTCAGACTTAGACTTTTCAGAGTACATGTCTTTTACCCCTTGGGTTAAAATTACTCCTAGTACTTTATTCTTTTTTTTTATGCAATTGTCTATGTGATTGTTTTCTTAATTTCTTTTTCTGATAATTCGTTGTTCCTGTCTAGAAACACAACCTATTTCTGTATGTTAATTTAATATCCTATGACTACTGGATTCACTTATTAGTTCCAACAGTTTTTTTGGTGATGTCTTTAGGGTTTGTATATACATAGTACCATGTCATCTGCAAATAGTGACAGTTTTCTTTTCTTTTCTTTTTTTTCTTTTCTCATTTGACAGTTTTCTTTTCAGTTTGGATACTTTTAATTTCTTTTTCTTGCCTACTGTGGCTAGGACTTCCAAATACTATGTTAAATAAAAGTAGTGAGAGTGTGCATCCTTGTCTTGTTCCTGATCTTTAAGGAAAAGCTTTTGGTTTTTCACCGTTGAATATAATGTTGGCTGTGGGTTTGTTATACGTGATCTTTATTATGTTGAAGTATGTTCATTTTATACCCACTAGGTTGAAAATCTTTACCATAAGCAAATGGTATCTTGATCATCGTGTATGATCTTTTTAATGAGTCATTGAATATAATTTGCTAATATTTGGTGAGTATTTTTGCTTCTATATTCATCACAGATATTGCCTTATAATTTTCTTTTTTCTTTTTCTGCTTTCTTTTGATATTCTTATCTGATTGTGGTATGGGGTTAACACCAGCCTCATAAAATGAGTTTGGAGGCATTCCTTCTTCAAGTCTTTGGAATAATTAGAGAAGGGTAGGTACTAATTCTTTTTAAACATAAGGTGGAATTCACCTGTGAAGCTGTATGATACTAGACTTTTGTTTTAAGGGAGTTTTAAAATTATTAATTCAATTTCAAGACTTGTAATTGGTCTGTTCAAATTTTTTATTTCTTTGTGACTCAGTCTTGGAAGGTTGTGTGTTCCTAGGAATTTGTTCATTTCTTCTAGATTTTTCAGTTTATTGGCATTCTGTTAGCTGTTCATAATAATCTGTTATAATTCTTTGTATTTCTTTGGTGTCAGTGGTATCTTCTCTTTTATTTTTGATTTTAGTTTTTGTCCCATTTCTTTTTTTCTTGAATACTTTGGCTAGAGGTTTATTGATACTGTTTATCTTTTCAAAGAACCAGCCTTAGTTTTAGTGATTTTTTTTAATTATTTTTTTTGTCTCTTTCATTTATTTCAATTCTTCTTTCCTTCATTCTACTAACTTTGGTCTTTGTTTGCTCTTCTTTTGCTAGTTCCTTTAGATGTAGAGTTAGATTGTTTATTTGGCATTTTTCTTGTTTCTCAAAGTAGACTTGTATAACTATGAAGTTTACTCTTAGAACTGTTTTTCCTGCATCCCATAATTTTGGAAAGTTATGTTTCCATTTTCATTTGTCTCAAGGAGTTTTTAAATTTCTTCATTGACCCACTAGTTGTTTAATACCATGTTTAATTCTATTAATTTGGTGTGTTTTTTTTATAGTTTTCTTCTTATAATTTATTTCTGGTTTTATATTGTTGTGATCAGAAAAGATGCTTGATATGATTTTAGTATTATTGGATTTATTAAGACTTGTTTACTTTCCTAACATATGATCTCTCCTGGAGACTATCCCACGTGTACTTGAGAAGAAAGTGTATTCTGCAGTTGTTAGATGGTGTTCTGTATATATCTATTAAGCCCATTTGGTCTAAAGTTTCAGGCCAATGTTTCCTTACTGATTTTCTGTTTGGATGATCTATCCACTGATGTAAGTTGGGTCTTAAAAGTTCCCTATTCTTATTGTATTACTGTCAATTTTTCCCTTTCTGCCTGCTAATATTTGCTTTATCTAGTTAGGTGCTTTATATAGTTATGTTTGGTATATAAATATTTGCAAATGTTATATCCTGTTGCCGGATTGCTCCCTTTATCATTATGTAATACGTTTCTTGTCTTTTGTTACAGTCATTATTTTAAAGTGTATTTTGTCTTAAATGAGTATTACTATCACAGCTTTCATATTTATTCCTCTTGCATGGAACGTCTTTTTCATCCTTTCTCTTTCAGTCTTTGTGTGCCTTTAGATCTGATGCAAATCTCTTGTTGGCCGCATATTGTTGGATCTTGTACTTTTATCCATTCACCCACCCTGTGTCTTTTGATTGGAGCATTTAGTCTATTTACAATTTAAGTAATTATTGATAGGTATGCTTTTATTGCCTTTTAATTATTTTCTGTTTGTTTTTCTGAAACAATTAATTGCTCTACAGTCTGAGTTTTAATCTTGGAGAGTCTCAAGAACCTATCAATACTCACTTGTGATGAAAATTGTAAACTGTCTACTTAATATCCATTTTGTCTTTCATTATAATAGTCCAGTGAATTATGGAGATAGGGAAGGGCCCTGTTCAAAAAACAAACCAAACTCCTGCAATTCCTAGCCCATCCTGCAGACAAAAATGACTAATGACCTATAAACAGAAGCAATTTGGTAGAGATTTCAGAAAAATTATAAAGGGAGCATCCTGGCAGGGTGATGAACAGTATCTGTCCTTGCCCCTTTCTCTTCTTCCTGGCTGCTTAGGGGACATGACGGTTTCAGATGAATCTGCTCTCTTTTCATTGAAATAACTTTGAGAATAAAAGCCACATGTTAAGGAAAATGAGACAGTGAGAAGGAAAGAGCCTAAGAAAATGAGAATATTGTACATCTTCCATACCAACTCTGGTTCACCTGTCTCTTTCATAATAAAAGTAAATACAATATTGTCTTGCTTATGCAACTATAATTTCAAGTCTCTGACGTGGCAGCTGAATGCTGTTCCAGGTTCACATGATATTCTAATAGTTTATGTATGTTCTTAGTGTGCTTTCCACTGAACTTTTTAAGACCATAGGAAGATCTTGGGAAGGCCAAACCATACAAAACAAAAGTGAGAGTTAGTAAGGTGCAGAAGTAAGTGAGACAAAGAAATGCAGAGCAAGGACAAAAATTATGAGAACAATTAAGAATTTTAAGAGCACCTCCAGGGAATATCTGCTTTCATTAATATGATAGCTAAGTAGGCAACCCCCTTAACAAATAAATGTTAATCCTACATTATAGTATGGTTAGCTTATAGAGACCTACACGGGGCTCATTCTCACGAACTGTGAGCTCCTGACCTGAACTGAAATCAAGAGTCCAGCACTTAACCAACTGAGACGCCCAAGTGACCCATGGCTGACACTATGTAACCTTTGAACATCACCACTTCATTTTCTCTTCCTTCATCCTGGCAACCACCATTGTACTCTTTGCTTCTATGCATTTTACTATTTTAGATTCCACATATAAGCAGTAACATATAGTATTTGTTTTTTTCTGTGTCTAGCTTATTTCACTTAGAATAATGTCCTCCAGGTCTATCAATGCAGACCTTATGTTAAGTGCTCTCACCATACACAGATAATACAAATTCACATACAAATAATAATAAAAGAAGGTAGGTGATAAGTTTGGGGTTCATGGATATGTTTATGGCCTTGATAGTGGTGATGGTTTCATGGTGTATACTTATCCCCATACTCATAAGAGTTGGATACATTAAATATGTACAGATTTTTACATGTCAATCATATCTTAATAAAATGGCTTAAAAAATAAAGAAGCCTTACTTTTCCATATACAGGAAAAAACAAGTTCACTGTAATGTTTTACATCTTATCTTTTTTATTCATGTGTGAGTTTTAAAAATACAAGATGTTGGTCTTAAATGTTGGAATAATAAAGTTACATATATGTACATATATATATATATGTAACTGAATGTTACATGTAAATATATATATATGTAACTGAATGAGCATACATAAAATGTGGTGTAAAATGCATTTCTTGTTTTTGCCAGAGCAGTATCTAGTTCCTATATTTTAGTAGCTACAGCCTGGTTTTGAGGGGTAACCACTCCTTCCATATTCTGAGATTTAGATGAGAGTGACTTGACATCTTGGTTAGGTGAAACAATCTGTCACCATGGTTAGGCTAACAGTCCAGGCCTTGTCATATTTCATCCCTTTCCCAATGGCCAGTGAAGGAATCACCAATGTGATACAATTCAGATCAATAGGCTATAATCTCGTAGAGGCTGGGACAGAGGAGGTCATGCTTTGCTAATTGTCAGGAGCATGGAAACTTGGAGCTGTTTGTGACATCTCAGGAGAGAGCCTGCCTGAAGATGGTGTCAACTTAGGAAAGTAGACTTGAGAGCCAGAGACGAGTAGAGTTTTGAATGTGTCTCTTCAAACAGGTTCTCTAAGTGATTTTATGTGGGTGATCCATGGCCCTAGTTTGGAAACGATTGTTTTACACATTAGACTACTAAAGATGCTACCTAGATAAATACCCTAAAAGAATCACAGAACTATTTTAGTAACATGCCCTGTTATTTACTTCTTTCTTCTGTACATTAAACTCATGTGTCTATTGCTTGAAGTTTCCCATGCCTGGATTCTCCACTTCCTTGATCGAATCCATCTGGGTATGGATAACCTCATTGTCTCTCATTCTACTTACGGGAAAGAGTCAAGACTGGTGAGACTGGGATTGGGCGCTGATGACTGGGTAAGAAAGGCTGAGGATTCACCTTTTCTCAGAATCTCTCACCTGGTTACTCCACTTTAAGGTAGGCTTTTATTCCTAGAAAACATAGAAAAAGCTTTTGCTACATTCTTAGAAGCCCCAAATTCTAAAACACCATTCAGATAATCCCCAAAGTACTATAATCAATGCTCAACTAACACTCAGAAACAATCTCTTTTTCCCCAGCAGAACATTCTGCAGCAATATTTTCTCAAAAACTGTACCTTGGTGGGCCATTCTGTTCTGCCACTTTAGCAAGCCTACAATATGGCTTTGTTAGCACCAAAATATGTCTTCATATCATAATCATTGTTGTAACAAATGGGATAACAGAGAGTATCTATTAAGTTCAGCTTTGCTGGGCCCGCAGGAGTTGTATATTAATAAAAAAACAAAAATGAATTCACGACTGAGAAACATAAAACTTCCTTTCATAACGGCAGTATGCCAACCTATAAAATACAAAGACAGGTGTTTTTCACAATCAGAAGTCCCTATAATATGTCAGCTTATTAAATAAAAGTATTTATTCTGCAGGTTGATTCAAAAGATAATCTTTTTGTCCTGCAGGGAAAATCCCATGCTTTTTGTGCAATAGTATGAAACTTGTATCCTACTTTGTAACCCTATTTTTAGGAAATATATGATTTCCCATAAGATACTCTAAGTTTTTAAGAGTATTTTAGCTAATTAAGTAGTATATTAGGTAATCAGGCTCAAAAGATATTGGAGACCAAAATTTAATAAATTTAAGTTATGAAATAGCAGTATTTGCTATTATTTAGCACAAATTAATATTTAGGATAAGATTTAATATTTTTACATAAAATTATTTAAAGTTATCAGAATATATTCTATTAGAAAGAGCAACATGGTAAATGATGTGAATTAGTAAATTCATTTGCAGATATTCTTCTTTGTTTTGCTGATTGTTTTACTTTTAGTGAAAGGATATTGCACAGATGACAAAATAACTCCCAAACACTCCCTGAGTCTTCACGTGCCTTCTGTTTATTCAATCAGTCATCCAGTTATACAGTAAAGACTTGGGGATTTATTTTATTTTATTTTGGGGAGGTGAGAATATTTAAGTTCTAATCATGTAGCAAATTTCAGTTACATAATACAGTACTATAGTTAACTATAGTCATCAAGTTTTACATTAAATTTTCAGAACTTATTCATTCCATAGCTGAAAATTTGTACCAAGCTTTCCCTATTTTCCCATTTCCTAGGCCCTGGTAACCACTTTTGTACTCTGTTTGACTTCAAACAAACAAACAAAAAACCAAAAATTCCACATATAAGGGATACAATGCCAGTATTTGTCTTTCTTCCTGGTTATTTCACTTAGCATAATGCCCTCAAGGTCTATCCAGGTTGTTGCAAAAGGCAGAATTTCCTTCTTTCTCATAGCTGGATAATATTTCTGTGTGTGTGTTGTGTGTGTGTGTGTACATGTAACTTCTTTATCCATTCAACCACTGATGGATATTTAGGTAATTTCCATAACTTAGCTGTTATGAATAATACTATGATGAACAGGGGAGTCTAGATACCTCCTTGATATTCTGTTTTTATTTTTCTTGTATATATTCCCCTGAAGACAAGTGGAAGTGCTGGATAATATGGCAGTTCTATTTTTAATTTTTTAAGGAACCTCCATATTGTTTTCCATAATGTCCATATCAGTTTGCATTCACCAGTGGTGCACAAGGTTTTCTTTTCTCCACATCCTTGCAGTTATTTGTAATCTTGTATCTTTTGGATGGTAGTCACTCAACAGGTGCAAGGTAATATATCATTGTAGTTATGATTTGCATTCCCCTGATGCTTACTGATGTTGAATAATTTTTCTTGTACCTTTTGGCCATCTTTATATCTTCTTTAGAAAAATGTCTATTCACTTCCTTAATTTTTACATCATTTTAATTAATTACTTATTTTTTATTCAAGTATAATTAACATAGCATGTTATATTAGTTTCAGGTATAGAGTGTGATAGTCAACATTTCTGTACATTTCTCAGTGCTCATCAAGATAAGTGTAATCCACTCTATTTCCCCATGCTCCACTCACATCCCTCTGGCAACCACCATTTTGTTCTCTATATTTAAGAGTGTTTGTTTGTTTGTCTTATTTTTTTTTGGATTTTTATTTTTTGCTGTTGAGTTGTAGGAATATCTATTTAAGATATTAACCAATTAGCAGATATATAATTTACAAGTATATTCTTCCATTCCATAGGTTTCTCTTTGTTTTGTTGAATTTTTCCTTTGCTGTGTAGAAGCATTTTAGTTAGATATAGTCCTGCTTACTGATTTTTGTTTTTGTTACCTTTAGTTTTGGTGTCAAATCCCAAATATCATTTGCAAGACTGATGTTAAGGAGTTTACTCCCCATGTTTTCCTCTAAGAAATTTTTGGTTTCAGGTCTTACATTCAAGTTGATTTTTAGTTGATTTTCCTGTATGGTGTAAGATAGGTGTCCAGTTTTGTTCTTTTGCATTTTAGGATCTACTTTAGAATGTGTTAGAATCACTCCAATTGATTACAATTTTTTTAATGTTTATTATTATTATTATTATTATTATTATTATTATTATTATTATTATTAAGAGAGAGACGGAGTGTGAATGGGGGAAGGGCAGAGAGAGAGGGAGACACAGGATTCGAAGCAGGCTCTATGCTCTGAGCTGTCAGTCCAGAGCACAATGTGGGGCTCGAACACACGAACCATGAAATCATGACCTGAGCCAAAGTTGGACGCTTAACTGACTTAGCCACTCAGAAGCCCCACCCCAACTGATTATAAATAAAGATTATCAGACCTCACTCTGAGTATCTATCTCAGTAGGTAAATGATAGGTTATTTAAAATATCTCAATTTTACCAAGTTTTGCAGGTACTTCTGAATCAGGACTCTAAACCATACTTAGTAAAATACTGTCTTTTTATATTCTAGGCATCATAATATCAAAATGAATGAAATCATCAGGCCACTTAAACCAGGGCTAGATATGGAAGGCAAGATAACGAAGGTGCAAAATTTAGGGAGGCACTCACTCTCAGCCTTGACCCTAATTTTGACATACAGATTCCATTAACCTAACAGTGCATTGAATTGTTTATTCCCCACTCTTGTCCGCCCACATCCCATCCCCAGGTAGGGGATTGTATTTCATTATTGCTTCAGGACTCTCTGGGTTCTCAGAAAGAGCTAATACTGTTTAGCTGTTTGTCACATAGATGGGCTTTATGTAACTTCCTCTCTCTAATACCATATTTATTTTCATATCATCAATGAGTTAATTAAACAAATGGCAGAGGTTTTTGCCAAAATCTGAGGACCTGTTCTCTGACCTTGTGAGTACCTTTAAGTGTAATTTTATTTAAATAGTCTAAAAGCTTTTTACATAAATACAACTTGGCAGATAAATGATATATGGGGAGGGAAGAACAGAAACTACATAAAAAAGCCAAATGAGTTGAGTAAGTTTTTCTCATAGAAGTTATATATGTATTTTTAAAGATATTACCATTCACGCTGGCATTTACTTATATGTGAAGATGTTTAGATTTACCTAATGCATCTTCTTTATGTTATGTTGATCTTAAATGTATGCGAAACTTTGCAGTGATGTGGCCTGTAAACAGAGGGACCCTGGATGTGACCAAATGCAGTAATGACGTGTACCTCCTACAGATGACATAGCAGTTCTTAATTGCTGGGAACATCAGAATATATGTGATCCTTCTACTTCAGTGGTGCTTGTTTTTTGACCTTGAAGTTGTTCATTTCAAAAAAGGTCAAAGATATATTCCCTGACAAAAGACAGTTAACTATCTTTAAGATTGCTCTATGCTATGTACTAAATTTAAATCATATTATTATAATAAGCTAGTTGGGAAGAGACCTACACTCTTAAATGTTTGGTGCCAAGACTTTTCTTAACTCTGCTTCTGAGGATGCTAATTCTCAGCATTTCAGTCATTGCTAATCTTATTTCAGCATCCTACATAATTAGAATTGCTACAAATTCTAACTATTCAATCATCTCTTCCCTCCTTTATGAAATGTGCTAACAGACTATGAAATGGAGGTGGACTCCCTGTGCTTTTGCTTTGAGTCTAAAGGGAGTTAAATATAATACATCAGGAAGTGTCTGAATCCACCTCCATTTCAATGTGATCCCCAGTTAGTACATTTCCCTTGAGGTTGGCAGAGAGCTGTGAACACATTTTTTTAAAAACTCCAATTTCAACCTAAAATTTTCCTCTACCCATAAACTGGATACCCTGGATTATAGAAGGATAGGGAGGGAGGAAGAGAGTGAGGGGGGAACAGAGAGAAAACTCGGTTGAATCACTTGTTATCTTGTGATATTTTATATTATATGCACCACAAATGAATATATGTTAATTCAAACAGCAAGATCTAAGAAGGGGGCATGACATGGGACCAAATAAAATAGATCGAAGACCTATACAGATGGGCTTTAAAAAACATCTGGGTTTTGGAACACCAGTCCAAACATATCTGCTTCAGAATCTCTATTTTTTTAAAAAAATTTTTAATGTTCATTTATTTTTGAGACAAAGAGAGACAGAGCAGGAGTGGGGGAGGGGCAGAGAGAGAGGGAGACACAGAATGTGAAGCAGGCTCCAGGCTCTGAGCTGTCAGCACAGAGCCCGACGCAGGGCTCGAACTCACAGACTGAGAGATCATGACCTGAGCCGAAGTCGGGCACTCAACCGACGGAGCCACCCAGGCGCCCTCAGAATCTCTATTATAGGTGCTAAAGAAAATCTTTGCTGTGATTTTCATTATTTTCTAATTCAGCAAAAGAGTAGAATTCATTCCCTAATGTAACTCAAACCTGAGAATTTGGCTCTAAAATGTAGCCCTATTAGACACATTTCTGAACTTGACCTTTTCTAGAGTTTTTGGTAGTTCAGGTAAATAGAGAGGCTTAAGCTTATGAACTCCTGATTTTACATGGTGTCTTCTCTCTTTTCCTCACATTTAAGAACTTTCTGTAATCAGCTGCGACACTGTCTCCATAAAGCTTCTGTTAAACTGCAAGTTATTTTCCAGTGATAGTGAACATGAAAATGCTGTCAGTTCTTTACACTTATAGCAGAGACCCGGTTTTAACAGAGTATTAGAAAAAGTTTCAACATTTGAGAACAGCCAGGAGAGGAAGGAAAAGTACGTGCTGTCCAGACATATCCTGGGCAACTTGAGCACAGGCAGAATAAGGGCATCGAGTTCAGAGAGAAAAGGAGGGCTGTCTCAGAGAGGCTTATTTTAGTTTTCTTAGGGCTGCCCACACAAAGTTTTTAGTCAGTGACTCATCAAATTTCATTTTCCTAAATGTGATGCTATTTTTGTCTTTCTTAAGAAGTTCAACAAGCATTTTCTGCCAGAAAATAGATTTCTGGTCAGCAGAGTTTCTTTAGAACTTTTGTAGCATGGACCTCTTATGGCACCTGGTGAAACCCATAACCCTCTTTTTGAATAATGTTATTAAAGGTATAAAATAAGACACCTAAGATGAAAGGAAACCTGTTATGTTTAAATATAATTATAAGAACATAAATTCTCTCTATATTTAAATATAATTAAATATAAAAGGAAACCTATTATGTTTAAATATAATTCCTAAAATATAATAAAACCAAAGTTGTACATAGTAAGATATATACTTATTCAATACGTTTAATAATAGGATCTCTTATTACTTAATTATTAGGACAACTTTGAAGTAGCGGTGAACACAAATGCTGTTACAACTGTGATGTAACATAAAAATATCTTGGTTTTTGCTGATGAGACAACCACAGATTCTGGTAATACTGAAGTTTGTTACCTACACTGATAATTGAAGGAAAAGCTAACTTAGGTTCGTGGGAAATCAAGGATATAATTTTATTCATTCGTGTTCATGGAACTCTTGAATTCTTTCTGTGGTTTCCTTGGTGGACTGTGTTTCCCTGGTTAAAAAATCTTGCTATATAGACTAAGACAAATAAGATAAATCAGATTTCTTCATGTCAAAGAATGGCTTTGATATATTTCTTGTAACATAACCACTGAAAACTTGTCTTTCAAATGATACACTTACAGAGAAATTGAGACTTTGAAATTGGGAAATTGGTTCTAATAGTTTTTTTTTTTTTCATTATGAAAGAAAGTGTTCCCTTAGCCTGCTCACCTCAGTTAAATGCATTTAATAAAATCCCTGTGGCATTTGTATACTACAACATTGCTGGGAAGGGTGTCAATTTATGAATATCATGTTAGACCAAAAAACCAAATAAAAGGATATGATTAGTTAGAAATAACAAATTTCTATGGGAATAGGGCTTTTCTTTCTTTCCTTTTTTTTTAAAGAGTAAATTCATCAATAGCATTTTGCCTTAAGATGTTACTCTCTTTTAGACAGGACCAACACAGCAAGCCATTTCAAACTGAACAAAAATTGGCATTAAGTTCCCTTGGCTTCTACTTGAGCATGTGACACGGCTCATTTCATGAGCAATGAAAATAATGTTGGTAATGACAACGAGAATACTGTCCAAAGTAGAGTAGAGAAAGAAATCAAAGGTGGGAAAACCATAATTGTTTCTAGCACTGTGTTTAAACTTCTTGTACTTTGAGTTTTCAGGGTGAAATAAAGACTTCTTCAATAGAGTACACATGTTTCATTTCTGTTTTCTGAACATTTGTATTTCTAAGGAACACCATGAGAAGAAACCAGGGGAAATTCTAGATCAGGGTTCTGACTCAAAAGTTGACAGAGGACAGACGGGACACATACGGTGCTTCTTCTCTTTTATATCTGACCTAATTTAGTCTCAAGTCTATGGGATTTCTCTGGTTTGAACTGGGTTTGACCGATTTGGTTATCCTTGGTTGACTCAGCTGGACTTACCGATGCCTCTGCGGTCAGAGCCAGTCAGCTAGGTAGTAGCTCTGTTCATGGTTACTTGGCTCACTCACATGTTTGATCAGCTGCTTATTACCTAATCTAGGATGGCCTTCTTTGGGTTGACCTGAATAACTCAGCTATGTTCCTTTGGTTCCGTCCTCCAACACGGAAGCTTGGGTATGTTCTTCATATGTATTTGGCAGAAAGAAAGAGATAATCCCACACACTTTTTTGAAATTGTTCTTGAGTTGCTGGGCTAATATTTCATTGACAAAAGTGAGCCAGAAAGCCAATCAGACTCAAGAGTAGGGGGATAAATTCAAATAAAAAACCCCACAGAGGTGCCATTTCACATTCATTAGTTTTTCTGTAATCAGAAAGGCAGAAAATAAAAAGTGTTGGCAAGGATGCGCACGGCTGGCGGGAATGTAAAAACAGTTCACCCACTGTGGAAAATGGTATTGTAATTTCTCAAAAAATTAAGCATAAAATTATCATATGATCTAGCAATTCCACTTCTGGGTGTATACTTAAAAATAATTGAAAGCAGAATCTCAGAGGAATATTTACACATGCATGGTTAGAAAAGCATAATTCACAGTAGCTAGAAGATGAAGGCAATCCAAGTCCATCAATGGATGAGTGGATAAACAAAAGTGGTATGCACACACATGCGCGCGCGCACACACACACACACACACACACACACACACACACAAACTGGAATATTACTCACTTTTAAAAGGAAGGACATTTTGACACATGCACAAACTGGGTGAACCTTGAAATTACTATACTAAGTGAAATAAGGCCTAAAAGGACTGCTTACGAGAGGTTTCTACTACAGTCAAATTCATACAGACAGAAAATAGAATGGCAGTTGCAGGGGATGGAGATAAAGGGAAATGGGCAGTTAGTTTGATGAGTACAGAAAATCAGTTGAGGAAGATGAAAAAGTTCTGAAGATGGATGATGGTGGTGAAGGTTGCACAGCAGTGTGACTGTATTTGATGTCACTGAACTGTACACTTAAAAATGGTTATAATGGGGTACCTGGGTGGCTCAGATGGTTAAGCCTCCAACTCTTGATTTCAGCTCAGGTCCTGATTTTTACAGTTGGGAGATTGAACCCTGCCACAGGCTCTGTGCTGGGCATGGAGCCTGCTTAAGATTATCTCTCTCCCTCTTCCTCTGTCCCTGCTCTGCATGTACTCTATCTCTCAAAACATTTTTTAAAAAAATGGTTATAATGGTAAGTTTTTTGTAATCTATATGTTACCACAATTTAAAAAAGTACATAAAAAAGAGGGAATAGATTTGGCTTCATTAGTAATTATTGCTGCAAAGTCGTGTAGCAAAATGGATTGGATGCACAGAGAAGCATATAACTGTGGACGTTCAAGTAGTTAGTCTATCACAGAGGATATTTTTAAAGGCAGTAACATGTTTTTCAAAGCACAATGAATCATTGCAAAATTTAATTTCCTTCAAATGATTTTGACATTTATAACAGATTTAGAAAAGTTGTACTGAGGTGTTATATCTTAGCATGGTAGTCTGTATGAAACAAGGATTTGAATTTTGGAACCGAGTTCAAGAATACAAGTGACAGAATATCCAGCTCCCTTACCACACAGCACACTAGTTAGAAAATAAAACTCAAGTTACAGAGAACAAATCAAACCCCATATATTACATTTGCTAATGCAAATAATCAACTAAATACTAAAAGTCTTTTTATGAAATGGGTATTAAGATATCTGAAAAAAATCAAGTGCCAAACATTTTATAAAACTTCACTTACCTTCCAGCAATTATAAAAAGATAGAAATCTAGTTGCTGCCATTACATTGTTTATCATATGTAATTGTGATTTGAACTTAGAGTATTTTAATATCAATTAAAATTCCATAATATTATTCATAATTTCCTTCATCTGCGCTATATCCAATTTTCTGGAGGGGGGGCCAAGATGGTGGAGAGTAGGGAGACCCAATGTTTCCCTTGTTTTTTGAATTGAGAGGGACTGAAACAGAGATTCTCAACTCTAAGAATCTGGTAGAAAAGGTGTGTTGCAGCCTACAAGGAATGGAAGGAACCCAGACAATGCCCTAGGTACCGTGAGTTTAATCTAGAATGGACAAAACGAACTCGAGAAGCTGAGCTGAGGAGAGGGTGAGCTGGGGACAGTGGGGAAAGTGCTGATCATCAGAAGGAGAGTGTCAGAGAGGGGGAGACCACAACCATTCAGCCCCTAAAGGCAGGGCTTTGGAGGAGAAGCTTTGTGTCTAACAGCAGAACTCAGCAGAACTCTCCTTGTGCGGGACCCCGGAAAGAGGCCCAGTCAGCCCCTATCACGCAGAGTTGCTCAGCCACCAGCGGTGTCCCGAGCCACCTGCAGAGCACCTCTAACCCCGGCACATTTGCAGCAGGATCAGGCATGGCAGGCAGGCGCCCACCGACCAGTGGACCGCACTGCACCTGCGCCCATAGCAGAGTGAAGACAGAAACAAGGGGGAGAGTGGAAGCCCCAGGACTGGAAACAAAGGACCGAAGGGACGCCATTGTTGTCTTACGGGTCCACAAGCACCGTCCCCAGGAAGTCACCCCCAGAGCCATCCCTGCTGCAGTGGAGATGACCCGCCTACACCAAACCAAGCACTTCCTCACAGGAGTGACACCTCTCAGTGGGAGCTACAATGCCAAGTTCAGACCACTGCCTGGAGTAACTCCAGGTCATTTCTTTTTTATATATATGCTCCCTGTTATTCTTCTTACTGATCCCCACTCCTGAGCTGACTATCCAGGGTCCTGGCTGACTTAAACAGAATTTTAACCCACTCTCTCAAGGCATGTTCTACACCTCCTTCTGTACTTCCCTATCTCTCTCTCTCTGGAATAACCAGGCCACATAATCTCATCCGAGCAATTTCTGTCTTCATTCCTTTTTCCTTACATCAGTCCTAATTCTGATTTCTCTCAGTCTGGATTAAACCCTTTAGTCACTCTACCTGGGCAAAGGCCATTTCCTTCTTACCCCCGCACCTGTCACTATTCTCTTTGTATATGCTCTGCCACCAGCACACTACATACCCTGTCCTTAATGTGTAGCTGGTACTTCAGGACATTGCCCTCAGAGACTCATTTGTTATTCTTTTTTCTGTTGTGAACTGCTTGTCTGTATCATTTGTTGGTACGTTTGAGTATCTCTGTTTTCTGTTTGTCTGTCAGTCTGTTTTCCTTTCCAAGGCAACTTCAAGAAACAATCCAAAACACTTCTAGTCAAAATGATGAAACGGAAGAATTCTCCTCAAAAGAATCTACAGGAAGCAGTGACAGCTCAAGAATTGATGAAAACAGATATAAGCAACATAACAGAACATTAATATAGAATGATAATCATAAAACTAATTTCTGGGCTAGAAAAAAGCATAGATGAATGCAAGGGGTCCCACGCGACAGAGTTCAAGGATCTTAAAAACGGTCAGGAAGAATTAAAAAAGACCTTGGGTTAAATACAAGGCAAATAGGAAGCAGCCACAGCACCGATTGAAGAGGCAGAAGAAAGAGTTAGTGCATTAGAAGATAAAATCATTGAAAAAGAGGAAGCATATAAAAAGAGAGAGAAGCTGATCCAGGAACAGGAAAGGAGAACTCGAGAGCTGAGCGATGCACTCAAAAGAAACAATATCCGTATCATAGGAGTACCAGAGGAAGAAGAGAAAGAGAAAGGAGTTGAAGGGGTACTTGAACAAATCATTGCTGAGAACTTCCCCAACATGAGGCAGGAAACGGGCATGGAAATCGAAGAGGCACAGAGAACTCCCCTCAGACGTAACTTGAATAGACCTTCTGCACGGGACATCATAGTGAAGCTGGCAAAATACAAAGATAGAGAATCCTGAAAGCAACTAGGGAGAAAAGGAACTTAACATACAAAGGCAGACACATAAGGGTTGTAGCGGACTTACTTACTGAAACTTGGCAAGCCAGAAAGGAATGGCAGGATATCTTCAATGTGATGAGCAGGAAGAATATGCAATCAAGAATCCTGTATCCGGCTAGCCCGTCATTCAGAATAGAAGGAGAGATTAAGGTTTCCCCCAACAAACAAAAACTGAAGGAATTCATCACAAATAAGCCAGCATTACAAGAGATCCTGAGGGGCACCCTGTGAAGGAAAGGTTGCAAAGAACACAAACTACCAGAGACAGACTTACAAACATGAAACTAACGGATAATACAGTGACTGTAAACCCATATTTTTCAATATTAACACTGAATGTAAATGGACTAAATGCGCCAATCAAAAGACACAGGGTAACAGAATGGATTAAAAAAAGACCCATTTATTTGCTGTTTTCAAGAAACTCATCTTAAACCTGAGGACACCTTCAGATTGAAAGTGAGGGGATGGAGAACTATCTACCATGCTACTGGAAGTCAGAAGAAAGCCGGAATAGCCACACTTATTCAGACAAATTAGACTTTAAAATGAACGATGTAATAAGAGATGAAGAAGGACATTATATAATAGTTTCAGGGACCATCCAGCAGGAAGAGCTAATAATTATAAATATCTACGTGCTGAATTCGGGGTCACCCAAATTTGTAAAACAACTATTTACAAACATTAGCAACCTTATCGATAAAATGTTCTAATAGTAGGGGACCTTAACACTCCACTCTCAGCATTGGATAGATCCACAAAACAGAAGATCACCACAGAAACAATGGCCCTGAATGACACATTAGAACAGATGGGCTTAACAGACATCTTCAGGGTCCTTCAACCAGAAGCAAAGTAATTTACATTCTTCTCAACTTCACATGGTACATTTTCCAAGATAGACCACATTCTGGGACACAGGGAAGCTCTGAATAAATATAAAAGAATTGAGATCATACCGTGCACACTGTCAGACCACAATGCTTTGAAACTTGAAATCAACCACAGGAGAAAGCCTGGAAAATATCCAAAAACATGGAGGCTAAGAAATAACCTACTAAAAGATGAGTGGGTCAACCAAGCAATCAGAGAAGAAATTAAAAAATACGTAGAAACAAATGAAAATGAAAATACAACAATTCAAATGATCTGGGATGCGGCAAAGGCAGTCCTGAGAGGGAAATATATTGCAATCCAGGCCCACCTCAAGAAACAAGAAAAATCAATAACACAAATTCTAACAGCACGCCTAAAAGAACTAGAAGCAGAACAACTAATACAACACAAACCCAGCAGAAAGAGAGAAATAACAAAGATCAGGGCACAAATTAATCATATGGAAACAGAAAAAGTAGTGGAACAGATCAATGAAACCAAAAGCTGGTTCTTTGAAAAAAAATAAGCAAAATAGACAAACCTCTAGTCAGGCTTCTCAAAAAGAAAAGAGAGAGAACTCAAATAGATAAAATCATGAATGAAAAGGGAGTAATTACAACCAATCCCTCAGAAATATAAGCAATCATCAGAGAATACTATGAAAAACTATATGCCACCAAACTCGGCAACCTGGAAGAAATGGACAGCTTCCTAAATAGCCACACGCTACCAAAACTCAAACGGGAAGAAATGAAAAACTTGAACAGACCCATAACTAGTGAATAAATTGAATCAGTTATCAAAAACCTCCCAGCAAATAAAAGCCCTGGACCAGATGGCTTCCCTGCGGAATTTTACCAGACATTTAAAACAGAGTTAATTCCTATCATCGTCAAGCTGTTCCAAAAAATTGAAACGGAAGGAAAACTCTCGGACTCATTCTACGAAGCCAGCATCTTTGATTCCCAAACCATATAGAGACCCAGCAAAGAAAGAGAATTACAGGTCAATATCCCTGATGAATATGGATGCAAAAATTTTCAACGAGATACTAGCAAATCGAATCCAACAGCATATAAAGAGAATTATCCACCATGATCAAGTAGATTCATCCCTAGGTTGCAGGGCTGGTTCAATATTCGCAAATCAATCAACGTGATACATCACATTAACAAAAGAAAAGATAAGAACCATATGATACTGTCAATAGATGCAGGAAAAGCATTTGACAAAATACAGGACCTTTCCTAATAAAAACCCTCGAGAAAATCGGGATAGAAGGAACATACTTAAACATCATAAAAGCCATATATGAAAAGCCCACAGCTAATATCATCCTCAATGGGGAAAATATGAGAGCCTTCCCCCTGAGATCAGGAACACGACAGGGGTGTCCACTCTCGCCACTCCTATTTAACATAGTGTTGGAAGTCTTAGCATCAGCAATCAGACAACAAAACAAAATAAAAGGCATCAAGATAGGCAAGGAGGAAGTCAAACTTTCACTTTTTGCAGATGACATGGTACTTGATATGGAAAACCCGACAGAATCCACCAAAAGCCTACTAGAACTGATCCATGATTTCAGCAAAGTTGCAGGGTACAAAATCAATGTCCAGAAATCGGTGGCATTTCTATACATCAACAATGAAGCAGCAGAAAGAGAAATAAAGAGCTAATCCCTTTCACAATTGCACCAAAAACCATAAAATACTTAGGAATAAACCTAACCAAAGATATGAAAGACCTCTACACTGAAAACTATAAAAAACTTATGAAGGAAATCGAGGAAGACACAAGGAAATGGAAAAACATCCCATGCTCATGGACTGGAAGAATTTTCTGGTAATAAAAATGCTTTTGTACTAATAGCAAAGGTATCTGTCCAATGTTTACACACAAGTATCATTAAACATTTCTAATTTATTAAAATTCATGCTCATGTTCTTTTTGAAATATTGGTTAATGACTCTATTCATATCAGAAATTTGTGTGAGTTCTAATTTCACTTAGAGAAAACTGAACATATGGTAGTATATTTTTAAAAACCATCATAATACCTGGGGTGTCTGAGTGGCTCAGTTGGTTAAGCGTCTGACTTCGGCTCAGGTCATGACCTCACAGGTTTGTGGGTTCGAGTCTTGCATCCAGTCCTTCGCTGACAGTTCAGAGCCTGGCCTGCTTCAGATTCTGTGTCTCCCTCTCTCTCTGCCCCTCTCACATTCTCACTCTGTCTCTCTCTCTTTCTCAACAATAAATAAACACTAAAGTAAAAACCATAGTACAGATGGTACCAGTAAAAGGAATAGCATTAGTTATTTTAAAAGTAATTGTTTTGGTAGCTTTAAAGTTTTATTATGAGTTTTGGGGTGATAAAAATTAATCATAAAAGTAAGATCAAAGCCATTCATTCTAATGTGAAATTAATACTGAATATTATAAATATTTGTTATTTTATTCTTATAATTTATCGAGGCACATCAAATGGATACTATGCTCATCTTACAGATGACAAAATGAATCTCCTAGCTTAAGTGACATTTTCATTCACCAGGTTGTTTAGTGCTGGAAACAGAACAAGACTTCGACATTGCTGCCTCTTAGTACTGTGGTGGAAAGTGATGCTGCCCTTTGTCACATGTGGTTATTGAGCACCTAATACACGAAAACTCTGAACTGAGATGTGCTGTGGGAATGAAATATACCATGGATTGCAAAGAAAATACTAAAAAAGGAATGTAAAACATCACATTAATAGGGTCACCTGGGTGGCTCAGTCGGTTAAGCATCCGACTTCAGCTCAGGTCATGATCTCACAGTCTGTGGGTTCGAGCCCCACATCGGGCTCTGTGCTGACAGCTCAGAGCCTGGAGTCTGGTTTGGATTCTGTGTCTCCCTCTCTCCCTCTGCCCCTCCCCTCCTCACTCTCTGTCTCTCTCTCTCTCTCTCTCAAAAATAAATAAACATTAAATTAAAAAAAAAACAAACAAAAAAACCCCATCACATTAATAATATTATATTGATTACTTGTGAAACTGGTTATGTTGGGCTAAATAAAATATATTAAAATAATTTCCCTTAAAAATTCTTTTAATCTGGCCTCTAGGAAACTTAAAATTTTATATGTGACTCTCATTGTATTTCTCATGGACAGTGCTTTCCTAGAACTGCTTTAGGCTAAGCATCTGAGTAAGGGTCATGAATTGTACGTCTGAGTTCACATGGTGTGTTTTGAAGAATCAGGGTTTGACATGATTATTTCACATCAGTATAACTATCATTACTAGCTACTCTTTGGTGAATTCATAAATTGTCATAATTAATTAGTTACGTGCATTGCCTATAAAGCTTTAAATTCTGACAATAAGTTTCCTTGTGTTCTATCATAGATATGTTAAGTTCCTTGAGCATATATGTTTTAACCTCTTCACTTTTGAGCATCATCTTTAGGATGTGATATGCCAGGGTTTAGTAGTCAGATTTTTTTTAAAAAGATTACATGATAGGAAAGGATATTCTGATTCCCTGCTGACTGACTTTTCTTGAATGCTTTGCTCAGAGCAATAGAAAAAAAAAGTTCTAGGATGGCATGTTTCATGAGAAATAAAATTTTAAAGTTTTTAGTAGTTACAATAAAACAGTAAAAAAGTGGAATTAATTTAACAATATATTTCACTTACTCCAGTATATCCAGAGCCACAAGAGAGCAGTTTTAAAGCAAATCTGTTTGTGTCTCCTCAGTTCTTATAAACTTCCCTGGCCTTTCTAGTGTTCTTAGAGTAATTAAAATTCTTACCATGGTAAAATTCTTACTGTGACTTATCCAGCCTTATGTGCTCAATCTCTCTCTCTCAATCTCTCTGTTCTCTCTTCCCACGACCAACACCGCCTGTCTTCCTTCATGTCCCCAAGCACTCCAGTATCCTGTCCCTCAACCCAGGAGGTTGGGTACTGCTTCCTGTGTCTGGAACACTCTAGATCACAGCACAAGTCTCATTTCTTTGTCTCCCAAATATCGGTCAGTCATTTTTCATTATATGTGCTCATAGCACCCTGTTTCTTTACTTTGGATGAATTATTTGAATTTAGAAGGGTCTATTTAATAATATTTCATTCACATCTCTATGCCTCAGCGGACTTTCAAATCTATGAAGACAAGCTCTGTGTCTGTGTCTGTTTCGTATTGTATCCCCAGTGCGGAGTGCTTGACACATAGTAGGCACTCAATAAATATTAGCGTAATGAAGGAATAAACAATTGGATATATCACAGAAAGAACTAGCATTCTTGGATGTATGCATAATGCTGCGTTTAAAATAGGACTCTTGATATTTGATTTAAATGAGTCCCTTGACGTTTTAGTAGCTATTTTATCTTCCCTATTTGTTTGAAAAGTGTTTCAGTTTCTAACTAAAACTCAGATTCACTATTACACCATATCTTTAAGCATTTAAGCATTGTCACTAATATTGCTTAACATGAACCATCATTAGTTCCTTGGTCCACATAATACCCCTATTTCTTCCTTTGGGAAAAAAGTTGTTATCGAAAAGGTAGGTGACTGCTCAAACTTAAGGGAACAGTAATAAATACAGATATAGATTTGGAAACGGTGTTTTCCCTCTCTCTCGCTCTCTCTCTCTCGCTCTCTCTCTCTCTCTCTCTCTCTCTCTCTCTGTATCTGTGTGTGTGTGTGGAGAGAGAGCGAGCGAGCGAGAGATTAAAAGAAAGACCAAGGCTAGATTTTGAACTACTGTCATTTTTTATGTTAATTTTCACATTTGTGTGGGGCTTTTATACTTATCAAATGCTAGTGTTGCCTTTAAAAATATAGACAATATAATCTTTAACTCTCAATTACAGCTGAATGTTTTTAACATTTAAGAAAAGAGGAAAACCATAAGAAAAGAGTCAGATGGCAATTTTAAATACAGAGTACCAAGGAAATCTCTCAGAGACATTAATCCTGGCATCACAGTAGCATACACCCTGCTCATCTATTTTAGCTAGAAGTCCAAAAAATGTGCACTGATGTCCAAATGATAGACTTAATCACCCAGAGAGATCCCGTATTAAAGAAATATTAAATTATGTCTCCTAGACTTTCTCAAGTGCAGATTCCCTTTTAGAAGGATTTTATCAGAAGGCTAAATATTTAAAATTATTTATCATTAACTTTTTAGTTGACAATAAAGTATATTTAACTATGCCACTGGTTTTCAATCTGTGATAGTTGACTAGGAATGGAGGCATTACCTGAGGACTTGTTAGAAATGCAATTCTCTCATCCCAATCCAAATCCTCAGACTAATAAATTTTTGGAGTGGGATGCACGACGCTGTGTTAAACAACTTCTCTATGATTCTGATGCACGTGATATTTAGAATAACTGAGCTCGACTTTTTTTTTAAGTTTACTTATTTTTGAGAGAGCGAAAGAGAGAGAGAGAGCATGAGTGAGGAAGGGGCAGAGAGAAAGAGGGTGACAGAGAATCCCACGCAGGTCAATGCAGAGCCCAACTTGGAGCTTGAACCCACAAACTGTGAGATCATGACCTGAGCTGAAACCAAGAGCCTGACACTTAACCAACTGACCCACCTAGCTTCCCCCACTAGACTATTATATTTAAGGAGAATTCTCATTAATAGTCTTAAAAATATATAGTGACTGGCAAAGCATTATTGAGTCATGGTGTATAACACAGGCAAAATTATAAATTATTGATGACTTCTATTCTTTAAAAAACAAAAATATATATAATTTATCATTTCAAAAGTCCTTTTTAAAATTTCTGTTTAGGTGTCAAGTTTATAAACATTTTCACAAGAATAGGAATCCTTCCCTGTAGGAAACATGTGAAGCATAGATAGTGATAGCAAATTGGCAAATTTATTGGCATGTTGACTCTCTGAAAAAAGACCACAAACTGTAGCATTTTCTGATTTCCATGGTGTATATCTCCCAGCATGGTCATTTACTAGATTCTAACACAATGTCTCTAGAAAATGGAGTTGGGAAGAGATGTTCAAAATAGATGTTCTAGTTTTTTGGAGGGAGAGGGATACTCTTGAGAAAGGTCTATCTTATCCAATCCACTTACTTTATAGAAAATTTCCCTTGTTCTCATATTCTTTTTTGCCTGGTTAAAAAGAAGTCATACATATTCTAAGATTCTCTAGTAAGAGTTCTTACATAGTAATAATGTTTTAGTTTTTTTAAATGGAACGCCAGTCAATTAACTACAGTATCCTTTATCATAAGTGATATGCTGAATTCTCAACCATTTTGCCTGTACAATGGGAAGTATCCTTTACAATGAGAAATATTTGGGACATATATAAAGTAGGTCAGATTTTAGGTAGCTAAAATGATTCTATTTTAATTAGGGACTCTTTTGGTAACTAGAGTCAATCCTCAGTAATTTCATGCCAAAACAAAACCAAAAACTTTTGGGTAATTAAGAATCAACATTTCAATTATTCAAAATATTATTGAATATAATTATATTTGAAAATGGTGCCAGTAAGTAAAAACAAACATTGAAAGCGAGGGCATTTTTTTTCATAGCTGGTAAGAAACAAATCTGGCGTGTTGTTACTGGTGATGAGGACTCCTTAAACAAATCTGGCTGGTTATTATTTCTAGTGCAGGCTGCTGTCCTGGATTTCAAAATATTTCAATGCCTCTTGGTGTCTTTTGCTCTTTTTCTCTTTTTAAATTCAGTATCCTTGACAGATAAATGCTAGTAGAAGTCTGTTTTTAATCTGCTGCTCCTGTGGTCAGAAAGTTCCAATATCCTTCACTGCCTGCAGTATGAAACCCAACATTCAAAATCATCCCAACTTTCCATCTTAAGTTTCTGATCCTACTGTGTGGGAGCTCATCCTCTTTGCCTTTCCTGCACTGTCACGTTTCCCCTGACACCTGCAATGTTCTCTTTGCCCATGATGTTCCTTCTCTCTCTCAGAACTGGAAATACCATGTATAAATACTTTATGTCTGAGTGCATATCTCATGTTCTTTCCAAAATGTCGTCCTCCTTCCTGCTCTTGTGGGTGAGAAGTGAGATATAATATTTGGAGTCACTACTTGGGGTTGAACATTTCACAGCTATTTTATCTTGTGCACTTACTTCGTTGCTTTCAGCATGCCCTCATTGATAGTGTGGGTTTCATAATAACTGTTTTTTTAAAATTGTATTGCAAAAACTTAGCAAAGTGCCTGCCAACAAATATTAATTAAATCTTAATTAAATATATTTTTTTCTCTTTTGAACTCAAAAGCTGTATCTAACCACTAGTCTGGTCCTTATATGCTTTCTTGTATTACAGCTTTCATGTACATTTTTTTGTATTTGGAATATATTTTAAGAACCTTGGCCATGAGGACCAGACCTTCTGCCATCTCTATTGGACTAACATGCACTTTGCAAACAGTAGGTGCTGAAAAGATAACTGACGAATAATATCAAAATGGAAGAGGGTACAAAACACTCATTTGGGTACTGGGAAAACAAGGCCATGGCCTCAGCTTTGCTTACATCTTATATCACATTAGCTAATAACTTCTTTGAGCTATAGTGTCTTCATTCCAAACAGAAATAGAACTACTATGTGATCTCTGACTCTTTCAACACCAATGTGTAATTATCTGTGATATGGTTTAGGGCCACTAACATAAATATAGATGATTTGCTATGTTGTATATTAATGCCTCTATTGAAAATATTTTTTTTTCTATTTTGTTTTTTAAGCCCTCATTGCTTAGAATTAAGATCATCATACTCCTCAATTCATGACACATAATTTTCCTTGGTCTGTAGGAGAATCCTCTTTTTAGAAATTGTATTATATGATTTTTTTCCTTCAGCTTATAAATTCTATGTGGATTATGTATTTAACTGCAAAAATAAAATTGTAAAACCAACAGAAGAAAACATAGGGAGTGCGTTTGTGACCTTGGATGGAAAACATGTTTGACTCTAAAAGGAAAAGCTGTAAAGGGAAAAACGATAGATTTAACTATCTCATTATATATTACTTTTTCCCCTGGGTTGTGCATAAGTATTTAGACTTGTGTCCCATACTATCCTGAATTCTTCTATACGATTGTTTACACAAACAAAGCAACACAACAACAAAAACCAGTTTTCATTGTTATTTTTTTTTCATTTTTATCTCCAACATCCAGTAATTCAAAAGTTCCTGCTTTTTCTGCCATCAAAAATGTCTCTTGTTTCTTTCCATTACTTACCATCTCTGATAATACACCAGTCAAGACTACCATTATCTTTTAGATTCTTGCAATAACTTCTTATTTTTTTCTTTTCTATTTTTGAGTCTTGAGATATTTATGCTCACCCATTTTGAGCTCATTTATTTACTTGCCTTAGACTAGTTTAAAATGTGTTTTGCTACTTGCAATCAGAATAGTCCTTTTCATAAAAGTATCAAACTATTGAAAAGTAAAATCTACATTTTTAAGAGCTAAACTGGATTTTAGAATGCGTTGATCTTATCCAACCGACTCACTTTATAGAAAACTTCTCTTTCGCTGAGATTTCTTTGTACGTTGCTAAAAAATAGTCACATAAAATATAGGTTTCTTCACATTAAGTGGTTTTATTTCTCTCTCTTAACAAAAACTTGCATTTTTTTCTTTCTCAGCAAGGACCAATATTATTCAATGTGTAACTTTCTATAGTATCAGTCCAGTTTTCATAATGCTTGAAGGTTTTAGTGCACTGTGGGCCAAAAGTAAGAAAGTATTTGCCATATGCTCTCCAGTAAATTACCTAGTGGTTTCATTTTCTCATTATATCTAAGAATTAGATCATAAGGTGACAAATCAATTGGATTAGCAAATGCAACATAATTTCTTCTGGCCCATATTTAAAGAATTAGTGTATCATTAAATGTTAATGTTAGGAAGAAAACTAAAGAACGTAGACAAATACTGGTTAAACTGCTTTCAAAATTTGGAATATCTGCCCATTTGAAAATGTTTAGGAAATTTAATTTCCAGCTTCCAATTCCAAAGGATTCACTGAGTTCCTAAAGTACTCAAAGACATTATTTAAACTAATTAATTTCCCCTATTAAATGGTCATAGATCATGAACAACAAGAACAGAGGGTGGTTAGGTTTCAGGGTATTAAATTTTCTTCAGAGAATTCCAATATTTGTTCTTAAACTCTCTTGGTTTGTGAATACTTCACTGAAATATCAGGTAATTATTACTTTTTCCCTTCATACAGGAATGCGATTTTAATGTAATATATTTGTGGTCTAAACTGAGCCATGACATACTATAAACAGTGTTCTAAGTTACATACAAATATTAATTATTTAGCTATTTTTTCTGGGAAAAATAATTAATTAAAATAATTTTCCCAGAACATTTACTCAAAGGCATAAGTCATATCCATTTAAATACCATTTATCTTCCTGATTTAAGGAATTCAGCCAAAATAATTTCCATCCAGAGCTCAAAAACACATTTGCTAACTGAATTTAGAGCTCTGTAATAAAATAGCTGAGTAACAACTGAATAAAAAAGAAACTAAGATGTATTGTTTTTGTTATAATGAATAATACTCCTCTTAACCATTGAAAATAAATTATTCTGACATCAGAAACCACTTCATCTTTGAACCTAGGTAGGTTCAAAGAAATAAGACGTTTGGCAGTTTTGGCCTCACATACATTTCCCATGATGCATTTGCAATCTACATATCCCACCCACATTAGCTTATGTTGCAATTGCTTTGAAACTTCATATGGATTAAAACATATTATCCAAGGGAGAAATGTGAACAGAAATTGCCATATTTCATTTACATAGAAACAAATTTATTTTAAAAAACATAGCAGGAGTATAACATATATTTCCTTAAGCAGGAGTTGAAATATTTTCTTGTAATCTGAACATATTTTCAAATTATGTAAAATAATAATTGCTTATTAATGTCATATTATGGAAGATCTAAATAATGCATGCAAAATAACCTCTAAAATATGACTCAGTATTGCTTGACAGATTAGTCAGTCAAAACGTGATTTGATTCTGTTCTGGTTTGTGCTCAATGTGATTTCAGAACCTGAAACTAAATAATTAGACTGTGCCTTATCTCACTAAGCCAGTGGGAGAAGTTCATTATAAATCCAGCAACAACTTATGGTCCTGTGGTCATGCATCAAATAGAAGAGTCGACATTGTGTTTAGACCTTCATGAAGTTTAGTGGTTTGTCTTTGGAGTTTCAGTATCATGAACAGAACATCTCCTAGCAGCGATGAGGGGCAGGGCTCAAAAATTCAGTTAGAGCTGTAGCTATCTGTAAATGTATATTCTTTTCCTATATTATTAAACTAATTTACTGGAGGGTGAATAAAAATGTCGGAAAATCCATTAGATTAGTAATTAGACCATATTCAATCTTGCTTTAGAATCTTGACACTGATACAGACTTGGTTTGTAGGCAACTTTTTTACTTAGTAGACAAAGAATTTACCCAACACATTATTCAACTCTTTCCCATCCTTTCACTTTCCAATATTTTCTGCTTATTTTCTGTTTGTTAGAATGCCTTTAAAATATTGAGGAAAAATTAAAGATAAAAAGAATCTACTGACAGCCCTAGGGGGAAAAAAGGACTTTGCTTGTGGATGTGTTTGTTTTTGATATAAATGAGTGTCTAACCATGTATTTGTTTTCATCTCTTTCAATTTTTCATATGTCCAGAGATAGCATTTCTATTGAAACAGTGTTTCTAAGGTCAATAATGGTTACTGTCAATTCTTATTCATGTGGTCATTCATTCATTTATTCAACAAATCTTTATTAAGCCTGAATTGTATACTAAGCACTCTTCTATGTACTGAGGTTAAAAGTAAATAAAACTGATGCAATCTCTGCACTTGTGGGCAAGTCTACTGGGAGAGCAGATATTAAACTATAGCTCAAAAATTATATGTTTACAGTTGTGATAAGTATGATGAAGAAAAAACACAAGATATTAGAATACATAATACTATGCTAGGGATAAATCCTTTATCAGGGAAGGCTTACACAAAGATATGCCTTGATTTCTTGCCTGCATGTCAACAATGAGCTCTGAAATGGACTTCATAGACTCACGCTATTTCCTCTTCAAACTATGCTCCACAGTGTTGCTAAAGTGATCTTGTTGCATGTAAATCTGATGATACTTGTCTCCTGATTGATTATCTTCAGCGCCTTTATGGCTTCTTATTGCTTTAATATAATCACAAAATCCTTGTAAGGAATGATTAGGAACTTTACTACCTGTACTTCTTCATCTTTGAGATCTCCTTTCTTTTATATTGGCCTCATTTCTCAGTTATACAGTCTCCACATGGAGGCAAAGGTAGTTCCCACGAAGCTCTATATTTATGCCATGCTAATGGGTCTCAATCTCAGTTCCTAAAATTGCATGGGGTAGGGGAGAGGAAGCTTCCAAATGAAAGAGATGAACAATGGATAAAATAACACATATCCTCTCTAGTCATATAATTAAAATAAAATTATTCTGCATATAGTGTAATTTTCTGTCAACTAATGCTCCCTATATTTAAAACTGTATTTAAGCAAGTATATGAAGTAATTTGCTATAGTAGATTCCCACATAGTAAGATAATTTTAAAAGCCTCTTAGAGATATTTGGAAGGAAATTGGAAGTTTCTGAGGTAAATCATTTTATACTTTCTACATTTTCTTTCTAGAAAATGAATGAATTTAAATGTTGATAGTTTGAACTCATTTAGTAGTATTAAATATAGTTAACATTTTTTACTTACTATGTTTGACGTACTTCATTAGCTTGAATTTCTTTCTGTTACTTCATTATTCCTGTTTTTGTCACTCTTTAATTTTGATGAGACCTATGGAAAATTTCAGGCTTTCTAAGGAATCACAAAAAGCACTGCTTTTTAAAGCATGCAAGTTTTTGTTTATTGACAGATTGAAGCATAAAGAGCAAATTTGGCTTTTTTTAGGTCATATCACAAAGCTGCTTTTCTTCTTGTACAGCTTCTATATAATTCTTTCATTAGTGTCCTAGAGAGAAAGCAAGGCCAAAATCATATTTCTAATTTCAAGATGACAACACATGTAACAGGTTGGGTATGGGAAAAGAAGTGTAAATCACTTGAAGGGCATAGGTTTAGATATCCTCTTGGACTAATAGATTGCGTGTGTGCATGTTGGGTCACTGGTGTATAACTAGACAAAGTGTGAAGTTTCTTTCAAGCTGGAAAGCTTATGAATCAAATGCTATTAATGTTATAACATGGATAGGTACCCTGGGATGGGCATTTTGGGATTACTGAGTAGGTACTATGTTCCCTATTAGAGTAGGTGGGTAGGTTGCCCAGTAAATTGTCATTGAAAAGTTTAGAGTTCATTCAGTTATTCACCTTTAAATTTTATATGGCTTATATTAAATAGGCAATAATGTTAATTTTTGCTTTCTTTTATTATGCTTTGTTTTGATGCACAAATTTGTGATTAACAGCAAAACTCTATCTTTTTTCATGTTTTCATTATCTTTTATATTTATATATATTGCTTTAGATGAGATTTTGAATTACTGAAATTGGCCATCCATTAATTAAAGTTCTATAATAAACTATGGAAATATTTGTAATCATGGTTCCATTTTTTATGTCAAAAAATGGACATTTTGACATTAACAGAGTACCCTGATTTAAAATCAGCGTGAGGTAATATATAAACTTTTCCCATGTCTTTCTGTATTTTGATGGTTTAAATTGATCTCTTATTGAAATTTAAAATTTACAAAAAACAAAAACAAAAACAAAGTACTTCAATATAGTAAATTCCAGAATTCTGTCAATCAAGTTTCATCTTGTGACACTTTCCTAGGTTATTTTGAAGCAGTATCAGTATTACCTACATTTATTAAGTGTTAAGCTGTTAAGATCCTAGATATTTTGATAGTTACCATTTAATTTAACTTTCATAATAAACTTCTGAGAGAAGTACAATATTATTTTTTGGTGAGATACATGAATCTGAATTTCACAATACAACAGTTTGTTAAAATGAAGCTGGGACTTAGAACTTGCTCCGTTTGACTAGACTTCACACCCTAAATACTAAATTACAAATCAGAGGACAACTTATTTTAAGAGGCCCAAAGCTGCTTCCACATATTGTATAACAATACTAGATTTTTCATGGAAGTTTTGTTTGGTTGTTGTCTCTTTTGCTAAACTGCCAACTACATACAATTTCATATAAGGCACTGCATAGTAGCATTGCTTGTCTGTTTAAATATAGGAAAAATTCTCGAAGTCTGTCTTGGAATCCTCCAGAATGTCATTATAAATTTGAGATTATACTGGAAGGAATGACTGAAGAGTTTCTTTTCAGTGGTCCCCATGAATGTGTTCTTGAGATGAGGAACAGGTAGATCAAGTATCTGAAAATGGAAAGATGCTGAAGTTTTTGCTAGTTTTCCAATTCATAGACTTGTTTGGAATTTGTAATGAGGTCTGATTATGGTTTTCTGTGGACTTAAGGTGATTGTTTTTACTTATATCAGGATTTCTCAATCTCAGTACTACTGACATTTTGGACAGATGATTATTCATTGTGGAAGGCTGACCTCTGCATTATAGAACGTTTGACAGCATCCCTGGCCTCTACCCTTTAGATGCCAACAGCAGCACCCTTTTGTGACAGACGAAGATCTCTCACAGCATTGCCAAATATCCCCTGTGAGGAAGCAAAATTATCCCTAATTGAGAGTCACTGATCTATATGTACACACTTCCTAAAGATGCAAAATTCCTTATTTTATGGAATGCAAACAAATGGCTAATCTTTTTGAGCAATGACTAACTATCCTGATTTCATTGTCGTTAAAGGGAACTCCTAAGTGACCATATTCTGTGTTTTTATAGAAGTGTTTTAATTTTAATTTTTAAATTTTTTTTAATATTTATTTTTGAGAGACAGAGAGAAACAAAGTGTGAGCAAGGGAGGAACAGAGAGAGAGAGAGGGAGACACAGAATCCAACGCAGGCTCCAGGCTCTGGGCTGTCAGCCCAGAGGCAGATGCAGGGCTCAAACCCACGAATTGTGAGGTCATGATCTGAGCTGAAGTCAGATGCTTAACCACCTGAGCCACCCAGGCACTGAATTCTGTTTTTAACTACTGTTAGATACATTGATTGCATTACTCTCTCAAGCCAATTATTTAAAATGTTCAGATAGCTTTTGCTGTGTGAGTGTTCAAAGTCCCATATGGAGTGAAATGGCAAATCTTTTTTATTTGAATACTCAATAAAGGAAATATTTCAGAGGAAGTAGCATCTTTAAGCCCTTTTTTCTTATTAAATTTACCTTGCTCTACAATCTCATAGACTCTTGTGTTAAAGCAGGATTGCTTAGAAGCCTCATATTTCAAGGTAATTTTATTTTCTTTCCTTATGTTTGGACATTGGTCGAAGCTGTTCTGGACCACTCCCCCATATTTCCTCTTTGGATCTCAAAGATCGGGATTTCAGGTATGAGTCCTTTTCCTCCAAAAGGCTCTAGCCTCCTTAGATATACTAGTCCTTTAGTTCTGAGAAACCCATTTGGAATATCATGGAATGAAGCAGATATGCTAACGCACTCAAGAACATAACAACTGGTACCTATTTCTTTATATTGGTGTAATGAAGGGAGGCATTCAAATGGCCTCTTGCAAAACTAAAATTATCTTCAAGGCGATTTCCCATCATTCCCATATTATAAAAAAGGTGTCAACTTCTCTTTCCAGAAGACAAGTGTTCTTTTAAGCTAAATGATAAGGAGTTTTAGATATTAATTTTTATCTCACACAGGGATGCAATTTCCTTGCAAAAGCAATCTGCTGCTTCAATCAATTGCAAAAGTTCAGTGACCACAGATGAAGACAGCAGGGAAGAAGACCCAACAGGCATAGTTGTCTTCTTCGAGGATGTTATTAAGAAGCCCATTCTGGGGACGCCTGGGTGGCTCAGTTGGTTAAGCATCCGACTTTGGCTCAGGTTATGATCTTGTAGTTTGTGAGTTCGAGCCCCGCATCGGGCTCTGTACTGACAGCTCGGAATCTGGAGCCTGCTTTGGATTCTGTGTCTCCCTCTCTCTCTGCCCCTCCCCTGCTCATGCCCTACCTCTCTCTCTCTCAAAAATAAACATAAAAACAAAACAACAAAAAAAAGAAGCCCATTCTGGTTCATGGCCAGATACTTCCTGGCTGCCTTTGTGGAAGGCCAATCCACTCATTTGTGTTTGGTGATACAAAGAGCTATTTTTGTTGTTGCTTTGTTGTTGAGTGCAATTGCCTCCGTTTAGCAGTGCTTAAAACAAGCACTCTTTCTGAAAAGCTATTCCATTTTCATTTTATTAAATGATTTATTGGATGGCTCCCAAAATGATTACCTAGAAATGTCAGATAAAGGTTAATTTAATACCATGGGGCAGAGTGGTATAAGACTTGTGTGGCATGAAGTTGATAATACCATTTGCTTTAAGAAAGGAAAGGGAATAGTTTACTGTAACACAATGGGTATCTGACATTATTTTTCAATTTACCTGTTGATAAAGAAATACACTTCTGAGTGTCTTTGCTATCTCACAAAAAGCGAGAATGTTTTTGAAGGAATTGCCTCACTTAGCTATTTGAAAAGTGCTGAAATAATTTAGGAATATTTTCATTTCTGCTGAAACACTATTTGCAACTGAGACGATGCTATGGAAGAAAGAAGAAGCATGATATGGGGAGCAAGGCAAAGTAAATTTTTGCAGACATATTATGACATAGTATTTTTGAGCATGTAGAAGCTCTGAGTCAGAAAATGTGGGATTGGTTCCTGGCTCCATCATCTACTTACTAAATATATGACTTTGGGAAAATTACTCACTTCTGAAGTTTTAGTTTTCTCATATATAGCATGAATAATTCAGCACCCAGTTCCTTGCACACAAAGATGCTCATTCTATTCCCTTATTCAAGAAATATTTCTGGAACACCAAATGTGTAGTAGGATATTTCCCCCTAGTTTTACTGAGATATAATTGACATACGGCATTGTGTAAGTTTAAGGTGTACAACATGATAATTTGATACACTTATATATTGCAAAATGATTACTGCAGTAGAGGAGTTAACACTTCTCATAATTACCATTCCTTTTTTGTGGTGAGAACATTTCAGATCTACTCCCTCAGCAGGGTTCAAGTATATAGTACAGTATTATTAACTAAAATCACCATGCTGTACACTAGATCCTCAGAACTCATTCATCTTAGAACTGAAAGTTTGTATCATTTGACAAACATCTCCCATTTTCCCCAACCCATAGTCCCTGGCAGCCAAAATTCTCTATTTCTGTGAGTTTGGCTTTTAAAAGTATGCACACACAAGTGATATCATACAGTTTTTCTCTGTCTGATTTATTTCACTTATAACGCCCTTAGGTTCCACCCAAGTTGGAGCAAACAGCAGGATTTCACTCTTTTAATGGCAAATAGTATTTCATTGTATACACATAATGTATTCTTTAAACATTCATAGATGGACTCTTAGGTTAATTTCATATCTTGACTATTATGATAATACTGCAATGAACATGGGAGTACAAATATCTCTTTGAGAGAGTGATTTCATCTTCTTCAGATATATACACAGAAGTGGGATTTGTGGATCATATGAGAATTCTAGTTTTAATTTTTTGAAGAACCGGCATACTGTTTTCCTTATTGGTTGTACCAATTTACATTCATGCAACAGTGCATGAGAGTTCCCTTTGTCCATATCCTCACCGATACTTGTTATTACTTGTCATTTTGATAATAACCATTCTTACAGGTATAAACTTCTCGGTTAAATTTATTCCTGAGTACTTCTTTTATTTTGGGGGCTGTTGTAAGTGAGATTGTTTATTTCTTTTTCAGATATTTTGTTGTGCCTATACAGTGTAGTCTATACAACATTTTTGTGGTTTGCCGGAGTCTAGGTCCGGCTGAGTCCAGGGGGTCCCCGAAGGATGGACAATTAGGTGAAAGGAACGAGAGAGGCATGAGATGTGGTCTGATCACCAAGCAGGCATCCCTGGCAATTCTGGCATCTCTCTCTACCCTGCTGGTCTCAGGTCTTTATTTAAAAGTAATGAGTGACATTACAGCAATGACTGACTTCCCATCAGTAAGCATAGTTTGAACAATAATGTGTTTTTATCAGCAAAGCAGAGATTTCCTCAATCTTGCAAGTTGTTTTCAAGTTAATTAGCATATTAATTTAAGGCAGGGGGAGAGAACAGGAAGTTACCTAGGCCTGCCTATGTTGATTATCTGTAAACAGGCCAGGAGTCATTCTGCCTATTCTTCCAAATACAATGGGGGAGGTGCAACCCATCAGGCAAGGATAGAATTCCCAATGCTTGTCCTTTGCTTGTGAATGAGTGAATTTACATAATAGGAGCCTAACATTTACACAAATCACACCAATATTCAGCCAGCTCATAACTACTATCAATTTGTGCAACCCATCCCCAAGATGCATCTTTAAGATTACTTCTGGCCAGGCTACCCTCATTCACATGTAATCCATCAAACATCTGCTCCAGGTCCTTCCCTTTTATCTAAATGCCATAAAACAAAAGAGCATTACATTCCTTGGGGCCAAGGAGAGTAACTCAAGAAATTCAAGCCTGAAAAATTATTTAGAAGGAAGTAAGACTAGGTGCCATTTTGGCTGGCGGGAGCTTTGCTTCAACCACCTTTTCCAAACAGGGAGGGGTCTCAACCTGGGAACCCAAAACGGCTCCCAACAGTGGTTGTCGATTTTCTGTCCTGCATGTTTACTGAATTTGTTGATTCTAACAACAAACAATCTTCAAGATTTTTGGTCTTTAGGATTTTATATATTTTATATAAAAATGTTTTCAGCAAATGAAGATATTTCATTTCTTCCTTTCTGATATGGATTTTATTTTTTTGCCTGTATACTCTGGAGAGGACTTTATATGTGATGTTGAGTATGAGAATGGGCACCCTTGTCTTGTTCCTAATATTAGAGGAAAGACTTTGAACCTTTTCCCTCTGAGTGCGATGTAAGCTATGGGCTTGTCATATATGCTGTTTATTATGTTGAGGTATGTTCCTTTTATACTCACTTTATTGAGAGATTTTATCATGAAGGAATGTTGAATTTTGTCAAATGATATTCT
The DNA here is from genome assembly GCA_030068075.1 of Paguma larvata. Classification (NCBI taxonomy): domain Eukaryota; kingdom Metazoa; phylum Chordata; class Mammalia; order Carnivora; family Viverridae; genus Paguma; species Paguma larvata. Next base: position 51,397,321 of record CM057826.1, on the reverse strand, counting down.
GCATCTATAGAGATGATCAATAATTTTTATTTTGGTTCTATTAATATAATGTATCACATTTATTGACTTGCAAATATTGACCCCTACTTGCATCCTTGGAATCAATACCACATGATCATGGTGTATGATCTTTTTAATGTACTGTAGAATTTGATTTGCTAATATGTTTTTGATAATTTTTACAGCTATATTCATCAGAGATATATATCAGAGATATTGGCCTGTAGTTTTCATGTCATGTCTTTATCTGGCTTTGGGTAATATTAGCCTCAAAAATTATGAGGCTTTCATAAAAATTTTTAATTGTTTGTAAGAGTTTGAGAAGAATGGTGTTAATTCTTTAAATATTTGGTAGAATTGATTAGGTAGGCTATTTGGTCCTGGGCTTTTCTTTGTTGGAAGGTTTCTGATTCCTTCAATTTTCTTACTCATTATTTGCTGTTCATAGTTTCTATTTTTTCATAATTTAGTCATGGTAGGTTGTATGTTTATAGGGATGTATCCATTCTTTCTTCTAGGTTGTCAAATTTGTTGGCATATAATTGTTCATAGTAGTCTCTTATGATCCTTTGTATTTCTGTAGCATTACTTGTAAGTCTCCTTTTTGGCTTCTGATTTTGAGTCTTCTCACTTTTTTTCTCTTGGTTATTCTAGCAACAGGCTTGTCAGCTTTGTTCATCTTTTCAAAAACCAGTTCTTAGTTTCATTGATCTATTGTCTTTTTAGTCTCTATTTAATTTATTTCTGCTCTAATCTTATTTCCTTCCCTAACCTAACTTTGGGCTTCATTTGTTCTTTTTTTCCCCTAGTTTCTTAAGGTGTAAGATTATGTTGTTTGAGATTTTGTTTGTTTCTTGAGGTGGACATTTATTGCTATAAACCTTCCTGTTAGCACTGCTTTTATAGCATTTCAAATATTTTGATATGTTGTAGTTCCATTTTCATTTGTTTTAAGATTTTTAAAAAAAATTCCCTTTAGATTTTTTCTTTGACTCATGGGTTGTTAAAGAGTGTATTGTTTAATTTCCACACACTTGTGAATTTTCCAACTTTCCTCCTGTTATTGATTTCTAGTTTCATACTACTATAATTGAAAAAGATACTTGGTATGATTTGAGCCTTCTTAAATTTGCTGACTTGTTCTGTGACTTTCCATATGATCTCTACTGAAGAATGTTCCATATGCTCTTGAGAATATGTGCCTTCTGCTGCTCTTGGATGCAGTATTCTGTATTCTGTTAGGTCTCTTTGATTTAAAGTATAGTTCAAGTCCCAGATTTCATTAATGATTTTCTGTTTGGGTGCCCTATCTGTTGTTGACAATGGGGTATAGATATTCTCTCTTATTACCATTTTGCCTTTTTTTCCCCCTTTCAGTTCTGCTTAACATATTTAGGTGTTCTGATGTTGTGTGGATATATTATAGGTGATTGTTATATCCTCCTTACAAGTGACTACTTTATCATTATAAAATGACCTTCATTGTTTCTTGTCACAGGTTTTGGTTTATAGTCTACTTTGTCTAATATATGTATAGCTATCTCTGCTATGTTTTGATTCCACGTGCATGGAATGTCTTTTCCTTTTTTAATTTAATTAAAAATATTTTTACTGTGCAATTTGGTTTCAGGAGTAGAATTCAGTGATTCATCCTTACATATAATACCCAATGGTCATTACAAGTGCTTTCCTTAATACCCATCACTCATGGCTTCCATCCATCTTTTTCCCTCAACCCTCACTTTGCTCTCTATCATTAAGAGTCTCTTATGGTTTGTTTCCCTCTCTTCTCTTCCTTCCGTTCACATATATTCATCTCTTTTGTTTCTTAAATTCCACAGATGTGTGAATTCATATGGTATTTGTCTTTCTCTGATTTATTTTGCTTAGCATAATACACTCTAGCTCCATCTATGTTGCAAATGGCAAGGTTTCATTCTTTTGATGGCTGAGTAATATTCCATTGTGTGTGTATAATCTATCTATATCTATATACCTATATCTAATCTATGTCTATATCATTTATATCTGTATCTATCTTTATATATCACATCTTTATCCACTTATCAGCCGATGGACATTTGGACTCTCTCCAGAGTTTGGCTATTGTTGATAATGCTGCTATAAACATCGGGGTGCATATATCCCTTCAAATTCATATTTTTGTATCATTTGGTAAATACCTAATAGTGCTTGTATGTGTCCTTAAGCTGAAGTGAGTCTCTTATAGGCAGCCTGTATTTGGGTCTTGTTTTTATCCATTCAGCCACTCTATACCTTTTGTTTGGAGAATTTCATCTATTTATATTAAGATTAGTTACTGATGAATAATGATTTGCTAATGCTGCCTTATTGGTTTTTGTCTGTTTTGTAGTTCCTTTGTTCCTTTCTCCCTCTCTGTCTGCCTTCTTTTGTGAATTGATGGTTTTCCATAATGATATGCTTTGATTCCCTTCTCTTTACTTTTTGTGTATCTATTGTAAATTTTTGCTTATCTTATGGATAACACTATTTATACTGATAAAAGCTTAACTCTTATTACATACAAAACTCGACACTTTTACTCACCCTTTTTATGTTTTTGAGGTCACAATACTCCTTTTATAGTGTGCATTCAATAACAAACTACTGTAGCTACTCTAGCTATAGTTACTTTGAATACTCTTGTCCTTTAAACTTTATACTAGAGTTAAGAGGTTAACACACCATAATATTACAGTATTAGAATATTATGAAATTGACTATATACTTGTATTTACTATTGTGCTGTATACTTCATATTTTCATGTTACTAGGTAGTATCTTTTCATTTCAACTTGAAGTTTTTTTTTTTTGTTTTTTTTTTTAACATATCTTGTAAGGTAGATCTAGTGGTAATGAACTCTTTCAGCTTTTGTTTGTCCAGGAAAGTCTTTATGTCTTCTTTATTTCTTAAGGGCAGTTTTGCCCAACATATTCTTGTTTGGTGGTATTTTTCTTTCAGTGCTTTGAGTATATCATCCCACTCTCTCCTGGCCTGTAAGAGTTTTGCTGAGAAATCCACTAATAGTCTAATAAGAGTTCCCTTTATAAGTTACAACTTATTTGCTCTTATATCTTTTAAAATTCTTTCTTTGTCTTTGACAGTTTTATTGTAACATGTCTTGAAGAAGATTTCAGTTAAGCTTGTTTGGTGACTTTTGAGTTTCAGGAAATTGAACATTCAAATCTCTTCCCAATTTTGGAAAGTTCCCAGCCATTGTTTCTTTAAGTTTTCTCCTCATTTTTTCTCTCTTCTCCTTCTGCAACTCAGTAATTCACAGATTATCTCTGTTGATGGTATGCAACAGATCATATTTTATTCCTTTTTTCCTTGTTTTCCTCTAACTGGATAATTTCAAAAGTTCTGTCTTCTAATTCACAGCTTCTTTTTTTTTTTCCTGTTTGATTCATTCTACTGTTGATTCTCTTCTACCTTTTTCATTTCACTTATTCTAATACAGTGAATTCAGCCCCAGAATTTCTGTCTGGTGTGTTTTAAAAAATTAGTTCTGTCTCTTTTTTAAACTTCTCATTTGTGTATTGTTGATTTTGTTGAATTATCTCTATTTACTCGTAGCTCATTGAGCTTCCTTCAAAAAAATATTTTCATTTTTTTTAATTGAGTTAGTTGCCGATTTCCATGTCTTTGGAGTTGGTTACTGGATGATAATTGTGATTCTTTGGTAGTATCATGGCTTCTTGATTTTTCTGTGTTCCTTGAAGTCTTCTGATGCTGAACTCACATTTACATTAGCAGTCTAGCAGTCACCCCCTCCAGGCTTTATTGTCTTTGGGAGAGAAATACCTTCTATCAGCCCTACGAAGGAATTCTGAGGCTTCCTCAGATATTCCATGGATATACCTGTTCCATTTTTCTTGCTCCCTCTTGTGACAGAATTCTTAAGCTTTTATGCCTCTCTTAATCTTCCTTTGTACCAAGGCAAGTGCTGACATTCTTTCTTTAGCCTTCCTAAGGGGAAGGCTGAAGTTCAAGTTGGTGGTCTTCCTCTGGCCCTCAGATTCAGGCTTGCTTTCCACATGTGTTCACTAGCCATCTGCCAAAACCTGCTCTAGTGCCATTTGAAGCAGGCACAGACAGAGTGGGGATGTGTGTTGGTGAGGCATTCAGGTGATTGGGGGTGCACGTAGGATAGTTGGGGTTATGTTTAGGTGAGGCATCTCCAGTGGTTCATAGGTGGGTTTCTTGATGGGGTTTGCGATGCAGTCCGTAGGTTCTGTGTTCCTTTAATGCTGTCAGAGAATCCTATCTGCAGCTCTCCCAGCCTTTTACCATCCCCAGTCATGCAGCTCATAACTCAACTCTGCATGGAGTGAGAGAGAAATGAACTCTCTGACAACATGCCATAAAGCTGGGGAATCTGGGCCCTTACATGCTCTCATTTTCTTTTGTGGGAGAAATCACATGTCTAGAAGGTCTCACTTGGCTGGAGCTATGTACCTCCTTGGTGGGGGATGGCATGACCTGGGTAAAGCAGACTTTTTCTCTCACACTCCCAATTCATCCAAATTCACAATTTTTTGCTCTAACAGTGTGTTGAAACTTCATTACTGGAAACCTGAACTTCCATGAAAGCCCTCTCTTCTTTGAGTTATTGTCTAAAAGAGTGTTCTCCATGGGCTCCCAGAGCATGGCATAGAGGGGCTGAAGATATTGCAAAGTCCACAACCAGGACCAAGGGCTATATGTCTATTACTTTTCTTGGGTCCCTTGGCATACGGTGCTGGATTCTACAGCTCCCAAAAGATACTTCTGTCTGTGGGTGGATGCCAAATTGTTGTTGAGGAAGGATACAATAAGGGACTTCTCATTTAGCCATGTTGCTCATGTCACTCACTCAAGAATGAATTTAAGTTCTAGGAATAGAAGAGTGAGCCAAAACATACTCATTCTTCCTTCTTAGAGCCAATGAGTTGAGGAATTTGTGAGCTTAATTGAGAAGACAGCTATGAATTAAATAATTATGAAAATGTGTATGAAGTTTTAAATGTGACAAGGGCTTTGAAGTAAAGCAATATAGTGTTTGTCAGTCTGAAAGAACAGGAAAATTTTCTTGAGATAACAGCTAGATCTCAAAAATGAGTAGAAGTTAGCTAAGGGAAAAAGGAGAGAGAGGAGAGATTTCATCACATGGAGAGGAAGACATTCAAAAGTGCTGTATCAGCAGGGAGTGGGGACCTTCTGAGGAACAGAGTTCAGGCTAGTATGATTGGAGCCCAGAGGATGAGAGAGAAGAGTGATGTGTGTTGAGGCTGCAGACACTTGCAGATGTGTGAATACATAGGGCCTTTTAGAGTATATTACAGATTCTGGTTGGTTATTTATTTATTTATTTATTTATTCATTTATATATTTATTTAAATTTATTTTTGAAAGCACTGAAGGATACTCTTGGTGATGAGTATGTTTGTATTTTGACTGGTTACAGTGTGAAGAAGATAAGAGGGGTAGGAGTGGACACTGAGACCTAAGGGAGGAGGTTACTGTAGTGGGTCAGGTGAGGGATGATGGCAACTTGGGTTAGAGGGTTTCTGGAAAGGGCAAGAAGTTCATGGCTTTGAGAAACTAAAATCAATATATGTTAGCCATGATTATTGTTATTACTATGGTCCTTCTGCCATGTGATCAGATCATTGACATCCTTTTGAGCTTGAGGCAATAGTTTTTCTTTGTTTTGCTTTGTTTCATTTTGTTTTAGAAAATCTCGATGACAGTGGGAAACTCTGTATGTTTATTCTGTGATAACCATAACCTTTGAAGGAAAGTTTTCACCTAGTCCATTGAGACCATCTGGTAGACTCTGAGAGGTCCAGTAGCAGATCTCTAGTACCTCAGTCTTTTTTGTAGATGCTGGGTTTTCCAGTAGGAACAGTGGATTTCTGATAGGGAGGACTCAGGATCAGACCACTAGCCTACATAACCATCTGTTCTCCTAACCTTGACATATTTTGACATCTAGTTTCCCTTTCATTGTTGGCAAAGAGGTGTGAATCTTAAATTTCTCATTTCTTCCTGTGTTACCCAAAGAGTACAAAATTTTATATTCTCTTTAATTCACCGTGAACCTAAAAATCCTCTAGAAAAATTACATCTACTGAAAAAATTAGATTCTATGGAATGCAATCTGGTGTAGCAATAATTAATCCTCTATTCTTGAACACTTGACCCCTTTGAATTCTTATTTTTTATTCCTGACAGTTGGTATGTGAACTTGAACTCATCTTTCTTCTTGCTTGTACTCAAGTTTTTGCAATAAAATAGATGAGGGTAGAAGTATTTAGATATTTGCAAGAATATTTTGAGATTAAAACATTCATTTTCATAAACTTTTGAGTATCAATTATTTATTCACCAAGTATTTGTTTAGCGTATGCTGTAACCGCTTAGTGAAGAAAACACAAAAAGCAAAAATAGACCTACTCCTGTGGTACTTGCATTCTGATTGGGATGGGTAGGGGTGGTGTTTAGACTGCAATACATTCCTGAACTCCAGGCCAGCAGTCTTCTGTTCTGGCCCTTACATGTAAGAGTAACACACTTTGGCCCTATCTTGTACATCTCTCCACCATGGAGTCAAGGAGTCTGAATAGCCAAGGGAAGCTGCTCGCTTATCTGTATTTCAGGATTGTAATCCAGATAACTGGCACTTTGAATTCACTGCCCACACCACCTTGAACCTACTTCTGGAGCATGTGTGAGTCTATTCCTGAGTCCATTCTTTTAAAGGCAGAGGATTATGACACTGTGTGCTCCCATATGGTCAGGGCATGAACAGAAGGAGCTGTAGATGGGACATGGATGAATGCATTGGTGTATCTCATACATGAACATGAGGCTCTTTTTTGAGTGAGCCAATGCCAAGAAGTGAGAAGGGAAGGAGGTCAGGCCATGGGCCAAGGTTTGCCCCCCTTTCCCATACTGTTATATTCTGGTACAGAACATGAAGGAATCCAAGAATTCTAAATATGACCTTTTATTACTAAACTATTTTTATCAAAGTAAGAACATATATTTTATTTAGTAGCCTTATAGCTTGATTTTATAACTTGTAAATATTTAAACATACATTAATGGACATTGCAAACCTAGGGGTAGGCTTGTTGAATAGATGGCTAATCAATAGGTAAGCAAATACTTTAAGAGAATCATTTTAGACAGTGATGAATGTATGACTGAAATAGGATAGGGAGATGAAATAGTGACTTCCAGGAGGTGCAGCTCCTTTTGACTGGTTGTTGACAGTAGTCTTCTTTGAAAAAGTGACAGGGAATTGAAGTGAATACAAAGGTACTCATTAGAAAGATCTTGGGGCAGGTCATTCTTTCAAAGGAAAAAGTAGATACAAAGGCTCAAAGAAAGAAAACACTTGGTAAAACCAAGGAATAGGAAGAAGGCTGGTATGCAGGTGTGTGGTGAACCTGAGTACATAGTATGAGCTGGCATTAGAGAGGTCTGCAGGAGCTAGATCCTATAGGATTCTGAAGATCACAATTTTGATTATGGATCAATTCCAATTGCAATGAAAGCTTTAAAACATTTTGAACAGGGGAGCAACGTCATTTGATTTAAGTTTTATAATGATAACTCCAGCCACTGAGTGGTGACTGAATTGTAGAAGCAAGAATGGAAACATGAAAACCATTAATAAAAGACTTTTGCAATTGTCCAAGTTAATGCTGACAGCGGCTTAGGTTATGTTTCAGACACCGTGCTAAGTGTTCAGTTTGAAAATACTCTAGCTGAATATGTACTTAGAACCATTATTCTGGGTTCTTTGGAAACTCCTGGTGACTAATCAATTGTTGAACTCCTTTTGTGACAGTTCCTTTTGAGAGGTTGCTTGGCAAACTATTCTTTTGTAAGTCTTCCTCTTTCAGGCAGAACTTCTATGATACTGAGCATCAGGAGATCAAAGTAAATTATTTTAAGCACCATTTTAAGATGAAACATAGGGAACTACAGTGGAGGTTCGGACTAGATTCTGTGATGGCCCACTGTCATGCCCATAGCTGACAGTGGAAAATGATTAGTAAGGAACAGGACAGAATATGAGGAATTAGTATAGTTAAACTCACTCCAATTTCACGTCAGATAGCATTAGAGCTGAAATACTTGGCTTATTAATAAAACTGATGTAACATGTCAGGCCTTTGAATAATGAATGACTAAGCAATGTTTTTTTACCTTATGCTATTGAGTTATTAAAATATATAGCAGAGTTTACAAAGTCTAGATCTAGTTCAGTTTATCCAACAAGTATTTTCTGAAGCTTTATTGTGTGCAAACACTAGACCAAAGAATACAAAGAAAGTTCCAGGTTGTGACATCCCAAAGGCCATAGTTTGGTAAAGCCTTTGATTTTTAAGTCTTTCTAACATACTCTTTCCATTTTTGGTAAACTCAGTATTTAAAAAAATTTTCCACTCAATCTCTTGATATTATCTTCCAATGGCTTACTTTCATAAATAGGAGTCTTTGTGAATTTTGCTAGTTTTTAACATAGGCCCATTCCTGTGGATGTCTTTCATAGTTAGTGAAATATTAGTCCTGGATTCCTTGTCCTGAGAGTAAATTACTCTTATTTTTTTTAATGTTCTGATCCCCCTGAAGTGCAATCAACGTGCCTTTTGCTTTTCTTTTGTCCATAGTAGCCAGTTACCATTAAACTAGGTTTTGATTTTGTGATTAAATGGCAAAGCTCTTTCTCACATAAGAGGAATAATGTCCGCCATGGTAGGTGTAATTTTAAAATAACAAAGCACATTTTTTTTTTTGCATCCATTCCATTGTGCTTATGATATCCCCGTTAGAAACTGTGATTCTGATCGCTTTGAAATAATTTTTTCGAAGTCATATTTTACTTGAATTTTTTAGACTTCCACAAAATTTGCATTTCCATATCAGTTTTACAAAAGCGACTTCCTGAAACCTACAGTGTCACTTAATGTAATTAAGACTTATTCAGTGTGTATTACTATGCCACTGAAGGGATTTGTAGACATTATTTTCTCTAATCTTTGTGACAGCATATAAAATAACATAGGTTTGGTAAAATCTGCTTTTTACAAAACTGGAATTATTTGTTGACTCCCATGTAAAAAAAAGTCCCCAAAGAATATAAACTCTGGGAAGTTAGGGATAATATCTTCCTGTTTCTCTCTTGTATTCTGGTAATTTCCCTGATGCCTGATCCGTAGCTAATGCTCAATATATATGGAACTACTTTTCTAAATGTATGACACTCAGAGGTTAAGTGGCTTGCCTAAGATGACACAACTCATATAACACTCTTTTACTCCAAAGACTGAGTTCTTTAGGGAGCTTAATACAGTTTCAAGGAAGAGTTCATTGCCTTCCTGGGTTGCTTACGTGGAATTCTTCATGTCATTTAGATTTATCTAGTAATGGCACAGCTAAAGATCTGCTACACTTTATATTAGGTCATTTGGGAAAATTTTATTCTCACATCAATAGTATCAGACTCCTAGTAAACATAAACAGCTCTTCCTTCTTACTATAGTAACATTTTCCCATCACGTTACAATTTAGTCCTAAAGAAGTAACTGAACAAAATGAATGTAAAATTCTTTCTCAGATTACCCACATAAAGTTAATTTTTTCTCATGTTGTCTGATTAAAGTCTTCCTATGCCACCCCCAGTGACTTTAGAAATGGCAAATTTCCTTTCCAGGGAGATTATTAATCTTGACATCATTGTTCTAATAGCAAACCTTAAGTTGATTTTACATTTCCTGCTCAAGCAAGTTCTAGCTTCTTTCCTGGGCATTTAAGGTGCTTCCTTTCCTCACACACCTTTCTAAACCTTGAAATCCAATTATATCTTCTGGTCTCACTCCCAGAAAATTCTGCTGATACTCTAAGATGTAGGGAGACTGGAGGGCTGGCTCTATCTTTAACATACTTTGAGATCCTCATCTGTACCTAGGTGTGTGCTGATATTACCACCTCCATGTTTTCCTCCCACATCTCTATCTGAAGCTTGCTCTCTCTTTTGGCAGAATAGAGGCAACTTCTACTTTTACAACTTGTGTCTCCCCTAGATCTGCCTCCTGTGGACTAGAGCTGTGGTGTATAATACACCTCATAATATGGGCCTCTTGCAACAGAGACTGGATCTCAGTCTCTTTCAGGGCCCTAAGCAATGTCCACTTCATGATAAGAACAGAAGAGTACCTGGCTGAGGGTTCTTTTCCTTCTCTCATTTCTTGCCTCCCTTTGCCCTTTCCCTGAGCCACAGTCTATCCTGAAGCATCAGGATCCTGAACATCAATTGAGAAGGATTTAGATTTTTTGGAGTGTAGCACTTCCATAAAAAGCAAAAATTTTCTTGCTAATATTGAATACCCTTTTACTTTGCCCTAATAAAGACCTTCCTCCACGAAAGTGTTAGGGAGAAGAAAGAAAATTAATGTTTCACACACAAACCCTGGGGTTATTCCTATGTATGGAAAAGTGTTGATATAACCCATTAACCAAAGAAAATGGTACATGCAAGTCTTAACTTTTTATTAAAAATTGTGTTGCTCCTTCTTGAATAACCACAGATTCTTCTTTTTCTGTCTGATAGTTTTCTCTCTTTTTCAACTCCTTAATCATTTGCTCCTCTCCTACCTTACTGGGGGTCCCAGTACCATACTGAAGAGGTACTACCAGGTCTTCTCCCCAAGGCGGGGGGAAGGCATTTTAAGTTTTTGGTATTCCTTAGGGTGAAACATAAAGACAAACAAACCTTACTTTAGATAATACGGAGTTTATCACAAAATAATTTCGATGAAAGATCTAGAAAGCAAGGTTCATGAAAAGAAATGCACATGCAGGCAGGACTTTGTTAGCTCATTATAGAATTCCCAGTACTTAAGTGCTCAGGAAATATTTGTTAAAAATATGAAAAAATAAATGTGTCATTATTCTAAGAAAGTCTCTGCCCCTCTACTCTGATTACAAATACTTATTGAAGACGAACATGTAGGGTATGAAAATCCAGGATGTCTGGGGAAAGGAAAGAAATTCTCATTCTGCAGCAAATACAAATGAGAGGCCCTGAAATTTTAATGTTTCTTTGGTATTACCAAACCCTTTCTCTGTTAAGGACCTCTCTTATTATTGCTTCAAATAGAGCATGAGAAATTTAACCTGTCACAATGTCATTCTGAAAAGCTTTGCTTTTTGAGTATAAGGAAGTCAAGCCTTGTCCCTTGTTTTGCTATGGGTAAATTTAATAGTCTAGTATAAGAAGCACCTCAAAAATGCACCTATGGCGCTTCGGACCTCCTGATCACCATCTTTGGTTACTTTTTCATTCAAAGAACTTTTAGTAAGCTTTTCCTCTTTTATGATGAGTTTCATGAAACTTTTCTCTTTGGGTTTCTCAAAATCACACTGGAATGTTTTGCAAATGTAAAGCATTTCTGTCATTTTTGGCATTATATAATTTGACTTTTTTGGGCACAATTGAATTTCCCTGTCTGGCTCTGCTCTAAAGCCATTGCTCAGACTGCTTTAATGACAAAGTGTATTGTGCCCATTTGTCTCATGACAGGAAGGGGAACTTTCAAACTGTTCTCAGCATATGTAGAGAGAAGCAGGAGGTTGGCCTGTACCAGGAGAAATTAAAATCAACCAATGCATCTAATTTCCCACCTACATCTTTGAAGAGCTTTTGCCAATTTTTCTAAAACATTTACCTACTACTTACTTTTCATTGAAGCTGTTACACAGCTGTATTGCAGCTAAAATATTCTTTCCAAGAAACAATGTCTGATCCCATTCCATTCTTGTCTCCTCTGAATCTTATTGTCTGCCTTATCCGGTAACTTTTGCTGTATTCTGGGCTTGAACTTGAGATGATTTCTGTCTATGTCTTATCTTCCCTATTATGTTTAAGCTACTTAAGAACAGGATATGATTATTTTGCAGTTTTAGAATTTCTCGAATGCATAGATATATGTTGAGGGCCCACTAAATATTTTTCCTGGGCCTAATTTGGATGACTAAGCACACTAGTGGATGCAGGGCTGGAAGTTGGTAGATAGTCCATGAGTAGGGCAATCTTAGGTGACACATAAATTTGCCAGGGTTGGATATATGACACTACTGGTCCAGGGGCTCTGACTCAAAGAATGACCTCATGTAAACTCAGCACCCCTCCTTGTCCCAAAGCTAGTGGGGGTTATATAATATTGCTTAGCCTGCTTTTTCTTTGAAAGCACAAAGTTTGTGCATGTGTGTATATGTATATGTGTGTGTTGTGTTTAAGGATTCAAAACAGGCAGAAGTGGGAGTCACAGGAGGCTCTAACCAACAACTGTTAGGGGCTCTTTCCGAAAACAGGCTGTGAATGGTTCTAGAACTTTACTCTGGTGCTGCAGTTCAAATGAAAGACATGATCTTATCATAGCCCAGAAGGACTTCTGTCATTTGGTCCTTATTTTCTACCTCACCTGTACCTTGGAGAGGTACCCAGTTTTCCTCCTATACACTATATTACCAAAATACTGGCTTTCTTTCTGCTCCTGGGCACTTGAAGTTGTCTCCCACTCTGGGTCTTGTCATGGGCTAGAGATCTTTTGCAGTTTTGTTTCCCCTTCTGATTGTGTTTTATCTGGATTTTTCCTCATGTCTTTGAGATCTCAGGTCAAATGTTTTTCCTTAGGGAGGATGTCCTTGACATTACAATCTAAATGATATAAATTTTGTTTCACCTATTATTACCATATATAGTTGTTTCCTTTCTTTTATACTGTCAAAATTTATAGAATCATGCCAAGATAACAGCCTCAGTAAGAGCAAGAACTGAGGTTTACTGCTATACTGACAGTGTCCTGCATGATGTGGTGTGTGTATGTGTGTGTGTGTGTGTGTATATGTATATATGTGTGTGTGTATATATATATAAGATTTACTAAGATGTATGTTGATGTATGAATTGCCCAGGAAAACTAAGAAAAGAGTGGGGCCAGAAGAAGCTGTTGTTGTTGTTGTTCTTGGTAGAAAATTTAAATTATGTATCTAAAGAAAATTTATGCACAGTTTCCTCTTTTATAAGCATCAATATGTGAGGCTCCTGGGTAGCTCAGCTGGTTGAGCATCTGCCTTCAGCTCAGGTCATAATCTCACGGTTCACAAATTCATACTCTGCCTTGGGCTGAAGCGCAAAGCCTGCTTCAGATCCTCTGTCTCCCTCTCTCTGCCCCTCCCCTGTTCTCTTTCAAAAATCAAATAAACACTAAAAAAAATTTATTATAAGCAACAATATGTGTTCTTTTCAGAGAATGGGTGGTAATTTAAAAATGATAAAAGGGCCTTTAGGTTTTCTACATCCTGCTTATTCACTTTGTCTGGTACGCGATCCCTGTCACTGTCACCTCTCTTTCTTCTCTCTTGTCACATTCTTCATTTTTTAATTAGGTAACTTCCATTTATCTTCCAGTTCACAGTTAAAATTTGTGTCCTCAGGAGGACATTTCCTGATCTCTAAATTAGGCTAAATTCCTTGTTATTTGCTCTTAAAGCACTCTGCCCTTCTCCTTTCATAAAATTCCTCACATTTCTTTCACTCAGTATTCAGTACACATCTATGTGCCATAAAGGATTGACTCATCAGGTTTAGGATGTTCAGAACTTGGCCATTCCAAAGACAGGACTGGCCCTTGACTGGCTCCTGGGAGATAACAACTAAGCCCTAGAAATATCCTGCCTATTAAGAGGATCTTTGTGTATACCTGGGACATTGGGCCACAGCAGATGCTTTCTGCCAACAGTGTGATTTGTGGTGGGTCCTTGAGGATTGGTGTATTAGATTGACCTTCAAAAAGAGCTGGGGACTGAGCAACCAGTGTCGCTCACATGGATGTTTCATGCCTATGTGATTTGGCTCCAATAAAAACCCTGGACAACAGGCTCAGGTGAGCTTCCCTGATTGGCCATATTTAATGCCTGTTGTCACACATAATTGCTAGAAGAATTAAGTGCTGTCTGTATAGCTTAGGCCTTCAACCATATGTGATTTCTTCCATTTGTCCCTCATAAAACTATGAAGTAGGTAATGTTGGTGTAAAATTTTGAACATTTTGAAAATCATAGGGGTGATTACATAATACCATATTAACAAAGTGAATTAGAGGATAAGAGGTAAGATTATCCATTGTGAAATATCATGCACAAGTGCCTGTAAATTTAGATATCTGTGTGCATGTAAGTTCCTTGGTATTTAAGAAACATATATTTTTTTTCTTTAGTTCACCTAGTAAACTAAGAAAAGCTGTACCTTCACAATTGCATGGGATTAGGAGTCTTGATAAATTGAAGTTGGCAAAGTGAAGGTAGACTTTGACCAACAAAAAATCTTAACAACTCCTTCCAAAACCTAAGCCTTCTCACATCAAACTCAGTCTTGCTTAATACCTTAACAAGGTCTATGGACCTCATGTGGTGTTGGCTTTCCCCAGTTTCTTCATTCTCACTGACCTTCCGTAGTCATGTCTCCCTTCCATGCTCATGCCAACAACACCTTTGTCTGTATTCTTCCACGTGCCAAGGATCTTTCTCTCTTCCAGTGATTCGTATTTCTCTTAGTTAACTCACTTTCATCCTTTAGTTCTGCTTGAATGACATTTCCTCTGGGAATATTTTCCAGACATCTATATTAAACTAGGTCTCCCTAATTTAAGCCCCGATAGCACTCAATATCTTTCCTTCATAAGACTTATTACAGCATTACATTCATTTGCTTGTGTGATATTTTAATTAATTACTGATTTCTGTGTGATCTAACCTTTGAAGTAGAGGGGCTATGTCTTTTTTTCCTTTCTCTATACGACATCCTTAATGGCTAAAATAGAGTATATTACATAGCAGTACTTACTACATATTTGTTCGTTGAGTTAATAAATCTAAAATATTAACATTATGGTTCAAAGTACTAGACTGTGAATTTAAGTTGAAAAGTTGTAGCTTCAAATAAAGCCTCCTCATGCATTGAACCTTCATTACAAAATTGGGGTATTAATATTTTAAAAATATTGAAATACATAAAATAAATAAAAAACATTCAGCCTCGTTCCTAGCATATTATAGAAGGGCAAAATATAACTTATTTTTACTGTTATGAAAAAATGAAAAACGATTTTAGCAAACTGGCATAGAATAGATAATAAATACGATAATGTTAATGAGGCTGCTATTACTGCCCTTGACCTCAAATAGTAGGTGTAAAAAGTGAATATGTGTTTTTCAGACATGCTTCAAAATTTTTTTCTATTTTATTTCCAATAAACAAATGTTATTATTCTTTTCATTCTGAGAAGAGGAGAAAAATATAATTTGTAAATACCATGTGGCTGGTAAGATTAGTAGAACCTGGAGTAGAGTAAGGTCTCCTGGGATAGCCAGACCACTGAACATTAGGTTTCATTTTTTTTTTTATGTGAATGACACCTTTACACTTAAAATCCATAAAGGGTATAAGAAAGGCAACTAAGTTGACCTTTGAAAACAAATTATAATTTTATAAAGGCTGCATAAATTGCCCACATTACAAATGATATTATTTTCTCACAAGTATTAAACAGAATGATAGTCCCTGGTGGAGTTATAGATTTACTAAGAGTAGGTACATAAAATTTTAGGCTAACACTAATGGGTATGAGCAAGTGAGTACAAAAGCCTTAAAATATTTGGCAAAAAGTTCAGGACACTTAATTATAATATGTGATTTTTACAGCCATAAAATGGATGGATATGTGACTTTTTGTGCTAGGATATTAGGAAAAGAAAAATAGCCTGATGATTAAAGAGAAAGTGTTGTTTCTATTGATGGGCCAAGCTACATTGCAATAGAAATGCCATTAAGGTTTTCATTTGTCAGAACTTTGCAGAAGATAGTTTCTTAGATGTTTATCAATGTACCAAAGAGTCTCTAAGCAGTAATTTATCATAGCTGGATATTTTTGGCTTCCAAAGTTAATGGCCTCCAAAACTAAGTTATAGTTTATGTCATAGTAAATATTTGTTGAATGATTATTTTTAAGAGAGAGAGAGAGCATGTTTGTGCAAGTGGGGAAAGGAGGAGAGGCAGAAAGAAAGGGAAACAGAGGACCTGAAGTGGGCTCTGTGCTGACAGCAGAAAGCCCAATGTAAGGCATGAACTCACGAAATGGGAGACGATGACCTGAGCTGAAGTCAGACACTTAACCAATTGAACCACCCGGGTACCCCTAGTAAATATTTTAAAGACAGTGTAAAATAAAATTAAGGCATCAGAGGCTAAGTTGAGCCACAGGGTCATGGATTGTTTTTGAGAGTATCAAACCGATCAGCCAGTTCAGGAAAAGAAAAAATAAATCAATAATAATTTGTACAAATTGTCAGGTAGCTTTTTGAAATTGACTGATCACTTCTAATAGTCAGAAAGCCATACCAGTAGCTTTCTATTGAATCAACATGGTTAGGGATGGTGAGTATAGTAGTTCTGAGATTATCATGAAATGAACTAATTTAGCCTGGGTTTCCACACAGCAGTCAAGAGGGATTAAGTCCCTTGCATTTTCTCTTTGTATTCCTGCTATTGAGGAGCAAGTTTCTGCAGGTGTTCCAGCCTGGGGCATCAGAGAACCCTGGACAGGAAGCAAGAGGGTCCCTGTCCAGTCTGGAGATGAGGGCCACATGCATGGCTGTAGTATGGTAAATCAGAGAGGATTTGAAGAGATGTTCATGTCCAATTCTGATCCTACAGTAATTTGTGGAAAGAAACAAGTAGTTCTTCTTCTGTGGCTTAATGACAATTTGCCATGGAAAAGAGTGTCTGCCAACCTTTGACACAGAGGAGAAAGATAAGCTTTGTATTATAAATTGAGAGACTGCTTTGTTTCTAGAATTTATTGACTATGCTTTTAAGATCTGTGCAAAATATTTTGTGTTGCCTGAAATGAGCTAAAAATTAAATGGTTGAAAACATTCTCTCATGTATTTAAACCAGTAAATAGTGAATTTAGAATTTTTGGCAGGTATTAGGGAGATCTTTAAAATAAAAAGCACACACAAATAAATAGGATAATTCCTGATTTTTATATATCAGAATTCTTCTGATTACAGGCCCAGAAACCTAGCAAAGACAAGCTTAAATAGTTAAGAGAAATATGTTGTATCATACATCTGAGAAGTCTGATACGTGGGAGTGATTTAGTCACTTAAGTCATTTTAATGACTCAAAATTATTTAGTCATTTTGGTCCAGGGGATCAACTAATGTCATTAGCATTTTTCTTTTCCTTCCTCCATCTCTGTTTGATGCCTTCTCTGTGTTGGCCACATTCTTTGATTTTCAAATGGCTTTATGCACTCAGGGAAAATGATAGCCAGCATCTCTAGCTTTACATTGGCCTTCATGCTTTTGTTACATATACATTTACTTTATTCTTGATAAAACTGAATGTTTACTATCAAAGCTGGATAAGTCTCATCCAGTGTTCACATGTTAACATAAGAACTCTCCTTTCATGTTGCTCTGGACTTACCCCTATTACTTGAAGCATAATGGCAGACCTGGGTCACAAGAACACTCTTGGGTGCACAGTTTCATGAAAACCACATGGACTATGGGAGGGTTGTTGAGATAAGACAATATATGTCGACTACAGAGACTGTGCTTTAAGAAGTTTAGATATACTAGAAGAGAAAAGGCATGCCTAGTGGGTATGGTTTTGATTGATTAATGAAAAATAATAAACTAAGTTCACCTGTATGAGCATGAAATTATATAATGAACTAACTCAATCTGTGAGGGCTTTATTAGGAATATTTCCTAGAGTATCATAGAATATCATAAAAATATCAGGTGTTGATGTACAAAGAGAAGCTACACTACTGCCTTCATTTTACAGAGAAGATAAACTGAGATTCAGAGAAAAGAAGAATTTTGTCAAGGGTATATTTAAGATGTCTTTCTTATACATGTTGAGGAGGGATGGCAAAGCCATGATGGTGGAGTCAGTAAACAAATTTGTGGAAAGGAGTGAGATTAACTTTGCATTTCATGAGGCTTATAAAATAGGAAATGACTAATAAGGTACATACTTGATGCTTAAAGGTACAAAACCTCAGTATTAAAGTTTTAAAAATAAATTTGGTTCAAATAATGTTTTTTTCATCATAAAAACATTAAAGATATTCTATAGAAGGTTAGAAAATTTGGAATAATCAAGCAAAAATGAGAGAAAACTGCCACCACTGATCCCAGATTATTATTTTTATTTTGCTATGCCTCATTAGACCTAGTTGCAGTTAATGAGTTATATATGTTTATAGTCTACTAGGTATAAAACACAAATAGAGACTCAGACATATGCCCTATTTTTGGATATATTTTCCAATTTAATATTTTTCAGTTATTTTGCTATTATAACAAATATAATAGTATTTGAAGCACACTTTTGTAAGTACCTCTTTGTGCAAATTCCTAATTTTTGTTTAAGAAAAATTTAGGGAAGTAGAATTTCTAAGGTAAAGGAGGTCTAATTATTTTTGTACTATTATTATTTTTAGGTAAAACTGGAAGTGGATAAAAGTATCTTTATAACTACACCCCCCTTTTTTTAGAAAAGCAAAGAAAAAGAAAAGCCAATTCTATTCCTTATTATTTCAAAAGCAAGATATCTCTTTAACAGCATTGTTCTATAGCATTTATATCTTGCTCAAGGGTAATCAACTGAAATGTATGTCTCTGAAATTAATTAATATCCCATTGAGAACACATTTCATAGCAGGTCTGAAGGATTTCAATGCAGCTAATGACCTTTTACATTTGTCAAAATACATTTATGATTTTGAAGACGAAAAACATTTAGTAGTACATCCAACCGATAAAATAGTAAAACTAGTGCTAACAGATATTAAGTTCCTGAAATCATCTATATGTGTAGATTCTTCAGATTGCTATGCAGTTATCAAAATACATTTTAAAAATGTTTATTTATTTATTTTGATAGGGAAGGGGTAAAGAGAGAGGGACAGAAAGTCCCACGCAGGCTCTGCTCTGTCAGCACAGAAATGCACACGGGGCTCGATTTCATGAATTCTGAAATCATGACCTGAGCAGAAATCAAGAGTTAGATGCTTAACTGACTGAGCCATAGCAGGCGCCCCTCAAAATACTTTTGATAGTTACTTTAGTTGATATTTTGAATAATTGTATTTAAAACAATTACTAAACACTGAAAATTCAGTGCCTGGCAATTTGCTTTATACATAATAGGTTGTTGATACTTATTTGAATTAAGACTGGATGACTGAAATATGTCTGTTCACGTCTTCTGCCCATTTTTTAACAGGCTTATTCATTTTTGGGGTGCTGAATTTGGTAATTTTTTATATTAACTCTTTGTTACATGTGACATTTGCAAATATCTCCTCCCATTCCCATTCCCATTATTTCCTTTGCTGTGCAGAAGCTTTTTCTTTTGATGAAGTCCCAATAGTTCATGTTTGCTTTTGTTTCTCTTGCTTCAGGAGACGTGTCTAGTAAGAAGTCACTCTAGCTATTGTCAAAGAGGATGCTGCCTGTGTTCTTCTCTAGGAATTTTTGGCTTCCTGTCTCACATTTAGATCTTTCATCCATTTCGAACTTATTTTTGTGTATGGTGTGAGAAAGTCATCCAGTTGCATTCTTTTGCTTGTGACTGTCCAGTTTTCCCAGCACAACTTGTTGAAGAGACTGTCTTTCTTCCATTAGATATTCTTTCCTGCTTCGTTGAAGATTAGTTGACTATGTAGCTGTGAGTCCATTTCTGGGTTTTCTCTTCTGTTCCAGTGACCTATATGTCTGTTTTTTTTTTTTTTTTGTCCCAGAACTATAGTGTCTTGATTACTATAGTTTTAAAATATAGCTTAAAATCTGGAATCATGATGCTTCCAGTTTTGTTTTTCTTTTTCAAGATTGCTTTGGCTATTCGGGATCTTTGTGGTTCCAGATTGTTTGTTCTAGCTCTGTGAAGAATGCTGGTGGTATTTTGATAGAAGTTGCATTACATGTCTGGATTGCTTTGGGCATAGACATTTTATAATATTTGTTCTTCCAGTCTATGACCATGGGATATTATACCATTTTTTTGTGTCCTTTTCAATTTCTTTCATAGTTTTCAGAGTACAGATCTTTTATCTCTTTGGTTATGTCATTGTAATACCTAAGGATATACTGGGATTTGAGAAGCATAATTTTGTTTTAACGAATGTGAGAAAATGAGAAATGTTTGAGTATATGTTTGCACATATGTATGAATGGTTGTGAAATCCATTTATGATTGGCATTATTACATGGGGCTGATAAAATGTACATTCAATTTTCTTAAATGAAATGATTCTTTTTGTTTAAAAAAGGGTGAGTGAATGAATGAATAAATGGATTTTTTCCCAATTTTTAAATTATATATTAACAATTTATATATGTTATATATTATTATACAATTCTTATTCAAAATTCATTAGTTGGTGGTCTAATTTCAAATATAATAGATTTAAAACTGTAAATATTGATTATCCTGATAGTAGATAATAAAAGAGGCATTTGCCCTGTGGTATGTCTGAGTTTGCTGCCTCTTAGCAAAAAAAAAAAAAAACCGAGAACGATTATGTATACATATATATATGTATATACACACTTTTTGACACATAAAATAACCACTTCAAAACCTTATTATTATGTCTACTAAAAAAGCCATTGCTAACTAATTTTATATTATCTGAGTGAATGTTTCAGTTAACTAGATGCAGTGTTAACAGTGTCCCTTGCTTAGGAATCCAAGAAGTTTTAAAATCACTTTTGTAGGAGCATGAAAGTATAAATCATATAAATTCTGGTGGAACAGCTTGTATAGGCCACATGGAAAGTGATCTGGTCTGTGAGAGTACTCTAACACCAATTCTTACTGTTCTGAAAATAGGCACAATTGTCTCAGAATGAAAGATCTCTTGGGAGACATGGATTTATCTCTTCATTTGAATCTATTTTCAGGCCCAAGAATTTATATTTAGAAATGTTTCTAAAGGACAATTAGCTTTATTCAGTTGGCATATGACTTCTAAGAGTCTGAGATGAGAAACAGTGAAAATTGCCAGTGAGTTTGACCCAGGGAGCTCTCTTGTCAGAACGATGAACTACATGTGTCCCCAACCAACCAGCTCAGACATGTTTTCTCTTCTTGGCAAAAGAGAGCGCATAAGGTTGTGTGGGTGAAGTAGTATCAGTGATCTAAAGTAAAGAGAAATGCGTCATGGTTTGTATTTTGTCCACACTGGATGGACACAGAATCAGCAGATACTTTGGGCAGAGCACCTGTGAATACTATCCGGTACTTTAATACATTTATATTACACAGTGAAAGACATTATTCATTCAATAAATGTTTGATAAGCACCCACTGAAGGAAAGGCATGGGAATAAGCAAAGATGAATGAGCCAGATGTGTCTTCCTTCTTTCATCATGATTTAGTTACTGACTACTGTATAGTTCTTCACTTGGCTGTGCCTTGTCTCTCTCTCAAGATAAAACGTTTCTTAAAGGCAGAGAGCCTACTCTATAACATTTAGTCCCTTATAATATTTACATTGTTGGACATACTCTGTACACGTTCCAAAATTGGCTATGAGTGTACAAAAGTATTATCATGTACTCAAACACCCAAGCTTTAAAACTAGGCCTGGGTTTGAATTAGCTTCTGTATTTGGTATCTTTGTGAGTTTGGAAATAAACCTTATCCTTTCTGAACCTTAATTTCTTCATGTATACAATGAAGATAATGATACTTATCTTGAGGTGTTGTAAAACTTAGCATACTCATGACTCCTCAATATACGATAACTCATTGAACTAACTTTATTAATTTGAATGAGTAATGCTATTTGTATATTTTTATTTTCAGAGGAGACTTTTTTCCTGGGACTTTGAAACTAAGTGTTTTTGAGTGAGAACATTCCTTTTCAGATTTTATAAAAATAAAAAAAGTAAATTATAAGCTTTGTAATAATAATGAGAGAAATAATTTATGCCTTTACGTTAGCCTCCAGACTAGCGTGGCTGATGTTTGCAGTTTGGGAAACACTTTTTCATATCTATTCTAAAAAAAGGCTTATGTACATATTATAGAGTGATTTTGGTTCATATTTTAAAATAGAACCATTTTTAAATTTTTTTCACTTAACAGTATAACTTGAAAATGTTTCATATGTATATGCATAAAATATATTTTTATAGCTGTATTATATCTTGGAATGTATTCATATATCTTCTATAGGAGAATAAAGAATTTTCCTTTGCTCTTTCAAGTACTGCTGCTATAAATCATAATCAGATCATATTAAATACTTTTCCATTTTGTCAAAACAAAATCAAGTCACTAAAGCTGGGGCTTGTGTGTCAGGGGAGTGTCTTTAATGTGCTAATGTTGATAGCCATGATATTAACAACACCCTCATTTTCAGCAATAACCATTAGAGTTAATGATGTTGCTGAATTACAATAAGTTTTTGGTAGACAAATGCATACACAAGTAGATGGCTTAATCAGTACCTAGAGTTTATTAATCAAATTCATATACACTGCTTTAAAAAATTAATGACAAGAAATGAGCTTCTAATTCTTAAGGATATCATTAAACATGGTTGTTTGTAATGAATGTTGATGAATGCTCTTTGTTAATTGAGTTTATTTAAAGGTACATATGCACCAAGTGCATTGTCATTATCATCATTAAATGACACAAATGCAATCAATGTCAAAGGTTATATATTCAGATGATTCATATTTTTATGCATTATGGCTACTCTAATATTTTTATTTTTCTTGTTTTTGCCCTTTAGTTTCACAATATATCACTAAAATTTTGAGATTTAGCAGTAATATTTTGTTTGTCAGCTGTGACCTCCTTGGTTTGACATGAGAGGAAGCCGATTCACATGGCAGCCTCACTTGAGGACACACACTCTTTATCTTGGTCTCTGCAAGTTACTCATCCTTTGTTGCTTTACAGAGTAGAGGATTACTTCAGCAGTTTTAAAGTAGCTTTACTGAGGTATAACTGACATATGATAATCTGCATTCATTTATTTATACCTATTTATTTAATTTTTAAATTTGCACATATATAAAGTACAATATGAAAAGTGTTTCATACATATATATGGAAACATCATAGCAACAACGATGTGAATATATACATGATCCCTAGAAGTTTCTTTGTTTATCTTTGTACTCCCTGTATTCCCCATTCCTTGATCTGTTTCAGGTAACCACTGGTCTACTTTGTTTAACTATAGATTAGTCTGCATTTTCTATAATTTTATGTAAATGGAATAACACAATATGTAATTATTTTGTTTGGGTTCTTATAACGTGCATAATTATTTTTGGTTTCGTTCCTACTTTGGTTTGGTGTATCAAGAAGTAATCCCTTGATTTTGCTAAGTAGTATACTGTTGTATGCCTATATCACAGTTGGTTATCTTTTAACCTGGTGATGGATAATGGGTTGTTTCTAGCTTTGGGCTTATTATAAATAATGGTGTTATGATTATTTATATACATATCTTGGTATTAATATGTTTTCAATTCCCTTGGGTTGAATTGGATATGGATTATATGGTTGATATATGTTTCACTTTTCAGAAACTATCAAACTAGTTGGACTAAGTTGACCCATTTTTACATTCCCATTAGCAGTGCGTGAGAATTCCAATGGCTCCCCACCCTTGCCAATATTTGATATTTTCAGTATTTTAAATTTTTGCCACTAATAGATGTGTAGTGACACTTACTATTGACCAATAATTAGGACTTGATGGATTCACCACTGACTTTATGTTTGGATTAAAGATCAGAATCTTCTAATGACATTTAAAATGGTGGAGAGCATAGAAAAGCTGGATTGTTTTCCAATCCAAATTTTGAGAAAACAAATTGCTTTAATAAGTATATATATATATATATTTTCATTTATAATAGTTTATTTTCAAATTGGTTTACATAAAACACCCAGTGTTCATCCCAACATGTGCCCTTTTTTAATGCCCATCACCCCCTCTCCCCCCTCCCTATCCCCCTCACCCTCAGTTAGTTCTTAGTCTTTGAGAGTCTCTTATGTTTTATCTCCCTCCCTCTCTGTGTCATTTTTTTTCTTTCCCCTCTTCCCCTCCCCCTGGTTTTTGCTTAGTCTCACAAAGTCCACCTATTCGTGGAAACATATGGTATCTGTCTTTTTCTGATTGACTTATTTCACTTAACATAATACCCTCCAGTTCCATCCATGTTGCTACACATGGCCAGATTTCATTTTTTCTCATTGCCACATAGTAGTCCATTGTATATATGTACCACATCTTCTTTATCCACTCGTCAGTTGATGGGCAATTGGTTTCTTTCCATGATTTGGCTATTGTCAAAAGTGCTGCTATGAACATTGGGGTACACGTGCTCCTATGCATCAGCATTCCTGTGTCTCTTGGGTAGATTCCTAGCAGTGCTATTGCTGGATCATAGGGTAGCTCTATTTTCATTTTTTTGAGGAACCTCCACACCGTTTTCCAGAGTGGCTGCACCAGTTTGCATTCCCACCAACAGTGTAGGAGGGTGCCTACTTCTCCACATCCTCGCCAGCATCTATAGTTTCCTGATTTGTTCATTTTAGCCACTCTGACTGGTGTGAGGTGGTATCTCAGTGTGGTTTTGATTTGTATTTCCCTGATGATGAGTGACATTGAACATCGTTTCAAGTGTCTATTGGCCATCTGAATGTCCTCTTTGGAGAAGTGTCTATTCATATCTTCCGCCCATTTCTTTACTGGGTTGTTTGTTTTTCGGGTGTGGAGTTTGGTAAGTTCTTTATAGATTTTAGATATTAGTCCTTTATCCGATATGTCATTTGCGATGATCTTTTCCCATTCCGTTGGTTGCCTATTCGTTTTGTTGGTTGTTTCTTTTGCTGTGCAGAAGCTTTTTATCTTGATGAAGTCCCAATAGTTCATCTTTGCTTTTAATTCCCTTGCCTTTGGAGACGTGTCAAGTAAGAAATTGGTGCGTCTTAGGTCAAAGAGGCTTTTTCCTGCTTTTTCCTCTAGGATTTTGACGGTTTCCTGACTGACATTCAGATCTTTTATCCATTTAGAATATATTTTTGTGAGTGGTGTAAGAAAGTGGTCTAGTTTCATTCTTTTGCAAGTTGCTGTCCAATTCTCCCAGCACCATTTATTAAAGAGGCTGTCTTTTTTCCATTGGATACATTTTCCCGCTTTGTCAAAGATTAGTTGGCCATATACTTGCGGGTCCATTTCTGAGTTTTCTATTCTATTCCATTGGTCTATGTGTCTGTTTTTGTGCCAATACCATACAGTCTTGATGACTACCGCTTTGTAGTAGAGGTTAAAGTCTGGGATTGTGATGCCTCCCGCCTTGGTTTTATTCTTCAGTATTATTTTGGCTATTCGAGGTCTTTTGTGGTTCCATACAAATTTTAGGATTGTTTGCTCTAGCTTTGAGAAGAATGCTGGTGCAATTTTGATTGGGATTGCATTGAATGTGTAGATTGCTTTGGGTAGTATTGCCATTTTAACGATATTTATTCTTCCAATCCATGAGCATGGGATGTTTTTCCCATTTCCTTGTGTCTTCCTCAATTTCCTTCATAAGTTTTTTATAGTTTTCAGTGTAGAGGTCTTTCACATCTTTGGTTAGGTTTATTCCTAAGTATTTTATGGTTTTTGGTGCAATTGTGAAAGGGATTAGCTTCTTTATTTCTCTTTCTGCTGCTTCATTGTTGGTGTATAGAAATGCCACCGATTTCTGTACATTGATTTTGTATCCTGCAACTTTGCTGAAATCATGGATCAGTTCTAGTAGGCTTTTGGTGGATTCCGTCGGGTTTTCCATGTAAAGTATCATGTCATCTGCAAAAAGTGAAAGTTTGACTTCCTCCTTGCCTATCTTGATGCCTTTTATTTTGTTTTGTTGTCTGATTGCTGATGCTAAGACTTCCAACACTATGTTGAATAGCACTGGCGAGAGTGGACACCCCTGTCGTGTTCCTGATCTCAGGGGGAAGGCTTTCAATTTTTCCCCATTGAGGATGATATTAGCTGTGGGCTTTTCATATATGGCTTTTATGATGTTTAAGTATGTTCCTTCTATCCCGACTTTCTCGAGCGTTTTTATTAAGAAAGGGTGCTGTATTTTGTCAAATGCTTTTTCTGCATCTATTGACAGGATCATATGGTTCTTATCTTTTCTTTTGTTGATGTGATGTATCACGTTGATTGATTTGCGAATATTGAACCAGCCCTGCAACCCAGGGATGAATCCTACTTGATCATGGTGGATAATTCTCTTTATATGCTGTTGGATTCGATTTGCTAGTATCTTGTTGAGAATTTTTGCATCCATATTCATCAGGGATATTGGCCTGTAATTCTCCTTCTTTGCTGGATCTCTATCTGGTTTGGGAATCAAAGTGATGCTGGTTTCATAGAATGAGTCCGGGAGTTTTCCTTCCGTTTCAATTTTTTGGAACTTGAGGAGGATAGGAATTAACTCTGTTTTAAATGTCTGGTAAAATTCCGCAAGAAAGCCGTCTGGTCCAGGGCTTTTATTTGCTGGGAGATTTTTGATAACTGATTCTATTTCTTCACTAGTTATGGGTCTGTTCAAATTTTCTATTTCTTCCCGTTTGAGTTTTGGTAGCGTGTGGCTATTTAGGAAGCTGTCCATTTCTTCCAGATTGCCAAGTTTGGTGGCATATAATTTTTCATAGTATTCTCTGATGATTGCTTGTATCTCTGAGGGATTGGTTGTAATTTCTCCCTTTTCATTCACGATTTTATCTATTTGAGTTCTCTCTCTTTTCTTTTTGAGAAGCCTGGCTAGAGGTTTGTCTATTTTGTTTATTTTTTCAAAGAACCAGCTTTTGGTTTCATTGATCTGTTCCACTACCTTTTCTGTCTCCATATGGTTACTTTGTGCTCTGATCTTAGTTATTTCTCTCTTTCTGCTGGGCTTGGCTTGTTTTATTTGTTCTGTTTCTCGTTCCTTTAGGCGTGCTGTTAGAATTTGTGTTATTGATTTTTCTTGTTTCTTGAGATGGGCCTGGATTGCAATATATTTCCCTCTCAGGACTGCCTTTCCTGCGTCCCAGAGTGTTTGGATTGTTGTATTTTCATTTTCATTTGTTTCCATGTATTTTTTAATTTCTTCTCTGATGGCTTGGTTGACCCAGTCATCTTTTAGTAGGTTATTTCTTAGCCGCCATGTTCTTGGATATTTTCCAGGCTTTCTCCTGTGGTTGATTTCAAGTTTCAAAGCATTGTGGTCTGACAGTGTACACGGTATGATCTCAATTATTTTATATTTATTCAGAGCTTCCCTGTGCCCCAGAATGTGGTCTATCTTGGAAAATGTACCGTGTGCAGTTGAGAAGAACGTAAATTCCTTTGCTTCTGGATGAAGGACCCTAAAGATGTCTGTGAGGCCCATCTGTTCTAATGTGTCATTCAGGGCTATTGTTTCTGCGGAGTTTTTCTGATTTGTGGATCTATCCAATGCTGAGAGTGGAGTGTTGAGATCCCCTACTATTAGGACATTTTTATTGATGAGGTTCCTAATGTGTGTAATTAGTTGTTTTACAAATTTGGGTGCCCCCGAATTCGGTGCGTAGATATTTACAATTGTTCGCTCTTCCTGCTGGATGGTCCCTGAGACTATTATATAATGTCCTTCTTCATCTCTTATTACATCGTTCATTTTAAAGTCTAATTTGTCTGAATAAGTGTGGCTACTCCGGCTTTCTTCTGCCTTCCAGTAGCATGGTAGATAGTTTTCCATCCCCTCACTTTCAATCTGAAGGTGTCTTCAGGTTTAAGATGAGTTTCTTGAAGACAGCAAATAGTAGGGTCTTGTTTTTTAATCCATTCTGTTATCCTGTGTCTTTTGATTGGCGCATTTAGTCCATTTACATTCAGTGTTAATATTGAAAAATATGGGCTTACAGTCACTGTATCATCTGTAGGTTTCATGATTGTAAGGCTGTGTCTGGCAGTTTGTGTTCTTTGTAGGTTTGCCTTCATAGAATGCCCCTCAGGATCTCTTGCAGTGCCGGCTTATTTGTGTTAAATTCTTTCAGTTTTTGCTTGTTGGGAAAAACCTTGATCTCTCCTTCTATTCTGAATGACAGGCTAGCTGGATACAGAATTTTTGGTTACATGTCCTTCTTGCTCATCACATTGAAGATATCCTGCCATTCCTTTCTGGCTTGCCAAGTTTCTGTAGATAAGTCTGCTACTACCCTTATAGGTCTCCCTTTGTATGTTAGGGTTCTTTTGTCCCTAGCTGCTTTCAGGATTCTCTCCCTATCTTTGTATTTTGCCAGCTTCATTATGATGTGCCGTGCAGAAGGTCTATTCAAGTTACGTCTGAGGGGAGTTCTCTGTGCCTCTTGGATTTCCATGCCCGTTTCCTTCCTCATGTTGGTGAAGTTCTCAGCAATGATTTGTTCAAGAACCCCTTCGACTCCTTTCTCTCTCTCTTCTTCCTCTGAGACTCCTATGATACGGATATTGTTTCTTTTGAGTTCATCGCTTAGCTCTCGAATTCTCCTTTCCTGTTCCTGGATCAGCTTCTCTCTCTTTTTATCTGCTTCCTCTTTTTCAATGATTTTGTCTTCTAAGACACTAACTCTTTCCTCTACCTCTTCAATCCATGCTGTGGCTGCTTCCAGTTTCCCCTGTATTTCTTCCAATGTCTTCTTTAATTCTTCCTGACTGTTTTTAAGGTCCTTGAACTCTGTCACGCGGGACCCCTTGCATTCATCTAAGCTTTTTTCAAGGCCAGCGATTAGTTTTATGATTATCATTCTATATTCAAGTTCTGTTATGTTGCTTATATCTATTTTCATTAATTCTTGAGCTGTCACTGCTTCTTGTGGATTCTTTTGAGGAGAATTCTTCCATCTCATCATTTTGGCTGGATGTGTTTTGGGTTGTTTCTTGAAGTTGCCCTGGAAAGGAAAACAGACTGACAGACACACAGAAAACAGAAATACTCAAACGTACTAACAAATGATACAGACAAGCGGTTCACAACAGAAAAAAGAATAAAAAATGACACTCTGAAGACAATGTCCTGAAATACCAGCTACACGGTAAGGACAGGGTGTGTACTGTGCTGGTGGCAGAGCGTCTACAGAGAGAATAATGACAGTTCCGGGGGAAAGAAGGAAATGGTGTTTGCCCGGGTAGAGTGACTAAAGAGCTTAATCCAGACTGAGAGAATTCAGAATAAGGACGGTTACAAGGAAAAAGGAATGAAGACAGTAATTGCTCGGGTGAGATTATGTGGCCTGGTTATTCCAGAGAGAGAAATAGGGAAGTACAGAAGGAGATGAAAAACATGCCTTTAGAGAGTGGAATAAGATTTTGTTTAAGTCAGCCAGGCCCCTGGATAGTCAGCTCAGGAGTGGGGATCAGAAAGAAGAATAACGGGGAGCATATATTTTAAAAAGAAATGACCTGGAGTTACTCCAGGCAGCGGTCTGGACTTGGCCTCTGTAGCTCCCGCGCGAAGTGTCACTCCTGCGCAGATGGGCGTGGTTTAGTGTAGGCGGGAGTTCTCCACTGAAGCAGGGATGGCTCAGGGAGTGACTGCCTGGGGCTGGTGCTTGTGGGCCCGTAAGACAACAATGGCGTCCCTTCCGTCCTTTGTTCCCAGTCCCAGGGCTTCCACTCGCCCCCTTGTTTGTGTCCTTACTCCGCTATGGGCACCGGTGCAGTGCGGTCCACTGGAAGGTGGGCGCCTGCCTGCTTGCCACCCCCCAACCTTCTGCAAATGTGTCAGGGTTAGAGGTGCTCCGCAGGCGACTGGGGGCACCCCTTGCAGCCGGTCGCCTGGCCGGGGCGACTTGTGCACACTCCCCACTCAGGCGACCGCGGTAGTGTCAGTCCCAGCGATTGATCGCACCCCACTGGGCCCTCCACAGTGACTAGCGCCTGATCCCGGTTCAGGCGGGCAGCGGCAATGGTCCCAGGTCGCCGGCTCTCCACGGGATGGTGGCGTGACTGGCGCACAATCCCTGTTGAGGTGGTCCCAGCGATGCAGCGGTCCCAGCGGTTTTTCGCTTTCCACGGGGACGCCCCAGCGGCGGCTAGCGCGCACTCCCCGCTCCTCCGCAGCAGTCCGCGATCCTGCGGTTGTTTGCTCAGGGGGCTGGAGGCGGCAGCGGTGCCTGGCCCGCACTCCCCGCTCCAGCGATAGCAGCGGCAGCGGTCCGAGGTCGGTCCCTCCCCACGCTGCTGGCGTCTAAGCGACTCTGGGCCTGGGTGGGCTGACTGTGCCTCCGTCCGCGGTCCCGCACAAGGAGAGTTCTGCTGAGTTCTGCTGTTAGACACAGAGCTTCTCCTCCTAAGCCCTGTCTTTAGGGGCTGGATGGTGGTGGACTCCCCCTCTCTGTCGCTCTCCTTCGGATGTTCGGCACTTTCCCCACTGTCCCCGGCTCACCCTCCCCCCAGCTCAGTTTCCCGAGTTCATTTTGTCCGTTCTCGATTAGACTCACGGTCTTATGGCGTTGTCTATGTTTCTTGCGTTCCTTGTAAGCTGCTACACCTTTTCTGCCAGGTTCTTGGAGTTGAGAATCTCTCTATTTCGGTCTCTCTCAATTCAAAAAAACAAGGGAAACTTTGGTCCTCCCTACTCCTCCGCCATCTTGGTCCCTCCTCCATATTTTTTAGTATATATAAAATTTATTAATATGTAGTATAAAAATGAGACTATAGACTACTTTAACTTCTAAACATTGATCAAATATTAAAAAATGGTTCAGAAATGTGTCAGAGAGTAGTACACCATTAAGAAGTAGAGTTTAAGGAATGCGAGATTATATGAATAACCATAAATAAATATTAATCATGAAAACTCACTAAAATAAACGTTCATGTCAGTAGATAGTGAAAATGTATCTGACAAAATTCAACAGCTCTAATTTTTTGCCATACCACTCGTCTATATAAGTAAGATATTTAAAAAGATTCTAATAAAATATGATACAGACTTGTTTTCCAAAAAGTAAGCCATAAAAATATAGGCCTTTGCAATTAGATTATGGTAGTCATTGAGCACATTTTATATTGGGTTTGAGGTATTTTAGTGAAATGAAAAAAGTTTTATGTATCTCAAGTTTTTGAAATTCTGAAAAGGTAAAATTTGTAGAGTTATAAAAAATAAATCAATACTTTTGTTTAAAAAAACTATTTGAATTTAATTAGGAAATAGACATATATGTCTGTTGTCAACATTATTATTCATTGCCTTAGCAGTTCTTGAGCATTTATTGTCTTGCATAAACACTAGAAAAACAAGAATGCTCTATTTTTGCAGATGGATTATATTTCCATAAAATGCAAGCAACCAGGAAAAACTTATAAAGACTTTTAGAATCCATAAAAAAATTGAGTAATGTGACTGGATGGAGTAAACATAAACATAAACATAAATCAACCCGTTTTTTTCTACTGTAGCAATACTTAGAAAAATATAGGTCAATCTGTAGTACAAATTATTAGTTATAGCAAAAGTACCCTGAAAAGTACTTAGTAATTAATTTAGGCACAAGTAATATAAGATTTATATGAGAAAAATCTTTTTTGAAAGTCATCATATCTGAGTAAATAAATGAGAAAAATCACATTCTTAGCTTTCTTATAAAAGCGTTCTTTTATAAGCAGTCTTTTTTTTTTAATTTTTAACATTTATTTATTTTTTGAGAGACAGAGAGTGAGCAGGGGAAGGGCAGAGAAAGAGGCAGACACAGAATCCGAAGCAGGCTCCAGGCTCTGAGCCATCAGCAAATAGCTCAACGCGGGGCTTGAACTCACAGACCGTGAGATCATGACCTGAGCCAAAGTCGGCCGCTTAACCAACTGAGCCACCCAGGCGCCCCTATAAGCAATCTTTTCTTATGAAAGATTTCTTATAAAAAGTTGGTTGTCCCCAGATACACATAAATTTAATGTAATTACAATTAGAATACCACATGGACTTTTACTTGAGATGATTAAAAAAATTTTTTTTAATGTTTATTTTTGAGAGAGAGAGATAGAGAGACAGAGTGTGAGCTGAGGAGCGGCAGAGAAAGAAGGAGACACAGAATCCAAAGCAGGCTCCAGGCTCCAAGCTGTCAGCACAGAGCCCGACATGGGGCTTGAACTCACAAACCGTGAGATCATGACCTGAGCCAAAGTTGGAGAGACACTCAAACGACTGAGCCACCCCGGTGCGTCTACTTGAGATGATTTTAAAATTTATATGGAACCATAAATACTGAAAATACTCAAACAGTAAGAGGGTAATAAAAGGCTATTACAGTGAAATCAATATGGTAGTAGTATGTTGAATAGGCAAATATATCAGTGGATAAAAGACCTATGAAATACATATGATATACTGCCATATGATATACCTGGTACTTTAATTCAGTGTAGGGATAAGATAGTGGTGACACCTTCAGAATAGCTCTAGAAAAAAATGAGAGTAGGACTTCCATCTCCTGTTACAGTTACAAGTTTATTCTCTATGGATTAAAATTTAAATTTAAACAACAGGACAAGAAAAATCCTAAAGGAAAATATAGGGTACTATGTCTACAATCTCAAGGTGGAAAGACTTTCTTAATCAATGGTAAAAACATAAAACTAAGGAATAACAATAAGAAACAAGGTAAAAATATTGCTTAAAATAGAAACTATTTTTAGCATGTTGGTATTAGAAAAACATACAAGTAGATAAATTGTAGATAAATAAAAAAATAAAATTAAAAATTAAAAAACATTTAAAAACAGCTTCTTAAAATCTTAGTGATTTTATTTTTGATAATATTTATTTAAATTAAATTTTTTTTGGACCCAACTGTCTTATTTTTTGGGAGTCAATCTTACAGATATAGATATGTCTTCATATAAGGACATACATGCAAAGATATTGCAGCATTATTCAAAATGCCAAAAAGTGAAAAAAATGTCCATTAATAGAAAAATTTTTGAGTTGTTTAATGAAATATTATGCACCATTAAAAAGAAGAAACTAAAGCTCTGCCATCTGAATAGAAAAGATCCCTGAAATCTGAGAAAAAAGGTACAGAAATATATATTTTATGACCTATGTCAGTAGCATAATGACCATCATCCACCTCCCCCATTTTGCACATATAGATTTGTATTCATATTTGGGAAACCTGAGTCTTTTTGGAAACATATATTCAGAGTCTACCATATACCACACATTGTTCTAAGGGCTGGGCAGAGGCACAGAGAAGAGAAAGATCGGAGTTAATATTCATGAGAGGGAATGGCAACAAAAAATAATAAATATAGAAAATTCAAAGAATAAGGCAGAAATTAGATAATAAAGAGCCTTATAGGTAAGGAGTTTGGAGTTTATTCTCAATGGGATATGAAGTCACTATAGGGTTTTGCTCAGCAGACTAGCATGAATTGCTTTGTTGTTTTAAAAGATATCTCTGTTATCTGATAATAGTGAAAGCTTGACTTCTTCCTTGCCTATTTGGATGCCTTTCATTTCTTTTTGTTGTCTGATTGCTGAAGCTAGGACTTCCAGTACTGTGTTAAATAAATAACATTGGTGACAGTGGATATCCTTGTTTTGTTCCTGACTATAGAGGAAATCTCTCAGTTTTTCTCCATTGAGAATCAGACTAGCTGTGGGTCTTTCATATATGGCCTTTATAATGTTGAGGTATGTTCCATCTATCCCTACTTTGTTGAGGATTTTATCAATAAAGGATGCTATATTTTGTCAAATGCTTTTTCTGCATTTATTGACAAGGTCATGTGGTTCTTTTCCTTTCTTTTATTAATGTAGTCTATCATATTGATTGACTTGCAAATATTGAACCAGTCCTGCAGCCCAGGAATAAATCCCACTTGATTGTGGTAAATAGTTCTTTTAATGTACTATTGGATTCAATTTGCTAGTATCTTTTTGAGAATTTTTATATTCATGTTCATTGGTGGTATTGGCTTGCAGTTTTCCTTTTTAGTGAGGTCCTTGTCTGATTTTGGAACCAAGGCAATGCTGGCCTTGTAGAATGAGTTTAGACATTTTTCCTTCCGTTAGTATTTTTTTGGAACAGTTTGAAAAGAATTAGTATTCACTCTTCTTTAAATGCCTGGTAGAATTCCCCAGGAAAGCCATCTGGCCTAGACTCTTGTTTGTTGGGAGATTTTTGATTACTGATTCAATTTCTTTGCTGGTTACGGGTCATTCAATTTTTTTTATTTCTTCCTATTTCAGTTTTGGTAGTTTGTATATGTTTCAGAATTTATCCATTTCTTCCAGTTTGCCCAGTTTGTTGGCATGTAATTTTCATAATATTCTCTTATAATTGTTTGTATTTCTGTGCTGTTGGTTGTGATTTCTTTCATTCATGATTTTAACTATTGGGGTCCTTCTCTTATTTTTGGTAAGTCTGTGTAGGAAACCCAAAATGCTCCACCAAAAAATTACTAGAACTGATACACGAAGTCTGCAAAGTGGCAAATAATAAAATCAACATAAATCTATTGCATTTCTATACACCAATAATGAAGCAGCAGAAAAAGAAATCAAGGAATCGATCCCATTTGCAACTGCATAAGCATAAGATATCTAGGAATAAACCTAACCAAAGAGGTAAAAGATCTGTATGCTGAAAACTATAGACCACTTATGAAAGAAATTGAAGAGAACACAAAGAAATAGTATAATATTCTATGTCATGGGTTGGAAGAACAAATATTATTAAAATGTCTATACTCCAAGCAATCTACACATTTAATGCAACCCTTATCAAAATACCAGCCTTTTTTTCAGAGCTAGAACAAACAATCCTAAAATTTGTATGGAACCACAAAAGATTCCAAATAGCCAAAACAATCTTGAAAAAGAAAAGCAAAGTTGGAAGCATCACAATTCTGGATTTTAAACTATATCACAAAACTGTAGTCATCAAGACACTATAGTACTGGCACAAAAAACAGACACATAGGTCACTGGAGCAGAAGAGAAAATCCAGAAATGGACCCACAGCTATATGGTCAACTAATCTTCAACAAAGTAGGAAAGGATATCCAATGGAAGAAAAACAGTCTCTTCAACAACTGGTGTTGGGAAAACTGGACAGCAACATGCAGAAGAATGAAACTGAACCACTTTCTTACACTATACACAGAAATAATTTCAAAATGGATGAAAGAGCTAAATGTGTGTCAGGAAACCATCAAAATCCTAGAGGAGAACATAGGCAAGCAATAAATAACTTCTTTGACAATAGCTGTAGCAACTTCTTACTAGACACATCACCAGAGGCAAGGGAAACAAAAGTAAACATGAACTACTGGGACTTCATAAAGTTAAAAAGGTTTTGCACAGTAAAGGACATAATCAACAAAACTAAAAGACAGCCTACAGAATATGAGAAGATATTTGCAAATGACATTTCAGATAAAGGGTTAATATCCAAAATCTATAAAGAACTTTTCAAACTCTCAAAAAATAAAGAATCCAGTTAAGAAATGGGCAGATGACAAGAATAAACATTTTTCCAAAGAAAACATCCAAATGGCTGATCGACACGTAAAAAGATGCTCACCATCACACATCATCAGGGAAATACATATCAAAACCATGATGAGATACCACCTCATACCTGTTAGAGTGGCTATAATTAACAACACAGGAAACAACAGATGTTGGCGAGGATGCAGAGAAAGGGGAACCCTCTTACATTGTTGGTAAGAATGCAATGTGATACAGCTATTCTGGAAAACAGTGTGGAGGTTCCTCAAAAAGTTAAAAATAGAACTACCCTACAATCCAACAATTGCACTAGTAGGTAATTACCCAAAGGACACAAAAGTACAGATTTGTAGGGGCAAATGTACCCTGACATTTATACCAGCATTTTAACAATTGTCAAACTATGGAAAGAGCCCAAATATCCATTGACTGATGAGTGGTAAAGAAGAAGTGTTATATACAATGGAATATTACTCAGTTGTCAAAGAATTAAGTCTTGCCATTTGCAACAAAGTGGAGGGAGCTAGAGTGTATTATGCTAAGTGAGATAAATCAGTCAGATCTAGACAAATACCATATGATTTCCCGCATATGTAGAATTTAAGAAACAAAACATGAAAAAAAAAAAAGAGAGAGCAACCAAGAAAGAAAGAAAGAAAGAAAGAAAGAAAGACGGAAAAAAGAAAAAAGAAAAAAGAGTCAAGGGGTTGTCTGTAGGTTTCATGTTTGTAAGGATGTCTCTGGTGCTCTGTGTTCCTTGCAACCTTTCCTTCATAGAGTCCCCCTCAGGATCTCTTGTAAGATTGGTTTATTTGTGATGTATTCCTTCAGTTTTTGTTTGTTTGGGAATACCTTTATTTCTCCATCCATTTTGAATGACAGGTTGGCTGGATAAAGGATTCTTGGCTGCATGTCCTTCCTGTTCATCACATTGAAGATTTCCTGCCATTCCTTTCTGGCTTGCCAAGTTTCTGTGGATAAGTCCGCTACTACCCTAATGTGTCTGCCTTTGTAAGTCAAGGCCCGTTTATCCCTAGCTGCTTTTAGGATTCTCTCTTTATCTTTGTATTTTCTCAGCTTCACTATGATGTGTCTTGCTGAAGGCCTATTTGGGTTATGTCTGAGGGGAGTTCTCTGTGCCTCTTGGACTTCAATGCCCATTTCTTTCTTCATGTTGGGGAAGTTCTCATTGATGATTTGTTCAAATACCCCTTAGATTCCTTTCTCTTTCTCTTCTTCCTCTGGAATTCCTATAATACGGATGTTATTCCGTTTGATTGCATCGCTCAGCTCTCGAATTCTCCTTTCCTGTTCCTGAATCAATTTCTCTCTCTTTTTCTCTGCTTCATCCTTTTCTGTAATTTTGTCTTCTAATTCCTCTATTCTATCTTCTGCCTCTGCAATCCACGCTATGGCCGCCTCCAATTTGTTTTGCCCCTCATTTAAATCATTTTTTAATTTCTGTACATCTTTTTTTAGGACCTTAATCTCTGCCTCTAGGGACCCCCTGATTTCTTCTATGTTTTTTTCAAGCCCTGCGAGTATTTTTATATTTATCGTTCTGTATTCTTGTTCTGTTTAAGTTGCTTATGTCTGCTTTCATCATTTCTTGTGCTGTCACTATTTCCTGTACAGTCTTCTGAGGGGAGTTCTTCCGTTTGGTCATTTTGGCAATGTGTGTATTGGTTTATTTCCTATTTCTCCCTGGAAAGGAAAAGGGTCAGACCGACAAACAAGAAGCACAAACTCACAACCTTACTGACCAATGAGATGGACAAACAAATCACAACATAAAAAAGATTAACAAATGACACTCTGGAGGCATGCAACCTGATGTACCAGTTACACGATAATGATGGGATGTGCGCTCTGCTGAGGCAGAGCATACATAGAGTAGTGACAGGTGTGGGCAGAAGAAGAAATTGAACTTTGACCAGGTAGAGAGATTAGAAGACTTGATCCAGCAGGAGAGAAATCAGAATAAGGAAAGATGCGAGAAAAGAGAAATGAAGTTAGATGTTGTCCAGGTGCACTATGTGGTCTGACTGTTCCATAGAGAGAGATAGGAAATTAAAGAGGCAGGTGTATAACATGCATTGAGAGAGTGGGTAAAATGTCTGTTTAAGCAAGCCAAAACCCCCTGGTGACAGGTTTAGAGGTGGGGAGAGATAGGAAGAAGAAGAGGAAGAATATATCTAAAACCGAAGAATTGACCTAGAGTTAATCCAGGCAATGCTGCAGTAGTTGTGTCTCCGCGGCTACCACTCCGGGAGAAGGGCGTCTCTCATATGAGGAGGTGCGTTGCCTGGTGTAGGCTGGTCCCACCTCCACCGCTGGGGGTGGAGTCCTAGGTTTTGGCTTTATGGGAATGCGTGACCACAATGGGGCCCTCCCGGCCGACTGTCTCACATCACTCCTCATGGACCCACAGTCTCAGATCACTCCTCAGTTTCCGTCCTCAACTCCATCCAGATTACCAACACAGTTCAAATTGCTGGGCGGTAGCGCCGCCCAAGCTCATCTGAGTTCCTTTAACTCCCTCTGACCGCCACGCCTTATGTAAATTGAGTCTCTGACTCAGCACCGCTGCGACCACAATGGCGTCCCGTAGCCTCTTTTCACGGAGCTAGAGTCTCCGAACCCTCCTCTGTGTCCGTCCTCGACTTGGTCAGGGTAGCACGACCCGCTGGGTGGTCGCGAGACCCTGCACGCTCAGCCTTCCCCACCCAAATTATGCCTCTGACTCAGCACCGATCCAGCAATGGCGCGCGCCTCTCCGTGTCAGGGGCTGGGACAGCGTCACTGGCTCCGGAGTGAGGAAAGCTCCGCCAGCTCCACCGTGAGCAACGACCCTCTCTCAAAAAAGCCTTGTGGATAGGGACTGGATGATGAGCTCCCTCTCCACCCGGGTTCGAGGTACTTTCCCCACTGCTCTTTCTCTTCCCCTTGTCTTTCGGAGGAAGGGGCCCAGGGCCCCGGGCCCACTCCCCGCAGTCCGCCCCTCCGCGGCTCTCTTTCTTTCTCCCAGATTTCACTCACTCAGTGTCCCCAGATGCTCTGGTTTTGGCATTCTCTTTCCTGTAGCTTCCAACTCCTCTTCCTGCAGATCTCTGCGATTGAGAGTTTCTCGGTCTCAGTCCCTCTCAGATCGAGTCGCCAGAGACCAGCAGCGGGTATTACTTCTTTTCCGCCATCTTGAACCTCCCCATAAATAATCAAAAAAAGAAAAAAGAAAAGAAAAGAAAGAAGCAAACCATAAGAGAGTTTTAACTATAGAGAAAAATATGATGGTGGATTTGATGGAGGGGTGGTGGGTGGGGTGAATGACCCCAATGGGTGGTGGGTATTAAGGAGGGTACTTGTGATTAGCACTGGGTGTTACATGTAAGTAATGAATCACTACATTCTACACCTGAAACCAATTTTACCATATATGTTAACCAACTAGAATTTAAATCTTACAAAAAAAGTAAAGATTGCTCTGGCAGCTATTTGAAAAATGGGTTGCAGAAGGAGCAAAAGTAAAAACAGTAGTCTCTTTTAGAAACTGCTGCAGTTTGCTGGGCAAGACATGGTGGTAATTTGGACTAGCAATGGAGAGGGAGAGCAGTGGACACTTTGGGGTAACTTTTACATGTAGAACAAATAGGAATCACGAGGGGATTTCACAGAGATGATGAGAGTAAGCAAGGGATCTGGGGCAACTTGTGGATTTTTAAATTTTTTGTAGATAGTAGTCCTCTTTTACACCAATGGCAAAATTGGTAGCGTAGTGGATTTTATATATTGGAAGAGCTGACTTTTGGAAGTATCAAGCTTAAAATGATTATTAGATATCTATCCAAGTGAAAAGATGAAATCAGCAGTTGAGTGAATGGATACACACAGCACAGTGGTGAGGACCAAGCTGGAAAAATAAATTTTAGAAGGAATAGTGCATATATTGTTTTTTTTAGACAGATAGGACTAGATGAGAAAACACAGTGGGATAAGTGTAAATAAAGAAAAAGACTCAAGCCTGAACTATCATGGTTGGTATCACATCTAAGTTCATTAAAATTTTAAACTTTATAGTGTCAGACATGGATTATTCACTCTATAAAAGGGGAGTTCTATTAAAGTGCATTAAGGTAGGCATATTATTTATTGATAAATTCCATGTAGATTATTACTCAGTCTTCTGCATAATTAAGGATATGCTTCAGGGCAAGTAATTTCTTTTAATGCTAAGACTAATCCTGTAGCCCTATGGTATTCTTAGTGTTTCTCCATAATCAATGTATTAATTACCTTGTGATGTGAAAAGATCTGCATTAATGTAATATACTGATATTTCTTAACATGGAGAAATCACCAAGGTTAATTTTTCAGATCACATGAAAATTTAGAGAAATTTAGGTGTATGGAAAAATTTTTGGAATTTTAGTGAGAAGATGCTCGAAGGTAGAAGATGGATTGTTTTCAATGGGGAATTGCTCAGAATGAGAAATAAACCATGTTTCTCCTCCTCCCTCTGGATAGCTGGGCTGATTTTCTTTAGCAGGCATGAAAAATAAATGGACTTTTCCCCTCTGGGTTGACAGCTCTCTTAGCCTAATGGTGTGTCAGAGTTAAATTTGTTGTGTAACCCAAACAAAAATTCTTCCCATGTAATCCAGGGAGAGCTTTTATTTAGAGATTTAGGAATTTCTTAGCAATACCAACTTTTGTAATTGGAAAAACTTTAGCACTGGCTTTTAGGAGAAAAGCAAACATAGGATACAGGCTTCTAATATCAGGTAGAAATTTAAGTGAGATTTATAATGTTCATTTCAACATTGAAAAAATTGAAAAGTAAGAGCAAGCTGCATTTGAACAAGCTGCATGAAGAAAGTTTTTTGAGTACCTGAATTTTCAAAGCATGGTAATTCTTTTCCCAAAACTTGTTGCTTTCCTTTTTTTTTTTTTTTTTTTTTTTTTAACTTTTTAATGTTTATTTACTTTTAAGAGAGAGAGAGAGAGAGAGAGAGAGAGAGAGAGAGAGAGAGAGAGGAGACACAGAATTTGAAACAGGTTTCAGGCTCCAAGCTCTCGGCACAGAGCCCTATGCGGGGCTCAAACCCATGAGTTATGCGATCATGACTTAAGCCCAGGTCGATGGTTAACCCACTGAGCCACCAAGGCGCCCTGTTGCTTTGTTTTTCTTTTAAATATATTTATTAATAAGTATGAACTTACATGGCAAGATAACTACATGGTTATTCTTTACTAATTCAGAAATTCAGAACGAGTGGTAATTTGAATTTACCTCAATGTAGAGAACTTGTTCTTCATGAATATCATGTTTCATGGATATAACGCTTAATCTTAAAGAACATTTTTTTTTCAGTAATCTTAAAGCCCTAAATCAGCACATCTTTATCTACTGAAAATTAGTAAAATAAATTTCAAATTATTCTTATGTCTTCACCAAGGAATAGGTAAGACCTCTCTTAGATAGTTCTTTTCTATCCTTGTTTGTGGTAAGTACTACAAATAATAAAATAGTAATTATATTTAAAAGTTCTATATATAAGCATTTAAAACCAGATTTTCACTTATTAAAAAAATTTAATGTTTATTTATTTTTGAGAGATAGAGACAGTGTGTGAGCAGGGGAGGGGCAGATAGAGAGGGAGACACAGAATCCAAAGCAGGCTCTAGGGTCTGAGCTGTCAACAGAGCCCAATGTGGTGCTTGAACCCATAAGCTGTGAGATCATGACCTGAGCCAAAGTTGGATGCTTAACTGACTGAGCCACCCAGGTTCCCCCTGCCCCCCTCTTATTTTTTTTTAATTTTTTAAATGTAAAACCAGAACTTTAAAAAATTCTACTTGAGAAACAATGAAATCTCATTGGGCAATTAATAAAGATATATATTTTTGACAGAAAAAATGCAGCAAATTTCTCCAAGAAAATATTTCTAGAGATCATGACATTTGGAAGACTTGCCTTTTGTTTTCTTAGATTTTGAATAAATGTAAGTCCCTGCTGAAACTTCTGGGTGCCCAGACTTTCTTCCTTAAGTATTTTAAGATTTTACTTTAATTTTAATTCTGACATTTTTAGGTATTTTCAATACTGTTGTAATGACGGTGCGCATAGGATTTCGTGAATCATTTACCCGTATATAAAATCAGATTAAAATCTTAAATCTGGCTCAATTTTACTAGTCTACTTCATACTATTCCTCTCCCTATAGTTAACTAAGTTGGGAAGAATAAGATATGAATAAGAATAAGTTAACATGGAGTTAACTTTGCTTAATTTCAATTCAATTTATACTTTGTATATTTTACCTATGAATTTCCAAGATTTTGAAATAAAACTTAAAGATGCTTTTGATAATATATCTTATAATTAAAAAAAGAAAGTACTAACCCTGTGTCCTCCACTGCAAAAAAAATAATAAAAAAGAAGTTGATACTTTTGGCTAAAAGCTTTTTATTTATTTATTTATTTATTTTTATAATTAATTGTCAAATTGGTTTCCATACAACACCCAGTGCTCGTCTCAACAAGTGCCCTCCTCAATGCCCATTACCCAAAGAAAAAAAAAGAGAAAAGAAAGAAAGAAGAAAGAAAGAAAGAAAGAAAGAAAGAAGAAAAAGAAAAAGAAAAAAGAAGCCACAGAGCGGGAAGGAGACAAAACATAAGAGACTCTTAAATAATAGGAACAAACTGAGGATTGATGGGGATATGGGAGAGGGGAGAGCTTTTTATTTCTAAAGTTACTTAAGAAGTGGAGAGAAAAATAGCCATGAATCTTGGATGCTGAATCCAGGGTTCAGGTAATTTTGAAATCTTAAGTTTCAGAATCAATACTTCCTAACCCACTTCTGTGATACAAACTATAAACACTCTTCCTCAACCATGTAGACATTACTAATCAATAATGACCCTGTGTACCACCTCTAGAAATCCCATAATCCTTTTGAAGTCCTCTGGGAAGGTGCTTTACTATCAGGCCTGACACATGAAATAAAATCTGTTTACTTATTCCTAAGGCATAGGCATAGGGAGAAGTTTTTTAAGTACATGAAAGTATAAAAATAAAATTGTTAGAAATGAAAATTATATCAGTGAAAAGGCTTATAAAAGAAGATTTAAGATAAATGATAGATTCTATACAATATTATAACTAATAACTTCCTTGGGTGTCAGTGAAAAGCTATGAAATACTTTGCCTACTTCTTTTCGAGATTTTTCAGAGTAGAAGAGGTTTTACATTATTAGCTAGTCTAATTCTCATCATTCGAAAGAGTAAACAACCAGTACAGACATGTTAAAGGACTTGTATGGTTTCACAAACCCAGTTAACATCAATTTGATTCCAGCAACCAAGTACACAGAGTTAATTGCAGTATTTCCATTTTGCCCATCTTTGGGCAGTCTGGTTTACATGTTCTTTACTCTTTGCACCTTGGATGGGACATGGGGTCTCCATTTTGCCAAAGTCCAAATCCTTCCCTCTTGTCTCTGACACAAATATCGAGCACCATTTGCCATTCATCATCATATTTATGCACTATGTAAATATGTATCCTCACTGTGTCTCTATCAAAAGACGTATGACAGGAATGTAGACCAGGACAGCCATGTGATTTTTCTGCATCTAGGCTCACTTTACTTCTTGACTTTATCTGTCTTGTCTCTCAAAACATTTGCATTTACAATGCTTGAACAAACTATATTATATCGATCTGGCAGAAGTATATATTAGAAATTAGGTTTAAAAGCATGAGATTCAAAATCTTTCTTGAATTACTAATATTAAAGAAAATAGGAAGTAACAAAATTGGCTAGTCATTTCTTTTACTGTTATTGCTATCACATATGTAATAATTTTCTCTATACCATTTGCCCCTAAGAAATGACTAAAGGTACCTTTCTCTTTGAATTATACAACTTATTAAAAATTATAGTAAATTATTTTCCATTTGGCTATCTTCATAACACTGCTAAGTATCAAATGATTTAAAAACACATGGCAAAGTAGTTTCTCAGCAATGAATAAATTCTATAGCTTAAAAATGAGAATTGCAACTAAGTTGTGAAGATCAGTGGTGCAGTCTTTTCAGCAGTGGAGGAGATCCTTGGCTGAACCATTTTGCCCTTCATCAAAGTGACTACACTGTGGACAGCAGACATTTTCCTTCCCTAATTGATTCCATTCACTTTGTACATTTTCATGTGCATGCTAGACAATTTTGACAAGTGATTGATATCCTGGCTATGGTTTAATAAAACCATGAAGAATACCTCTGCCTTTCTCATTACCTGACTTTTATGTAACTTTGGTATTGATTTAAATGGCATCTAATTTATATCCAAGGAAATAATCTTATTGTTTATTTTATTATTTAAAGATTTTAAAAAAGATATTTAAAGATGATTATACTTTTACTTCCAAATATGAAGAAAGCTAACTACAAAAATGGTCACCATCTCCCTTCATACCTTTTAAATAAATAATAGTGTAGTTTATCTCCTTATGTAAGCATCCAGTCTTCACCCTGGCACATTTGAACTATTGTGTAAATTTTTCTCTGCCAAAGATTTCTGATATGAACCTCATTGAAAAAAATAACAGTGCTGGGGCACCTGGGTGTCTCAGTTGGTTGAACATCCAACTTCTGCTCTGGTCATGATCTCATGGTTCATAACTTTGAGCCCATATAGGTCTCTGTGCTAATAGCTCAGAGTCTGGAGCCTGCTTTCGTTTCTGTGTCTCCCTCTCTCCTACCCATCCCTTCTTGCATTCTGTCACTCTCTCTCTCTGTCTCTCTCTCTCTCTCCCTCTCTCTCTCTGAAAAATAAATAAGTGTTAATAAGATTACCAGTGCTAAAATTCCATTAGGGGAGAGAATCCCAGAATTGTTATTATTTTTAAATGTTTATTTATTTTCTAGAGAGAGAGTGCAAGCAGGGGAAGGGCAGAGAGAGAGGGGGACAGAGGATCCAAAGCAGGCTCTGTGCTCACAGCAGAAAGCCTGATGCAGCGCTTGAACCCACAAACCGTGAGATCATGACATGAGCCAAAGTCAGATGCTTAACCAACTGAGTCACCCAGGCACCCCTCAGAATTATTTTTAAAGTTAGGCAGTGATAAAATATTATCAGTTGTTTCACTGATCTTTTGAAGTAATTTTGTTTTGTTTTTTAGAGAGAGTGTGTGAATGGGGGAGAGGGGGAGAGAAAGAGAGAGAGAGAGAGAGAGAGAGAGAGAGAGAGAGAGACTCTTAAACA
This sequence comes from Paguma larvata, assembly GCA_030068075.1. Taxonomy (NCBI): domain Eukaryota; kingdom Metazoa; phylum Chordata; class Mammalia; order Carnivora; family Viverridae; genus Paguma; species Paguma larvata. Next base: position 51,352,402 of record CM057826.1, on the reverse strand, counting down.
GGCTCCGTACTCAGCACAGAACCTGATGGAGGGCTTGATCTAACAACTGTGACATCATGACTTGAGCGAAAATCCAGAGTCAGATGCTTAACTGACTGAGTCACCGAGGTGCCCCTTAAGTATTTTAAATAGTGAATTGTATTAAGGTTGAGTATAAAACACGACATAATAAAAGATTTAAACTGTCTTAATTTTAGGGTAACTTTCGCAAAGAAGCACACATCTACAAAAAAAAACCTGATCATATACAATGCCAAAAAGAAATCCACAATAATTTCAAAAAAATCTACACGATGCATGTGTGTCTATGTATATGTACTGTATGTTTGTATTCTAGACTATTCAATTATTCTGCTCTGGAAAATAAATGCAGTTCTTTAGGCCAGTAGAACTTAAAAAAAGTGACAGAAAATAAAGTTAGGCAGTGAAGTATGCAGATGCTACCAATAGAAATATGAATATATCCTCCCTATCGCCCTTTTGGAGCAAAGATGAAAACACGGCACACATTTTTCCATTTTCCTCTTGCTGCTACTTTTTTCCTACTCAGTAAGTGAGGGGAAAAAAGGAGGAACAATCAGATAGTTTTCAGTATGTCTCTGGATTCATTGTCAGCTGTTCTTGGCAGGTTACAGACCATTTTGTTTAGAGGCACCATCCCCAAAGTTCTTCTGCTTCCCTCCCAGGGTGCAATGCGATGCAGAACTCTGTAAAGGCGGACTGTTGGGTCTGGGATATTTATGTCAGTTTTTGCCACTGCCACTCTTTCTATGTGCTCCTTTATTCTTTTCTCCTCTTTTCTTTTTGTCCCCTTCTCCATAGTCTTTTAGTGTTTGTGACTTAGCTATCTTCTCTGGTCCTTAATTCTATAAGGACCTAATTCTATAGCACCTAATTATGGGTTTGAAACTCAGTGCCTCTGGGTATACCTCTGTAACCCATGTAAATTGTTTACTTTCTGTGAGTTCCTGACTCGCCATTTGGAAATAAGATGGATAATAGTTCTTTGTTTTTTCAAGCTATTTATGTTACCATAATGCCTGGCATACAATAATCATTCAATTCTAAATATTACATAATTATAATATAGTCTTGTATGGATTTCCTGGAGTGAAGAGATTAGGGGATTGCTAAGTATTAAGGAAATACTTTGTCTTCTATAAGAGAATTGTCCCCGAAAGGAAAGTATATTTCCTTCAATTTCATTTCAGAAAAGGATTTTTGTCAGTTGATATATGGTTCTCTAACTTTCTGCTCAGTCCAAATCCACCTTTAATCAGAAATCTGGTCAGTGTGGTGTTTTCAGAACTAGAAGGAAATAAAGTGGGATGATCAAAAGATGTGAAATAAATGTCCTAGGGACATCCAGCGCTCTTCTCTGACTTCCTTTATTTGTGCCTCTCTTGTACCTTAGAGATTTCTTCCTTTTTTAAAAGGACATGGACTTTGCTAGAGACACTGTAAGATTAAAAATGAGACTAGGTAAGAAATTAGGTATTAAGAACTAAACTATCATGATTAACAAGTATGAACTCTGCTTAACCTTTTATTTATCTTGTTTGTAATAATCTTAATCTTTTTGAGTCAATACTTATAAAAATTAGTATATTTTACATAAATATTGAAGCTTCAGTTTGTCATAAAAGTCATTTCTGATTTACCTTCCAGGACTGATAAGTGTTGATTTCAAAGTCTAGCATAAAGGCTGGCGCATAGGTGCTCAATAGACATTTGCTAAGCACATTAATGAATGATCATGACAAACAAGAGTCTGGAGAGTTTGTAATTGACTAAATAATGCCGATGGGCCTTTAGGATGCCAACAGAGGACACAGGAGAGAAAGCAAGTGAGATGATCTTTTCCTTTCCTTTTAGAAATAGCTTTGTAAAATGATTCACACACACTTATCCTTAAGAAATGCCTATTGGACATCCTGGAAAATTCCTCCCACTGCCTCCACCAGAATGTTATGTGGGAGTATTGCTTTGACTTTGATTCCCTTTGCTCTTCTCAAGTTGCATTCTTGTGATTCCAAGTTACATCCACATAATCAAATCCAATGATCTCTTCTCAACCTTAATGACCTTTCAGTTTTTGTAACATTTGATACCTTTGGATTTTTCTCACCACTGGTATTTAGCTAACATTTATTGAGAATTTAGTCTCAGACACTTTTTTTAGCCTTGGATAACTTATCTGCTCTTTGTGACAACCTCATGAAAGAAGTATTTATTATTCCCATTTTAAAGATGGGGAAATGTGTCCACGGTCACTCAGCCAGCATGTAGTAGAGAGAGAATCTGACTCTAGGCACTGAGCTCAGAGCTCACATTTTTAACACTGTTACAATGGTAACAACATAATGCCTGAAGTCGTCTTTGACTACTTTTCTGTGTCCTTTTCTCAGCTTAGCTCCCTGGTTCTGATTTTACCATCTGCCTTTTTCCTAAGAAATTATGATAACAACTACAATACAAAATAGTGAGTGCCCTCATTCCATTTTCTATTTCCAAATTAGTGCTCTTTAATGACATCCCATGAATTTTGAAATGAAGTATTATTCTTACTGATATTTTTTTCCAACAGTTGAAGTTTTTTTTTATTATTTGCTTCAAAAGAAGTTTAGGAAAGCATTTTAAATATCTGAGGTGCTGGCTGTAGGTTTTACGTTTGATTTCTATTGCTTTTTAAATCAGATTGTAGTTATTGAATGTGGTATGTACTCTTTATATTTTAAAGAACTTATTGAGTTTTTCCTTGTGGCCAAAAATATTATAAAATTTGATTAATGTTTCATGGGCACTTGAAAAGAAAATGTACTTTTTTTTTTTTCAGAGTACTGGGTTCAGGGTAAATTTTTATTAATTTTCTTTTCAGCTCTCTTACGTAATTTTTTATTATTTTAATCACATAAAGAATGAGAGCTGTGTTAAAACTTCTTGCTACTTATGCCTATTTGTTCTTGCATATCCAGATGTTTCTACCCTGTATATTTTGTTACTATGATTTCAGCTCATAGATAAACCATAGTTATGTCTTCACTGTATGTTGTACCCTTCAGCATTTATAAAGGTAGGTTCTACTTCATACTTAACATTAATTTTATTATTTCAACTTTAAAAATACTATAGTAACTCTTGCATATCTAACTGTGTGCATCCTGTATTATTTAATCGCAACAGGAAGCCTCAAATGTTGGATACATAGTTGGTATGGTAATATTAATAAATGTATAAATAAATTGTATAAATAAATGAGTACAAATGAGTTTCCCGGGTTATGCACATGGCACTTCCAGTTTACTCTTTCACCCAAGGACAGGCACAAGGGCAAAATTATGGAAATGTTTTTCTGCAGTTAACTTTTTGAAAACCTCTCCAAGATAACCCAGAGTTGATCACAGAAGATTCTCTAAACTTTTCAAAAGTTAGTACTTTGGGTCAATATTTGTTCTGTATTCACAGATTATTTTTGTTTGAAGTTTCATTTATTTTGTCTTTCTAAATTCAACAAGCTTAAGGTGTTAAAATATTCACAGTCTTGGTTTATAATCAGTATTCAAAAAAGTCCCATATAACAATGTTGCCCCAAGTGGGAGTTCAGGCCAATATTTGTATTGACCTTTAGTCCTTTACATTCACAATATGTTTTACTATTTATTTTTTATTTCTTCAGTCAGTGTTCTCATGTGTAATATTATTTGCCAAGAACTTATTTAGTGGCATTCAAGCATTCAAATATATCTCAAACCTGGGAATACTCATTATTACTCAGCTTGATCAAAGTATAATTGTTGTCCCTGTGTATTATTACCGTCAGGTGATGAAGCATGTCTTTGAAAACTCCTTTTCCCTCATTTTCAAGAGAAAATTAGAAACCTCTTAGATACTCTTCCTTTCAGATTTTGATGTCATAACGTGTACTTTTTATTCTTATGTATTTTATTTGAAATTAAATATTAATGTTATTGGATATAAATAGCTTTGATTTAAAATGTAATTAGTAAATCAGGAAACTATAGATGCTGGCGAGGATGTGGAGAAGCAGGCACCCTCCTACACTGTTGGTGGGAATGCAAACTAGTGCAGCAGCTCTGGAAAACAGTGTAGAGATTCCTCAAAACAATGAAAATAGAGCTACCCTATGACCCAGCAATAGCACTGCTAGGAATCTACCCAAGAGACACAGGAATGCTGATGCATAGGGTCACGTGTACCCCAATGTTCGTAGAAGCACTTTTGACAATAGCCAAATCATGGAAAGAGGCTAAATGTCCATTAACTGATGAATGGATAAAGAAGATGTGGTATATATATACAATGGAATACTACGTGGCAATGAGAAAGAGTGAAATCCGGCTATGTGTAGCAACATGGATGGAACTGGAGGGTATTATGCTAAGTGAAATAAGTCAGTCACCGAAAGACAGATACCATATGTTTCCACGCATAGGTAGATTTTGATAGACTTAGCAGAAAACCATGGGGGAGAGGAAGAGGAGAAGAGAAAAAAGATACAGAGAGGGAGGGAGACAAAACATAAGAGACACAAGACTAGAACAAACAGGGATGAGGGGAGTGCAGGAGGGGGGAGAGGGGGTGACAGGCACTGAGGAGGGCACTTGTTGGCATGATCACTGGGTGGTGTATGGAAACCAATTTGACAATAAATTATTTTAAAAATGTAATTAGAAACACTATAATTTTCTGTTAAATTTGAGCATATGTTAAAACAAAAATCTCTCCACACTTATAATAGAACAGTTGACCACCGCATGTAATTACTTTTATATCTATAGTTACTTTTTTAGTTTAAAGTTATTTGTATTTTAAGTGCAATACATTTAATCTAGGGATTGACATATCTACTTTCCCAATCAAGAAGACCAGAATTATTATATCAAACTGAGGTTATGGATACAACCTAGTAGTGAGAGATTTAGTGGCGATGAGACTTGAGTGGGCCTTTAAGGTCTTTCTTCTTTGCTCAAACACCCATCATAGATAGTCTTTGCTTCTTATTTCACAGACTTTCTAAATCACCCAAGGCTCAGAAATTGAGTAAATTCCATTTCATACCTAAAACTGGTATGTGATTAAATTGTTTCATTTTAAGTAGTTGGAATATGAGGACATATTTTAATAGTTCTTTCAAATAATCGTGGGTTTCCTTTACCCTCAACAGATGATGGTTTTTTAAAGATTAGCCGCAATAGGAAATTTGATGTCATACCGATGAACTTTTTTTTACTCTTTTTCATTGGTCTACCTTCTTCTTTTTTCCAAGTTTTATTGAGATATATTTAACATAGAACATTATATTGGTTTAAGATGTATTCACATAATGATTTGATATATGTTTATATTATAAAATGGTTACCACAATAACTTTAGTTAATATCCATCATTCTATAGTTACATCTTTTTTCTTGTGTTGAGGACTTTTTTTTTAATTTTTTTTAACGTTTATTTATTTTTGAGAGACATAGAGACAGAGTATGAGCAGGGGAAGGGCAGAGACAGAGGCAGATACAGAATCTGAAGCAGGCTCCAGGCTCCGAGCTGTCAGCACAGAGCCCGACGCAGGGCTCGAACTCACGAACCGTGAGATCATGACCTGA